>CM070081.1:3826185-4432238 GCA_036250285.1 Pyrocoelia pectoralis
AACCCTTATGATACCACACATCTTTACACCTAGTGTCTACCGCAGAGAGTACCCGGGTACCCTAAAGGTTTGCACGCGCGCACGCAATAATTAAGTTAGCCAGTGGTCCCACTCAACTGGTTAGCGATTTTCAGTTGCATTTCGAAGTGCATGGGAGTATTTTGTTTTTTGTGTCTTTAAAATATGGCAAATAATTTAAGTGAAGGTGTCTCAGTTGCTGGTACAAGCTCTTCAGTACGGTATTGTATATAATACTTTATTAGTAATAAGTGCTAAATTTTTCATTTACTACTCTAGTTCAGTACGAAAATCATTACCATTAGATAGTAGAGGGAATCTCGTATTATATCGGTGAGTAATTTTTCATCTAGATAGATATTTTGAGTAAACTTCTTGAAAAGTGCAAAATAATTGTTTACCAATTTTGACGTAGTTTGACCGAGGAACAGAAAGCGGCGTTATTTGAAGATTCGTCAGATGATGAGCAGGATGTTTTAGTAAACAATAAGTACGATGCTGACTGGCTACCACCTAATGCTGAAGAATCTGACGTCGAAGATTTGATTGGTAATACAGAAATGGAAAATGCCGTTGAACTCAACTTAGATCACGAAGATGAAATAAGCGAATCGGAAGCTGATGTAAACGAAAATGACAGTCTCTCACGTCAAAGTAATAATGCTCAAGGTCAAGACTTTGTATCTCGTGATGGTACATTATGAAGAAGATCTGCGTTACCAAAATCACAAACGCCTAGCTTTAATATAATTCGAGAATTAGGTAAACAGACATTTATTGGGGATTCGCTATGCCTACAATGACTAACGTAAATTTATTTATAGGTGGTCCATATTCCAGCTCTAAATTGTTAGGTGCTTTAGATATATTTCATCTAATATTTACAGACGAAATGAAATATTTGATTATAAGGGAAACCAATCGAAAAGCTAAGCATATTATTTCGAAACACAACCACAGCTATCCAGAGAATAAACGTACTTGGTCAAGCCTAACGTTGGAGGAACTCAATGCTTTTTTTGGAATTCTAATTATTGCCGGAGTTCATCATTCTAATTCGGAACATGTAACTGAGTTATGGAAAAGCGATGCTTTGCCCATATACAAAGCGAGTCTTAGTCGAAATCGGTTCCAAGATGTATTGAGATTTATCAGATTTGATAATTATCATACCCGTGCTGAACGACAGGCAAGTGACAACGCGCTCCTATAAGAGATTTGTGGCTGATACTAAATCACAATTTGCGTCGTCACCTTCAACCATACGACAATATGACTGTGGACGAACAACTTTTTCCCTACCGAGGTAGAACTAAATTCACGCAGTACATTCCATCAAACCCGCAAAATACGGGATAAAAGTTTTCTGGTTAGCTGATTCTAGAACTGGTTATCCTTTGCAGGGTATTATTTACACAGGTATATTACCTTATTATTTTTAATTTTTACATTGTGAAATAAAGTTTTTTATTTTTATAGGAAAAGAGGATGGAGAACAACGTCAAGTAAATGTTGGTGAGAAAGTTGTTATGAATCTCTGTACCCATTATAAGGGTAGTGGAAGAAATATTACAACAGATAATTTCTTTACATCTCTGTCTCTGGCGCAAGATCTTAAATCCAAAGGCCTGACACTAGTGGGCACACTCAGAAAAAATAAGGCGTTCATTCCATCTGAAATGCAAGCTTCAAAATCTCGAGAAGTGTATTCAACAGTTTTTGGATTTTCAGAAAAAGGAACTATGTGCTCCTACGTGCCCAAGAAAAGTAAAGCTGTAATCTTGCTTTCGACAATGCATAGACTGCAACTGTCAGCAGCACCTCGGAAGCGAAAAAGCCAGAAATAATACTATACTATAATTCGACGAAGGCAGGGGTAGACCAAATGGATGAAATGGTTTCAAAGTACACTACCAAAAGAAGGACAAACCGCTGGCCTTTAGCTTTCTTTTATAACATCTTGGACATAGCTGCTTTAGCATCCTACATAATTTTTACAGAACATAATCCTCAAGTTGTTCACAAAACGGACGGCCGTCGACTTTTTTTGAAAATTTGGGGCGCGATCTTTGTTTGTCCAACGTAACAGCAAGAAGTCAAGACCCATTGACGACACGTTTCTACTTTGTAAAAAACGGCTATGGAAAGTGTGCTTGGAGAAAAATTGGGTCCAGTACAAAACATAGCCGCGACTCCCACTCAAGAGCGTGACAAAACGGGGCGCCTGAAATTTACTGGATATTGCCAAATTTGTAGAAATGAAAGAAGAAGAAAAACTCGCAAAAGTTGCAACAAATGCAACAATCCTGTGTGTGACCAGCACACTACTCCAGCTCCTGTAATTTGCAATAATTGTCAATAATTTTTTTATTGGAGGGGAGGGGGTATATTTTATATCTCGCTTTTATTTCTATTTTAGTGTCCACATGTTTTTTCAAATAAAATATATATAAACATTCTTTCATTTGCCTCTAAGATAAGAATGAGTACCCCGGTACTCGTACGGTAGACTAAAGATGTGGTCTATAAAAATTAAAATATAACAATAACAATCAACAGCATGACAAACAAAACCGTTTTTTGTGAATTAAACTACTTCTCAGAGATGTCCTAAAACCACAAATGAATAGTTCTAACAGGGAAAAAGATATGTGAATTTAAAGTTGAAATAGTACCCGGGTACTCGATATGGTATCATAAGGGTTTAAATTTTAAATTAGGTTGCTTACGTAATTAAGTAGTTAATGCTTTTGTTTCGATTTTTATTATAACAAAATAAAGGGCTATCTATCTAAACAGGACAATCCTAGGACACAAAGAAATAGAAATGAACGTAAAGGTAAAGATCTACAACACATAACATTGTCCATATCACATATGCGGCAGATAACTGGACAATAAAGAGTGAACACGAAGGAAAATAGAGGGAATTGAAATGAAGCAGATGAGGAAGATTACGGGAATCATGAAGAAGGGGACACATCAGGAATACGGATACGAATCAGGAATAAGGGACATTGCCAACCAACCATCGATACTGGATAAAATAGAGGAGAAGTAGATGAAGTGGTACGAAACATCTCACCAGAATGAATAAGGAAGCATTGCCAAAAGGAATACTGGAAATGGGAAAACCTAATAGGGGAAGACGTGGCAGACCAAGACAAAGCTGGCTAGATCAAATCGAACAACAAGGGAAAAGAAGAGGAAAATCACTCACAGAAATGAAAGTGATAGCGAGTGAGAGAAAAGAATGGAAGAGATGGGTGACGGAGGGACCGGGCCCACACCAACAATCCGACGCCTGAGATCGCAGAAGGAAACGAGAAAGAAGAAGAAGAAGAAGATATACCTATTGATTGCTAGTTTGCAATGGATATATTTTTTTTAAGGAAAATTGCCCAAAAAATGAGAATTTCAATTTGAAATCAGCGAATCTGGCGGCAATGGTAGGACATTAAAAATAATTTCCAGCATTTTCTCTTGGTCACATTTATTTTAAGATTTTTTATTTCACTGTTCAATCTTAAATGGTTTCTAACTAAGTTATGGTCGGCCTCCTTTCTTTTGTTGTACACCCGGTACAAGAATATTTACTGAAATCAATTTGTAATTTATTTGGTGCTCAATTTAGCCCTAACATCATCTCAAAATACCCCTTAATTGAATTTAAATCTTTAAGAGTTATTGAGAGCTTACGACGCGTACGCCATTTTTGCATATTTCCACGCTCGATTAACTGAAAGGAAAAAGATATAAATTGAGCAATAACGAAATTGCCTATGTAAAGAGAATCATCTCCGTCGTCTAAAAGATATATTGTTACCTAGAGAGAATGCAGCTTTACTTCAATTTAATCTAGTTTCTCATCAAGATATATAACGGATGGATTTACGAAAGCCCCTTTGGCGTTGACGAGATTGAAACCATGAACGCCTACCCCACATTGCACACGATGGATTTCGCTTAATTTCAAATTGAGAAATTATCAATATACGTAATAGAAATTACATGCGTATTATCAAAATGGAACATCGATTTCGGCATTAGTAGATCTAAACTGTAATTACCACTTTGCACCTCGTTAAGCTTATAATATTATTAAGGGAGGAAAAAATACTTCGTGTTGACAACTTTCATTTTATCTTCAGATTTAAATAACAATATAATATAGAAACTCCAATTCAGTTGTTAGCTTTTGTCCTTGTTTACAAAATGTTATTGCTAAGAGCACATTTAGAAACTTTTCGAAATTTACGTCAACCATTTGAATATATCTGAAAATAACATTTCTTCACTTCAATCCAACTTCTATTCGATACAATAAAAGTTTGTATACTTTTGCTGCAAGGGAAGTAAAAGGGCTGATACAAAACTTACCGGAAATCCTAAATCCATTACATTCCTTTTCTTAAAAAGAAAAGTTTTTTTTCTCTCCCTTTGTAACGATTACAATAACTAGGAACGGTTCCTATTTCATTATCGATAAAACTGTAAAACTCTCAAATTAACCGACCATTATAGTTCCCATTCACCCACAAGCTTCTCGCGAATATTTAAAGGCCAAAAAAAAAAACAAACCCCTTGCATTTAACCGGATGCCAGGCAAACTTATGACATAAATTGCAAGCAATAGCTTTTCATATTCCTTAGAAATGTGCGTTCTTTATTATCCTTTATCTCAGGCTCGTTTTTAATTGCACATTTCCTTTATTTAGGGCTCCATTATTACGTAAACAAAAGTCTATCTCTTCTTTTTTTTTATTGTTCCTTTGTTAATCTTTTTTTTTCTGGTTTTACTCAATTCTTGTGAACAAAGGGGGTCGCGTTTTAAGACTCTAATTAGACTCACCTCGCCGGTTGATTTGATTGTATACAGTGTTCTGATATTGGCACATATTGTCTTTTGTTTCTGGGTAATCGCCAACGAACGGTTTTAATCCATTAAAAGCTTTTAAATTTTGCGCCCGTCATCTACTACTAAAATAATAATAATTATAAGTGCCCTCCGCATTTTTACGGGGATGATTTGATATGTGGTTGTCCCAAAGTTCTTATTTTTTTATTTCTTAATAGAAAAAGGGGTCTGAAATTGTGTCTCATGGAGAAAACCTCAAAATCATCAGGATTACTGTAGGAGGGGTTATACTAGTAGCTCAAGTAGTGGAAGAAGAACTATAACAGTTATGAATGGTTGATCTAATAATTGTTGTTTGTCTCTTTCGAAATTTTAGATCGTCAGTTATTTTGAGATTTTATTAATTCAATTCAATTCAATTCAATTTATTTGTTTAAAATAGTAGTACATAGTTTAATACAATGACGTATTAAATAAAATAGTTTTTTCCATAGTAACTCAAAATAAAATAGTTTTTGCGTAAGAACTCAAAAAAAATAAAAAAAAATAATATAGAGTGTGTAGTATAGTCTCGAGTATAGTTGTCATCAGAAAACGATTTCTGATTTTCTCCTAAAATAATATTTACAGGGTATGTCATAATACAGGGAGCGGCTAAATTATGGAACAAATTCATTATTTTGCAAACAGTTTATTTCAGATAAAAATCCTGAAATACGTCGATTTTTATTTTTTGTTGGGCACAGTTTAGCAACACGGCGACCGAGCTTTCCAACGATGTGCCACATGACCCCCTTTTTCATTTAAATTTTTTTACAAAATGGCGCGTGCGCGCCACGTTGACTTTTTGGTAAAAAAAATTTATGCTAAAATGTGCCCAACAAAAAATAAAAATCGACGTATTTCAGGATTTTTATCTGAAATAAATTGTTGCAAAATAATGAATTTGTTCCATAATTTAGCCGCTCACTGTATGTTTTTAATATTTTGTTCATTTCGGCCTAGGCCGGAAGTAAATTGGTATACTTATTATACTCGATTAAAAGAGTCGTATGTCCTCTAGTCCACTGTACAATTTTACTTCTTCATCTTTGTTAACAAAAAGTTACGAAATTTTAAAATTTTCAAGTTCAAATATTCATCCCCCTTCCCCTATGGGAAATAAAGAAATAAATGTAGTGCCAGTAGTTTTTCATGAATTATATGTATAACACCTCAAAAAATTAAAAAAATGCTGGGAGCAGATTTTGAGAAAATCGATTTTTAATTTACGACCAATTTTGGGCACCAATAAATTGGCTACGTTTAATTTGTGTTCTTTACCAATTATAAGTAAAAGTTCTAGCCATCCTTTGGCTATAATTTTCAATTGTCAAATTTTAATTAATTTAAACGGCTCTTACCCTAAAAAGTAAAAACTTGGAGAATTGCTATATTAGCTGCTATTTTGAATTTAGAGAAAACCGAAAACGGCGTCTACTAACTTTTCACCAAGGGAAAATAGATTGGGTTAAAATTTGAATGTTTGCTCCCAAAATAACGCTCCCAATTTGGACCCCTTTGGGCCGACTTTGAGAAGAAGTTTGTTTTACCGATTTACAAAATCGGTCTAGTAGTTTAGGGTCCACAGCGATAACGTACGCAGTCACCCGCCCACGCACCCACAGACAAACATTTTTCAAAGATGGTTGTTTTGGACTCAGATTCATCTAAACCTCGAGATCGATTTTTTTTTTCGATTACGTTATTTTCCTTATGTTATATGTATACGTGTGTAGATGCAGGGGAAATTAAAAATTAATTAACAATACATATAACTAAAGACAGTCTTCGAACCCCCCACTATCAAATAGTTCTGTAATACACATTATCATAATAATAAAACAACACACGACAGAAAAAGAAAAAAAACACCCACATTTCCCTTAACATTAGCGTAATCTAACTTTCCATTTGACCTCTCATTCCCCCTTTCTCTCTACAACATCCTCCATCAACTAACCCTTCTCTCCCTTCCCCTAATATTTTCTTCCCTTCAACTCATCACACTCCCCTAACAAATGTTCCAGATTTTCCTACCCCACTCCACACAACCTACACTTACTTTCCTCCACTTCCGCCCAGTACTTGTTCTCCCTCTTGTCATTCCCACACCTGAACTTCGCTATCAACCTCTCTTTTTCAAGCACAAACCACCCCTCAAGTACCTCGACATACCCTCCCCTACAACCTCCCCTCATACCTCCCATTATATTTCCCTTCTTTAATTTTCCCCTCTTCCTGGATCTAAACATCCCTGTCCATTCTTATTACTGCATTGCAACAGCAACTCCCCCCCCCTCTCCCTCTCTCTAGGTCTTCCTCGTATCCCACCGCTAGCTTCTCCGACTGTATTTTCAGCTTCTCTCCCTTCACTTCCTCCATCACCACGTACCCAGGAGTCTCTCTCTCCAGACCCAGTACCCACTTCCAGTATCTCTTTCCAACACCTCCCACTCACTCCACCCCCAAAGCTCCGTCCCATACAGCATTACACTTTTTTCCAATTTCTCTCCTTGATGTCATTTACGACAAATCTCTCCCCAGACCCCATATCTGCCCTAGTGTTTTACTTCTTTTCCTTCCTAGCTCATTCGCCTGTGGAGCTTCCTTATTATCGTACCTTAGTTAGTATCCCTGATAATGAACCTCTCTCACACTTTCAATCTCCTCCTTACCCCATCTCCGCGTCACTCTTTTATTAACAAATTCCCTTGTGAGTATAATCCTACTGCAGAGGTGCCGCGTGTCGTAAAAGGCAACTAATCAATTAAGTGGGGTTTCTTAGACATCTAATTTACTTTGACTATGCTCGGCTTTGAACTTTACCGCATCACACTTAGCTCGTCCTTGTGAGTCCTCTTATTTATTTCTTGATTTTCACACGATCATGTAGTCGTTTTTCATTAGTTTCTACTGTTTTTTTGATAACTCTGTCCCCAGTTTTCGTGCCCAAGTCCCGATGAAGATCGTTGTTTCTTATGTACCAAGGGCATTCACGCAATGCCTTGTTTTGAAATCGCTATGTTGCTTGGCCTAGTGGCCTGTACAGCATGGGCACTCATACAGTAATTTCGGAGGGGGGGGGGGGAATTCGGGGAAGATTTAACAATTAGTTTTACAGTAATTTCGGGGGGGGGGGCAATTTGGGGAAGATTGAACAATTAGTTTTATTTAAATTAAAAGTTTCGTTATTTAATAAATTATTACTGCTGAGTTTGCCCGCTCTTGCCCCCCCCCCCCTCCCTATGGGCGCCCATGTTGTACAGGTTTCAGTATCTGCTTGTACAATAACAGCGCAGAATTTCTTTTGATCATCAAGTGCACTTTTCTAATTATTTGTACTATTTTTTCCTTCATATGAACTTTCCAGCACAGTTTGGCAACTACTGTAATATCCAAGTATTTTGCGACATCCCCACAAATGATATTTCGGTATTATTAATTTTAGAAGTGATACTTTGTATTATTTTGTTAGTAAATGTTTGTGCCGTTCAGTCTATTCTTACATTACTTGATCCAGAAATGGACTTTCTGGAGTTTGTTTAATCGTCCCTTCACAGAATGCTAGAATAACAGTGTTATTCGCAAATTCCCTTTTTTTGTATGGAATTGCATTGATAATTACATTATGCGTATCCTTGGGTTACGACCCATAACGGTCGCAACTGACGTGCTAAAGGTCTTAAAGTGACGTACAAATGATGTCATGTGTATGACGTCTCTATCATGTGACATAATACCCACAAAATGACGTCATATCTGACGTTCTACAGGTCATTTGAATCACGTGAAATTAACGTCAAAGTAACGTGACCCGGTTTGCTGGGGAAAGGCGGTGGAGGGGGGGGGGGCGAGACAAAGAGAAGTAAAATACACAATTCTTGTAATTTTGTATACTAATAGAAAGTTTTATGAAAGCTTTCATATCGTCCTTTCATAAACCAAAGGTTTAGAGCTTAAAGTTGAAAGGCAAACGTAGTCTAACGTAATCAAGATCGCGAAAGGAAAAGCAAAATTATATTCGTTCATTTCGAACCTTTCGTTAATGCGCATTTCGTCAATTATCTACGTATATACGGTAAGCTACAGAAAGAGCTTCGCTCGAATGAAACAAGTAGGTACGTCCAAATGTCAGCTCTACCTAAATTGTGTTGAGTGGGTCGAAAATACACGTTGACGTAATTATGTCTTATCAATTCCTTTATGCTTGATTAGTTATTTGGGCCACAACTAAAATAAAGATCTACCGTCTTTCACGTCCATATTATATTTTCGCATGGGAATAGACAGCAAGGTTAATTCTGAGTATTGCCTTAATATCGTTAGTGCCTATCAGGCGAAAAAAAAAAGGTGAGCAAATGTTAACACAATACATTTACTTATTGACGTTTACTTATAAAAAAATAACAGTAAATTGTATGTATCAATTTTGTAAATTGTTTGAGCACGTGCGTGGATGACATATTAGATTCAGAACGTGTCAGAACGGATGAAATGGGAAATGTTCGACACGCTATCGGTGCTTTAAATGGCAATGGCAAGAGATTGAGTTATTTTTCGATGTGGAAAAGAAACAATGTACCGTAACGTAATGCCGTTTGAATTTTTCGTTGTCATATTTAAGGTTCTACGAGACGCTGTTCTGTGGCATATAGAGATCTAAATGGATTAATGGTACTGTGTGAAGTAATGGTTTACGCATTAAAATGTATCCAGCATTCGCTTCAGGTTCGAATACGGATGATAAGCGTATTAGAATTAATAATCGAAACAACGAGCACTAAGGTACGCTCGCACCGACAGTATTTTGTGGCGAGAATCCGATATGCGAATTTGTAAGTTGATGCTTATCTCAAAAGGTCTTCATTAAACGGTGATGTTGTCCAAGTTTCTAATTAGAAGCGGAAGGCAAATTAAAATAAAGCAACTAAACTAGTGAGAACTAGAGAGATAATTAATATTATTTCGGGTGGAACACAACATTAGCGAAAAATTGGTGCAATATTGGAACAATATCCGTTTCCGTTGTATAACCCTTGTTCGCCCAATACCAATTAACACGTTCAACCCAATATTGTTACTACAACGTTTATCCAACGTAGCACCGGTATTGTATTTCTAACGTTGTATACTGGTTATAGAATGATGTATAGATGCGTTATGAAGTATTGGTTTTACTATATGCCACCATTTCATCCTTTGTTTTTGCTATACCATCTTCACTACTTCTTTATGCTTTGAGTTGTGCTCATATATATCCCAGCAAACACACATATAAAATATACATACAACATATATAAGATTGAAGTAAATACCCCTACATATGCTTTTTTATATATCAATTATGTAAGTCTTCTTCGTATATTTTACATAATAGTATATAAACTTACGGATATTCTGTATACAGAAATTCATATAATATATACATATAGATAATTACATATTACCCATGAAATTTATGTGCTGTCATATTTATATGATTAGATTTATGTACGTTATATGTAAAATCTTATATGTAAGTATTACATATTTTTTATGTATGCCTTCTGTAAACATAATTATAAATTATCATTACATATATTATATTGTCGAAAATAAAAGTCCGTTTCTATTTGCGCCGCATAATTAATCGCACGCGCGGGTTTTCTATAACGCCAAAAATTGTAGTTCACGTACCTTTAATATTAGATCCGTATCGACTAAAATGCGTCTAATTTATATAGAAAATAAATAATATAAAATAAATTAAATCCTGGTCATTTTTAACATAAAGGTAGGTATAATCATTGAATATGGCTTCACTCAACGATATAATCAAACATAATTTAAACTCGCGAAACAGCGCAAAGTTAGGAAGAACGAAATAAAAAAAGGAATGTTTCAGATTAGCGCAGTGGTACAAAGAAAACACATGTCGGATTTCGGAATTTGCAACGCCCACCCGCAACGGTTCGAATCCGGTTAAAGGAAACTTTTCAAGCAAGTATATATATCATAATAAACTGTCGGCTTTCAGTTCAGGTAAAAACGGGTTCGTGCAAGAATTAAGTTAATTAAAAGTACAGGTGCACGTGAAAATTTAGTTTTTCCATTTTTTTGTATGAAACTGCTTAAATAATTTTTTATAATGGTAATAATTACATTATGCTCGAGTAGCTGCCATTTGGTCATCGCAACGCTTTTAAAACTAATATTTTTATGTGAATATTACATAAAATATACATAAAACGTATACATATAAATTCATGTACTACAGATATAAAGAATTTACATCTAATGGACATATATATTAGTTTGAAAATTGCTGACATCCTGACATTAAATATCTCTTATTTTTCTTCCAGTTTTATATAAATCTAAAAAGCTCTTATATAACTTATATGTATTTTATATATAAATGTGTTTGCTGGGTAGGTTTTAATTCCTAATGTGTGCAAGAACACTTCCAACATTGTTTGGCGATATTTCATTTGGAAAAGGAATCTCATTTTTATCAATTCTACGTTGTTCTCAAGTTTTCACCACCAGTGATGGGAGGGTTTTTTACATCTAAAACTTTAGTACATTAAAGAATGATTTCTGCTTTCCACAAAATTTTAATCCTAGTTCGTTATTTACTTGACATGTTTCCAAATACGTATCGTTCAAGTTTATTAGGTTTCATAATGTCTACTTGGCAAAATTTTGAGTTGATACATAAGAGCCTTTCTCCTTCACTTAGTTCAGTGCTCGTAAACCCAAAGGGGTTACTCATTTTTTTAATCACCAAAAAATTGTATTAAAGGGGAGGTTTAAGTTTTACTTTTTCAACGAATCGATGTTTAATTCTTAAAATTGGTTTTTTGAAAAACCTTATGCCTTATCAGTATCGGATCACGAAAAGTTTATTTGCTTTTTGGAATCCATGGAAATTTTTAATTTTTTTTTTTGACCGACGTTTCTTTGAACTGTCGCCAACTGCCTCTACCTCCGGCATCGATCACCACGTCCATTAAATTGCCGAACAAAGATAGAAGAGTAGCTGTGGATCCACTCACAATTTTCTAGCGAGTGTGCATTGCAAAGCAATCTGAACGGGATTTACAGGATGACTTCAAGTATGAGTTCGCCACGTTCCCGATGTCTTTGTTCAATGAACAGGGGATACGCAAGGGCACAAAATCCAATCTGTACTCTGCCTCCACTCCTCTTTCAAGCTACACGCCGATAAATGCCAGCACTCACGTCGTTTTGAACGGTAGCTGCCTCTTGTACAAGGTCGTGTGGCAGCGGAAGAGCACAATCCGAGCACTTTTGGCGTGTTATACCACCTACGTCCATAACCACTTTGGAAATAATGTCTCCATCGTTTTTGGCGGCTACCCCGAAAATGCTACCAAAAAAAAACACCAAAACAGCGGAACGACTCCGGGGCTACGCAGCTCATTCCAGCTACGAATTGACGTTCGATGAATCCACAGTAATTCAAATTGCTCAAGAGCAATGAGAGCAACAAAAAATCCCTATTTTCGACGAACTGTATTTTGGGAACAAATGGCTGTATAGAGCTCGCCCTACCCTCAAATTGTAGTAAATTTAGCCTACTTTAAAAGTATGTAGAATGACTATACCGGTCCTTCACTGAGATATTGAGCAAAAAACTGAAGAAACTCCGAGAATTTAATGGTTACACCGCTGACGCCGCTCGCACAGCACTTTGGAAATTGCAAATCTGGTTTTTTTATATTGGTTTAGGTCCTAACAACATATAAAAAATTCAGAATGACCGGACCTTTTGCAAGCTTCGGATGTACATCTTGACTGGACTAAGCATGGTTACGCAGACGTTTCAGAATGTTCGAGACAATTCTTGCGAAGCCGCTAGGATACACTATTAGAGTCAATGGCAAGACGTGAAATTTTTTGACTAACCAATGCAGCAACATGTCAATCAATTTATATATTCGTAGCAATTTCAAACATTTGTGGGGGAGGGGTATAGTAATGATTAATATGGCTAAGAAAGGGAATAGGATGGTGGGGAGTGTGTGGGGGTGTGGGAAAGAGTATTCGAGAAGGATATGGAAAAGAGGAGATGGATTTTTGATAAGTTGGCGAGGAGTGTGTTGGGATACGGGGCGGAGGGAGTGGGAGAGTTTGGAGAAGGTTCAGGAGAAGTATTGGAGATGGACGCTGGGGCCGGACAGAGAGGCCCCGAGGTATATAGTTGGGGAAGAGGCGAAAGTGGAAAAAGTAAGGGTGTAGGCGGGAGGAGAGTGGTGAAGTACGAGGAGGAGATCAGGAGGAAGACAGAAATAATAATAGTTAACGAATGTATGAAGGAGATAAGGGGGAAATGGATAAAGTATGGACAAGAGGACGAGATTATATTATGAGAGGGTGGGGTATGCGAGGGAGGAGGTGGAAAGAAGAAGGGAGGAAGGAAGAGAGATGGTAGAGGAGGTGGTAAGGAGGGATAAGGATGTGCAGGGTCAGGAAAGGAGAGAGAGGATAGCTGGGGGGAGGTATTATGAGGGATACGGGGAGAATGTGGTAGATGGCAAGACCAAGTACTTTTTGGGGGAGATGGGATTGAAAGAAAAAAGAATTGTGGCGAGATTTAGATGCGGAAATGAGGAGAATGAAAATGGTATTGGTGGGAGGATGAGAAAAGGGTTTGTAGAATGTGCAGGGAAGGGAGGGAAAGCATGGGGCATATGATGCGGGAATGCGAGGAGTTGAGACAAGAGAGAAGGGAAAGAAGGGTGATACTAGGAGAGAAGGGGGAAGGATTGGGATGGATGAAGGAAGTATTAGAAAAGAGGGAAAAGGTGGAAAGAAGGGGGAAAGACAGACGGTTGGGGGAAGAAGGTATGGGGTGTTAGAAATATTATATGTATTTATTTTTAAGAAGAATGCAATAAACTTTATAGTAATTATTAATATTGGATCATAAATAAGTACAAAAGATTAAGAAACGCTGGTGTAGGACAATTGAAGCTGCAACCAAATCGGTAGGTTTGCTTTCTATAGTAAGTTAATACAAATTATGTACCTATAACCTAATTATGATGAACTAGAAACGCAGTTCTTACCAGCGACCCTTTCTCTGGAAAATTCAATTTTATGAATGTTTAGATCGATCATGTCTGCGACGAAAATAAACGCGGCTCTAAATAAAACAACCTCCCCAAAATGAAAGTCATCTGATACATAAACGATAAGACATGTGACGCATAAATACATAATTCTTCCATAATGTTGATAACGGAGATAAATGGAGAACGTCGACGTGTGACGCGTTTAAAATAAACACGGCGACAATACTACAAACGTTGCCCGATTTTTCCAAATTGGAAAATGGCGACGCATTAAAAAAAAGGGGGACTTAACAATATTCTCATATAATTCGTTTCGGGTATGTAAATTAGAATGTAACTTTGGCAAATGTGCCTCGACTTTTAAGAACGATAAAGGGTTGGCAATGGTAGTAAAAGTCCCTTTTAAATTTATGCACGCCCACAATAAACTTTCCCCCAACTTTTTTTTTCTCTCCCCATATAACAATAAAAGTAAACAGTTTATTTGAGAAAGAGGAACTTTTTTGGGTTTCCTAAAAATTACAGGACTTCGATATGCAAAAAAAAAAAATTATTTTGGTAGAAAAAAAAAATGAAATTAAAAATTTCTTTAGGCGATTCTAACTTTACGATCGATTTTTTAAATTAACCCCTTTTGTTAAAGTTTTAAAGAGCCCTTGTGAGAGGTTTAATTAAAACTTTTTTTTGTTAACGCTACATTGAGCAATAGATTTTATTAAATAAATAATCAATTTTCGCCATTTTTTTTTTTCATTATCGTTAGACTTTGGTCGGAGTTCCGCAATGAATACTTAAATTATTGGAATTTTTTTTTGTCGATCGACATCGGAAATTATTAACGCTCACAAAGTAATTATATTGTACTACACTAGTAGCTCGAAGGTATAAGTTTAAAATGTTGTATTGTTAGGTAGGTATTGTGCAACAAATGACAAATCTAAAGTTTGTAAACTCGAATATTGTAATCAAAACTTGGAGCAGAACTGGGGAAATTGTGTGTAGGAGATAAAATTTGTATAACGTTGTATGGTTATTAAACGTGTAAAGTTTGAATGCCTTAAAACTTTATTATTGAATATTGATTACTTCGTATCAAATATTATTTCCCTATATATACCTACCTATATTCTAAATAGTTCTAAACTAGTCTCGGAAACTAACGTCTGATTTGTTTCGAACTGCTCTGCATGTGCTTTGCTGTAATTATCATCCCTCATCACAGATCATGACTCAGCCTTTCGATCATTAATAAACATCCCCTTCCATAATTATAAATAATAATTGATATAATTTTCGTCACTGACTTAAAGTTAGTTACCATTTTTAGTACTTATCACGAGTTGGAGTTGGAAATGGTTCTGACATACGTTGTCGTGTATTTATCAAGTTATACACAGTAGAGCATGGTGATAAGGGGGTCTGGAACGAATGTGGAGGACTGGTGGTTAAGTGTACACAAGAGGCAATCATCCCTTGGTCAATTTCAATAGTCGGGCCTACTTTACGACAAGGAACATACAAGAGGGGGATCGCATTACAATTGAGTAAATGCTCTGGGATGTTCCTGGACATCAAAGCAGCATTCGACAATGTAAATAGGAAGAAGCTGTGGGAGGTACTAAGGAAAGCCGAAATAAGTGAGGGCTTGGTGAGAGCGATGGAAGAGGTGTACGAGGAAACAAGGTGCGTGACGAGAGTGAGGGAGGATAAAGGAGAAAGACTTTGGACGGAGAAAGGGTTGAGACAGGGAAGTCCGTTGAGCCCGAGCCTATTTGCTCTATACATTAGAGATTTGGAGGAGGTGTTGCGGGGACATCAAAGGGGTGGAGTGGTGATAGGAAGGATAAAGGTGTGCGTGCTAGCGTATGCGGACGATGTGGTAGTGATGGCAGGCAGAGAGGAAGAGATGAGGGGGTTAATTGGGGGTAATGAAGAGATATTTAGAGGGGAAGAATTTAGAAGCAAATGTGGAAAAGACTAAAATGATGGTTTTTCAGAAGAAACGGGGGAGGGGTATAAACCAAAAGTGGTGGTGGGGTGAGGAGGAATTAGAGATGTCCGGAGTGGAAATACCTAGGGTATGTAGTGCGGTATGACAATAAAGATGGGGCACATGTGAGGGAATTAGCGAAGAAGGGTAATGGAATGGTGGGGAAAGTGTGGGGTTTGGGGGAAAGAGTGTTTGGGAAGGATATGGAGAAGAGAAGATGGTTGTTTGACAAGTTGGTGAAGAGTGTGATAGGGTATGGGGCGGAGTAATGAGGGTGGAAGGAATGGGAAGAAATAGAAAGAATTCGGGAGAAGTACTGGAGGTGCACATTAGGGTTGGACAGGGATACACTAGGGTATATCCTAGGGGAAGAAGTAAAATTACAGAAAATAAGGATAAGGGCAGGAGAGAGGGCGGTAAAATATGAGGGGATGATCAGAAAGCGGGAAGATATTGTTGGAGTAAAGGAGTGCATGAGAGAGGTGGCAAAAAAACGGATAAGGTATGGGCAGGAAGAGAGAAGACGGTTCTATGAGAGAGTGGGTTATGCTAGGGAAGAGATAGAAGGGAGAAGAGATATGGTGGATGAGTTGGTAAGAAGGGATAAAGATGTGGAAGCACAGGAAAGGAGAGCGAGAATATGTAATGGAAGATATAATGGCGGATATGAGGAAATTATGGAAGAAGGGAAGGTCGAGTATCTGATGGGAGAAATGGAGTTGAAGGAGAGGAGGATGGTGGCGAGGTTTAGATGTGGAAATGCAGAGAACGGGAATAGATACTGGTGGGAGGACGAGAGAAGGCTGTGTAGAATGTGCGGTAAGGGACGAGAGAGTGTGTGGCATTTAATGAGGGAATGTGAAGAGCTGAGAGAAGAGGGGAGAGGAATAAAGGTGATCTTAGGTGGGAACGGGCTGGGAGTGGGGTGGATGAAGGGGGTGATGGAGCGAAGGGATAAGCTGATGCCAAGGAGTCAGAAATAGATTTAGTTTGAGTGGAGGAGAGAGTCTGTATTATTTAATTAAATGAGGTTGTTTACGTATTTAGTGAAATAAGAATCTTTTGTTTCGTTTATTATAACAAAATAAAAGGCTATCTAATCTAATCTAAAATGCTCTGTCCCCAAGGTGAATATTCAAAATAATGCCTAAAATAGCGCCACATTGTGATGTTTCTCATTCTACTCCAATTTAAGTACCGACCAAACGCGTATGCGGCGTTAGGAGTCAGCGCCCCCCCCCCCACCTTACTTCAAAAAATATTTAAGTATTTATCATGCTATACACAGTAGAGCATGGTGATAAGGGGGTCTGGAACGAATCGTGGAAGACTGGTGGTTAAGTGTATACATGAAGCAATCATCCCTTGGTCAATTTCAATAGTCGGGCCTTCTTTACGACAAGGAACATACAAAAGGGGGATCGAATTACAATTGAGTAAATGACGTTTCTCCCAGCTCTGTTCCCAAGGTGAAATATTCAAAATAATGCCTAAAATAGCGCCAAATTGTGATATTTTTCATTCTACTCCAATCCAAGGATGAATTAGTAGGATCTGTTTATCTTTTGCCTCTAATAGGCTGGGTAACCAGCCTTAGATGAGGCATTCCCGAGCCATTCAAGTCAATCAGTGTAGTCGGAATAACGCTATAGGACAATAACACACCTAGTGAGGCCAACCAACTATTCGCTTGTTTGTTACTCACTGGTGTCACTCACGTTTCATTATACTTGCCAGAACTGCATAGGGGACGAGGCAGAGCTTCCCAGTGCAAATCCGTTTAGTGTCCCTTGAGTAAAATGAGCGGGAACGTTTTTACCTTTCGAGGATTAAGCGAAGTTGTGTGCCGCCATTCCATGCCTAATCGGTAATAAAATGGTGAATTTCGATTTCATCGCATGACACTCAACGATGGTTCTCCTTTATGTTCATAACGGAGAAGGAGTACAGTTGACACTTCTATAAATACACCTTTGCTTTGTAGCGTTTGTAAGGGGACCGGTACCCATCTTACACAAACGTTGCATGAACATTAACTCTCTATGAACAATATGTTCGACACTTATTCCAAGAAATCTTGCCAGCTTTAGTATAGAAATCAATCGATCATTTGCGAACCAACTCATCAATTCGCTGAATGTTTTCCGAAGTTACGCACGGCCTGATGCGTGCACGTTGTCGCCCTTCATGAAATTGTTTACACCAGGAAAAGTCTTTGAAGGAGTCATTTCTCCAATCTGTAGTGAAAGTCTTCTCACTTGCATCTTCTGTTGCTAGACATTTGATTACAATGCGTTGCGCAACTTGGGATATGGCAAAAAACAGCTTTCCAATATTGTCTTCCACATTGCACATTAAAGGGGCGACGATTTCCCATGTGATGTGAACCCTTCATTTCCAAGATACTCTATTTCTTGGTCGTACATAAGGTCGTACATAGTATGCTCCTTAGTGGCACCCTCATGACATTCTGCTCTTTTTCTTATTTGGTTGTGGTAGGTAATTCCTATTGGACCATGAGTAGTATTATAAAGGTAAGCGTGATGGCAACTTACCTCACCCCACTCTCTCTCACCATCGACACTAGCGTCAGCCTTCGGTTCAACGTTGCCCTACTTTCCCATCGTTCGTAACCATTCGAGAATCGTTGCTTTCTGATCCTAGCTTAAAGTAGGAACGATGTCAAATGCGCTACCAGTTTGACGTTTTGATGAACGTTGACGGTTTGGGCCCTCCTGAGTCCAAAACCACCATCTGTGAAAAAATGTTAGTCTTGAATTAAAACTAAGGGCTATAAAAATACTTCCTCGCTAAAACAAGCTTTTCATCAAAATCATCCCAAAGGGGACCAAATATTATACATATGGTGCGTGAAGAACGATTGGCACTACATTCACCTATTTGGTAACAAAGATGAAGACGTAAAATTGTACAGTGAAGTAGAGGACATATATTCCGTTTTCTAACCACAGCTGGCGAGTTTTTCATTGCTATTCACTGTTATTCTGCTTTTCCGGTGTTTTCATGTCTTTCAATGCTTTTGGATGTACACTATTTGCAACCCCAAACAGGCGAAGGAGATATGTAGAACACAAGCTGGAGGAAGAACAAACTGCATTCAGACCAGGTAGACAAACAAGCGAAAATATCTATATACTGAGAACACTAATACACAAGGCAATAGACGAAGGAAAGGTGCTGTTTATAACATTCATCGACCTAACAGCAGCCTTCCATACTGTTAACAGAGAAGTACCATGGGATACGTTAGCGGAGCTAGATGTGCCAAATCGGCTCATAAGAACAATAAGAGGAACGATCAATAAATTGAAATGTAAAGTACAGATTTCGGGTCAATGATCAGAGGAGTGGGAGATGGAAAGAGGGATAAAACAGGTAAATAGCCTGAGGCCCCTGTTCCCATGTAGCATTTAATATTGGAGTAATATTGGCTTTTCATTGTAAATATTTTGGTAGAATATAAATCTACAATATTGTCGCAACATTGAAGTGTGAACAGTTTTACATATTGGATAAATATTCTAAGCGATATTATTTCAATATTGGGAAAAATATTTATACAATATTGGCCCATTATTGTTTTGTGATGTCTCCCATAATAGTAAGAAATCGGGTGACTTGTGCCACCGCAGAACCCTAACTGTTTCGAGGGACTATTTCCCAGTGCTCCGGTGGCTCCTTCCCCAGGAACCACATACACTTCGTGTAGAGACGGAAGAGATCGGTGATGCTAAAAAAACCATTTGCTTCAAGTAGGACTCGAACCATCGATCGCCCGGTTAGCAGTCAGCCATGATTACAGTGACTGTATTACAAACAGTGACGACAAGCGTGGTATCGATTTTGATTGGCCGTGGTATATTTTGCATTTTAATGGCGGCTTGACTGTGTTTACCTTTGATCAGCGTGTGATTTTTATTTTGATTTAGCAAGTTGCTAGGATACCACCGTTGTGTTCATATAAACCCGCCCACAATTTTGCCTCTTAATGGCGGATAATCGCCGCTTGTCGTCACTGTTTGTAATAAAGTCACTGTAGTCATGATAGCATGATACCACTGAGCTACGGAAATTTATATAGGTAATTTTGGAAATTAAGTTTGAACACTATAAAATATGTAAGAGGGCTTGCATAGTTTTGATTATTTTGATGTCATTAAATCGGCGAAAATTATCCAGCGGATTTTGAAAAAGTATCATAACGTTATTGTTTGTGAATATTTTATTCATGTTGCCTAAATATCCAGTAATATTGAAGGCACAATATTGTTATGTTATTGATAAATAAATATTGACTTTATATTCTATACCTGGTAATATTTACTAAATATTGTAAATGTATGTTATATTGCTTAAACATCGATTTTAATATTTGGTAATATTGGTACATTATTGTGTGTACAATATTTGAATTTAAATTAAATAGCAATATCTCCTAAATATTACAAATATGTAGGTATGTTATATTGCTTAAATATAGATTTTCAATATTTAGTATCTACCTAATATTAATACACGTAATATTGGTACATTATTGTGTGTACAATATTTGAATTTACATTAAATGACAATATTTAAGAAATATTGCAAATATTTTTCTTATATTCACTAAATAATGCATTTCCAATATTTGTATAATATTACAAAAATATATTCCCCCAATGCTAATGCCAATGCTACATGGGTTATTTGTGATATTGATAGACAGAATAATTAAACGAATTAAGATAGAAACAACACTAAACACAGTCATAGGAAACACCAACTTAAAACTTATTGCGAATGACGTAGTATTAATATCCGACACAAGATGAAAAATACAAAGACTGTTAGACAGATGGGTGAGAGAGGAAAAACATAAAGATGGAAGTAAACACCAACAAAACAAAAGTGATGATAGTAAACGAAAATCGAGATACGAATAGGACAGGCAGATCGTTTGTAAAAAACACAACCCTAGAAAGAGTAACAAACTTCGAATGCAGAGAACTGGAGTGAACACGAAGGAAAAATAAAGGTAATGGAAATGAAACACATGAGGAAGATTATGGGAATCACGAAGAGAATCAGAAACACGGTGACTGCCAACCAACCATAGGGCCAGGGGAGAAGCAGATGAACTGGTACGGACATCTCACCAAAATGAAGAAAGAACCATTGCCAAAAATAACACTGAAAATGGGAAAACCTAATAGGGGAAGACGTGGCAGACCAAGACAAAGCTGGTTGGATGAAATCGAACAACAAGGGAAAAGAAGAGTAAATTCACTCACAAAAATGAAACAGATAGCGAGGGACAGAAAAGAATGGAAGAGATGGGTGACGGAGGGACCGGGTCCACACCAACAATCCGACGGCGACGCCTGAGAGGGCAGAAGGAAACGATTATTTGTATCTTATACTTTCGCTAATTTCGATAAATTTTTTGATTCATAATTATTTTGACACTGACACCCCTATCTATATCACCCACTGCAAATTGAGGCGTTACACCCTGCCCATACACGCAGGTGACTTGAACACATTAAAATAAAAAGCTTCACCCTCAACGTAATTTACTTCGCTTCAGGATCAAAAGGTTGAATGCACGAGTATAACTTAATTGGAAATTATTGTGACGCACGTACTTATGTCGTTTTGTGCGAATTTTTCTATTGTCCAATGTAACAGACGTCGAGGTCTACGACCGTGAAATCGTTTGACGCAGACCGAAAAGTCACTTTAGAAAAATAAAATAATACAAAAAGGAACACAAATAATGTCCTCGCTTATACAATCGCAACCTACATACAAACCAAAAAATTATGATTTTCCCTTTGTGTTTTATTTTCAACCTTTTTGATACGTGTAGATATCTTTATTTTTTATTTTTTTTGTAAATGTTAACACGCGCGTGCATTACGAGACGCAATTTATCAAGCGAAAAATACAAATTAAAACAACCCCCTCAGTTTAAAAATCATACTTATACTCTTTATTTAGCTAAAATCACACACGCAGCAGTTAAATTGACTAATAAACGTTCATACGTAAAAGGGTGAGATAAAAAAGAATCCATATAAACATTAATAGTGGCATGGCGTACGAAATTTTCGATTATAATTCGATTTTGAATGAGAGTGAGCGTATGTCGATGTTATCCATCTATTGCTAAATATGAATGTAATGCAATCACACGTATGGGGGTACTTTTGTCCAAAAAAAAAACAAGTTTGTGCTTGATGAGACAACTCCATCGTCGAAACTTTTTATCCTCCCTCTCGCTATTTGTGTTAAGTAATAGCAGTCATTCTATAAAAAAGGATCTTATTAGATATTCATGAAAAGATAACCGTAAAATAAAATGAAAATGCCGTGATTCTTTTTAACTTCTAAAAGAAAAAAATTTTCGCCCATCCCCTTTTGCGTAATAGAAAACCGTACTCATTTGTAAAATTTACAACAGTCGAAAACGATATAAGTGTACTTTTACGTTTGTTTTAAAATTCAAAACGCTTCCAACCGCAAAAATTAATGAAATCGAAAGTTAAGAGGAGAAAAATCTTCGTATTTACTTATTTAGAACAAAATTCGCATAAAAACGAATTACTTACTTAACAAAACGAGTCACGCAAAGCTAAGTATAAATTTTACGGTGGCCGAAGCAATTTATTTTCGAAAAAAAAATTGCCGAATCTGAATTATAAATTGAAGCGAAAATTGTCTAATAAATGAATAATTTATAATACATAATTGTGTATGTTTTTGGAAGGGAAACGTTTCTATATAAATAATGTTTCCACACTCGGGTTACTTCAGAGCGAGCGTAGAATAATTTTTTCTAACAGAGACAAATTACATGTAATCAACGTTGTGGATTGTTCGTTAGAAAATATCCTTGTAAATATCCATCATCTTGGGCTTCGTACAAAATTCTTTTAAGTAAACTACCACGACGCTACTTTCTTCCTCTTTTCAACTTTATACGATGTAATCTCGTCTTTAATTAGCATTTTATATGTAACTCAAAAAGTTTTCCCTCCTTTTGTTGTCGAACAAAAAAGCGTACCGGGTGTAAAAACGTCAGAATGGAAAAAAAGAAACAAAAACAAAGGTAAAGCGAACAATCGCATTTCACGTTTCTTTTTCCTTTCAGTGCGTAATGAATTTATGGGTTGTGCAAATCTCTGACCATTTACTAAATTTCTTAGTTATCAGTGAAATATTTCTAACGATCTGAAGGTTACACAATGAACGTATAATAAACCTTTATAGAATGCCAAAATAGTGGATATATCACGGAACATTTAGTCAGATGTCGGTTGAATCTGACTATGGGAGTCACTTGCTATTGTGTGTCACTCCTTCGGGAACATAACTCTTTCATCCTCCAGCACTCTCTGGAGTTTGTTGTTACAGATTTGACTATATTGAGTTTTGGGCCAGTCTCGCACACACTACAAGCACAGCAGAAGAAATCTTTAAAGTACCACCGGCCGTCGCTGTCAAAATCGTCGTGAAGGCTACTGTTTTTGTATCACGTTTAAGAGAAGATCTTCTCTCCACAGTGCAAAAAACGTTTCTGAAATGTTTTAGAAACGTATCTCTGAAACATGAAACATCTCCGAAACAGCGACAGAAACGTATCATACACATAACATAGATGTTTAATGTCCGCCTTCAGAAACCTAGATTTGAAACAACACAGAAACGTTACATCGAAACATTTTATATATGTTTCAAGAAACATATCGAAGAGTAATTTATTGATATGTAGGAGAAATGTGTCCTTATAAATGTTTCATACGTGAATATTTGAAATGTCTCATATATGTTTCATTTGAAACATACCTGAGTATAAAAAAATTGAGATGTGGTAGAAACTATGGTACCGAGAGCCCCAACTGCTCTGAGGGGCTCTTTTCCCAGTGCGCAGGCCCTGCAGGGCCCAATGTACTCCGGTGGCTTGTTCTCCAGGGCCCCCAAAATTCTCTTAGTGTAGACTCGTAGGAGATCGGTGATGCTGAAAAATCGTTTTGCTTCAAGTGGGATTCGAACATCGGTCGCTTGTTTAGGAATTCAGAAAACAGCTACGCAAACTACCTGAGCTACAGACTCGCTGGCAAATAAGCCATTTAGATGTGCAATATTACCCATCTACTTATGATGAATAAATCTATTGTAATTTGAATTGTAATTTTGGATAAATATGTAAAACACTCACATTGAAACGTGTATTTTTAGTTTCTTATGATATGTTTCAAGTGATTTAGGTTTCTAGTACAACGCTACTAAATACAAGTACCTAACATTAACTTTGAAAGATGACTTCAAACGAAACATCACATTTTTAATGAAGTTTCTAAAATGTTATACGTTATTACTAATATTGGGATAGTTAGACAAAACGAAAGTTTCAAAAAGGCAGGAAAAAAGCATAAAAAACAATTTAAAAAAAGCATCTAAAAAGACAAAAAAGGAGAAAAGTGGCACGGAAAAGCGAAAACTGTCGAGATAAAATCAACACATACATATTCAATTTAAGTATAGACAAACAAATATTTATTTGAAAAAGTAATTACAGTTGATAAATGCTATCTGCTGGTATTCTTTTTCAAAGTTTTCTGGCTAATTAAAATACGCTTAACTCGGCATAATGACTAAGGGATGCAATTTCAACAAAGACTGTATGTAGGTGCAGCTTGCAGGTAGAAATAATACAATGGGAAATATTTCAAAGTAAGGAAAATGACTCATCCGAATTATTATTGTAAGAGGCTTAAATATTATAGACAAAGTTTGTATTCAGTTTGTATACCAAATTCCTTTCCGTTTCAAACAATTTGCTTTCTTAAAAATTACCCAGAAAAATATACCAATATAAAATCTAAAAATCAAAAAATACTTACTTACATTTCAAAAAACTAAAAAAAAATTACAGAAAAGGTACTAAATACTTACTGGAAAATATCAAAAAAAAAAAGGTAAAAAACGCAATAAAACTAACAGAAACCAAAAAAGGCAGAATAAAGTTTGCATCTAAAACGGATTTTAAATAGGGTCTGCCTTATGTTTGTCCATTTATAAAAAAAGGCGTCCTAGCTTTAGTTATCACATTCCAAAAATATATCACAGAGATATATTTTTGGATACATATCTAAAACGTTCACACCGAAACGTGTATGATGTGTTTCTTACGATATGTTTCAACTGATAAGTTTTCTGGTACAACACTTCTAAACACAACTCCGTAACGTTAACTTTGAGATATGACTATTTTGTTTCAAACGAAACATTACATTTGTAACGTTTCTAAAATGTTATACGTTATCACATTCCAAAAAATACATCACAGAGATGTATTTTTGGATACATATCTAAAACGTTCACACCGAAACGTGTATGATGTCTTTCTTACGATATGTTTCAACTGATAAGGTTTCTGGTACAACACTACTAAACACAACTCCGTAACGTTAACTTTGAGATATGACTATTTTGTTTCAAACGAAACATCACATTTGTAACGTTTCTAAAATGTTATACGTTATCACATTCCAAAAAATACATCACAAAGATGTATTTTTGGATACATATCTAAAACGTTCGTGTTGTAATGTGTATGTTTTGTATTTTATGTAACATATCAATTGAAACGTTTATTAGACATTACCATTTATTCGCTTTCGACAGGAATGTACCAGTAATGTGTCTTAGATGTTTCTTAGGAATGTTTCATTTGTAACCCTTATGCAACATTTAGAAACGTTTCATGGATGTACTGTGTTCAGTGGGGAGTAACGTCCAAGAACACCAATAGATTACTGTTGAAGTCATCAACGATCCTTGAAGATACAGCTGCCGGCCTAGACCAAATTGATGGAAACATGCCATGAACTCTTTCCGGTACCGTCATCAATTTGGAGGTGGGCGTTTGCTAAGGGAAATTCTTGAACATTGGGCGATATCCTTTCATACAAAACACATTGACAACTTTTTTGGTCCTTTTTTGGGGAGCACCAAAGGGTATTATGTACATTTTTGTGATAGAGGACGCATTTATCAAGCATGTACGAGCGAAACATACCAAGACCTGATGCGATTACGAGGTTGAAAGCGATCTTTGGCGATTTGGTCAATAATGTGATCGAGGTCTGGCGTTTACGAGTAGGTTATTTAAGGATTTCGTGACGACGATGTAAGACATAAGGCGCGTGTAAACGGCGAAAGTAACTTCGAGGGTGGAAAGGAAAAATAGAACAATGGTCGTCAGTCGAGGCGTTAACTGCAAGTGTCCAAGTGGAAAACAGTTGGGACCTTCCTGACGTAATTTGGGGCCAATGAACTGTATACTACGTACCTATACAGTTCATTGCTTGGGGCACTAATAACACTACCAACCCATGATAAGGAAGTCCCGGAATCTCTAAGGGGGATCGAATCAATTGGTGTAAATTATACACGCAACCTTTCCCTTCAACAATGAATTTAATTAAGTCGTGAGATAGACAGGACGACTTCTCCTACTAAGTAGACGATTAGCGGCAAGTCGTGTAACTATGTGGCAACATGTGTTTTTTTATTAATTCCGAACCGCGGAATCCGAATTTACCTGTTGCCCAAGCTCAATTTTGCACCTAGAACCGGATATCACCGCCATATTGGAAAATGACGGCCGTATGGGTTAAAACTGGGCATAGCTCATAAACTATGGATTTTCATAAAAAAGTATGTCCTCTACAATATTAAGCGTAATAAAATTTTACCCCAAATGACGTGTCTAAAGACGCCGCCATATTGGAAAGTGGCGGTCGCACAGGATACAACAGAGCATAGCTAATGAAGTACATATGCATTTTACAAAGAAAAATGAAACGGAATAACATTTTGGCCCCACTTCTTCTAAAGTCGCCACCATATTGACAAATGGCGGTAAGGATATTAAGAATATCATGGAAAAGTCAAGAATTCTTAGTAGAATATTTTATTAAATCAAAGAAAAGGTGCTAAATTAGACAATGGCAGAACATTTTGTCAACTCTTTGATAAAACCTGGAGTATTTCCAAATATGCGCTCTGACATAGTCAGCCAGATCGCCAAACGTTGAGGCATTTTTTGGCTTATTCATAGACATTATCGATGCTTGTCCGTCTATAATATGGTGAGAGGAAGCCTTATTAGTGGCGATTGCGGAAGGGCACGTAACCTGCAGAAGTGGTGATTTGTTGCCCGTGCTACGCGAAGTACTGTCTGTTTCCGAAAGAGAAGGTGGGGTAGGCAGCAATTCATGTTTCAGTATTCCCTGTAAATCGACAATTCGCCCAGCTTCGTAGGCTCCAATTACCTTATATTCCGGCTGAATTAATGTTCTGCCACCGAAACGGTTGTGGTAACTTTTCTGCCTGGCGATGGCAAAACACTAGCTAGTGGCACAGGAGAGGTTGGTGGAAACCTATTAGGTCAGGTGAGACCACTTGGCGAAAGACCAGCTGGAAAGGAAAGCGGCTTGGAGCGATTATATCCAATATGAGGGATCAGTTACAAGCGAACCATGGCGAGACCCCTATCATTATGAAGCAGTTTTGGTTTCTACCTTTAGGCTTGACGTACTTTATTCACGCCTTTTTCCTTTCTTTTATTAACTTATTGATTTAGTTCTGTATTCTTCCTGTAGATACTTATAAGCTTCTTCTAAGCTCCCTTGGTGTTTTTAAATTGGGCCTTGTTCTGAACAAAACTGTTTTGTAACCACCATGTTGCCCAAAATTCAATAATCATACTTCCATTTTCACTCCTTATGCTTTTTCCGTGCATGTCTACAGAGCCTTCACTGATTATAGCGTCCTTCAAGTTCTTCCGTTACGTTACAGCTATCTTGTAAAGTTATTTCCGCAGTATTTTTACAAAACTTCCGCACACGAACAACTTCTCCATCATTATCAGTTGTGTTAAACAATCTTTTGGTCTATGATTCCTAATCATTTTTGAATGTGACGCACATCATACTTGATTATACACACTACAAGTATTCGTTGACACAATTTGTAGGCTCTATTCATTAACCGAGTGCCTGCCGATGCCATATACATCATCTTGGTTAGCTATTGACTGGCTAGATCCGATATACCTACTTCGAAAATATCGAATTTCTTTGCCACAGAACCTATCCAAACGATCCGCTGCGGATGTGCATGAAGTCGGAGGTTACGGTATCGTATCTAAAACACATGACGTGCAACATCCAGAATAGTTATTCATTCCTTGTTACTCAGTACAGGAGACATTTTGTACAAAACTCCTTCATTTCGGCCCTCCTCGAAGCTTTTGCCTTGAGAAATGGTAGCGTTTGTAGAAGGAGCGCAACACCCTGTATAACTAATCTTGGTCTCTACCTCGTGCCTGAAGTTTGAATGAAAGTCATCGGAGGCGCATCGTCTCGTGCTCCATTGATGGTGAAAATCGCTCCTTTCGGCTGCGGCAGTTCGAAGTCCAGTTGTTACTCGAGGAAATCTTCACGTGAAGATACCCAGTGAGAACGGATGTTATGCCAAGCAAACCACAGCCCTTTTAGGTCTGTCAGCAAGGTGAACAACAATTTGGGCGCCCTTCCTACGTATCCCTACGTCAATTCCTTTTACGGAGAGAATTTTTTTGATTGAATAGACCTATTGTCAGAATCGCGATTAGACCTATCTCCATAGTGGGAGATATACCTATACAGTATTTAAATTCGGCTTCTTTGACAAACTTAGGAAATCCTTGGGAGATGCATATTTCCTTCCTGACCATGGTGTTCCTCGTAAAAAGAGGAGAATATCGCTTGCCATGCTCTTCTAAGAGAAACTTGATGTGCACTTTTAGAAGTTTTCCCTCTTGGAATTGGTAGATACGCTTACAGTACACCTCCACTGCTCACATGTGCACCTCACTGATACACTGGAGAACCTTGTAAGAGGTCTTCGTATGATAAAGAAAATGGCGCTTTTCCACACCTACCGCAAATAATGACCGGTCTCTGTTCCACTGGAAAGGTGTTCCAGAGTTATTGGTTCGCCTGCGTCAGTTTTAGAGAGGGCCTTTCATCCCGAAAAGTGTGATTGAAGCGGCAGCTCCAAAGTCTCCTTCACGGTTTCTGTTTCAATTTTCTTCATGGATTGGTTCCATACACCCTCTGTCTGATGTTCATTTCTTCGCACAAGTCCACGGTTTTACCTTTCTTAAGGTCTTATTGTATTCGGTGAGTGTGAATCGGGATGAACTCCTGTTTTTTGCTTTATGAACAAGCTTTCTAGTCTGTACCCACAATCGAGAGGGTCTCTCACGCCATCAGAGCACTTTACTTGGAGTTCTCTTCTCTTATGCGCAGCAGCTTACCTGTAGCATGACAATGAGAAGGTTGGTCTCCATGAGCTCCAGTTTCGCAGAATCATCTCTAGTAAGTGCTTCAAGCTAAGTCGCTCCTATGAGCCTAATTTTAGCGTTATTAATCCGTAGCTTGTATTACAGCATTAGAATTGTCCCCGATGTAGTAAAACAATTCCGTATTAAATAGTCCAAAAAAAGTAGCTTATTACATACCTTGACAAAAAATTGAAGGTAGCTAATGTGTATTTACATATCTTTAGAAATTGTAGTTACAACCTTCATTATTTATTTAGCAGGGAAAACTTTTGTTTTGTATAATATAAGCTCCACCTATACCTTCATATAACAGTAACCAATCTAAATAAATTAACTGCTTTATTTATGTTATCGGTTCGCGTATATTGGTAATATTTATCAAACAATCATGTTTGTGTATTTTGTGTTATGAAATATTTTCATTATGTGACTTTTATCTAATATTTTATGAAACGTAAATCCCTATTGCAATTACATACCGATTTAAAGTGAAACAAATTGATTAATTAAAATACTGCCGCACTTCGTTTGACCATTTCCAGAATTTATACAGTTTCTATACAACAGTTACAAAACTATTTTGTGTGGTGCTTTTATAAAACAAAATGGTACTCTTGAAACTCTAGATAGTAGTTAAACGGTTCAAATTTTTCCTGCAAAATGACACCATTACAATACACAAACGATTAGAGGGTCGTAGTACAGGAACAGTTCGAGACCACCCCTAGACAAATAATAATAATAATAATAAGCTACCTCGATGGTTGAAAGTGCAGTTGTAATCAATATTAGATAAAAAGCGTTAATAACTAACCGCTAAAGATAGGTATAGTTTATCGATGCGTAAATTAAATCGCCTTCCAAATATGTAAAAATATACGGAGTGTTCGATTTGCAAAAAAATGACTTTTTGGTGTTTGAAGTTTTTTAACTTTGCCACTAATTTTGAACGCCCTGTATAATCTGTGATATGTTTGCAAATGTATTTTGTGAACCTTTATGGTTTTACTTCGTGTTTGTAAAGTATGAATGTTTTGCGTTCAAAGAAGAGCAAAAGGTGGGGTATTAAACATCCCTCGGCAAAACGCAAATTTTTAAACAAAATCGTAATATCTCAAAAACAGTTGAAGATAGGATAATCTAATGCAGTGTAACGCAGAATCGATTGTATAATCCAAGAATGCTATAATACACAGGGTGTTCATTTAAAATAAGAAGATGAATAGCGATTTCCTGTCCTTCCGGAAGTTGTGCAACATCGACAATATTTTAGAACGTTATCCTTAACCTCAAAGTTTCAAATTCATAAGTAGTAAGGGCTCCAGAAACTCCTAATGAATGGGTTCCGTGATATACCCTGTATACATAGGTATATAAATCTTTATTGTCTTTTTTACTCAAATTTTGACAATGATTCCTATTCCTAACTTAGGTATAACCTTTCCCTATTTCCTCCCCCTTTCCCATTATCCTTCTTCCTCTTTCCTCACTTCCTCCATCCAATCTATTCCTTTCTCCTCTTACCTCTAAAATTTCCTTGCAGCCTCTTTCTTCTTCTCTCAACTCCAATCACCCTTCCAGCATATGTCCCACACTTTCCCATCCCTCCCCACACAACCGGCACCTTCTTTTTTCGTATTTGTTTGGGTTTTCCTCGTTTCCGCACCTGAACTATTCTTCTTTTCCTCCTCCTGCTTAGCCCTCCCTTTAAATATCCCGGTACTCCTTCCGATATTATCTCCTAATATTTTCCATTGTACTTCCCCTCCGTTATCTTGCCTCTCCTTTCCTGATTCTGCGTGTCCACATCTCTCCTTGCTATCTCCTCTCTTGTTGCCTCCTCCCTTCCCATTTCTCTTCTCCTTCTTACTTCCTCTCTTGCGTAAGCTATTTAACGTGTTTTAATTCGCAATGTTATACATACACAAGATGTTGTGGGTCATAGTGTCGAGACAGTGGTGCCTGATGGGTGGGTGCTTGAAAAATTAATGCCATTGAAAATATGATGGTGCCGTATCGTGCCTAGAGAATGCCGTCAGTTGCACATGAAATGTTTCCTAAAATTATTCATGACTTTGAGTTTGATCTGCCAAGTTTTTATATACTTTCTGAAAGATAACGCGAGGTGCCATGTAATGTGTTGGAACTAGTGGTTCTAATGATTTACTGACAAATGGTGGTGTCGTGTAATGTTTATTTATTATTAGATAATTAAATTTTCTAAAACGTTAAGGTAGGGAGGTCAATTTAAAGTTAGCCTCGCTCCCCTACACCATCATGTGATTATTTTGGGAACAGAATCCGTGAAAGTTGCCTACATTGTTGCCTTTTTTCTACCTTCATAGACAGTTTTGATCATTAGTAATTTAGGCTGCGCAATACCAATGAAGACTTTCCCACACTTTTCATCTTCTTCAGATGGAAGCCTTGAAATGTCTCTAGGATTGCTACGAAAAACACCTCAATTGGAGGAAGCCTTGAAAGGTTATGAATCGTTCAATAATATGCCTCTTTGGAGGCATTTCAGTCTTTCTTTTATGCTAGCATCATAAACGGCTCTATTGATAACTAGAAATTGTTCATAATTTCCAGTTTTATTGCACCCGTGCAATAAAGCTACCATAGAAACAACGACGTCATCTTTACTTGCTCTGACATACAGTAAACGCCAAACAAAATCCGTTGCACGTCAGCAATCAGCTGATAATTGACGACCCTGCCGTAAATGCAACGGCATAAAAATCGTGAAAATTCGACCTTGTAAACATTAATTTCATCAGAATTTTATGATCGCCACGTAACAATGGATTGTTTTCAGCAACGTTGCCAATGCCAATTTCATAAGGTATCAATTTTGTAATGTTTTGTTGTGGTTATGTTTTGACTGTCACAATTTTGAAGTTTTGATTTTGTTTTTTATTTATTATAACTAAAGTTACGAGTGAACTCAGAAGTTTTATTTGCGTTACCTTCTTTCAATTACAATCTGGCAACATTGCCCCCAATCTACGTCACTCACATTATATGAGATGACGTGCAACGGATTTTGTTTGGTGTTCACTTTATACGGTATTTACACACGACACATAGCAAAAATCGTATCCAACGAAACGATATCGTATCACATCCAACATTCATGCAAGTAGTCTGTTTAAAAATAAAATTTTTCAAATTTATGATGCTAGAATAAAAAAATAGCGTATACAACTCGTTATAATCTTGGTGTTAATTGCACTCGGGAAATTTAGCGTGACTCGCTCGCTGCGCTCGCTCGTACGTTAAACATTCTCTCGTGCAATAAACACCAAGATTATAAACTTTGTTCTATAATATACTATTAATTATCCGAATCCAAAATACGATTTCACGCGAAATTCCTATTTTGTTGCGAGAAAACTTCTCGTACGCCTTTAGACTCACATCACCTTGTCCATCCAGACGGAACAATACGATCTTATATACTGTTTTTGCTTAGTACGGTATCCAAAGAATCGCGAAATATGAATGAGAAGTTTATGCTCGCATTAATAATTATCAACGAACAATACCAAAAGCTGCCGTTCAAGCAATTATGTGTAGACGTTTGTTCACCATCTTAGACACAACAAGAAAATATAGAACGTTAATACCATTTACATCGCATCGAAGCTTTGTTACGCTTCATTAGCTTCCGTCACGGGTACGTGCATCTGCAATGTTTTAGTACTACTATACAATATATAGCCAGACTTAAATCAGTACAAAATGAGAATCTAATAGGGCGAATCTATGTTTCTGCTGAAGCGAACACGGTCGCTTGTTAGGAGTTTATATTAATTGAATCCGCTTTATCAATTTAGATATCCCACTCTCTCCTAACGACATCTACGAATGAAAACCTAAATTAAGTGGAAATATTTATTACTCGTGCAGAAATTCTGTATAATACATGTACATCTGTAATAATACTGTTTAACTGTTAATCGAACATGCTTCGATTTTATGTCTTGTTTACCTTCTTACTTCCAGTAATATCGGGGAAAACCGACTTTCGCTGATATTTTCCTACGCTTCAGTACTGCAAACCGGGTGTCCAAAAAGTGTGGAAACGCTTGAATATCATGAGAACGACACATCCGATTACAAAATGAAAAAACCGTGTTTCTTAATTTTTTGAAACCTATTCAGTCATAATATGTAAACACCCTCACCTCTCTGGGTGGTAGGGTGGGGATGACTTTTGAAAACTGAAATGGGAACACCTATTTTTTATTGCACTTTTGCATTATCCATAAAAAACTGTTTTCAAATTGAAAATTTCACATCTCCCTCCTCACCTCCGACCACTTTTTGGGGCTGGAAAGAGGGAAAATTACACATGTCCGCAGAAAAACGATTTTTATTTTCTTCAACATTTCATTTGCGATTTATAAATTGTTCACCAACCATCCCCAAGACTCGCCTAAATCTAGCACCACGGATTCTGCACAAATGAGTCATTGTTTTTCTTTCCATCCTCAAGGGAGGTGGTGGACAACAGAGTTTGCGAAAGTATTTCATAAATCAAGAGGCATCACTGTGTATTGACACAAACCTGACTCGATATTGAATTCGGTTTTTTTCGCTATGTTGAAGCTCCAATCCCGCTCTTCATATCAAAGAACCAATCGACATCTCGAGCGTGTCGTCGATTCGAGGTAAGGAGAACTATCTTCTTTGTCACTCTCTATTCAATTTAAAATCCTCTTATTTTTCGCCAACATTGCCCGTAAGGTCAAAGGGCTGCTAGAGGGTTGGTGTAGTCTTTTAGAATATTGCTTGACTGGTTTAGCAATGATTTATTTTGTATGTTACCATGACTCCATTTTCACAAGAAATTTTTTTTGGTAATGTTGAATGAAGTTCTTGGCCTCATCTTTGTGGCTGCACGAATCTGTGATCAATGCATTCACTTTTTTTGGACAATTCAGTGGAAATTATTCGCTCAATAGCCTTGGCACATTGTATTATTGAAGCAACAGGAACAACTGGCGCGCAGAATTACAAAAGATTATCATAACTAAAAAGAACCAACCCTGAAAAAGCTATGTGAGGAGTTGGAAAATGACATATGGGGCATGGCATACAGGACAGTGATAGGAAAAATGGGGAAGAGGAAAAAAGTAGTTGGAACGGACGAAGAAATAATAAAAAAAAGTGAAAGTACTGTTCCCCCATCAAGGAACGGAGAGCCCAAGAGGTCAAGCTGACACGGAGCTGAAAACGGTGGATATGGAGGAAATATGAAGGACGGTGAGCAGAATTACAAGGAGGAAAACTCCGGGTCCAGATGGACTGCCACCAGGTGACACTGGAGGTACACAGAATTTTGTGGTAGGGCCTTCGAAGAGGGGTGATACGCCGAAGAATGGAAAAGGGTGACGATGGTGCTAATTCCAAAGGAGGAGCCGGGCTCGATGATGCCAATATTCCTTATCAGCCATCTGGGTAAGCTGCTCGAACGAATCATAGCAAATAGATTAGAAGCGCACATAGAGCTTTCGGGCAACCAGTTCGGATTCAGAAAAGGGAAAGGGACTAGGGACGGGCTCAGGGAGATAAAGGTACGAGGTGCGAAAAGGTGTCCGCGGAGAACTAGAGAGGTAGCAATAATCGCCCAGCGTACATGGCGGGGTGCCGCAGGGGTCGGTGTTAGGACCCCTCTTGTGGAATGTGGCGTACCACAAGGTTCTGTGGGTGAAAGTGCCGCGGGGGTTGGGCAGCTCGCATACGCCGGTGACGTAACCATAGTGGGGGCCGATAAGGACCTGGGGAGGGCGCTTAAAAAAATGAACGAAACAGCGGCCAACGTCCAGGGGTGGATGGAAGTAAGGGGCCCCGAACTAGTGGGGCCCAAGACGAAAGCGGCAGTAATCGCAGGAGGGAGGACATTTCCTCCTGCGAATATTGAGGTAGGTGGAACCCCCGTCCCACTTGAGAAGAAGATAGATTTATCGGGGGTAAGGATTGACACGGAACTAAAATTTATTAAACACGCGGAGAATGTAATAGAGAAAGCGACGAGAAGGAGTAATGAGAATCTGCGGTGGGCCACGATCCATCAGGGGAAGGGTCCTGGCTACGGCCGTTAATGATATAGTATTGTACGGCTACGAGAGATGGGGAGCAGCCGTAGAAGTCAGAATGGTTAGGGACGGACTCGAAAGCCTGCAAGGAAAAATGGAATTCAAGGTGGCCTCAGCGTACAGAAACATGGCTACAAAAGATCTGTTGGTCGTCGCGAGCACCATCCCGCTGCGACTGTTATTGGAGGGAAGAAACACAAGAGGTAGTAGAGAAGAAACCATGGCGAAATGGTAGACGAATGGAATAACAGAGAGTCGTGGACCAAACCATTAATAGGACAGATAAGACAGTGGGTCCAAAGAAGACACGGGGAGTCGACTATCACCTGACGCAATTCATCACAGGGAACGACGAAAATGGAGTTTTTCTTCATAAATCGATCATTAGAGGATTTATCCGGAAGGTCATAAGAACCAACGAGACGGTGCTGACAGTAAACCGCGGATCGTCGGCGGGAAAATGCCACACAGGCGATGTCCACCGTCGTTTCCCGGGGAAGGACGGAGAGAAGAGGGGGAAAGGTTTTAGTTGGGGGCAGGTCCCACACTCCCCCTGTATTAGATTGCACAACGGCAGGGGGTGCGTAGGCATTTCCTTATTCCCTCAACAATAAAAAACAGGAAGACATTTCAATGTCAATGCGTTTATTCAATGTCGCCTTCCTAATTAATATTCCACGGCTAGTAATGGTATAATATGGCCTACGCAGACATTTCCTCGCTTCGTTCAGGTGAGTAATTCCGGTCGTATGTGTTAGTCGGATCATCTCGATGAATAAGAACTGTTTCATTATCTACGTGAAACATTTTGTCCTTCACGTCTACCATAAACCCAAATTTCTTAATCAAATTAGTTCCCAAGAAGAAATGCATATACTTCTTAAATCCAATACAAATAGCAACCAGTAGCTCCCAAGTAATGGGAGCGGATGGGCGACTTCATTAATGAAAGTTTTAGTTCTACAGTTTTCTCTATTCAACTAAGTCAAAACGAACTGTTGTCTTGCTCGCGTCAGCTGCTCTGAAAAGATCACCAAAAATCACAATAAAATTTCACACATCGAACGCGTTTCGACAACGAAAACTGTCATCATCAGCAAACTCCTTGGCCTGCTTTAGTTTCTGCTCGCATAACTTGCAAACGCTTCATTTTTCTTGTGGAAGCAGGTCTTAGAAAGTCATAGTACAGAGATTCGTTTAATAGTTTCTGGTTTCACTTTTTCCATACGTGCGATCATCACCCAGGACTGTTGTGACCAGAACAGTGCTCTATAGGCTTAGATTAAAATAACTAATTGCAGTACATTTTCCCCGATGAATACAATTTAGAAACAGTTTCCCAAAACCGGATGTACGTCATTTGTTTAATTATCTTCGCGAACTACGCAAATTATAGAAAATTAATTGTCTATGTTTAGTAACTTTTAGCAGTTTAGTAAAGTAAGACAACAAACTACACTATCAAGTTTACGAGTGGTTTGCTTAGTTAACTAACTACGCGGTAGGTATAGGCGTAATACAGAGAATTATGTAGGTAAAGTAACTTATTTGCAGATCTCGCGAAACTACTTCAACATATTTTACAAATTATTATTATTAAACGTAATTATGTTTCTCGAGAGAACGAATTCATCTTTCGCAAGGTTACTTGGCCATTCTTACTTGAGCAAGTTCTTAATTAAAGCTAGGGTGCGATCATAATTAGGCGGCTTTAAATTGAAGGAAAGGTATTACAGTTACAAGAATATTTTTATTTTTCAACATAATTACCCAAGCGTTGAACGATGTTGTAAATGCTGTACCGTTCCGAAGGAAATTTTCATCAAGTGTGTATCCTCCGCTCTGCATCAATTGTAAATCTTTGGTTCCATACGAAAACTTTAGGTTTGGATCAATCTAAGTCCGGCGAATACGGGGCAAAGCGAATCATATCGTAATTCGCCAATTTGGCATTATTATGATGAAAAATGACCCTTTTGCGCCCTAAACAAGGTGTTTGTCCCTTTGGATAGTAATCAACTATAACAATTTAGCATCCCATTTCATAAAACCGACGCCATTACTTCGTTGTCAAACTAGCAATCTCGCTCAACTTTAGTCTCATGTCGTTTGTCACCATATCGTGAAATTTGGCGACCATTTCTGGTCCGGGGCTGAACTTGTAGGCTTGTGTGATCACGTCAACCCAGCCAGCCAACGGAGTCAACGTTTTATGAAGCGTACATGAAACAGCAAAATGATCCAAAAAACATTCCCCAATTCTTCAAGAATATCCGCAATTTTGACACTTTTCATCCGCCCCTTATCTCTTTCGACCCTCCCTATTTTCCTCCTCCTGCACTCGCCTTTGTACTATCGTCAGGTCTTAGTCGATGAAAATACTCGTACCTTTATAAATACCCGCCATTAACTCCCTCTTGTCCTCCCACCTCCCCACTTCCGCTACAATAAATTCCCTTCTCGTTCCCCTATTCACAACCCATGCACCCTTTATCTCTACCTGCACCTCCACTTTCGTCTCCCACCCCACTTCCTCTAACAATTATGTTTTTCCTTCTTCTAGACCTTTCTTGTTTCTCAACTTCATCCATCACCTGTATCATTTTCTCTCACACTCCTTTACCTTCCTTCCTCCGTTACAACTCATTTCTTGCATGTTTGTCCCTTATATACTTCCTCAACCCTTGCACTCTTTATCTCTGCCTGCACCCCCACTTTTGCCTTTATACATCCTACCAGTTCATTTTATGGATCTCTCACTCCACTTCCTCTTACAATTATGCTGTTCCTTCTTCTAGACCTTTCCTGCTCCTCAACTTCAACCTTCACCTGTCTTATCTCTTCCCTCACTCCTTTACTTTCCTCCCTTCATTCCAACTCATTTCTTGCTTGTTTCCCCCTTACATCTCTTACTTTCTTAACGAACACCTTCATATCTCTCCTCTCCTCCCTTACACGGCTCATTTCTACATTTGTCTCTTTCAGCGCTCTCGCCATGTTACTCATCTCCCTCCTCATTAAATTCATCTCCTTCGCAATGCAGCCCAATATGCTCATTATCTCATCCATCTCCTTCCCTTCTACCCTTGCCACCTCCTTATCTTCCTTCCCTCTTGGACACCCCTTAGCCCCTTACGTCTTATATAATATCCACTTTCTCCTCCCTACCTTTCTCCTTCATGGTCTCCCTTTTGCTTGTAAGGAATTCTTCAAGCGAACGCTCTCCCCCGTTCTCCGCTCATCACATTTAGACCACCTCCTTTAACCGTCACCTTGCCCCTTATAAAGCTGTCTATTTATCTTCTTTAGTATTCCCCTTCTCCACACTTTCCCTCTTCCTTTTCAACACTCTTTACCGCTTCCAATCCAATCTAACTAACAGTTCCGAGAGTTTATTAACTCGAACCAATCGCCGGTAAATATAACATAATTAACTGCACTGAGTGGCTTTTCTTCGTCAAGACTACATCCCGCCGTTTGCTCGTTGTAGACAGATTAACTTACGTTTTCTTCTATGCGGTAACACTAAATCTTCGCCCCATTAAACCTACATCGGGATCCCAACCTTCATTTTTGGTGTGTACCTTTGTTCCAATTAGGGGTCACATTGTCTAAGCAGCTATCACAATGTTTGAAGAAAGCCCAACGTCCAACGCTTTCTACGCCTTTTGCACGTATATTTGTGGGTCATTTGACGCAAAGCGTCTACGTCATATTTAGTACTGTTATAGTACAATATTATTTCTAGTGTTTGGTTCTTAGTTATTGTCACTAACATTTTTTTTTGGAACATATGAAGCTATCGTTGCTTTTTTTAGTAGAAGGAAACGTAAGACCATTTGTAAGCAATGCATTATGTCAAGGAGAGGTCAACACTTATATTGCTGTAGGATTTATGGTATGGCTCAACAGGTTGCTGTACCACCAAGTTCCTTTGGAACTTCATTCCCATTTTTTCCCCGAGCAAGGAATAGCACTAACTTGAATCACAGTTTTTCTTGATGTTTGGTCTCACACGAATGAGCCTTTGTCGAAGTTTTTCAAGAACCTCTCGGTAAAAGTGTTGATTGACCGATGGTCTTGTGGCACAAACTCCGTGTGGATGATTCCCTGGCTATCTAAAAAACAAATCAACATGTATTTGACCTTCAACTTGCTCATTCTTGCTTTTTGTGCCTTGGAGAGGTTGAAGTGTGCCACTCCATACTCTGGCGCTTGGTTTCCAGGTCGTACTCAAACACCCAAGACTCGTCACCAGTAATGACACGTTCCAGAAAACGGGGATAATTTCCCTGCTGATGTTCTTTTGGTCTTGCGAAAGGTTTTTTGGGACCATTTTTGCGCAGATAATTCTCATCCCCAAATTCAAAATCTGATAAGCGGTGGTGTGAGTCAAATTTAACTCTTCCCCGATCATTCTGACTATCAACCGGATGATCTGAACGCACAAGATCGCGGATTCTGTCGACATTTTCATCGGTTCTTCAAGATCAATGCCTTACGCTTCGACTCTCTTCCTTCTGAAAATGCCTTAAAGCACCGAAAAACCTGGGCCCTTGACAAAACGCTGTCTTCGTAGACCTGCTGAAGTTTTGCAAACATTTCCGTTGCACTGTGCCCAAGTCTGAAGCAAAACCTGATAGCGAACGGTTGCTCGAAATTAATAACGCACTAGGAAAAACTGTTCCACCAAAAATATCGCTAATGACTTAAAAAGTTCAAACTCGTACTGAAGACGTATCACATGTTCACCTGCCCCTCCTCCTATCCCCCACCATATGACCATTTAGAATGATCCACCCCCAGTCCCCACACTCGTTTCTTCAGGTTATGGTCCCCTCAATCCGGCACTCCTTGCACTACCTTCCCCTACCCCATAGTTTTTGACCCACGGCCTTCACTCCTCTTATCTCCTCACTTCAATCATACCTCCTCTCTCCTATCCATATTTTCCTGTAACCCACCCTCGTTCTCATGCCTATATCATTTTCTTCTTTCGCTATTTGGCTCATCTCTTCCTGCACGCTCCTTCCTCCCTCGTTATATCGTCATCAATATGTACTTCCGTGTTTCTTATTTTTCGTATCTTTTTTCTCATTTTTTCGTTTCTGTTTATTTCCCTCTTTATATTTACTATCTTCTCTTTTAACTCACTCCTCTCCTCACTCCATCCTCCCATACTCCTTCATTTCTCTAATCTCCTCTCTCATTCTTTTGTTTTCTTCGTTATTCTCCCTGATTTCCGTTCCCATATCCTTCAACTCCATCTTTATTCCTTTTCCATGCTCACCAATCGTTTTTCCTCTTCAAAGCTCATCCAAACTTCCTCAACTACTCGCCCTACACCTTTTTTCGCTCATCCGCCCCCTTTCCATTCTGTATGTGGAAGATTTATTGAACTGTGCGACAGGGTTCATACGGTATAAAATATTGGAGGAAGACAATTATTTTTTTGAGTCACGAAAGATCGACACGAAAGCTACAATGAAAGTCACAACAATTAGTTGTAAGAATCGGTCGCGTCGGTAATAAAACTGAAACGTGTTTATGTCGTACGCCACTGGAATTTACTTCTCAAAGCTGTACGACTTTTGAATATTGTAATGGTAATTTAATTGCTGTGACTTGTAGACGTTCACAAACTTTCCTCATCAACTTTGATGGATTCTTGTATTGCAAATAAATAAAATCGTAGTCATTATTCCTGAAGGATAATGAAACTGTATCTTATACTAAAAGTTACAATAATTAAATCGTGAACAATTTAGGAATAGTTTAAGTTTATGTACCCGACCATTAAAAGTTTGTAGGGCACAATATGGCGTTTACGGCAAACTTTCGCCAGTTGAAAGTGCTCAATTTGTACCGTTTATAGATACTATTTTCTCCAACTTTAATCAGTGGCGGATTTAGGGGGGGGCTTTAGGGGCTCGTGCCCAGAGCGGCAAAAATTAGGGGGCGGCAAAATATACGGAGCACAAAAATTAATTGAAGGAATCTTTTTGAAAAAAATTGGAAAACAATGGAAAACAAAATTGAAGTAGAAATACGTCAATACGAGCTATTATTTTACGTGATAAAAATCCCAAACATCAGTTTTTTCAGTCGGACTCATTTAAATATGGTCCTAATCAGATGCATAATCCTATTTAGCCACAGACTTTCTAAGAATTTGCATGACGATTTGCCGCTTCTTGTCGTCCAGATGTAGTAGTATGTTTTATTAAATTGCAATACGCCGAAAATGAAATAAATTCTGTAGGAAATAACTTCACAAAACCTTCCCCATAGACACATATATTTTTAAGTTTAACTTAAATATGTATTTGTCTATGCCGAAGGTTTTGTGAAGTTATTTCCTACATTCTACGTTCCACCCCATTTAGTATTCTGATTAACACCCTGGTGGATCCAATCAATTTGAAATAAATTCTATTTATTTTTAATAAAAAATGTTTTCTGGACTTCAGGCTTCCATAAATAAGTTCTATTCCTGTGGTGAGGGATGTGATGGGGCGGCACTTTTCTTGTGCCCCTAGGCGGCAGAAGCATAAATACGCCTCTGACTTTAATAATTATGATAAGAGGAGAGGAGCGCGTACAAAAATAATACTATTTTCAATGAATAGCAATTTAATTAATTAGAAAAATGAATATGAGAGCAAGATACGTTGTTAATTAGCAAACTTGATCGCCTTTAATTAATTTTAACGACCGACGATTCGACCCAAATGCAACATGATGCATAATAAATGATAATTAAAAATTCGTATCTCTCAATTTTGTCGACGAAATTTTAAGGGAAAATTCCTTTGAGGAATTAAACTCGTTTTTCATATTATTCCTTCCGAAGATTGCAATTAAATTTTGAAAGCTAATGAGTTATTATCTACTTGTAAATCGTATTGTGTTACGCGGTGAACGTTTTCAGTTTCTCCTTTAAATTATTATTCAACCGTGATGTATTGAATACAGAATTTTGTTGTATTTCGTCCATCAACATAGGTCATGGGGAGGGCGAGAGGGGACTGTCGACTCTAAGCAGTAATAATTTCTTAAATAACGAAAGGCTTTTTTAATTTGCTTCATATGGTTGAAATGGCCAATGGTCTAACCCCCCCCCCCCCCCAAATTGGAACATACTCCGTCGGCGCCCATGTACAAGGTGGGTTTCTAAAAATTACAGTAAGTGTTCCCTTTGAACGTAATGCACTCTTCTACCACAAGCATCAAATCCTGTTCCGTCTTACAAAAAGGCAGTTAAGTGACGAAGGAAGGCTGCATCATAATTGATCCCACTCGAAGGACCAATTATGATGCAGCCTAAATTCTATTTGTCTGCAGAACAGTGAATCATTCCACTGTTCTTCAACATAATTAACGTAACGTTTCGTATTAAAAACACCTTTACCGCTTTACCACTTCACAAATTTGTTAATTGTACCTGAGACAGTACCATCCCAGCAAACACATTTATATATAAAATACATATAAATTATGTAAGAGCTTTTTAGATTTATATAAAACTGGAAGAAAAATAAGAGATATTTAATGTCAGGATGTCAGCAATTTTCAAAATAATATATGTCTATTAGATGTAAATTCTTCTACATGAATTTATATACGTTTTATGTATATTTTATGTAATATTTACATAAAAAACATTCGTTGTAAAAGCGTTGCGATGACCAAAATGGCAGCTACTCGAGCATAATGTAATTAATCATCAATGTAAAAAATTATTTAAGCAGTTCCATACAAAAAATGGAAAAACTACATTTTACGTGCAACTGTACTTTTAATTATATTTAACTTAATTCTTGCACGAACCCGTTTTCACCTGAACTGAAAGCCGACAGTTTATTATGATATACTTGCTTGAAAAGTGTCCCTTAACCGGATTCGAACGTTTGCGGGTGGGCGTTGCAAATTCTGAAATCCGACATATTCTACCACTGCGCTAATCTGTAACATCCCTTCTTTTTATTTCGTACTTCATAACTTTGCGCTGTTTCGCGTTATTAGTTTAAATTTTGTTTGATTATACCGTTGAGTGAAGTCTTATTCAATAATTATACCTATCTTTAACTTTATGTTAAAAATGACCAGGATTTAATTTATTTTATATTATTTATTTTCTATAAACATTAGACGCATTTTAGTCGATACGGATCTAATATTAAAGGTACGTGAACTACAATTTATGGCGTTATAGAAAACACGCGCGTGCGATTACTTATGTGGCGCGAATAGAAACGGACTTTATTTTCGACCATACAATATATGTAATGTAATGATAATTTCTAATTATATTTACAGAAGGCATACATAAAAAATAAGTAATATTACATATAATACTTTACATATAACGTACATAAATCTAATCATGTAAATATGACAGCACATGAATTTCATGAGTGATATGTAATTATCTATACATATATTATATGAATTTCTGTATACAGAATATCCGTAAGTTTCTATACTATTATGTAAAATATACGTAATTGTGTGACATACGGTTTATATAACTTTATTAAAGAATACTTACATACTTGATATATTGAAAAGCATAAGTTTTTACTTCAATTTATATATGTTGTATGTATATTTTATATGTGTGTTTGCTGGGATGCCATATTATCTCCATTCAAAGCCACTTTTCTTGGTTTCTATTGCAGCATAAACATGGTGCCAAACAACAAGTTGCCAAAAATGAGCAACGTTCAGAGTCAAATACATTTTACTGGCCTGATAGAGAAGACAAATGCTGGGTTCCTCAACAGGATATCATTGTGAATATTCCAGCTCCTTCAACAACTACAACAGGACGACAGTGCAATTTTACTGAAGCCATATCACACATCGTTGAAGAAAAATTTATTTTTTCATGGAGCAGTGATTGTGAACAGAACAGGTTTGGGAACCAAGATGAAGAAACCAACTTGAGTCTTTGGAACCTAGATGAAGAGAGCAACAGTAAGGCTTTGGAAGCTAAATGGAGACGCCAACAATATGGCTTGGGAACCATAATGAAGAAACCCACTTGTGGATTTGGAACCTAGATGAAGAAACTAACAATGAGCCTTTGGAACCTAGATGAAGACACCAACAATATGGAATGGAAACCAAGATGAAACCCACTTGACGCTTTGGAACCTAGATGAAAAAATCAAGAATATGGCTTGAGAACCTAGATGAAGATGCCAACAATATTCTTTGGGAACCAAGATGAAGAAACCCACTTGAGGTTTTGGAACCTAGATGAAGAAACCAACAATATGGCTTCGGAACCTAGTTGACGATAGCAACAATATGGCTTGGGAACCAAGGTGAAGACATCCACTTGAGTCTTTGGAACCTAAATGAAGAAACCAACAGAGAGGCTTGGGAACCAAGATGAAGAAACCCCACTTGAGGCTTGATAAATATGTAAAACACTCACATTGAAACGTGTATTTTTAGTTTCTTATGATATGTTTCAAGTGATTAGGTTTCTAGTACAACGCTACTAAATACAAGTACCTAACATTAACTTTGAAAGATGACTTCAAACGAAACATCACATTTTTAATGAAGTTTCTAAAATGTTATACGTTATCACAAAAGTTGGGATAGTTAGACAAAACGAAAGTTTCAAAAAGGCAGGAAAAAGGCATAAAAAATAAATTAAAAAAAGCATCTAAAAAGACAAAAAAGGAGAAAAATGGCACGGAAAAGCGAAAACTGTCGAGATAAAATCAACACATACATATTCAATTTAAGTATAGACAAACAAATATTTATTTGAAAAAGTAATTACAGTTGATAAATGCTATCTGCTGGTATTCTTTTTCAATAAAGTTTTCGGGCTAATTAAAATACGCTTAACTCGGCATAATGACTAAATGATGCAATTTCAACAAAGACTGTATGTAGGTGCAGCTTGCAGGTAGAAATAATACAATGGGAAATATTTCAAAGTAAGGAAAATGACTCATCCGAGTTATTATTGTAAGAGGCTTAACTATTATAGACAAAGTTTGTATTCAGTTTGTATACCAAATTCCTTTCCCTTTCAAACAATTTGCTTTCTTAGAAATTACCCAGAAAAATATACCTATATAAAATCAAAAATTAAAAAATACTTACTTACATTTCAAAAAACTTACGCGAAAATATCAAAAAAAAAAGGTAAAAAACACAATAAAACTAACAGAAACCAAAAAAGGCAGAATAAAGTTTGCATCTAAAACGGATTTTAAATAGGGTCTGCCTTATATTTGTCCATTTATAAAAAAAGGCATCCTAGCTTTAGTTATCACATTCCAAAAAATATATCACAGAGATATATTTTTGGATACATATCTAAAACGTTCACACCGAAACGTGTATGATGTGTATCTTACGATATGTTTCAACTGATAATGTTTCTGGTACAACACTACTAAACACAACTCCGTAACGTTAACTTTGAGATATGACTATTTTGTTTCAAACGAAACATCACATTTGTAACGTTTCTAAAATGTTATACGTTATCACTAGACTGCGGATTTATAAGCACATATAACAATTAAAATAAGCAGTATAAATTTTCAAATAAGCACCAAAATAATGTATAAATAAGCACAAATATGTATAAATGTGCCTAAATAAGCATTTATAAGCTCGAAAAACACACAAACAATAAATTTAAAATTTTTTTTGAAAGGTTACACAATTATCTAACAAGAAGGACAACTTGCTTTATTAATTTACTAATTTTTCACTACATAAAATCCAAATTAGTATTATATTTAAAAGTTAAGTTACCTCCTTGCTCCTTATTGCGCGGGTTACAAAACACCACCTCATCATCGGATGAAAAGTACGGGTGGTCCTTTATCCATTGTTTTTTTAAAACATTTTTTGCACTTTTGACTTTTCCCATAACTAAATTAACACAACACTATGTTTCAATATGGAAATACACGGGGCACAACTCTCTGCTTCAACTGCAATTTGATAAATTCGGTTGTGTAGGTGTACCCACTGTACAATTGTAAAGAATCCCATGCCGAAAATACTTGTTAAAAATGTAATCCTCCACAAACATCCAAAAACAATAATTTCAAAGGGATGGAAAATTCCAGATTTGTCAGTAAGCAGCCTTCTTAACAAGAATCTATTCAAGGATTTAGGGTATACCTACATAACTACTTTTGTTAATCCTCTTACAAAACAAGTCAATTGAATTTACTAGGAAAATATTTTAGTTTCATTGCTTATCTTTAGTTTTACTGGTTTTACCAATGAACGTTAACAATACTTGTGCCTATTGTTAATCTTTTTTGGTTTCATAAGAAACTTGTCGTTGTAGATTTTGTCTGTTTAAAAATTAACCCCAAAAAGTACCAGATATAAACATTAAAAAAGCAAAATAAGCAATAATAATAAAATACAAAGATATAAGCACAAAAACGCTAAAATAAGCACAATAAGCATTTATAAATGTGGCTCAATCGCTTTAATATTGCATGAAACATGTATCTTTCAATTATCATTAAGGAATATTAATCCCAGGCAAATATGCATTTGCTTGTAAATCCGCAGTCTAGTTATCACATTCCAAAAAACACATCACAGAGATGTATTTTTGGATACATATCTAAAACGTTCACACCGAAACGTGTATGATGTGTATCTTACGATATGTTTCAACTGATAATGTTTCTGGTACAACACTACTAAACACAACTCCGTAACGTTAACTTTGAGATATGACTATTTTGTTTCAAACGAAACATCACATTTGTAACGTTTCTAAAATGTTATACGTTATCACATTCCAAAAAATACATCACAAAGATGTATTTTTGGATACGTATCTAAAACGTTCGTGTTGTAATGTGTATGTTTTGTATTTTATGTAACATATCAATTGAAACGTTTATTAGACATTACCATTTATTCGCTTTCGACAGGAATGTACCAGTAATGTGTCTTAGATGTTTCTTAGGAATGTTTCATTTGTAACCCTTATGCAACATTTAGAAACGTTTCATGGATGTACTGTGTTCAGTGGGCCTTTACTGATTATTCATGAGATATCTCGCCCTAAAGTAGAGACCCTAAAACTTACTCCCTATCCTCTGGAGATTTTATAAGGCATTTTGACCCCTGCTACTGGCTCCTGAAGTAAATTTTATCTCCAGACAACGTTTTTCAGGTTCGGCACCAAAAGTTGTACCTGACGTGGTAGTAAGAGAGTCCTGCGTGCTTTTGGCTTGTAGTAATAATGAGTCAAAAATTGTGCTTTATTCCATTTTGTCGCAGATGCATTGAGAAGCCCTCCAAGACCACATTTTCCAAAATACTTGATGTTATGATATGAAATTTTCCAAATGTTCATTTCTAGGGTGGGTCTATGTCCACACCAAGTTTCAGGAAAATCGTAGAAATCATTTTTTTCCCATGTTGAAGTTTTGTCGCATCTGTCGCTCCCCTGGGCTATAGCACCTTGAGCCCCTCTGTAAATCCAGACCTGATCTGTGTTGTCATGTTTTCTTAGTCTTCACAAATTTGAGCAAAGAGTGTCATTGACTAAACCTAAACACCCTGAAAACTTTCAAAACTTAAGTGGTTCAAATTTTAAAGCATTGAAATGCTATTAAGTTTCAGGAACTGGATAGATATACTATTTGTAAATCTTCTTGTCTTGTGTTACTAAAGTTATGTAACAATTCAGCTTTAAATGCTAATTTAAATTGTTAAATCTGTATCAAAATTGAACCTTAACGCGCCATGTCTCGAGTATAAATGAGTGAAAGTGAGAGAGAAATGCCATACGCGATGAAAGCTCCCCTTTATTACCGTTTATGTGGAAGTTACTTAAAACATAATTTGCAAATCAAAATTACGTAGAAAGTTCATCAAATTTTGTAATGTTTCACGTGCCGACACGCTTATTATTGTTTACTTTAACAAGCAAAGAGAACGCAACATCAAAGATCGGCCGATGTTCCCACACCCCTTTAAGCTATTTACAAATAATAATCAAATACGCAGTTCTAAAATACCGTGAATTTATTTCAAAACTATAGTAAAGAAAATATGACTGCGAGGGTATAATATTTATGTAACATTCACTTGCAAACCTGTTATTTATGTTATTTTGGGAACGAATTTCGTAATTACGAAAGTATTATGATTTTTATTCTCTTTTACAAGAAAAAAATGTGAAATGCGTGAGGAATGTGGCGCATGTGTTATTAAAAATACACACTTTAGCTCATATTGGAATTCGTCTGTTAGGTTGGTACCTACTGAAACTATTTCGAACACGAGGCACTAGCACAAGGTTCTTACCATCTATATAATGTCTATTAATGTAACCGGGAATTAAATTACAAATCCGCAGCTACTTTAGATGAATGCGAAACTTCAACCCTACAAGAGACTTCGAGATAATTTAATTACATTAAGCATTAGGTAATGTGGTACGTAAAACCTATCGGACTGATACCATCTTTTCGTACCTATAATTTATTCAACATCGCCGATAGGGTACGAAGCCAATAATTCGCGTTGTTTTTAAACGAATGGGCTTGTATCGTACAAATTGCGTTGGTAAGCCATAAAATGGAGAGAATGTGTACGAGAATTGGTCATTTTGTAAAATTAACGTAATTGACTGTCAGATATAGAGAGAATGCAGTCAATCAAGGAATTACATAATAAAATTGGCATTTATTCCAACCCTTGATGTACCTCACTCTGTCACGTTCATTAATTCAATGCATTGATGTACGAGCTCTATATATTCGACAGCGTGTACGTTAATTTGCAGACTATTTATTATAGAAATGGAGATTATCCTTGTTGAATCCTTTAAATGAAATACAGTTTATATAATTGATTCGAACTGAAAACAAACAAAATTATCAGTATTTATTCATTTATTTAACTTTATTTCCCCCAACACAACATAACTCAACAATAATTAAACAAATAACAGAATCTAGATTTCAGGTTAAACTGAGACTCCCCTGTCAACTGTATTTCAGGCAGACAGAGCACCAAATAGTCAAAATTTTCACGGAGAGACAAAGAATTGATCTCGAGGTGTTGATGAATCTCAACGTTTTGGATCCTCCTGAATCCAAAACCACAATCTTTGAAAAATGCTTGTCTGTGGGTGCGTGGGTGGGTGGGTGGTTCCGTACGTTATGGCTGCGAGCCTAAACCTCAGCAAACACATTTATATATAAAATACATATAAATTACCTATGTAAGAGCTTTTTAGATTTATATAAAACTGGAAGAAAAATAAGAGATATCAGCAATTTTCAAAATAATATATATGTCTATTAGATGTAAATTCTTTTACATGAAGATTTTATCAAGAACTTCTAATTTTTATGTTCGCCTTCAACGTGAAGCCATTGAAATTTATAAACATCCTAATAATATTAATAGACAGTTTGATAATATTTGCCTTAATAAGGCTTGGCACTTGGTTTTGAAGCATGTTCGTGTCATAGATAATAATATTTAATTATTTAGTTGGCATATTTATTAGTTGACAATTTAGTTTTAATTGTACCTACAATTTGTCAGTTTTCGTTTCGTTTAATTTTAATTTTAACCCACTGAAGAAGGCACCTGTAAGTGGTGTCCGAAACGTTTGGATTGTTTAATCAATTAAAAAACCTACACAGTTTAACCCAAAATAAATAATTTTTAATTAAAATGAACAACTGTAGAAGCTTTCATTTTTATAACTTCTACATGAATTTATATACGTTTTATGTATATTTTATGTAATATTCACATAAAAAATATTAGTTGTAAAAGCGTTGCGATGTAAATTCTTCTACATGAATTTATATACGTTTTATGTATATTTTATGTAATATTTACATAAAAATATTAGTTGTAAAAGCGTTGCGATGACCAAAATGGCAGCTACTCGAGCATAATTTAATTATTATCAATGTAAAAAATTATTTAAGCAGTTCCATACAAAAAATGGAAAAACTACATTTTACGTGCAACTGTACTTTTAATTATATTTAACTTACTTCTTGCACGAACCCGTTTTTACCTGAACTGAAAGCTGACATCAGTTTATTATGATATACTTGCTTGAAAAGTGTCCCTTAACCGGATTCAAACTTTGGGAGTAGGCGTTGCAAATTCCGAAATCCGACATGTGTTTTCATTGTCTCCGACATTGTACCACTGCGCTAATCTGTAACATCTCTTTTTTTATTTCGTACTTCGTAACTTTGCGCTGTTTTGCGTTATTAGTTTAAATTTTGTTTGACTATACCGTTGAGTGACGTCTTATTAAATAATATTATAGGTACCTATCTTTAACTTTACGTTAAAAATGACCAGGATTTAATTTATTTTATATTGTTTATTTTCTATATAAATTAGACGCATTTTAGTCGATACGGATCTAATATTAAAGGTACGTGAACTACAATTTTTGGCGTTGTAGAAAACGCGCGCGTTCGATTACTTATGTGGCGCAAATAGAAACGGACTTTATTTTCGACCATACAATATATGCAATCATAATTTCTAATTATATTTACAGAAGGCATACATAAAAAATAAGTAATATTACATATAACATTTTACATATAACGTACATAAATCTAATCATGTAAATATGACAGCACATGAATTTCATGAGTGATATGTAATTATCTATATGTATATATTATATGAATTTCTGTGTACAGAATATCCGTAAGTTTCTATACTATTATGTAAAATATACGTAATTGTGTGACATACGGTTTATATAACTTATTAAAGAATACTTACATACTTGATATATAAAAAAGCATATGTAGGGGTATTTACTTCAATTTTACATATGTTGTATGTATATTTTATATGTGTGTTTGCTGGGACTCCCAGACCGATTTTAATTAAATTTAAAACTAAGGACAATAAAAAAACTTCATCGGTTAGACAAGCTTCTCTTCAAAATCGGCCCAAAGGGGCTCAAATTAGGGGCGTTATTTTGGGAGCTAAGATTCAAATTTTAACCCAATCTAATTTCCCTTTTTGTTTGTTTCTAAATTCAAAATGACGGCCAATATACCAATTCTCCAAGTTTTTACTTTTTAGGGTGTAGCTCAAGAACCGCATAAACTTAATTAAAATTTGAAAATTGTAGCCAAAGGGGGCCAGAACTTTTACTTCCCAGCAAACACACATATAAAATATACATACAACATATATAAATTGAAGTAAATACCCCTACATATGCTTTTTTATATATCAAGTATGTAAGTATTCTTTAATAAAGTTATATAAACCGTATGTCACACAATTACGTATATTTTACATAATAGTATAGAAACTTACGGATATTCTGTATACAGAAATTCATATAATATATACATATAGATAATTACATATCACTCATGAAATTCATGTGCTGTCATATTTACATGATTAGATTTATGTACGTTATATGTAAAATATTATATGTATTTTTACTTATTTTTTATGGATGCCTTCTGTAAATATAATTAGAAATTATGATTACATTACATATATTGTATGGTCGAAAATAAAGTCCGTTTCTATTTGCGCCACATAAGTAATCGCACGCGCATGTTTTCTATAACGCCAAAAATTGTAGTTCACGTACCTTTAATATTAGATCCGTATCGACTAAAATGCGTCTAATTTATATAGAAAATAAATAATATAAAATAAATTAAATCCTGGTCATTTTTAACATAAAGTTAAAGATAGGTATAATTATTGAATAAGACTTCACTCAATGGTATAATCAAAAAAAATTTAAACTAATAACGCGAAACAGCGCAAAGTTACGAAGTACGAAATAAAAAGAAGGGATGTTACAGATTAGCGCAGTGGTACAATGTCGGATTTCAGAATTTGCAACGCCCACCCGCAAACGTTCGAATCCGGTTTATATCATAATAAACTGTCGGCTTTCAGTTCAGGTGAAAACGGGTTCGTGCAAGAATTAAGTTAAATATAATTAAAAGTACAGTTGCACGTAAAATGTAGTTTTTCCATTTTTTGTATGGAACTGCTTAAATAATTTTTTACATTGATAATTACATTATGCTCGAATAGCTGCCATTTTGGTCATCGCAACGCTTTTACTACTAACATTTTTTATGTAAATAGTACATAAAATATACATAAAACGTATATAAATTCATGTAGAAGAATTTACATCTAATAGACATATATATTATTTTGAAAATTGCTGACATCCTGACAATAAATATCTCTTATTTTTCTTCCAGTTTTATATAAATCTAAAAAGCTCTTACATAATTTATATGTATTTTATATATAAATGTGTTTGCTGGGTTATAATTGATAACTAAGAACAATAATTTAATGTGGCCAATTTATTGGTGCCCAAATGGTAAAAAATTAAAAATAGATTTTCTCAAAATCTGTTCCAAGCTTTTTTTCAATTTTTCGATTTGAATAAATGAACGGTATTTTTTTCTAGCAACCTTTGCACAAGCACTCATACTCGACAAAAGCTTGCATCAGCCATGCTTCAAAAGTGATCAAGTGTCCCCACGTCAGGGAGACTTGATCCTCTTTTCTGGGAGACTTCATCCCTTGATCGGGTTTCCAGAAGAGTATTTTTTTTTAAATTTTGATGGACGGAAATGAAATTGGCAAATTAATGATAATATTTTTAATGAACTAATAGAAACAATACAATAATGGAAGCTTAACTAACCAATGGAAACATTGAGGAATTTGATTTTGAAATTATACTGCCCACGTCACTGGCAGAATTTTTGTCACATTGTCCTTTAGCACAAGCCCCTCGTCTCTTATTACTGGAAAGTGAAAATATTTTTCTTTCTTTACCAATATCTCGTAGGGTCATTGGTCAACTTCGGTCACTTCTCCCACAAAATAAGTGTTCCCTTTTTTTCCATCAAATTCGACAAACACAAAGTCCTTTAGTATAGTATAAAAGTCTTTATTGCATTATAAAATATTTACATTGAAAAGATTCCTAAACAACCCTCCCCCAAAATATATAAGCATAAACCAAAGCAACAGCAAAAAATTACAAATAAAATTCTTCTTTTTTTTCTTTGTTTTATCGCCCTCTTTCCCCCTCCATCTCCATCACTACTCTTCTTCTTTCCTCCACCTCCTCCATCCACCCCAACTCTTCCGCTCGCTCATTTAAGATATCTCTCCAAGTTCTTCTCTCCGTTCGCAGTTCCTCGCATTCATCGACCATATGCCCAATACTTTCCCTACCTAGCCCACATAGTCTACATAAACGTCTATCATTGTCCCACCAGTATTTATTTTCCCTCCTCATTTCCGCATCTGCGATCAATCTCTTCCTCCTCATACTCCACTTTCCAGATACCTTCGTAGACCCTCCGTCATTATTATCGCAAATGTCTCATTATATCTTCCATTCTTTACTTTTCCTTGACTTTCCTGGACCATCGCCTCTCTATCCCTCTCCACTATCTCTTTCCTCATTGTATCACCAAACCCCCCCTCTCTTCTCCTCCGCACTTCCTTCGTCTCATATCTGCTCCGTTCGTAATTGTATCCCCTGTCATCCTGACCATACTTTAGCTTTCCCTTCTTCACTTTTTCCCAGCAACAAGGCAAAAGCTGGGAGATAATGAGAAATAAGGGAATTAGTGAAGAATTAGTAGTGAGGACGCAAGAACTGTATGATGTGGCAAGGTGTAATGGAAAAGTGCGAGGAGGCGTTTGTAATGGCTAAAGAGCTAAGACAGGAGTGGCCGCTCAGCCCAGGGTTGTTTTCCTTTTATATAGAGGGGTTGGTGGAGAGGCTGGGGGATGCGCAGTGGCGGAGTTGTAATTGCAAGAGGAAAGGCGTATGCCGACGATATCGTGTTGATTGCTAAAACGGGAAATGAGATGTGGGAGATGATGAGGATAGCCAAGGGGTTTTTAGACAAAAGAGGGCTAGAGGTAATTGAAGATAAAACCAAAATCGTAATTTTTCACAAAGTCCTTTATTTCAGGATCGCACACATCAAAAAGCTCGCCTTCCTCCACGTCAGAATCTTCAATCTCGTCAAATGGATCAATGTCATCCAAACTGTCGCCGCTAGCCTCCCAAATATCCTCATCTTCTGAACTGTCACTTTCTAGTTTCTCCCCTTTCTTTTTCTTCCTTTTGGGTTTAATAATCTCTACTGTTTTTGTTAAATTCTTCTTAATAGTTAATCCCTTTTTTCACGCTTCGCTTCCAGTTTGTTGTTTCTCAGGGGTATCCGATGTTTGCAATCCGAAGGAGTTAACCAGAGCGAAATTCATCGGACATTAGAGGGCGTTTATGGTCCGAAGGTCTTAAGCCGAAAAGAAGTTAGCGTTTGGTACAACAAATTTAAGGAGATGAAACCTGAGTTCACACCAGAGTCGAAACAGTCCCATGATCCCATGATGTGGAAACATCCAGATTCCCCAGTTAACAAACAATTAAAAACTCAACCATCTGCCCGTAAAACCATGGCCACCGTATTCTGGGATAGTGAAGGCCTATTGCTCTGTGAATTCCTTGAACCGTTCACAACCATTAACAGTGACAGATACTATGATGAAACTCTCCTCCAGAAACAGGCATTAGAAGGAATAGGCCAGGACGATTACGACAAGGAGTTAAACTTTTGCACGATGGTGCAAGACCGCACACGTCAAATCAAACCAAGAAGTGGTTGACACAGCGGAGGTTGGAGGTGCTGCAACATCCGCCATATAATGATGGGCGGGTTTGTTTTTATAGCATCCTATGTTAATGAAATCAAATATTTCTTCTATTGCTATTTAAATAAATTCATGCCAAAATTTGAAATTTATACATCGTGAATTCGGAAAAATTTCCCCTTTTTGAAATTAAAAAAAAATTGTTGTCGCCATTTAAAAAAAAATTTGGGGGGGGGGGAATGGCTCAACAAAAAAAATTTTTTTTTGCCCTATAATATAGAAAACGTAATACTCAATAACTTTAAATTTAAATGTTTTTTCCTAATATTATTAGTTTAGGAAATATTGTCTGGACATTGCAAGCCAAACCACCCTGTATTCCTTCTGTATTCTTCTTTCTTCATTAATTTATTTCGCCGTTTTATTTTCTCCCATATTTTTATCATTTTACGTGTTAAATTATCTCTCCCGATTCTTTTGCCAATCTTATTTTTCTTATTCTTGTATTTGTTCTATATATTGCACATCTTCTCTTCATATGTTTCTACTTCCCCTATGTTTTAATCTGTTAAGCGATGTTGTCGTGATTTGCACGTTTCTGTCTTTTATATTAACCATACTTTATTTATTCTTTGTGTGTTACCTATTTTACGGTAGGTACCATAGAGTAGTTTCTGGTTCGCTCTGTATTTTGTCGTCGTTTTATCCATAATTCACATTCCACGTTTTTATTTTTTGGGTTCGTCATCATTCTGGGTACTTTTTGAATTTCCAGCTATTTTTTGTCTAACTTTTTGCTTTAATACTTGGTCAATCATTTTTTCTTTTTAGATTTTGGCTTGTTACTTTATGTTTCTACAGCTCTCAATTGCTGGACTCCATTTCTCCTCTAGTTCGCATTCTGCTGATTCCGCCAATGTCTTATTTAAAATCTCTTGGTGTAACTTTTTATTTTATAGTTAATTTTCAATCTTCTTTTTCCCTTCCTCTTTTGCTTTTAACAAATGCATTGCGTCCTATTCCCGCTTCCCTTGTGACGTCTTCCAACAATGAATTGTAGGCCTTTCATTTCTCCTACAGTCCGCTCTCGTAAACTTATGTATTCTCTTATGCTTAAATTTTGTATTGTTCATCATTCATGCCTTAAAGACGCTTGTTTTTTATGTTCCTGACTATTTCTTCCATTTCACTCCAATGCCCTTCAAACAGTACTTCTGAACCCATTTCTGTTCCGGCATTTTGATTGTGTTCAATCCGCCAAGTTCTTCGTGCATGTATCTCTCGTCTCTTTGTCTTTCCCAATTTCTATTGTTTCTTGTTCTCTTCCTAACTTTTATCTATTCCCTCCTGTCACTCCTGCACTCCTCATCAAATCACTCGCTTCTGCTTAAACCTTCTTTCTCGGACATTCGTTAGCTGAAGTTTGCGTGAAGTTTCCCACCACTTCTGCTGTACTTTTTGTTGTGTTTTCTCCCATCCTTATTTCTATTTCCTTTTGTGTGTTTTTTTTACATTTTCGATTATTACTGTATCTGTTTTTTTTTCAATGCATAGTTCTATGATTAACGCAGTAACACATCCAATTTGTAGCTAATAATATTAATTACACAATAATTTCATGAAACCCTACCATTCATTATTCAACCCCTATTTAGAGGTATGTAAACAAGAAATTGATCACTCAACAAATGCTTCTCAGCAACACAAGCGTCAGTAAACATCTGCCTTTCCAACTTACGAAGTGAGCATTGCTTCCAACCCCAAGATGGCATCTAACATTATTTTAGACCCCATTCGCCATTTACATGAAACTTGATTTCACTTACGCTCATTTAAAACGATGGATAAATAAAACCAAAGGGAATTTTGCGTTGAGAAAACAATTTTAAACAATTTAAGGTGACATTAGGGACTGTTAGAACGTGGCATATCACCGTATTTTTTTTTTGTTGAATCTGCCACATTTTCAAACGGCGCCTTTTTTCCTCGAACGAGTCGAAACTGCCTTTTATATGATTTTTCTCGTCTATAAAAACGAGGAGATTTCTACGTCCTAATTTTATTACGGCGTAAAATCTTCGCGTTGGTACGAGAAGGCGAACTAACGAGCTCGTATTAGACATTGTTTGTTACGTTACGGTAACATTTTGTAACAAAAACCATTTACTATATGTCAGTTTTTAAAACGTGATACATTTATAACCATAAATGTAAAATGGCACATTTGTATTTCCGTATCTGATGATACGAGAGAAAAATTTAAAACGCGTGAACATTTTGTCCTTATGAAGGATAGTAAATACGGATCTTCTTCCTGGATGATGGATCGTTTTTCGTCAACAAACTTGGCATAAGTCAAGGTTTGGCTTCACGTTCTGGCTTTATTACACGATTTCCAAATCTCGGTATTCGTCTCGCAACGTTATCACTAAATTATACAGCAGCACGTGGCGTAAATTTGCACCTGCCAAAGTTCCGATATGCTTCCGAAACTCGGTTTGGAACGTTCACGCATTCGTTGTCAAAGGGCTTGATTGATTTCGAAATTAATTTTCGCGTAATATTGGCTTTATAGAGTTTTCTTATAGAAAGATCAAAGTATACATCGGAAAGTTATTATGAAGCGAAACTCTCCGGCACCAAAATATAAAGCTGAGTTCAGTGTCTAAATTCAATTAGATTTGCTGTTTTTGCGTTAACCCATTCCAAAAATTCGTTTGACCCTTATTCCCGTTCAGGCGTATACCTACAAATTAAATTGTGTGTCCTGTCAGTTACATTGGTCCAACAGGCCACAGCTTCAAGAAAAAAGGCAGCACATCAATAATAATGCAAACATTGAAATCAATGTTGTTCCACATAAACTTGATCGTGAATCCTGCTTTAGCACAGTGGATTGCCGACATTTCCAATGGTTGAACTTTATGGTAAGTAACCCAAACTCGCAAGGAGATTAATCAAGTGCATGTGTACAGCGTTAGGGAGATGCTGTCAATTAGGGTGACAAGAAGTTCCTTGGTCTGACAATCGCGGTCCATGTTTCCTCATTTCTCTTGGTTTTCTCCAGTAGGAAGTATTCAGGGCGTAATAAGTACCTGGATCCTTCAGACAGACTCAACATCTTACCGTATCATTGCAGCGTCTTTTGAAACTATCCTCAGCCTCTCATTAACTCTCATTTTTTGGCCTTGGCAAGCTTCACTGAGTATTTTGTAACCAGTGTCTCTGAAACCATCAACACTGAATCTGTTGACCCATAGACTGATCAGTACTCGATCCAATTCGGCCTTAATGGTTCAGCATTATTATGTGGACGTTTTTTTTATTTCACCTTGGGAAAACTGACCATTGTTACTTCCCCATGTAGGCATAAGTCTCCTCCATAGCCTTTGTAATATGTATGTCTCTGGGGTAAACATCGTCCTCGGCAACAAGAGAGTTGATGGTGGACAGGAGACGAACAACTTTTACCCCGGTGATCATTTTTTGCAGAACTAACCTCCCTAATAAGATCGTGAAAAAATAGTTCTCGTTTTGTTCATAGGGGGTTCCTTCATTTTTCTCTGCAGAATATGTAAGAAATAGTGGGAGTTGAAGACTGCAGGACCTTAAGTGACTTTGTCTGTGCTTTACCTTAAGGCACTTTATGTGAAGCAAAACGGATACGTGAAGGAAGCTTTTGTGCTTGTTTTCCCTCCTTTTCTCCCACTTCAGAAACATCCTGTCTTCCTTCAACAACGTGTTCATCAAACACAAGACAACTATTAGTGCTCATTGAGGAGTGACACACTCGCTAAAACTCGGAACAAAAACTAAATTTTGATTTATTGCTACGATTTCGATGAGAACAGGGCAAACGTAACTGACGGTTAAGAGGTTCAGGTGCAGTCCCCTTTCCTCCATGCCTGAACCTTCGACGATAACGATCGGATCTTGAGGAAATTTAATTCTCTAAAACTTTCATCATACGAATTTTTGTCTAGGATGAACGTTTTAGAAGATATAAAGGAAAGTTTAACAAAGAAGTGAGGTAAACATCTTTTTTTCGGAGTGTTTATCTCGAAAATAGCTCGGCTCAGCTTTCGTTTACTATACAGGGTGTTTTTAAGTACGTGGCCAAACTTCAAGGGGTTATTGTTTAAGTGATTTTAAGCCGAAAAGTTCATATAGACATATTCATAGACGTATTCGGCAATCGATCTTAAGATAGTATTTGTTTAAGTGTAGTTTTAATAAATCGTGTTTCTTGTTTGATTTTTATTAAATTGTTGTATTTTTAATTGCTTAATGCGAAAAAAATAAGTTTATAAAGAAGTCAGTGGCGCACATTTTTTTGGCCAAAGAGTTGGTTAAGGTACCCCCCTGGACGCCACTGGACTTAATACTTTGAATCAAGTTAGGGCTAAATTAGCATCTTCCTATCATAGATAACGCTACCAAATTTTAACAAAATAAGCTAAATCATTATTGAGATATTTACGAACTGATTTTTTAAAAAAAGTTTGACACCCTGTATCTTGAGAATGAAGCATTACCTGACGTTTATATGAACTTATCGGCTTAAAATCACTTAAAGAATAACCCCTTGAAGTTTTGCCACGTACTTAAAAAACACCCTGTATACTATGAAAACAGAGTGATGCAGTATGGCAAAGGTTAACGACTTTAAAGATGGACGAGGGCATAATAGGGGTGATAGAAGATATGTACCTACAGAGAAACAAGATGTAGGGTGAGGGTGGGTGGTGATACCAGTGAACCCTTCTCGACTGGGAAAGGGCTACGGCAGGACTACCCTCTGAGCTCTAACCTCTTTTCAATATTGATTAGGGACTTTGAGGAAGTGCTGTGGAGGAATGTGAGTGGTCGCATAGTGATAAGAAACATAAAAGTATGGGTGTTACGTTATGCCGATAATCTGATGTTGGTGGCGTTAAAGGAGGGAGAGATGGGGGATATGATACGTGTGACAAAGAGATACATGGAGAAAAGAGGGCTGGAAGGGAATACAAAAAGGCGAAGATGGTGGGGTTTCAAAAGAAAAGAGGAAAATGGAAGTCGGGGATGAGGTTATAGAAAGTGTGGGTAAAGTTACGTACCTAGGTTGCAGGATAATATATGTTAATAAGAACAATGGGCAGATAAGGGAGTTGGCAAGGAAACGGGATGCAATAGTGGTGCCTTGGAGATAGATTGTTGAGGGGGAGGGATACTCAGAAAAGGAAGTGGCTGTTTAACAAACTAGCTAAGATCGTGACCTATGGAGCAGAGGTGTGAGAGGAAAGAGAACATCTACAAAAGATCCAGATGAGATACTGGAAGTGGGTACTAGGATTGGAAATAGACACGCCGGGGTATTTGGCGGAGGAGGAGGTTAAATTGAAAAAGATAAGACTTGAGGCTGGAAAGAGAGCAATGGTCTTTGAAGAAAAGATGGAAAGAAGAGAGGAAGATGGGATTCTCAGATGCTGTTTGAACGAGGTGAAGAATAGCAGGATACGTGATGGACAGGATGCAAGAAGGCGATACTATGAAGGAGAGGGATAGGCAAGGGAAGAGGTGGAGATGATGTGGGAAAAGAGAGCAGCTAGAAACAATCCAGCCGAGATACTGGAAGTGGGTGCTAGGATTGAAAAGGGAAACCACGGTATATGTGGGAGGAGAAGGAGGTTAAGCTGGAAAATATAAGAATTGAGGCTGGAAGGAGAGCGATGGCCTCTGAAGGAAGAAGAGAGGACTGGGGGATTCTGAGATGCTGTTGGAACGAGGTGAAGAATAAGAGGATACGTCATGGACAGGATGAAAGAAGGCAATACTGTTGTATGTAAGAGGGGGATGCGCGAGGGGGATGAGACAATTGGGATGGAGGAATTGAGGATATGATAAGGAGAGGCGAGGAGGTTCAAACACAAGAGAGAAAGGCAAAGATTAGGGAGGGGAGGTATAATGAAAAATACAGGGATCTGGATGCAGATGGTATACCAAAGTAGGTATTTGTGGAAAAAGGGAGGTGTACGGTGCGGTGGCACGGTTCAGGGTGGGAAATGAGGAATGGGACAATAAATACTGGTTAGATGATGAGGAGAGTTTATTTAGACTGTGTGGGGAGGGAAATGAGAATATTGGACATATGGTGAAAGAATGTGGGGAGCTAAGACAGCAAGTGGGAGTGTGGAAAAGGGCGGTGGGAGAGGAGGGAAGAAGTGTTAGAAATCAGATAAAGGAAAAAGGGGAGTAATTAGGGGATGTACAGTAAGCAAGTAGGCCCCGGTAAAACTTAGATTTAATTGATTACACACACAAGTCTTGTTAGTGGAAAATTTGGACAACATGCACACCACTTTTACTCCCCTACGGCCATTGGTCTTCTCCGACACGTAGTGTCGTTGCGGTAGGGTTGTCCCACCCCTACAGGGGGATGAGTAAAGTCAATGATGAATTCATAAACAAAAAATTCCAGCTTTCTGAAATCAAATTCATGGGGAGGTTTTGAGTGTCTACACATTTCGTCAATCTCTTATTTCATGGGGAGTTTAATTTATTTCCCGTTTCCCCGATGTCTTCGACCTACCATTTTTCATGCAATAAATCGATCCAAACGCCACTTCTGTTGTAAATTGCGAAAAGCCACAATATTTTTCGTTTATCGCTCAAAGTGGGATACCTAATCGATTTTTTGGAATTGAGTGTTGCGGGATGTAATTAAACGATAAAGTTAATAAGGTACGAGGGGGGGGGGGGGTGCAATTTCTCTCAAATTAGATGATACCTATACTTATGTGAAAGATACGGAGCGTAAGGAAACCATAATTTTGGTTTTGTTAACGATTTTCGAACTGTGAAAAACGATCGGTATAAAAACCTTCAGTTTTAAATAAAACTGTAATAACAATACATCACGTAGACGTTTGAATGGCGAAAAGAGACTCATATAACTTTTTAAATGGACGTCTGGAAAAAATACAATTTCGATTAACTATAATATCCCGATTTAAGAGTTTTCATTCCAGTAATAACACAAATAGTTCATAAAATCTTTAAAGGATAATTACCAAATGGCACCGTATGACTTAATAAGCGTCCGAATCGATTTTGCTTTGTACGGTTGGTCATTTTAAACGGATTTATTTTCTAAATGTAGAATATATGCATCGCTGCATAATAATTTTAATCAAATGTGACAGAGATGAACAAGAATGCAAATTGCACTCGTGGTCGTGTTACTACATTAATACTAGGGTTCTCTTTTTTTTTATTTCCCATCAACGTTATGAGGTTTGCAGACGACGCATGACAGCTTCATTATTTTACGGGTCAAATTTTGCCTAAACTGTTTAGCGGTCAACGGACATTTTTCTCCTACCCACCTAATTAATTTACCTATACATATTTTGTTTTATTTCAGTCATTGTTAGTGTATCAACCATAATTAAACTGATTTAATTTTCAATGTATTGCTTGGACGAGACCTGTGTTGTTCATTCGTTCATCCCATTTTGTGGGGGATTCTCTGCTTTTTTTTTCGTAATCGTATAAAGCACCGTATTTTTTGCTACTTTAATGTTGTCGCAGACATTTTTAAAGGCATTCCATTTCGTATATTAACGACAGGAGAGCTTTTGTTGGAGAGATTTCTGAAAAAATAGAACGTTTTTTTTTTTTATTAAATACTTATAATTTCTTTTTAACTTTCTACATATTTCAATACAATTTTATTAGTACTTAGTAAAAATTGTAGACTCCGTGTCATGTGAAAACACGACTGCCAAACATAATAGTTGGGTTCAACATTTATAAAAGCGGAATGTTACATTATGTGCACTTTTAACGTAACGAAAAGAAATGGAAAGTTGAAAATGCCGCAAGAGACGTCCTCAATGGTGAAAGGTACTTCCAGGGAGCGCTTTAAAGGTTTCTATTCTTGTTCCTTGAAAAAAGAAATAAACAGCCAAAAATCACAGAGAGGCAGGTCAGGAGAATAGGCCGGGTGAATCATCAAAGTGATCTGGTTTTCTTCCAAAAATTTTGAAGTTGTTGATGCTGTGTGGGGTCTAGCATTATCTTGATGAAAGATAATGGTATGGATTTGGCGTCCTTCCTGCACAGCCTGGACTACTTGCGGTAGGGAGATGGAAATGGTGGGGATGAAAGAGCAAGGAAGGATTACGATAGTTGGGGTGATTTTAACGCGAAAATAGGGGAAAAGGGGGGAATGATGATGGATGAGGTGGAAAGCAATAGGAGTAAACAGCCTAGTAGTTGTGCATCCTGAACGGGACTATGGAGGAAGACGATAGAGGGGACTATACATATATTTGGGGGGAGAGGTGAAACAGTAATCGATTATAATATAATGGTCACCGAGGAAGGTTGGATGGAAATCGAAAAGTTCAGGGTGGACGAGGAGGTAGAGTCGGACCACCTCCCGCTGGAGGTGGTGTTAAGGGGGGATGAGACAGGGGAGGCAAAGAAACAAAAGGAATTGGGAGAGCATGGGGTGTGGAATAACGAGAGTGTACAAAAATACGCAGAGAACAGTGGACGGAAGAGGGAGTAGAAGAGGGAGTGGAATAGATGATAAGGAAGATGGAAGAAGCGATGAAGAAAAGAAGATATGAGTTGGGAAAGGGAAAAACAGAAAGGGAGAGGAAGTGGTGGAATAGGGAATGCAGAAAGGCGATGAAAAAGGCGAGAAGGGGATGGAGGAAGGGAGAATTGGGATAGAGGAATGCAAGGAAGTAAAGCGAAACTATCACAGAGAATACAATACGACAAGAGGAAAAGGAGGTTTCTTAAATGAAGAAAGCGGGAGAGGAAAGGGGAAAGAAGGCCAAATAGAACTGGGAAAACTGTCTATGTTGAAGGGTTGGTGGAAAGAATAAGGGACAACAGGGGGGGGGGGGGGGGGTATCAGAGAGTACAAAGTGTGGGCGATGGCTTACACTGACGATATAGTAGTGGTGGCAAGGACGGAGAGAGAAATGAGGGATATGTTGGTGACAACGAAAGCCTTTCTGGGAAAACGAGATATGAATAGAAGGTAAATGTGGGAAAGGCAAAGATGGTACTGTTTCAGAAGGGTAGAGGAAGAAAGGGAAAGAAGTGGAAGTGGTGTACGGAGAACATAGAAAGTGTGGGGGAAGTGAAATACCTAGGATATAAAATGAGGACGAAGTACATGTGAGAGAATTGGGAAAAAGGGATGTAAAGTGTTGGGACAGGTGTGGGATCTAGGGGAAAGAACATTCGGGAACGATCTTTGAGAAATTAGTGAAAAGTGTGGTGCTATATGGGAGTGGAGGGAATGGGTAATCCTGGAAAGGATGCAGGATAGATATTGGGAGTGGTTGTTTGGCTTGGAAAGGGAGACGCGTGCATATATCGTGCAAGAAGATGTAAAGGGAGAAAAGATCAGGGTGCAGGCGGGAAAGCTGTCGATGAGTATGAGGAGGGAATGGACAGGGGCAGCGGAGGGAAGATAGTGCAGAGCTGTTGGAAAGAGGCGAAGGAAGGAAGGATGGGGTACGGACAAGACGAAAGAAACAGATATTATGAAAGGGTGGGTTTCTTGGATCAATTTAAATTAATTTGTTTAATAGACTCGTCAATCACCTGTCAAGTGACTATCATGGATCTTCTTTGGTCGGACACTACCACGACATGAACCTCCCCGTCCGGCTCGCCACAATCCGCGGCTCGTTAGAAATTGGGTGTTACGGGAATGAGGCGCTTGTTCAGGCTGCTGCAACCCCTGTCTTTCTTCTTGATGTCTTCTAACCTTTTCCCTTATCATGAATGCGAGCAGGGGTTGAAAGGGGAGAGGCTAGGTTTTCATTGCGTTATTGGTTCTTCATATGGCTGCTATCCTCAAGGCTATATTTCGTTGCAGCCTCCCGAGCATTTGTATTTGTCGTGTGTGTTTCGTTCCTGGACCCCATACCTCCATTATTAGGGAGGCACCTGGTTCCCCAGCAGTTTGTCATGATCAGTTTTTTGCAAGCTCATCTGCCTTCTGACATTTCTCCTTTATATGACCTTAAGTTCTTGTTAATAGTCACGCCTTGTATTTCGATTTGATACTACGACTCTGTTTACTCCTATCGAGGCTTTCTCCTACCTTGGTGTTCGCTCCCGCTACTTGACAGCCGGTTTATCCTCATAGAGCTATTTACTCTTGGTCACTTGTTTTGCAGTTACCTTCTTCGTGCTCCTATCCGCAGATGTTTTCATGTACTTTACCACCCTTACTTCGCTTCTAAAGATACCGTAAACGATGTGTTGTGTATTCTCTTCTTGGTTTCTATCCCATAACATCGGATTTGGGGATTGAATTCTTACCCTCTCGTTCATCTCATCCTCCACCTCTCTCACAATTTCAGCTCCATGTTTTCAAACTTCGGTAATTAACAGACAACTAAGAAAAGCTATAATATAAGCACACTAAATTGTTTAAAAATTCAATAAATAAATAATAGCAATTTATAGCAAAACGTCAAAACTTGGTCGATATGTCCATAGGTGGCGCTCTCATTAAAAGGGTCTCTAAAGGGATCGATACTTACCTACATTGCTCATATGCGTCCTCGTAAATGGATCAATACTTCCAACAAATATTTATGCGCAAGCCTGCCTTACGAATATCGTTCCATGTTATTAGCTGCCATATTTACCTGCATTGTCTTAAAATCAGGTTTCTTTTTGATCGAGTGTGTTTCCACTTTTCAGAGAAATTATGAATTTGTGCCACTTATGTTAACTTTTATTTCTCTTTTATTTCTTCTTTTGATTATTTTACAATTTCTTGAGTTATCGATTATGTACACTGTACTGGTTATCCGCTATTATATAAGACCATTTAAATGCCACTGTTTTACTTATGTGGAGCTAATTCTCAAGCGAGCGATATTAAGGTGGCCTTGTATTAAGCTAACCATAATAAATTCTACATATTGAACTGTGCTTTAGGTTGGGAAGAGGATTCCTTTCGCTAAAATTTTCTCCATTTATTACTGGCACACATTACACTCGTGTTTTTATGTATTGAGTATTACAGTTACAGTGATCGCTTCCACGGCCGCCAAATGTTCCTTATCTATTTTATTACTGTTTTTTTTTTATAATTTTTGGAATAATTCTTGACATCTTACCTATAGATTGCGATAATATACAACGTTCTCCGTTTTTTAGATATCATCCCTCCGTGTCCTAAAATCTCTTTTAAGCTGAAATTAAAATATTTGTAAACATGAGCATTTTAATTTTTGTACTTTAAACGTGGGAAGATTCACTAAAAATAGTAGGTGGAGAATTTTTTTTACCAGACGTATGGGAATAACATACAGGAGGATTTAACTGCTTTTTTATGCATAAAAATTACATACTAGGATTAATCTTTAAAAAGCTAAAAGAAAAGGCTGTTAATTGAAAATGATTGGAATCCATTTTTTTCGAACCCCTCCTATACGATATTTTAGAAAACCTTTTAAAGATTTATCGATATAATCCCCTCCCACTCAAATTTTTTCGCAATATCTGTATCCTTTAACCCCGAAGCTTTTTGGCAAAGCATTTCGTCTCACTAAATATCCAATGTCTATGTAAAAGTGCGACTAACAACCGTTTTTCAGCGAACTATCCTGGAACTTTTCCAAGGGAAATATTTTTACTTTGCGAAAAACAATAAGCGAGTAATTTTAATTATTTACAACATAATAAACTCCCTAATTTTCATCGTCATTATGTACGAAATTTCCCTCATATTTATTCGAGAGAATTTAAACAGTATTTGCAATTCAAACAATTGCCTACTTTCCCTTCAAAGCTCTTGAAAATTATTTTGGAAAAGCATTTTAAAGCCCGAACACGAGAAGTGGAATTACAGCTAACTAGATACAACAATATTTATTTCCCTAAACTGTCGAGTTTTTCACTTTTCGCCTTTGTTTGCACTCGCAACCGGGGGGAAATTAGTTATTTAGAAGAATTTTTCTTTCAAGCTTTAAGCGAGTTTAAATTTGCAATAAATCAAAAGCGTCAAGTAACGAAAGCTTTAAAAGTAATGCAAAGGTTTTGTTTTAGGTCAGGCGGAAACAAAAACGCACACCCGTCATCCGCACTCCGGAAATACACATCATCGTTCAATCCGAGCTGACAGTCGTACGAACTTTAGTTATGAAAACAACCCTAATACACATGATCAAGGGTTTATTCAGATATATGCCGAACAGCATGTGAAGTTAACGCTCGAATGCGCCGTTAATATTAATTTCAGTACGAGCATTTGGCTGAAAGATGGACAGATTGTACAAACTATACTTAAAGACAATATTAACAATAAACGTGTTAGTGGACATAGGTTTTTGGTTGATAGCAGTGGAAATCTTTTAATTGATAATGTACGTCTTGAAGATGATGGACGTTGGCAGTGTGAAGCCGAAGATGCTCTCGGATTTGTCGTTACTGGAAAACAAATTCAACTCACTGTATTGGGTAAGTAAACGTTGCTTTAATCTAGTATTTTACACAATTTACTATTGTATATTCTAAAGTGATTAGGCGACGGAAGCCTAAACACAAAATTATTGCGCAATAATTCTGGTGTAATTACGTTTAATATTGTACTGCCCTATTTTCATGCACATTCAAGCAATATCAGCAGTCGATTAGTACATTAATATTGAAATACTTGTAATTCACACACCATATCTTCACTTTTTAATTATTTTTATAACTTAATGATTTCACTTCGCCATGATTGAATACTATTTCAACACTGATAACGGCCAACCAGGTTAAATATTGAATCATATAAGTTAAATGATAATTAAGGATAGGTAGGTACGGCGTCCGACAGTAATAATGCAGCTTCCTTTGACGTATGCTTGGAATCCGGCTCGAAGGACCATGTATTTTCTTAACACCAAATGTGTATACTTTGATGTGCTGAGCTTGGTAATTATAATAGTGGACTGTATTAACAAATAATGGATGGAACATGCATAAAAGCAAGACTAAAAACCTTTTTCTTGGTAAACATATTATTGACTTAACAACATTTGAATTTTAAGCACCTAAATCGGGTACATTTGGTACCTTTATTTCATTAATATATTTCGCTTTGGTCAAGGGCAATCAATTAGATTAAATGCACCTAAATTCCACCACCGTTGCCATACTACATTCAAATATTTATTTTTTTAGTCTAAAGTCCTTTTACCTTTATAAAACGGGGTTTACACGCTCAAGCCATTTTCTCAAAGTGGCTTGCGCAAGGAACTGAACTGAATGAAATGTTACAGTTCACACGTTCAGTTTGACCTGAACAATATCAATCCTGAATATTGTAGTGTTTCACTAATAATAGTTTGTAGCCTTGTAGTAATATAGTATAGATTGGTTTTTAAGTTTCCGTGGACGTTGATTATGCTGTTGTCTGTTTTCCGGGTTTTCTCCCACGTGTATAGATTATATACAGTATATAGTATAGATTATATACAGTGAGTTTGTAAAGTTGCGGATAAATTCAATAAATATTAGCAGGGGAGTTTTTGAAAAAAAAGGTCGAACACGACGATTAGTTTTTTAGTTTATGGTTTTTCAACGTTACAGAGAAAATACAGGGTATATCAAAAAAGAGATATGACGTCATCGTTTTTTTTTAAATTGAAATCCCTATTTTTTGTTGCGAAATTAGAACGAGCACATTTTTCTACATACGGCAGGGTAAGGAACGTTAGTGGTTACATACGGAAATTTTGAAAGAAATTGACTTCTTTGTGAAACATGTAAAACAAATGTTCGAATTGAGCACCGCTGACAATCTGTTTTACCTGCAAAACATGCAACTCGGCACGAATATTGCTGTTTTGTTTACCTACTTTTCCCAGCAAACAGAGTCACGTTCTTTTGACGTTAATTTCACGTGACTCAAATGAACCGTAGGACGTCAGATATGACGTCCTTTTGTGAGCATTATGTCACATGATAGAGACGTCATACGCATGACATCATTTTTACGTCACTTTAAGACCTTAAGGACGTGAGTTGCGACCGTTCTGGGTCGCCACGCAAGTATATCCATAATGTAATTAGTAATTATCAATGCAAAAAATTATTTAAGCAGTTCCATACAAAAAAAGGGAGAAACTACATTTTTACGTGGAACTGTACTTTTAATTATTTAACTTAATTCTTGCACCAACCCGTTTTTACTTGAACTGAAAGCCAGCGCTTTTATTAGAGTATACTTGCTCCCCTTTGGGGATAGTTTTTACGCAAAAAGCTGTAGAAAAAACCGAAATTTAAGAAATGACAACTGTGAAGTATAATGTATAATTGCCAGCTTGGTGAGAAAGAAAATTATCAATATAAATATAGTCTATTACTTACTCATATCAGACGTCATAATGACATCTCATAAGTGACGTTAAAAATGGTGAGCTTTAAGACGTCATTATATCGTCAGTAATAGGTCGAGTGACGTTAACGACCAATGAGACCTATAAAGGACGTCAAAATAACGTGACTCTGTTTGCTGGGTTACTTTATTCTCAGTGTCGGAAAAAAATAATATCAATCACTTGCTTAGGTAGGTAATTATTACATGTTTAACAAAAAAGTCAATTTTTTTTCAAAATGTCCCTATGTAACCACTAGCGTTACTTACTTTGCCGTATGTAGCAAAATGTGCTCTTTATAATTTTGTAATAAAATTTTAATTTCAATTTAAAATAATATCGATGACGTCATCTTTTTTTGATGTACCCTGTATATTCCGCTGTAACGTTGAAAAACCATAAACTAAAAAAACTAATCGACGTGTCCGACCGATTTTCTCAAAAACTCCCCTGCTAATATTTATTGAATTTATCCGTTACTTTACGAACGCACTGTATATACAAGGTTGTACAATTGTACACTCCTTCATGGAATAGCAACCGCTTCTTCATTGAGGCTCTCAGACGCATTTGCCTCGTGGTGCGTCACTCCACTTTTCCTCTTCTCACCTACTTCTACAATTTTGTGTTTTTTTTTGCTACCTCTACTATTTCCTTCCATTCTTTCCTGTCCTGTGTTTCCTCCTCCAATTAGTAATTTCGATTATTTCTAGGTCTTTCTCGATTTTGTCACTCCATCTGTTCTTCGGTCTTCCTTGTGGCCTGTTTGCATCTGGTTTCCAGTCTTTAATCTTCGTAACGTTGCTACTATCCTTCATTCTTTTTATGTGAACGTACCATTTCAATCTTGGCGCTTTTATTGATCTTACTATATTTTCATTCTCGAGTATCTCTTCTATATCAAAATTCATTAGTCTTTGGTATTCACCTTCTCCTTTTCTTATGATGTTTCTTTCGAAAATCTTTAACTTTTGCTCTTCTCTGCTTGTCATTGTTGTAGTTTCAGCCGCGTACGTAACTACCGGTCTAATTGCTGTCTTGTATATTTTCATTTTTGTTTCTTTTTGTATTATTTGTCTATATTTATAATAAGCTCGATGCCCCGCCTGTATTCGCTGTTTTATTTCATCCTTTTTATGATTTTTGTAATTGATATTTTTCCCAAGATTTCTGAAATTTTTCGCTCTTTTAAATTTGTATTTATCAATTGTTATATTCTGTTTACTTTCTTTTTCTTTACTTCCTTTCTTTATTTCCATAAATTTTGTCTTTTCTTCATTTATTTCTAATCCTCTCTTCGTGGCATTTTCCATCCGTTGTAATACTATTTCGCCCAGACTTTTCTTGTCTCTTGCTATGATTGCCACGTCAGCATATGCCACTCTCTGTACTGCTTTATTTCTTATTGTTCCTGTTACGCCGCAGTCTTTCATAATTCCATCCATTACAATGTTGAAGATAGTTGCCTTATCTCACTCCCGAATTGGTCTCGAACACCTTTGATATTCCTTCGACCGTTACTATCGCTGTTTTCGTGTTCTTCATTGTCATTTCCAATAGTTTTATAATTTTCTTTGATATTTTCATTCTTTGCGTGTCCACTTTAATTTGTTTTCTATTGACACTTTCGAAAGCTTGTTTGAAGCCGACCAAAAGTATTTGTGCTTGGATATCATATTCGTAGCATTATTCCATTATTTGGCTTAGGCTCTGTATGGCATCTATTGTAGACCTTCCTTGCTGGATCTTCCCCTATCGCTATCCTGTCTTCTCTGTTACGTTCCTCAATCATTTTTATATTAAGGTCGTTAGTATCTTGTATACAGTGTTCAGCAAAGTGATCCCTCTATAATTGTTGCATTTTAATGGGTTACCTTTCTTGAGTATTGGTACTATTCCATTATGTAGCCATAGTTTTCATTTCCCATATTTGTTTTATTAGTTTATGCAACGTTCTTCTTAATTCCTCTCCGGCGTATTGTATCACCTGGTCCTGCTGCTTTGCCATGCCTTAGGTTCTTTACGATCTCTGTCACTTCCTCCTCGAATGGGATATCTTGCTGTTCGTCTGTATTATGCTCTTGCTTCTCATCAGTTTCCTTTGTTTCCTGTTCCGGTTTTGTTAGCAGATTCTTGAAGTGTTCCATTCATTCTTTATCTTCGATTTTTGCTATGTTTGGTTTCCTGTTCTGTTTCCTGATGTATTGATATAGTTTAGCATTACTCTTACTTTCACTTTCCATTTCTTCCATTATCTGTTCCACCCATATATTCTTTTTCTTTTTCATTAGTCCATTTCCTTCTTTTATTATTTCCTTATACATATCTTTCATAGTCTGCATCTTCACCCGTTTTTATCCATTTAAGCCTGGCGTTTTTCTTTTTCTGTATTATTTGGTCGCATTCCCCATTCCGCCATTTGCCTTTATTTCCCTTATTTCCAGTTTTGTTAGCAGATTCTTGAAGTGTTCCATTCATTCTTTATCTTCGATTTTTGCTATGTTTGGTTTCCTGTTCTGTTTCCTGATGTATTGATATAGTTTAGCATTACTCTTACTTTCACTTTCCATTTCTTCCATTATCTGTTCCACCCATATATTCTTTTTCTTTTTCATTAGCCCATTTCCTTCTTTTATTATTTCCTTATACATATCTTTCATAGCCTGCATCTTCACCCGTTTTTATCCATTTAAGCCTGGCGTTTTTCTTTTTCTGTATTATTTGGTCGCATTCCTCATTCCGCCATTTACTTTTATTTCCCTTCTTTCTGGTTTTGTTAGCAGATTCTTAAAGTGTTCCATTCATTCTTTATCTTCGATTTTTGCTATGTTTGGTTTCCTGTTCTGTTTCCTGATGTATTGATATAGTTTAGCATTACTCTTACTTTTACTTTCCATTTCTTCCATTATCTGTTCCACCCAAATATTCTTTTTCTTTTTCATTAGCCCATTTCCTTCTTTTATTATTTCCTCATATCTTTCATAGTCTGCATCTTTGCCCGTTTTTATCCATTTAAGCCTGGCGTTTTTCTTTTTCTGTATTATTTGGTCGCATTCCCCATTCCGCCATTTGCCTTTATTTCGCTTATTTCCGGTTTTGTTAGCAGATTCTTAAAGTGTTCCATTCATTCTTCTTCTTCGATTTTTGCTATGTTTGGTTTCCTGTTCTGTTTCCTGATGTATTGATATAGTTTAGCATTACTCTCACTTTCACTTTCCATTTCTTTTATTATCTGTTCCACTCATATATTCTTGTTCTTTTCCATTAGCCCATTTCCTTCTTTTCTTATTTCCTTATATCTTTCATAGTCTTCATCTTCACCCGTTTTATCCATTTAAACCTGGCGTTTTTCTTTTTCTGTATTATTTGGTCGCATTCCTCATCCCACCATTTGCTTTTATTTCCCTTTTTTTGTACTCCTACTACTTCTTCTGTGGCTTTAATTGTCGCACTCTTTATTCTGTTCCATTTGGTTTCCATTTCGTTGCCTTCTTCCCTTTTTGACAGTTGCTTTTTTATTTCTTCCTGGTATTTTTCTGTCTTCTTTTTACTACTTCTTGCATCCCATTTTTTCATACCTGTCTGCTTCTTTGTTTAATCTATTCCTCCTATGTTGATCTGTGCTACTATCATTATATCCATTCTTCGTGTAACTATACATTTCCATTTTCTTATCCCATGTTTTGAATGTAACAAACCTGGGCCTCTTCTTTCCTGTACTGAAACTTCCTATTCTTTTAATTTCAGTCGCTAATTCGTTCCAAACCCATTTTCTCGAAAATTCCTTTCACTTTTTCTTTCCCATCTTCTGACTTTTCATCTTCTTCATTACACTACAATATAGTAGTATAGATTGGTAGGAGGAAATCAGGCTAAATTATATGATGATAATTCGAGGCAATTTATTAGGGAAAAATTTTTTCAATTGTGCCCATCGTTGATTACATAAATTTTACGTTTCGCCTGGAAGCATTTTCATAAATTTAACATGTAGGTACATCAAGTAACAATTGTAGTGAAAGTACATTGTAATGAGCAATTATATTAAAATACGAATGGGTTTTATGGTGAAAATGGACACTAACTGATAGTGCAAACGTAAAAAATTCATAAAGGACAGGAAATTCCCTATAAATTGAACAAGAATCGATTCTCCCTAAGTACGTTTTTCTTAAAAATGTTAAATCTAGAATGATATAAAAAGTAAAGCAAACCTTTGAGAGATGTGACTAAATCGCGGATTCGAATTTGAGACGTAAACGTAAGATGAAGTTTAATAGTGTTGGCGACTTAACGAGATTATCCTGGATGATCCCTTTGTTATTTTTATTATACGTACATTCCGGACTCCATTTAAACCGACGTAAAAAATGTTTCTACTTTCAAAATAGAAATGCACAGTCTCTACAAAAAAAAAAAAAGATTTCAACCCTAAAACAACAATTTATACCAATTAGCTAAAAATTTCATATGAAAGTTGAAAAGTGGATATTAAATATTTAATTAAATACATAACATTTCATGTAGTTGATTTTAATTAAATTTAAAGCAGCTTTATTTATGTACAGTGTTGCCAAAGCCCGGGCATTCGTATAACTTTATTACGATGTTCACATTTTGTTTTCTTAAAATGTTTATAAAAAAGAATAAATTTGCAACTGAAGAAGAAAGTGGAACAATCTGGACATCTTCCAAGCGGACTAAGCGATAGTGTCAAGTTTGCAGATTTTTATAAAAGCGGCGAACCGAATCGTAAATGACTTATATATTAATAAATCAGTAATAAAAGTATTATGAGAAAGTAAAAGAAAAGAAATATGGCCTACATGTTAGCGAATTGGGCTAACTTAAAGCAGGCCATTAATTTCTCTCTTTCAATGGTCGCGATTATAATTGTAGAAATTGAGGGAAGTCAATTTATATAAAAAATTGACCCTCCAAAACGTACCCTTGCTTTGATAAATGTGACGTTTCTATAAACATTCAATTACTTGTTCTGTTGGATTTTTTTTTCAGTACCTAACCAATCTTTCCAACTATACTCTATTCCATACTTCAGAGTCAGTACGGCTGCGATAGGGCTGTGCAATCCTTATAAGAGATTTCGTGTCGACGTTGCAAGTTCTCAGTAACAAGCGATGTTCTAAAAAAAGCATTAGTAAGTGATTAGTACTTGTTAACCGCTCAGGAATACAAAAGCAGGATTTACTTATGATTGAGAGGTGTAAATTCATCTACAAACAGTTTTGTGCTGAAATATGGCTACATCGCTTTACATTAAAGCCTATACTGACTCTGAAGTATGAAATACAGTATAGCTACTTTCTATCTATCTATGCTCGTTTATCGCCCTTAACTTGTTCAATCAGTGAGTTTTATAGTGGCGTCAGTTTACTTTGACATTCAATTATTATTAATAATTTTACTCAATTATTACTTAATTTCACTCTATTTATAGCGATAGCACTTTACATTTGCCTCAACGTAATAAATGTTTAAAAAATTCATAGGTATCTCTGTCAATATTGATGGTACAAAAAAAATAAATTGTTGGTAGATAATTAAATTGTCTACAACTTTCATTAGAATCATTTTCCGATCCTACGCGACCAAAAATGCATGACGTGCTGGAGACCATTTCTCAAAAAATGGTCCTTGTTTAAAAAAAGTACAAGTGCTCGTACAAAATTTTTGTAAGGACTTTTTTTGCGTAAAATTACATTCTCTACAACTTTCTCGTCTTCACTTTTTCCCCTAAAAATGATCTTTTTTGAGTTATTGAAGAAAAACCTATTTTTTCCACTGTAATTTTCGTAGCGAACACGATACGGGGGTAGGCTTTTTGCACCTTCATTATAACCAAAACATACACCCCTCCACCAACGGACAGCATATCTGGAATATTTTCCATTCTTAGAGAAAATATTGACTTATTTGACTGTACTAAACATTGAAGGGGTAGCAATATGATTCATATAGAAATCTTATTCAACTCACCCCGTAGGGTACAGCCCCCCCCACCCCTAGTATTGTTTTAAGTTGCACTTCCCCATGTCTAATAGATAAGTATTAACATATGTAAGAACCAAAAAAGAAGTTATTAATCGATTATTTTTTTAATAATACGATAAAAATGATTTAAATCAATTTATTCAAATTTATTGTTTTAAATATTAAACTAGGTACTATTTTCTATAAACAGCTTGTCTATACAAATAGATAGTTAAAATGAACAGAAAACCTCACCAATAGAAAACCATACATTAATCATTTGATTTAATATGATAGGTATTAGCTTCGAAGATATGAGGTCTGGCAAGTTTTCAAATTAACACCTGGTATAATTTCATGTATTAAATTTACTTTGATTAGTCACACTACGATTTGCACAATGTATGGCCAACTTAACTGCAATATCTATTCTTCAGTTACTTTCTTCTTCTTTCGATTTTGGCCGACTATGGACCACGTGAAATAACTTTTTCTCCCTTCTTCCTTTTCTTCCAGTACTCTTTCATTCTTTCACTGTGTTGTTTCCTTCTTTGTTCTATCCATTTCGTTCCAGTTTTTTCTTTTTCTTGAACTTGAAAACCCCTGAACTCTCTGATATTCTCTCTGAATTTTTTTCTTCGCTCCACCTCCACATTATCCCATTAGAAGCAACATTTTGCTGCTCTGCCACTATTTTTTTTATCCCAATAAAGGTGCCATTGGTAAATTTGATAATCTACTTGTTTTGTGATTAGAAATTATATCAAAATCATGGAGGATGCGCAGCTCAAAAGGTAAAACTATCTAATTCAATCATAAATGAATCAAGGGTAGTTTTACCTGTAACCTGTAACCGAACATATGTATCTGCACAAGAAGCGCTCGAAACTGTCAAACTTCATTACCAACCAACTAATTTAAATTCAATTTTGTCCGCTTCCACAATTGAAGAGGAAACAACAGTAATGAAGAGGAAAGACACGACTAACGTTTTTAACTTTAAGGTTAAGGGATTTTCCACCAAACCTATCCCTCGGTTTGCCGAGTAGCATGACAAAAACCTGAACCCTGTTAGGCTTTGACACTAAGAGGCCGATTCCAAAGATGGCTTAATCCCCATACCTTACACAGCCCCTGGGATCTTACTTCAAAAGTAATAATATCAACATGTGTAGAATGGATAAAGGACCCAGTAGCTCAAGGCGTATCCCGAATCAAGTTATCAAAAAACCCTTATGAAGTGTTTGAAGTGACTCACAGCTGTAATAGCGATGTAGAGTCAGAATGTCGTTAAAATTTTCTTATAGAGAGCAGTCGTGATCCACATCAACATATCTCCAATTATTGCGTTTCGTTTATATGTGTTTGGGTACACGCTGAAGAGGGTGATGAGAGTGAAACAAGTGACAGTTAAGCAAGTCAAATTATTAATATAGAAAAAACAGACGTTCAAATGGCTCAAAGAACCTGCAACCTCCAAATGGTTGCAAAATGGACGAATATAAGAATAGGAAAAGGAAGAGGTAATGCAAAAAGAAAACGAAATTCAGCAACGCCTATCTTGCTATTTAGATTTTGAGACTTGGGGTACCTAGAAATGCGTTACTTGTATGGTTGATTATGTTATTTTTGAGCGTTTTTTGATTTTCCTCTTATTTCCATGATACAGTGTGATCCTGTACATTATTGACGACTTAAAATTAGAAATTCAAAATACTTATTGTTTTAAAAAATGCCTTTTTGGTAATATAAATTGTTTTGATCAGGACACTAAACAGTAAACAGCACTACAGTAGTTGTTACTTGTTATACGATCAAAAGCGTACGATGTTAAAATCTAATGTTGGCCACATCTCTGGAACGCCATGATTTTCAACGTCACAAATGTGGGACTAACGGATAAACCCAAGTTTTATCAGCACAAACTAGATACTGACCAAGAGACCTGAGATTTGTGCCGTTAATATCATGGTAACTTCCCCAAAAATTCGTTTTATCCTTACATCCCAGCAAACACATTTATATATAAAGTACATATAAATTACATAAGAGCTTTTTAGATTTATATAAAACTGGAAGAAAAATAAGAGATATTTAATGTCAGGATGTCAGCAATTTTCAAAATAATATATATGTCTATTAGATGTAAATTCTTTATATCTGTAGAACATGAATTTATATGCGTTTTATGTGTATATTTTATGTAATATTCACATAAAAAATTTTAGTTGTAAAAGCATTGCGATGACCAAATGGCAGCTACTCGAGCATAATGTAATTATTACCAATGTAAAAAATTATTTAAGCAGTTTCATACAAAAAATTGGAAAAACTACATTTTTACGTGCAACTGTACTTTTAATTAACTTAATTCTTGTACGAACCCGTTTTTACCTGAACTGAAAGCCCACAGTTTATTATGATACCTATTATATACTTGCTTCAAAAGTTTCCTTTAATCGGATTCGAACAGTTGCGGGTGGGCGTTGAAAATTCCGAAATCCGACATGTGTTTCCTTTGTATCCGACATTGTACCACTGCGCTAATCTGAAAAAATCCTTTTTTTTTATTTCGTTCTTCCTAACTTTGCGCTGTTTCGCGAGTTTAAATTATGTTTGATTATATCATTGAGTGAAGTCTTATTCAATGATTATACCTACCTTTATGTTAAAAATGACCAGGAATTAATTTATTTTATATTATTTATTTTCTATATAAATTAGACGCATTTTAGTCGATACGGATCTAATATTAAAGGTACGTGAACTACAATTTTTGGCGTTATATAAAACCCGCGCGTGCGATTAATTATGCGGCGCAAATAGAAACGGACTTTTATTTACGACAATATAATATATGTAATGATAATTTATAATTATATTTACAGAAGGCATACATAAAAAATATGTAATACTTCTTACATATAAGATTTTACATATAACGTACATAAATCTAATCATATAAATATGACAGCACATAAATTTCATGGGTAATATGTAATTATCTATATGTATATATTATATGAATAATAATAATAATAATAATTAGTTTTCTAACTAATCTTCTGAAGAAATATATTTCAATTTCATTTGAACAGCTAAATTGCTTAATGTTAAGAAACGGGTTGTGACATCACAGGTATTCTCATAATGTCATTCGAATTTATATGTTTTAGATATATTTAATTGTCGTTTAATCATTAACTAATTGGATAAATCTGTACTTGATACCTACATCTGCATTTGAAAATGGAAACAGTTTACATATTGGATAAAAGTTAATTTGTTGGTGTATCATACTAAATGTATTAAGGTAGAAATTTCACTAAACAATTAAGTACAATATTTGAAGGTAAGAATTTTCCAATATCTTAAAATTTAAGTAAATCTTTATGACGCTTTTACCTATATTGCACATTTCATGCACTATACACATTACACTTACACTAACACAACATGTAGGAGAATATTCGCTTATGTGAATATTTGGGGAGTGACGCCCTCACGTGATCTTAGTCATCCCATTTTATTAATGAAAATGGAGCGTAAGGAAATAAGCCTCGGAAAACAGCCGCTACCTGAGGATCGTCAGGGCACGTCTAGAGCCACCGCTGGACGTTGCAGTATGCGGACCGGTGGTGATGGGGAGGTGATCAGGCGGCCACCCATCGGGAAACCCGAAACAAGTACAGCCGATAGAAGATTAAGAAGAAGAAGAAGTACGACAACCGAAGAACAGACTCAAGATGAAGAAGAGACCTTTGTACCTGCTTCTCAACCGCTAACGGATGGGACCAGTTCAAAGGAGTCTACCAGACGGCGTATGAAATGGACCGAGGAGATGAATCGATTCATTTTGCGTACGTACCTGGAAGTAACGAAGATAGAAACGGACAAAATGATGTATAGGGACAAGATTCACACCGCATTCACAACACAATACCCACATCTTTCACATTTAACACAACAACGCATAGCAGACCAACGCAGGGTAATTATAAAAAACACGCTTCTTTCAGTAGAAACACAAGAACAAATTAAACACGAAGTAGAAAGGTTTTTAAACATAAATAACACTATCAACACCCAAGAAAACACATTAGGTACACCTAATAACAATCATCATCCACTTATGACACAGCAAAGTACATTAGATACACAAGATAACGATGTAGATAATAACTCCCAACACTCACACGAAACACTTAAATTAAAAATTCAAACAGAATTTGATACTGCACTTACAGAATTCACAAACATAGATCCATCACAAAGATATAGAATACCGAAACAAAAAGACACTAACAAGTTACACAAGATCACTCAAATATTAAACACCGATATTTTACCCAATTATATTACAAACAATATATCACTACATCAATTACACCTAATTGTGTACTGCGGTGCTGTTGCAGCTTCAAGGTGTAACGGCTCCAAGGTCATAATATCAACACAACACCACATCACAAAGAAAACAACACTTCCGGCCTGGGAGAAGCGTCTAATGAATCGTGTAGATGAAATTAGACGTGACTTAGGTCGAATTACACAATACATACAAGGCACAACCTCTTCCAAACTAACACGCCAGGTACATAACATCATTAGAAAACTAAACACACACAGTTCACGAGAACCAAACACGAATTACAATGAACACAAAGATACACTCACACAAAAACTTTCAGTATACACAAACAGATTGAGACGGTATAGGGAAGCGGCAAATAGAAAACGTCATAACACACAATTTAAATACAACGAAAAACTATTTTATAGATCACTAACACAACAAAACACTCAACAAAAATACTCATTACCCACATTAGAATCTCTAGAGCACTACTGGTCCGATTTGTGGTCCAAAAACATTGAACATAATATACATGCACCCTGGATCATTTCGGAAAGTACACGTACACAGCACATAATACCAATGCATGATACACAAATCACTTTAGAAGATATCACCAACTCCATCAAACACCTACACAACTGGAAAAGTCCAGGCATAGATAACATTCATAATTTTTGGTGGAAATATTTCACCTGTACACATATACACCTCGCACAACACTTCACAACAATATTAGATGCACCACACACTACACCACCATTCTTCACACAAGGAATCACTTATATGCTTCCAAAAGATAACAATACACACGATGCCTCTAAATATAGACCCATTACATGCCTTCCCACTATATATAAAATTCTAACATCATGCCTTACACATAAAATATACACACACTGCACTAACAACAACATTTTATTTGAGGAACAAAAGGGTTGTACCAAGTATTCCAGAGGCTGTAAAGAACAGCTCATTATAGACTCTGTAATACTTGAACAATCTAGACTCAATAAAAGAAACATACACACAGCTTACATTGACTACAAAAAAGCATTTGATTCAGTACCTCACTCTTGGTTACAAAAAATACTATCGCTGTACAAAATTAGCAACAACATCACACAATTTCTCACTCACATAATGTCATGCTGGAACACCACTCTAACACTTACACTGAATGATACCCAACTCATCACAAACACAATACAAATTAAGAGGGGCATCTTTCAGGGTGACTCCTTGAGCCCACTTTGGTTTTGTCTTTCTCTTAATCCCCTTTCACACATGCTGAATAACACAAATTTTGGTTATAACTTAAAACACAATCACGAAATACATCACAACGTTACACATCTATTTTACATGGATGATCTTAAATTATACGCCTCTACAAGCACAAAACTCAACCATTTATTACATATCACTGAAACATTTTCACATGATATACACATGGAGTTTGGTATTGACAAATGCAAAACACAACACATCACTGCTGGTAAGAGAGAATTTGTGGATTTTGAGCTCGAACATGGTGACCATATAAGATCCATGGACGAGAATGAAACTTACAAGTATCTTGGTTTTCAGCAAAACACACACATAAAACATACACAAATAAAAAGAAATCTAATCACACAATATTTACACAGATTACGCAGTATACTTAAAACACAACTACACGGTAGAAACACTGTCAAAGCTATTAACACATACGCTACACCGGCCCTTACTTATTCCTTTGGAATAATAAAGTGGACCAATACAGATTTAGAACAGGTACAACGAAACACACGTACATTACTCACTAAACACCGAATACATCATCCACACGCCTCAACAGTAAGACTATACCTTCCTCGTTCACGAGGAGGTAGAGGCTTAACAGACATAGCCCTGTTACACCAAACACAAATACACGAATTACGAGAATACTTTTATAACAAATCACACATTTCGGCGCTACACAAAACAGTCACACTTGCAGACAAATCTTACACACCCTTAAATATGAGTAATAGAAACATGACACCACCAATGGGTAGAGATACGTACATCACACATAACATACAAACCTGGACACAAAAGACTTTACACGGACGATATCCACAGGAGATTAACGAAGACTGTGTTGATATTATAGCAACGCATGCTTGGTTAACCAAATGTGATATTTTCCCAGAGTCAGAGGGTTTCATGTTTGCCATACAAGATCAGGTCATTTACACACGAAATTACAGAAAACACATAATTAAAGATAGGACAATTACACATGATCTTTGTAGACAATGTTCGCAAAGACCAGAAACCATACAACACATTATATCAGCATGTACACGTCTAGCACAAACAGAATACAAACACAGACACGATCAGGTAGCTAAGATAATACACCAAAAACTCGCCACAAAACATAACCTTTCTACTGATAACATACCCTATTACAAATATACACCGCAAGTTGTACTTGAAAACACCACACACAAACTATATTGGGATAGGACACTACTCACAGATAAAACTGTATATAACAATAGGCCAGATATAACACTTATAGATAAAACACAAAAAATCATATACATAATAGATATTGCCGTTCCCAACACAAACAATTTAGCCAATACACACGCAGAGAAACATCGCAAATACACTGATATAGCTCAGGAACTTAAAGCGCAATGGAGAATGGGAACTGCTCTTACAGTACCCATTGTTCTTAGTGCAACCGGAGTTATACCAAAAACAATACATCACAGTTTGCACATTTTAGGGTTAGATAAGAACATATACATACAATTACAAAAGGCAGTCATTATCAACACTTGCCACATAGTTAGAAAATTTCTAAACATAACGGAAGATACCGCAGATCACTCAGAACCACATCACACACTTTCAACTAATACCATTCAAACACAAAATGAAACACAACACTCAATCCTCCCTTCACAAATTGAAACTCTGTTGCATACACAACATAACATTATAGAAAGTCCATTACCAACACACAACACTTCAACAATCACTCATGTAACACCTCTAACTCGTTCTCATGCACTCAAACGTAAACACACAATATACTCACAGTATCAGAATTCGCAATTAACACAAAACACAAACAACACATTACCCACTCGAGTGCAACCTATGCGTCGAGCTAAACAACAAAAAACGCTTACACAATAATCATAACACTTTTTCAAAACATACATATTATGTTCATTTTTTCTTTTCTATAAAAAGTCACTAAGTCACGAATAAGTGACGCCAACGGAGAAGCCTAGGAATATAGGGTCTCTTTTTGTTATTGATGCGCGACGCTGCGTTCATGTTAATGCCTTCGCGGAAAGAGGGTCGACGGGACGTGGCTTTTACAAATTGGGATCAAATACACCGAGGCTTCTCAAACAAATACATTATCTAAAATGTGATCAGCGTTGGTTTTATCAACGTCATTTAATTTAATGAACATAATATGTGTATAGTATTTAGTATGTTCACTTTTTAACAGCAACTTAAAATTTATATTGTATAGATATATGTATTAGTAGAACTAATCGTTACTTGATTTCGATCCGTGCGATTAGTTAACCAGGCTTGGCCTGAGTATCGATAACAATCGAAGTACATAATAATAACGAAAATATGTGAGTTTCTGTATACAGAATATCCGTAAGTTTATATACTATTATGTAAAATATACGTAATCTGTGACATACGGTTTATATAACTTTATTAAAGAACACTTACATACTTGATATATAAAAAAGCATATGTAGGGGTATTTACTTCAATCTTATATTATATGTTGTATGTATATTTTATATGTGTGTTTGCTGGGATTGGTTACGTTTGTAAGAAAAAACTTAGAAATACATAATAATAATGTTGATAAGTCAAGTAGACATCCTTTATAAAAATAAAGCTCTTGGATTTATTCGTATAGCAATTACCAAATTGAAATACCTGTCGCTCGAGCATATTGCTAAACATTACAACGAAAGCTTTATGTAATAAAGCGAAGCTTTGTCAACAGGTAAAGAGCGCAAGTCTGCTACCAAAAAGCTCTAAGGTGAGGCGTAAATAATAAAACCGACGACAAAGGTAAACGAAGGGACTGAAAATTTAGCAATTACGAATGAAAAGTAAATATAAACATCTAAAAATAAGTATTAAGCTGAATAAGGGAAAAATAGGAAATAATCTCGTGATGAAGGGCATTGCATTAAAAACGCGAGCCGCTAAAATGTTACGCAGGACAATATATGGGGGAATGGGTAAAAACCAAAATTAATGGGATGCATGTTACTAAAATGAAAGGCACTAATCCGGTTATAATTGTATGTTGCGCATTGTTGTACCTAATCGAGGAAAAAACTTTTTCCCATTTGTTATATTAGGGCTATATCCACAATGTTAAAATAATTTGTTACCGTTATATAGAATTTTGTTACTGCTCACAGTAAATGGCAAATAAATAAATACGTAAAGTACATATTTTGTACGGTTAAATGGTGGACGGTTAATACAAGATGATTCAAGTGTAGGTATAACCAAAGACCATGACCCTTTTTTAACATGCAAATAACTTCAGATATACAAGGTGTCTCACGGTGCCCGTCGGCAGGCCCGTGCGCAAGGGGGGGGTTTTGGGGGTTCAAACCCCTCCCATAACCCCTTGAAATATAAGGAAATATAACAATATATGTGTAGTTATTAATGTACTTTATAAATACATACCTAATTATGTATTTAAAAATAGATAAATATTGAATACCTACCCAAATTTCAATGCTTTAAAGAATATGTTAAGGAGGGGATCAATTGTCCTAAGTAACCAGAATTTTATAACCACACTCCCATATAAAAGCCATGTTAAAATTGGACTTTGGCATGCATTTCTGGACAACTTGCTGTGGCCATAGTATTGCTCCGATCATGGAGTTTGATGTCTCAAAATGACCCTGACCCTAAGAACATTGTACGGCTCATATGCCTAGTTTGAGCAAAAAGTATAATCTTTCAAGCTGTCTAGGATGTGTTAAAGTGACAGATACTGTTTTCTTGCGATATTTGGCGATTCTTTCAAAATTAAAATAGAAATAGCATACCCCAATACGATATCGATAGGCATAACTGCCGTGGGGTCATTTTCAGGTATAAAAGTCAACAATCCCACCAATACAGTGGTCACAGCGAGTTGTCCAAAAAATGAAATCTGAGTCTTTTCCAATGGGGAGTGAACATTTGGCGTACTAGCAGGAAAAATTGCCGTTGCATGACAACTCTTTACTTCAGGCTAAATTTCCTCGTAAATTGCTCTCATTTTTCGAAAATTTCGGAATTCATCAAACAAATTCGTAGGGTCAATATGTTTTCAGTGCAATGGGCGAACGTAAACCAGTGTCGGTGCGGGCAGGTGAAAGAAAGGTGCCAACAAACTGGGCAGATGTAAGAGAACTTTGGAGGCCTTCAAGGCGAACTAATATTGATAGAAATCAGGGTCAAAATTGGATCGAAAGAAGTTCTTGAACCCCCCTTAACGTAATTTTATTAATGGGAGTATCGCAACCTAGTTTATGTTTTATGAATGTTTGGGCCCGTTTGAGGCGTTGATTGAAATCATTCATTCAACGTTTGAGGTCTTTCCTGTTCCCAACCCAACCCCTCCCATGGACAAATCCTGCGCACGGGCCTGCCCGTCGGTTAGAAGTATATCAAGAACTGTAAAAGCTAGAAATTTGAAATTTGGCACATGCGACATGCCGTGTTTAATTTATTAAATAAAAATATTTTCCATTAGGCAGCACTTCCGGAAATACCGGAAGTGAGCATCAACATCTTTATTTTAAATGCAAGCCAGACAATTTTTTGTCACATTTCTGATGTATTCTTAAAATACCTAATCGTCGCATCAATTTTTATTGTTGAGAAAAAAAAATTTTTTCACTGAAAAATTTCAAAATCTTGTTTAGGGAATAAAGCTGAAAGTCCAAAGTGGTAAAAGTTAAGGAAATGGGATTTTAGGTTCTCAATGTCAAAAGATTGAGACACAATTGTCTGTAATGGATAATAAAAAATTGCCCGCGGTTACGTATCTATTTGACGTTATTTCCAGACTTAAGAAAAGCTTTAAAAAGTCTCTTTTTTCAAATAGAATGCCTATTTAGTTATCAGTCCATTCGATGCAGAAATAAATTTCCTTTAAATTGATATACCATGTTCCTATACCTAAAACCAATGATTACAGAGTTATTTACAATTTTCTATTTAAATTTATAATTAAGTACTTTACAAAACATGGTTGGCTTTGAAAAATTTCAAAAAAATGTTTATTCGATTGTTTCTTATGATTCTTATGCTTTCTTATGTTTTTATTTTTATTTGACAGTTGTCAAATATCAAGCACTGATAAAATAACAAACGTAAATGTATCGTAAACTTTCAAACTGATAGCATGACCATAAGAAACAATTGAATAAAAAATTTTTGAAAATTTTCAAAGCCAACCATATTTGGTAAAGTAAGTAATTACAAATTTAAATAGAAAAATGTAAATAACTCTAATCATTGATTTTAGGTGTAGGAACATGGGATATCAATTTAAAAGAAATTTATTTCTGCGTCGAATGGACTGATAATTAAATAGCCATTCTATTTGACGAGTGGCGTAGCCACGAGTTTTCTTAAGGATGTGCGACATAAAAAATTTATGAATACGTTCTTTATATGTACTATTTTTTAGAGTAAAATTATAATTATAATTATAAATTATCCTATTTTTTAGAGTAAATTTGAAATTTATACATCGTTGAGTTTAGAAAAATTTTCTCTTTTTGAAATTATAAAAAAAAATTTTGTCGCTATTTAAAAAATTTTTTTTGCCCTATAATATAGAATACGTAATACTCAACAACTTTCAAGTTAAATGTTTTTTCCTAATATTATTAGTTTAGGAAACATCGTCTGGACATTGCAATCCAAACCACCCTGTATATTTTTGTATTTTTGATATTTTGTATTTTTTATGTAAGGTTTAAACAATATTTTTGTAAGGACCTTTTTTACCTAAAATTATATTGTTTCCCATCTCCAATTTTTCCCCTACAAGTGACCTTTTTTGAGTAATTGAAGGAAAACCTATTTTTGGCACCTTTTTTGCACTGTAATTTTCGTAGCCAACACGATACGATACGGTGGACTTTTTGTACCTTCATTATAACCCAAAAATACACCCCTCCAGCAACGGAGAATTTGGAATTTTCTCCTTTCTGAAATTAATTTTGACTGGGCTAGTTCTAGAAACTTTACTTACTTGTATGCAACTGTTTCGAAGTACATGTGGTCTGGCAAGTTTTCAAAGTGACACCTGGTATAAAATATACCTTTTTAGGAATAGTAAAGCACGAATGCACAGTTTGAATAATCTAAACAGAACGTCAGTCAATCAATTAATTAATTTTATTTGTTATATACAAAATTTAACAAAGGATTCGCTTCTAAGCAAAACAAACCAAACTAAACTAATCAGATTATTTCACCCATACAATACCCCAGCCACCCAACATAAACCCATTATCCCTTATCTAACTATATCCATATACACACACATTAATACCCTCCCTTTCTTCTTCTTCACTTTAAAACCTTTTCCATCCATTTTTTCCCCATTCTATCCTCCCCTAGCACCCCTCTCCATCCACCCTCATGCTCCTTTAGTTCCCCACAGTTCTCCGCCAAATGCTCTATATTTTCTTTGTCTTCTCCACACAGCCTCTTCTCCTCCTCCAGCTAATATTTGTTATCGTTCTCCTCATTTCCCACTCTAAATCGAGCCACTATCCTCTTGCTCTGTATGTTACCAATTCCATTTAGGTATCTTGGCAAATCTTCCGTCACTAAGACCTTGTATTTTTCATTGAACCTTCTCTCTCTTATCTTCATCCTCCTTTCCTAAGTTTGTACATCCGCATCTCTCCCTACTATTTCCGAGGTTATCTCCCGCCCCACCTCTCTCTTCCACTTTACCTCCTCTCCTGCATATCCCCCTCTTTCATAATATCTCTTTCTTTCCTCTTGCCCCTGCCTTATGTTACCGTTCTTCACCTCGTTCCACACACATCTTAAGATCCCTCCATCCTCCTTTCTTTCCATCCTTTCTTCGAAAACCATCGCTCTCCTTCTCGCTTCTATACGTAACTTCTCCATCTTAACCTCCTCCTTCACCACGTAACTCGGTGTTTCTCTGTTTAACCCCAGCACCCATCTCCAATATTTTCTAGTTGCGCTCTTTCCTCCCACCCCCACACCTCCGCTCCGTACAGCATCACACTTTTCACAAGTCTATCAAATAACCACACCCTTTTCCGAATATCACCCCCCAACCATCTTTCTCCCAGGCCCCACACTTGCCCCACTGTCGCATTTCCTTTCCTTGCCAACTCTCTGATGTGTCCATTATCTTTGTTATCGTACCTTATCATGTAGCCTAGGTACGTTACCTCATCCACGCTTTCAATAGCCTCGTTTTCCCAGTTCCATTCTCCCCTCTTACTTCTACCCCTCTTCTTTTGAAACTCCACCATCTTGGTCTTGTTTACGTTCACCTCGAGCCCTCTTTTCTCCATGTATTTCTTTGTTACCCTGATCATCTCCCTCATCTCACCATCTCTCGTCGCCATCAGCACCAGATCATCTGCATATCCTAACACCCACACTTTCTTGTTTCCAATCACTATACCACCGCTCTAATTACTCTGTAACACGTCCCCCAGGTCCCCAATCAATATGGAAAAGGGACTAGGACTCAGCGGCCAGCCCTGCCGTAGTTCCATTCTGGTCCAGAAGGAATCTCCAATGTCTCCTCCCTCTAAACGGAATGTCCATTTATACTCTTTTTTTTTAACCAAAACTATCCCTTTTTAGGTGTAAGCCCTCCACCAGTAAATAAAATAATTTATGTCAAGCTGCCGATTGTACCCATTGGCGTAACTAGTGGGGTGCGAGCATAGGCACCCTCAGATGGCTGGCTCGCACCTCCAGAAGCCCCAGAATTCCTGTACTTGTAATTTTTTTAATTGATTTTTTTTTAAATAATACTGCTTCTCGTAAGTTCTTGGACACTTCCGGTTGTCGCGATCTCGCCTGCCGTGACTTGCAGTGACGGATTATAACAGTAAACAGCAGAAAATTGTACACATTGCATCGGAAACGACATTTTCATGTCAGTGTCTACAGATCGAGCCCCGCACTCTCTGTGTATTTCATTGGTTGAATAACAACCCCTTTTATCGTTATCTTATTATCAATAGGTATCTACATTTCTGTGTGAACTTTATTTCTTTATATCATCTACAAATCCCACCATCATTTTGTAACAATTCGTCTGGTACATCCAGTAGAGGGCTAACACAGCGTTTAAAATTATGGTGGGGACCACCAATTTCCCGAGGGACAGGCAGAGGTTTTTTTTTTAACGGGATAGGAAACTTGAAGTGATCGGTATGACTACACCAGCATCAGAGTCCATGCACTCCCAGAAAAAAAATCCTAGTTACGCCAATGAAATTCAATACCCTTTCAAAACCATCAACGCTGTCATGTATCTTAACGTTTGAAATACAAGAAATGAATTTATGTAACCGAACACTTGCGTAGCAGTAACGTTTTGTTCCGTTACAGTCGTTACCTTCATTTCCTTAGAGACACTTAGTAGTTGCGATGCGAGTAGTAGTGGGCCACCTCCTCCTCCTTCTCCACGATTAGAAAAGAAATGGACTTCAACGGATTGAAACAGAATCAAAAATTAAGAAGGTTTTTTGCATACACCCTAGGAAAACCCTCCACTTTAACAATAATATGATGTTTTTCAATATTTCCATAAAAGTAAATGTTTCAATCTCATGCGATGTCCTAAGTTTTTGCTATGACAAACACGAAAAGAGGAAATTATACAAGATTTACTACAAGAAAGGAAATGTGAAAGCACGAGAGTCTTGTAAGTAGTTGATATCTTATCAGCTATAAAAATACAGCCTTGTTTATGATCGTATTACAGACTTTAGAAAAACTAAAACGGTACTAAAACTTTTTTTTTTATACTTTTATGATGCTTTCAGAGCGTTATAATGCTGGAAACTTTATCTGAGCTTTCGGCCATTTTTGGTAATCAACGACTTAATAAACAGCCATATCAACACAATACTCTAATAAATTAGAAACTATTTTCGAGTTATTAAATTATCTGATAAAGAAAAAGTAAACACGCGTATCAATAATTTTTTTTTTAAGTTGAAACTGTAAGACCATTAATCAAGTTACAAATGTGACAACTCGAGCGTTTAAAGAGAAAAGTTTTGTCAGTGCATGAAACTACATTAAGCAAATTTTCCTTTTGAAAAATACAAGATTTACTTATTCGCAAGATGTAATACGCGATATCGAAATGGAAAAGTTCCCATCCGCAGCTCAGTATTGGGGGAAGTTTATTGTCTCTTTATATTCCTGATATTTCTATCAAAACTTTTCAAGTTATTTCTAGTTTTCGGTGCATTTTGACGAAAAGAAAAAAGCTTTGTAAAAGGTGTCGTAATTATTTTCCGATGTAATTTGATATTTTTCTCGTTGAAATTATTCGTGATTAAATTACTGTTTGTAACTTTATCTGGGGTAAACATCTAATTTAAGTTGGGAAGCAATATTCACTTTCATTTTATTATGAAAATAATTTCGGCTCGATAAACCGATTTTATTTTTGTTGTTTGTACTTTGGTTATTGGTTTGTCATAAACATAACCGCTCTCTCGTTATGGTTATACGGTCAACCTTATTAAAAACTTTGATTAACTTCCTTTAAAAACGTTTCCATTCTTCTTTTATTTATTCTTTGTGTTCAGAAATTGTTGCTTACAATATTCTCAAATTCATCTCATATTATACGTTAAAATATTGGGCCGATTTGCGACCTGCTTTAAAGTAAGACCATTGATTGAAAAATTTACTTATTCAATCAAGGGTAAGACCTTTTTCATTTCGAACGACATTCTGCAGCGTTTTTTTTTGCTGAAACACTTCATTTGCCAAGATCCGGTAACCAACTAATCAACTTCTAGCACGAATTTGGCCCTATAATTTTCAATAATTCTCTTCAGTTCTTTTGTTTTTGAGCGATCTCTGTTTCCTTTCAGAGTGAACCAGTTACGAAATTTTCACCCCCCCCCCCCCCGCTCCCTACACGGTAATAAAAAAATGGTAGTTCACAATTAGAAGCTATTTAGGAGCTTTCTTACTACGCAAGAATCAAATTTTGAGCTCGATCCCGTTAGCAGGAATTTACATTTCAAAGTTGGGGGGGGGGGGGCTGAGTGAACTTCCACTAACCCCCCCCCCCCACCTCTTAAAAATAGCAACGGAGCCTTGCGCGTAGGTGCATAATTGGGAGCTCTTAAACTATTATAGTGTAGTTTCGATTTTTCAGCTCCACGTCTTCGTTTAAAACAACCCCAAAACTAGTTTGGCCGAAGAGGTAATTCATATAAAATACCATTAAATCTATAATTTCTTTATAATGCAAGTAGTTACATCATTAATAGGCTACCAAAAAAAATAACACTACATTTTCAAGTTGACACCACTTAGCAGGAAAACCACCCCTTGTGCCAAACACGCAAAAGGGTACTACGTTAAAGAATCGAGAAACGAATCATTTTATGACGAGAAAAGAGCTTTTCAAATATGTATAACCTGACTGCCCCTTAGCAGCAAAGCATCCCTTGTGCCAATCACGCAAGAGGAAACTATGTTAAAAAATCGAGAAACGAATCATTTTATGACGGTATATTACCTTCCGATTTAGGAGCTTTCGAAATATGTATAAACCGACTTTCAAGTTGCAGCCCCTTAGCAGGTAACCACCCCTTACGCCAAACACGCAGAGGGAACTGTGTTAAAGAAGAGAGAAACGGATCATTTTATGACATTGAATCATCTTCCGATTTAGGAGCTTACTAAATATGTACCTATATCTTCATTTATGAGTTGCACCCCCTTAGCAGGAAAACCACCCCTTGTGTCAAACACGCAAGAGAAAACTATGTTAAATATTAATCGAGAAACGAATCATTTTATGACGGTATATTAATTATTACTCATGAGGTTATTGTGATTTATTCTTTTAAAATATTTACATTTGCAACCGGATTTATAAAAGAATCGTTAACTATTTACTATATAGTTAACTAACAATGCGATCAATTGATTTCGTGATCTAATTTGTTTTGCGTTGTATAAAATTTTTTATGAGTAGAGGTATTAGTGTTGTTAATCGACTATTCACTTTTTACTTCGCTCGACCGACAGATGGCAACACCATTTCGTGTGTGCCTGAACCTGAATTCAATTCAGTCATCTTCAGTCTCGAAAAAAGAAGGGTAAACGCCAATGAGGAGATGAGCGGTGGCGGTGTAAGAGCTTCGAATTACCGAGCGAAACGTCTCTCGGACCGCGCGCAGTCAAAAGTTAGACTGCGTTATACCTCTACTCGAGAAAACATGGAAGGCCTTTTTCCGTATCGAAGGCAAACCAAGACCGAGATCTTGAGACGTTGTCTGTCCGGAAATGAGTGTCTCGATTCTTTAACATAGTTCCCTCTTGCATATTTGGCACAAGGGGTGGTTTTTCTGCTAAGGGGTTGCAACTCAGTAAGCTCCTAAATCGAAGGATGATTCATCGTCATAAAATGATTCCTTTCTCGATTCTTTAATAAAGTTACCTCTAACGTGTTTGATACAAGGGCTTGTTTTCCTGCTAAGGGGCTGCAACTCGAAAGTCAGATTATACACACTTCGAACGCTCCTAAATCGGAAGATAATACATCGTTATAAAATGATTCGTTTCTCGATTCTTTAACATAGTTCCCTCTGGTCTCCACTGGTGAGCTCCTAATTGTGCGCCTATGCGGGATCCTCCGTTGTTATTTTTAAGAAGTGGGGGGGGGGGGCTAAGTAAACGTTCTCTCAGCCCTCCCACTTTCAAATGAAAATTCCTGCTAAGAGGATCGAGCTCAAAATTTGATTCTTGCGGGGTTGGAAAGCTCCTAGATATGTAGCTTCTAATTCTGAGCTATATTTTTTTTAATTCTCGCGTGGAGGGGGGCGACAGCTGAAGAGGGGTGAAATTTTCATACCAACCACCCAACTACTTCGTTGCACTTACATGTCCCCCATGACTAAACAACATTTCGACCATATTACACCTGAGTTTGAGCTCGTGTCGTAAATTTCATGTTTAACAACGTTGGGTTGGAATAAACAGATTAAAATAATGTGTGGACTGTTTCTGGATCCCTCTGGCAGGGAGAAGTTGTGCAACATTGCTCTAACCTTCCCAATTAATTAATGGGATGAGGATTGGTAGCTTGTTGTGACTGTTCATCTGTTGTTCTTTGACGGCATCTTAACTTGGAGCTGTTGGGTGTTTATATGACTAGTTTTTTTGAATTCCACGTTGCACTGTCATCGCTCTCCCCTTGTCGGATTAATTTAATTTCAGTTTACCAGGGGTTGTGTATCGGGGGGGTTTAGCGTCAGGTAGATTCTAGTCGAGGAATCACGTCTTAAAGTATCGAATACAGCCAACAAGTGTACAATACATGTCAGTATAATGAAATTTTATCAAACAGGGTGTCCCAGGTAAAACAGTCCACTCTAAAAATCTGTCTAACCAAAAACGGCGAGGTACGTCAAATTTGATATTAAAGGGAACATGTTATGACATACTTTGTGTTTCTCTCACTTTATCCCCCTACTCTCCAGAGTGACCCCATTAAATTTTCAAAAAGGAAGAAGAGTCCAGTAATAATTATTCTCTACACGACCCTGTTCTTGTTTCTGCTCCAACAATTTTGTAAAATAAGCCTTCAAAGTCGGGCGACTAACCTTTTTACTCTGACATTAGACAGATACTAGATATCAGTGCAGGAGGAAAAGAGTAGATCGCACGATACCCAAAAAGCCTTCTTAAAGGAAAATACAGCAAATTCACAAGTCAATAGAATCATTAATTATAGAGATAAGTACCTACTTAAATAACTGAAATGACATTGAACACAGCGAACACATTTATATATAAAATACATATAAATTATATAAGAGCTTTTTAGATTTATACAAAACTGGAAGAAAAATAGAGATATTTAATGTCAGGATGTCAACAATTTTCAAATTAATATATATGTCTATTAGATGTAAATTCTTCTACATCTGTAGTAGGTACATGAATTTATATACGTTTTATGTATATTTTATGTAATATTCACATAAAAAATATTAGCTGTAAAAGCGTTGCGATGACCAAATGGCAGCTACTCGAGCATAATGTAATTATTACCAATGTAATAAATTATTTAAGCAGTTTCATACAAAAAAATGGAAAAACCACATTTTTACGTGCAACTGTATTTAATTAACTTAATTCTTGTACGAACCCGTTTTTACCTGAACTGAAAGCCGACAGTTTATTATGATATTATATACTTGCTTGAAAAGTTTCCCATAACCGGATTCGAACCGTTGCGGGTGGGCGTTGCAAATTCCGAAATCCGACATGTGTTATCTTTCTATCCGACATTGTACCACTGCGCTAATCTAAAACATTCCTTTTTTTATTTCGATCTTCCTAACTTTGCGCTGTTTCGCGAGTTTAAATTATGTTTGATTATATCGTTGAATGAAGTCTTATTCAATGATTATACCTATCTTTAACTTTATGTTAAAAATGACCAAGATTTAATTTATTTTATATTATTTATTTTCTATATAAATTAGACGCATTTTAGTCGATACGGATCTAATATTAAAGGTACGTGAACTACAATTTTTGGCGTTATAGAAAACCCGCGCGTGGGATTAATTATGCGGCGCAAATAGAAACGGACTTTTATTTTAGACAATATAATATATGTAATGATAATTTATAATTATATTTACAGAAGGCATACATAAAAAATATGTAATACTTCTTACATATAACGTAGTACATAAATCTAATCATATAAATATGACAGCACATAAATTTCATGGGTAATATGTAATTATCTATATGTATGATTGGTTCTTCAACCTTACTGATTATGGCGTTTTCAAATCTATATGTATATATTATATGAATTTCTGTATGCAGAATATCCGTAAGTTTTTATACTATTATGTAAAATATACGTAATCTGTGACATACGGTTTATATAACTTTATTAAAGAACACTTACATACTTGATATATAAAAAGCATATGTAGGGGGTATTTTGAGCTATAGAGTTGTTTACAATTATTGATACTGTAAGTGGAAGAGCCGTCTCTGTACCATAAAACAGCTGTTTTGAGGTCAGTCGACTTTCTCGTCGCCTTTTGGTCCAGTTCTAGGCTATTGCTGTTTGTCACTTGTTCTAGTACTTGGTGGCATTCGAAAACCAACCTAGAGGTAATTTTCAAACGGCCTAGTGCCTGCAGAGCGGCTCTGTTGTCACCTAAATTCTGATAATTTTGCTCTCCATGATGCGTGCATGAGATTTATTTTGCACTAAGCGTTATTCTGACTGAAAGACGGTGGGAAGTTTTCCTAGTAGTTGACTGATGTGGAAGTTCAATTCTTTGGGCCTCTCCTAGATTTCGGGAGTGCCTTGCCTCCATACCTCTTATTATTCAACAACCCATTTGTGTTTAGACGCAAAGCTGTCAGCATGGGCTGCTCTCTCACGTGGGGAGCTAGTAAAGGCAATTCCAGACATTACTATGGTTGTGGACAGTCTGGTTCTACGCCACCAGACGATTGCGCCATAATCGAACATAGGTCTAATTACAGCAGTGTACAGGACAGCCTTTGCGGATGGCCCACACAGTTTACCATATTCGCGACGACTTTGCCAGCTATTTCCAGCTTTTTCCGCTTTGAGCTGGATATGTTTACTCCAATCAAGTACTTATAGTACTTCACTAACTCTGACAACTGGAGTTGCACAATTCAGCCTCGGCATCAGCTTCTGTTACGCCATGATGGCGTAAAGCAGTTTCTACTATTTCGAAGGTCGTTTTGTCAAACGCTCCTTTTATGTCAAGGAATGCTCCCAGGGCTGTTTAGTGTTTATGCTCCGGCGATCTCCCAATTCGCCCAACGACGGAATGTAGGGCTGATTCTGTGAATCTTCCTGGAGAGTATGCATGTTGGTTAGGCTGCAGTGGGAATCCTTCATTATGCGACTGTCGCACAATTTTTCAAGCGTCTTAATTTTTTTTCATAAATGTTAATCAGTTGATTAGTACAAAAGTACGTGTGTTAAGTTTAGCAAAGTTTGTAATTTCCATCCATGAAAGTAAAACGAACCATTTGCCTAATATTAATTTTAATGATTCCGTTACAGTGACTTTAAATAAGAAAAAACAACAGCAGTTGGGTGTTAAGTTGAAATGAGTAACGACGGAATCGCTAATTATTAGCTTAAAACAAACATTCCGAAAAAAGTGTAATGCATTGCATAAATACTTTTAATGGAAAGTATAATTTATGAACAAAGTGGCGACTCGACAAATAAATAAGCTCGTTAGTATTTCATCTAAAGTAGATGATTTAAGAGATTTTTGTTAAATTATGAGCTGTAATTAATTAAATTCTGTAGTACAGTGGTTTTAAATTAATCCCTTACCGAGAGTGACGGGTATAAAGTTAAGAAGCATCTTTTAATTAGTATCTAAAGTATCAATCGAGAGAGAGTTACAAAAGAACTACATTTCCTCCCTCAAATTTTAATAGGATTTCTTATTAAAATGTGCTCGCATTATAAATTCAATGCCCCCCCCCCTCCCCCAATCTCTCATCCTCGCCCTTGCTTCAACTGAAAAGTACAGTTTAGCCCAAATTCTCTCGTAAAAGGGCCTGTATCCTTACGAAATCAATTTACCCCTGCCCTTTCAACAATCGATATTCTTGATATTTCAAACTTGCTCGTTATAACTCCCCCTCATTACACTATAAAACGTTACGCCAAAAACCCGCTACCATTTCATTCAAATTGTAATCGCGAAAAGCTGATTCATTTTCGGGTTTTACACAAAAATTCAGGTAAGTAAACAAAACGGCTGAAAGGGAAAAAAAGGGATATCGTTACCTCATGAATATAAAGTATCATATATTCGAAAAGGAAGCGGGTACTTTTCATTACATTTGTCGTAATGGAAAGCTAGCCTTTATGTTTCGTTTTCCTATAGTACGTCAACTGGTTGCTATACCCTTTTAATTTAATGAAGGTGCTCATTGTTTTTTATTTGATAAAGGAAGCTGTGAACGAAGAAAAAAAATGGAATATTAATGAATTCTTATTGCTTTTATTACAAACAACCCCGGAAAATGGCCAGATTAAATTTAATTTTCTACAACATTAAAATTTTATACATGAAAATCGCGTTATTTTATCACGTAAATCAACATCACTTACCCAATTTATTTTATAGCTGCGCACCCATAAAAATTGTTAATTAGTAATGTAGTCCAGTAACCTTATACTTCAGACCTTGCGTCAAATCCGGTAGTTCTGATTTTTTGCTGACTTATTTATGATGTTGGCCCAATGAATAATCCGAGTTTGAGACCTCGAGCGCCGAACGCAACCATGGCATAAATCGAAAAAACCGCAACATTTTCGACTTTATTTCAGTTTTTGGCGATTTTAAGCCTAAAGGACTAGTTTTTCGATAATACCTAAGCAGTACGTTTTTAAAGTAGACTAAATTGTCTACAATATGAGATGAAAACTGTCTCTGTAGACCCAATAGTTTCCGAGATAAAGCTTTTCAAAGTTTCTCATTTTTGTCAAACTTCGCAATTTTTAGCAATAATTTCTTGTTCTGAACGAATTTTGATCCTATTTCTTCGGGCCCCTACCCTCGATTATATTGTAGTGTATTCTAAAGAGGTTTGAGGGGTACGCAGACCCCCCCCCCCATCTTTTACATTTTTCATATTTATGAAATATACCCCTGTTATATTATCGAAGCTCTGTACGTTTTATGGTGGGATGTTAAAATTAAGTTAATTTTGCCTTTTTGGAAAGGCCCGGTTGAGGTTCGTCCGTATGTGGATCATCGTATCGTGATGGCATGTCTCTATCAGGGGATCGCGATGTATCGTCGATGTCTTGTGCCCACAAGACAACCTCCATGTCAACATCGGACAGATCGCCGCCTTCTGGGGAATCGAAGTCTATTTCTACTGCAATATCCGGTACGTTGTCAAGGAGGCCCCGCTGCAGTGCCTGCAGACTGATGAGAATGGGGGAAGTTAGGTGAACAGATCGGGGGGGGGGGGGGGGGGTCAAACCCCACAGATAATATGAGAAGAAGTATGTATATTTGTATAACGTCTATAGTTTTTTAAGATGTCACGGTAAGCTAGAGGGGCTAAATTGAAGTTTGGAAGGGCTTAGTCCCCCCCAAGCCCCCCCCCCCCCACTTCGTCCATGCTGATAAGCTTGTCATCCCTGTCTTCCTGCAGCTGCACTCGTTCCTACAACTCCTCTTGCAACCGCAAGAAATCATCCACAAGAGGTGTTGTGGGGCTGCGCCTCTTGACATCATTTTGGGGTAGAGGTCTTGTGACTTCGATATCCACCCCCAGGGAGAGGGTACAGTGTGACTCCCAACCACGCCTGTACCTGTGTAGTTCTAGGAACCTCTGATAGAGCCCGCCTGTGTTACTTGAGTGGCGCCTAAAATATTGTTAAAAATTGCGAAGTTCGACAAAAATGAGAAACTTTGAAAAGCTTTATCTCGGAAACTATTGGATCTATAGAGACAGTTTTCGTCTCATATTGTAGACAATTTAGTCTACTTTAAAAACGTATTCCGTAGGTATTATCGAAAAACTAGTCCTTTAGGCTTAAAATCGCCAAAAACTGAAATAAAGTCGAAAATGTTGCGGTTTTTTCGATTTATGACAAGGTTGCGTTCGGCGCTCGAGGTCTCAAACTTGGATTATTCATTGGGGTAACATCATAAATAAGTCAGCAAAAAATCAGAACTACCGGATTTAACGCAAGGTACCACCCCTTTCAGGCGACAAGGTTACTGGACTAATGGCTACACCAATAGATAATTATCGTTCGAATATAATTGAATGTTTAGGCTCGTCCAGTTTCGAAATGTTGAGTAAATTTTTGGTACACAACTTAGTCACGGTCGTTCCTGAGTGAATATACAACGATTTATCGATTTACTTATACAGGGTGTTTCAGTGGCGCACCCAAAAATTTCCGCTAGGGGGGGCTTGGTAACAATAACACCTGAACAAACAGGGTTTTTTAGGTATAAATTGTTATAGTGTGTGATGTTGCGAGCGTAGCGAGTCCAAAAGCGCCGCATGCGATTTTTTAAAGGGGGCGTGGCCAACAGAACGCTTTTTAACAGCTTCTGAAAATATTATGTGCAAATAAATAAGATCCATAGTTAAGTTACCACTTTTTTTTCTTGAACTAGTCTTCGTTCGTTCGTTGAAAATAATATAGGTACCTACGATCGTTCGCAAATTTAATAATATGTAAGAGTGTATAGGAATAATAGCAGTATAACTATAACATAATCCATATTATACAGGGTGTTTCAGACCACCCGTACCGCCCAAATATCTCGCGAAATACAAAACGCATTGGAAAAAGAAAAAATACGTCTAAAAATTTTTTTAAAACTATTGTTTGATAGTAATAGGATGTCCCCACTCCCACCCTCGGGGGGTGGAGAGGGGGTAACTTCGTAATTTTAAATAGCACCCCCCAGTTTATTATGCAGAGTTGAATTCTGCGTTAACAAATAGGAACTTTTTGTTTGAAAAATTTTTTGAAGTTCGTGACCGATGGCGCTATGATCGCCGAAAGATGTTTTTCCGATTACCTATGCTAATTTGATGTCAGTTTTGTTAAGTGACAATGAAAAATATTAATGCTTTGTAAAAGGGAAGAGGGGGAGCTTTATTCCCCCCCCCCCCGCTCCCCCACACCGCCACTTCACCCCTAATTTTAGATTTAAACGTATCTTGAATGTCAATGTGTTCTTTACTAGTGAAATCAAAGTATTTCAAATTTTTTTCTCTATTTTCCATCAAAAACAAAAAAATTTACAAAATTTAACTTCTTCCATCGTGGGATTGAACAGTTGTTTAAATCTAAAATGGTTGCGTTTTTCCATCCTAGGTTATGGGCCGTAGGGGTGAAGTGGCGGTGTGGGGAAGGGGCGTTAATAAAGCTCTCCTTCTTCCCTTTTACAAAGCATTAACATTTTTTATTGTCACTTAACAAAACTGACATCAAATTAGCATAGGTAATCGGAAAAACTTCTTTGGGCGATCATAGCGCCATCTGTCACGAACTTCAAAAAATGTTTCAAACAAAAAGTTCCTATTTGTTAACGCAGAATTCAAATCTGCATAATAAACGGGGGGGGGGGGGGTGCTATTTAAAATTACGAAGTTACCCCCTCTACACCCCCCGGGGGTGGGAGTGGGGACATCCTATTACTATCAAACAATAGAGTCTTTACAACATTTTTAAACGTATTTTTTCTTTTTTCAATGCGTTTTGTATTTCGCGAGATATTTGGGCGGTACGGGTGGTCTGAAACACCCTGTATATTGTAATCAAAACTGAATTTGGAATAGGACTAAATACGAAAAAAGCTATACCCTTTATATCCATGGCTATACCTAAACAAAAACAAGATTCAATTGAAGATATTTTCTAGATGTATTATTGACTAATTGTAATTACGCATCAGTGAGTTAAAAATTTCCTTTTTTCTCTTTTTTCTTCCAAGACTTGAGGTTCCAGAAAAAAGGGAAATTTCCCTCCAGATGACAACACTGCTTTAGGCTGTTCTTTTCCACACTTCTCAACTTGTTAATTATATTAATATCTATGGCCTAGGGGGGGGGGGGGCTATAGCCCCTTTAGCTCCCCCCGTGGGTGCGCCACTGGGGTGTTTGCATTAATTCGTAAAGTTTTGTAAATTTCGAATAGGAAAAGCTTTGTTATTTTAAAAACCTACTACATCCACTTTAATCCCTCTCCATCCTCACTCAACACCCCTCTCCAACCTCCCTCAAACTCTTTTACCTCTCCGCATTCCTCCGCCATATGTTCCATGCTTTCTCTCCCTTCCCCACACAACCTACACACCCTCTTATCCTCCTCCCACCAATATTTGTTCTCGTTTTCCGCATTGCCCACTATGCTTTTCCTTCCCATTCCTCCCACCCTCGGAATATCATTTGTCAATAACTCTCCGTACTTCTCGTTCTATCTTCCCTCCCCAATCTTCTCACTTCTCTCTCGAATTTGCACATCCTCATCACTTCTTAAAATTTGCTCCACCATCCCCCATCCCGTTTACCTCCTCCTTTTCACCTCTTCCTTCTCTCCTGACCATGCTTTAGTGTCATTTTCTTTACCTTATTCAAATTCCATTGCCCTCCTCCCTGCCACTATTCTAATCTTCTCTAACTATACCACTGTCTCGAGCACATACCCAGGAGTTTCCCTTTCCAGCCCCACTACCCACTTCCTGTACCGTTGCCAGCTGCCTCCTTTCCTCCCGTCCCCATACCTCAGCTTCATACAAGAACACAATTTTTATCTACTTGTTGAACAACCAACGCCTTTTTTTGTATGTTACCCCCCATTCACCTCTCCCCTAGGTTCCATACTGCCCCACAATTCTATTCCTTTCCTTGCCAATTCCTTTATTTGCGCATTGTCCTTATTGTCATACCTTATACCGTAATCTCATCTACACTTCCTCACCTCACCTCCATTCCATCCTCTTCCCTCTCCATATTTTCTTTTGGAATACCATTAACTCAGTCTTGTTCGGGTTCACCTCCATCTCAACCTGATCCATATACCTCCTTACTACCCTTATCATACCCCTCATCCCCTTTTCCTCTCCTGATACCAAGACCACATCGTCCGTGTATGCCAACACCCACACTTTTTTTCCACGAATGGTGCAAAACACGGAGTTTTCGAAACGCCGTTTTCTTATTTCTTCTTTGCGGAGTTTTCCTATATCGTCTCGATTATAGGTCGTGGTTGTATACCGTTTCCTGGAACCTCATCTACACGATCGTCCCCTGAGGATTCATCTCTGGCCATCTATCATACATTTATTCTCAGAAACGTGTTTGGTCGAATCTCATTTTCATGGTATGCTTTCGTGGGAAAACTTTGTCCATTCTTTAATTTTTGATGCGGATAAGTAGACTTAACAATACAACTTAGTAACTGTAATTTTAATTTATCCCAAAAAAAAAAATGTCGATTTTGTCCATTTCCTCTAAGATTTTTCTCTTTACCTCTCCCTCCCTTCAATGGATTAGAGATGATCCTCCTCGTAGAAGTGATGAAGATGCTGTCCCACACAGATCCGAATAAAGAGTTTCAAGTATTGACAGTTAAGCAACGCTCACTCTGGTCAGTACTTGGATGGGTGACCGATTCATTCTGTGGCTAGTGTGTCCGGGAGGGGGATAGTACAAAGGGCTCGAATGGGACCTACGTACGCATGGACTTAGGTGCCATCCTCCACTCTAATTCACATTTTTGCTGGTACACTTCTTGTGTTTTTCGTTTACCTTTGTTTTGAAACTAAGAGTTAAATGCTGTTTGTTAGCATGCTTAGGATCTTGTGTAATTCTTCTTCTTTGACACTGTGGTCCCAGGTTGCGTTGTAAAAAATTATTATTATTTATTATTTGTTATAAACATAATGTTTTAACAAAAGATTCGAATCTAATCTAACAAACAATTTATTTTCCCCCATACAATTCCCTTACCACCTTCCTTCTATCTAACACCTCCTTCATCCAGTCCTCTGCTTCCCCTCTTTCCCCTAGTACATGCTTCCTTCCCTCCGCAGCTCTTCACACCCCACCGCCACATGCTGCTAACTTTCATACCCTTCGCTGCACAACCTCCTCTCCCCTCCAGTACTTATTCACATTTTCCTCATTCCCACATCTATCATGCTAAGCTTTTCCCACCCCTTAAGTATTCCGGATTTTTTTCTGTCACCAACCTTCCTTCCCCTATTCTTGCTATTCTCTCCTGTGCTTGGGCGTCCTCATCCCTTCTTACTATATCTTCCACGATGTTTCTCTTGCGTACCCTCCTCTTTCATAATACAATCTTCTTTCTTCCTGCCCAAATTTTATTTTTTGTCTCCTCACTCCTTCCCAACACTCTTTCAACAGATTTCCTTCTCTCTTGTCTATCATCGTTCTTCACCCCGCCTGTATCTTTATTTTCTCTAACATCATTTCCTCCTCTACAATATATCCCGGTGTTTCTCTTTCTAACCCTAACGTCCATCTCCCATACTTTATTATTATTACCAAATTTAGCCTCAGATTTTTTCCCAATGCGTTGCGCTTGTACTTCAGGTGCCTGTCTCGACCACTTTTCATAGTACTTATAATGGAGGTGCGCCATTTTACCTCTCCTCGCAGAAACAGTAAAAGTTACAGTGTCGCGGTGATTGGAAGCTGCGGTTGATTGTAAATTCTTATGCTTATTTTACGCATTTCCGCCATTTTTGACCATCCATGTTACGAGATTGTGTATCTATACCACCTTATGACTGCACAGAATGAGTATTACCTAGCTTTTGTTGTTTCTTTATCTTTACTTTGTAGACCTGGTGCTCTTCTTTCTTTGGCTTTTGTCAAAATTCGGGCGCCAAAAGCAATGGAAGAAGAAGCTAGGCGATATCACATGTGGACCCAAAAATCGTGGTGGACACTAACCTTCCCGTAGGTTACTATTACTACAGCCCGCCGCCAACATGTTTTCGTATTATTGCTGAGGAAGAAAGGTAAAGGCTTAAAATATACGTTCGCAACCCTTCCTGGTAATATTAATCCCCCTTTCGCTGAATAGAGGGTATGAGTGACATTATATTCAGTTCTTCTTCAAACATTTTTAAAAATTGGAAGTCGCATGCGTTTATTGATCCTTTGCCGGCCATCGGGGTGGTTATTGACCATCAGCGTCCCGGTACCATTTGCGCAAAATTTTTTGTTTACGTTCTTTGGACGGTTGTGCTGTTCTTGAATGTATTATCGTTGTATCTGCATTATAATTGTTGGGTTTCTTGACGGTGGTAAGATTTAAAGGGAATAACCACCAAATCACCAAGTCCGCCAGCTGGGGCAAGGCCCAATTACCTTAAAAAGTAACCAATGAAGATCTTAAGCCTTACCAGAGCTTCCAGAAATCCAATGGTTATTGGATTTTAGTGAAATATGGACCTTCTGCTCATTGAGAAATTAATGTGTAAGCTCATCGCTTTCCCAATTTCTTTTTTTTAATTCTTTTCCTCTAAGATGTAGAGTATCTCAGTATCCCCTTTTTTCTGTAATATACCCCCCCCCCCCCAATATTTAATTTTATCATAAAGAAAAGTGAACACATCAAGGTAAACTGGGCCTCACCCTTTAAGTAACCCTGTGTAAGCAACTAAGCATGTGAATAAAACCCTTCAATGAACATGACTTCTAAATATCCAGAAAGACACCGTAAACCGACCTTCTCTTGAATTTATTTTAAAAAAAATTAAAATGTGGCGCTGCTACTATTAAAATTTTGTTAATTGATAATAAATAATCGGAACTGTGACTATGAAAGGTTAAAAAAACACAACTATCTTCTTTATTTTTTAACGTCCTCTGCGTGAAAATCAATTCCTTAACCAATTTCAGGTTTGGCCAGCGTAAACTATGTCACAATTATGGCATGGTAAAGTAAAGATGAAAGAAATTAATTATTATTATTCAATGTTACTGTTACACGTTCATTATTATTTATAACAAAAATAACAATATAAGCTGCAATAATAGAACGAAAAATATAATTTAGGCACTTTACCATTGGAATGAGGAAAGTTGTAAACTAAACGCACGTTTCTCCTATCAATTGACAAGTTAGGCCTAGCGAGAATAAACAATTTTCCGAAGTGTTAAAAGTTTCCCCCGAAATAAAATGAAACAGAGGATGGGAAAACGCAACTAACATACTGAAAGTTCTATAAATGTTACAGTTATTGTAAAAAAAAAAGAAGTAGAATTTCGTCACGTGACTGGGTAGCGTGAATGAAGGATTAAATTGAACAGCGACATTACGTACACAAATAATCTTGTTTGTTCAACATATTTGAAGCGATTGTTAGATGGGCTTTAACACTTACTGACAGGAATTTTGTTACATTGTTATTTTGTTTATCGATGTGTATGAAATGTTTGGAAAATTACGTTACATGGAAAATTTACAAATTCTGGGATTTTAAACTTCTCTCGGGATAAAGCGGATGAATATGAAAGTTTGGTTGGACCCTTTTTATAATGCGAGCAGAAAAAAAAACGTGACTATGGAATGCGTTCTACATCCTGAATCTCTGAACATTTTTTTCAAACATAAATGTTTGTAGGTAAAATTTCTCAGCGTGATTTGTATAAAAGGTGGTCTAATTAAATGCGATGTCTTCTATAAAGATATTTATTTCTGCAAAGTTTCGTAAATAAATTTAAAAAATAATCACAATAATTTAGGTAAATAAAGTCACTTCTTTTAACATTCGCATTTGTAAAAGAATTACAGCATTACTAAAGACTCGCCGTTCTGGTTGTGGAAGCTTGCAGTAAAGATGGATCGAATCGAAGTCATCTTGAATGGCTACAAGATGTACTTATAGGGGAAGAGGAAAATTTGTTGTGCATTCTTGATTGTCAGTTGTTACAATATTGAATCAAATAATCCTCGTATAGGGGCGGGAAAAGAATAACCCTGCCGCAGGGACACTGTGTGTCGTAAAAGGCGTGGGAGAATAAAAGTAAAAAGAATGCAGGATGAATGAAGTTAAGTTTGTCTTAGCTGGGGGGATAAAATTTACATTTATTAAATGAAGAGAATTTTTTCAATCCTCCTTGTAACTTTTCAGAACAATTTTATGAAATTTTCTTAATAAATGTCAGAGAATTTTAAATATGAAAAACGGGAGCTGCAGAGGGTTGTTCGGACAAATGAAGTTCAGTAAATTTATTGATAAAAATAACTCTTATCCAAGTGTTGTTTTTAGGTAGATAACTTTGTTTCCTGTCTGCGAGATGATAGTTTCCTTTATAAGCTGAGCTAGACCGTAGCAAAGAGGAACTTTTGTCTGTCTTCGTGAAACCCGCAGCTTTAGAAGATTGGGCCGATGTCAGTGGATATTCGGTGTAATACATTTGATCACTTGAATAAGGATTTTCTTCCGTAGATAATTGTAGAGAAACTAGAAATTAATCACTCCATTGCTGCAGTGGAGGCAAGACAATTCGTAGCGTAAACGCGTCATTAAAACTGGTGATTCGCTTCCACTACCAAAATATACCGTAGGAAGAAAACGCACACACTGGTTTATCAAAGGGATAATATTGTTTTAATTTGTTAACAGATTTCCAGACATGGAGCCGTATTAAATTTTGTCAATCGGACTTCATTTTGACTTTGGAATGGATCTCTTACTGTCCGATGTTCCAAAATTATTACGATACAGGGATGGAATGGGAATTTCATGACGGACTACCAACCCCCAAAATCCGACATCAGGTTATAAGTCGCATGCAATGATGTATATTTCACAGCCGTAATAAACCGTTCTCACTACGTGCATTTTGTAACAAAAAATGACTGAAATGGTCTGTCAGCAGTTCACTGCTCACCATTAAAGAAATCACGCCAATGCACTCCTTCAACAAGGAGCAGAAACGACATAAACCGTGACCACTGATTAAAAATCGAGCACTCCTGAAAGGAATTTTTGCGTTTCTCCCCAATTGTTAAGCAAGTCTGGGAAGATCACAACGTTGAGTTTCCATCAATTTCCTCCAATTCGTAAAAGTACGTTACGGAACTAGGTTCTCCCAAGTTTCGTCCATCAAGGATCTTCAAGCTGTTCCGAATACATTGTAGAGTGCATGGAATATGGGAGAATTTTTGACTTCAGGACATTGTTAGGAGTATTTAGTAGGTAAACATACTAAAAGTACCCACTCCCGCCATGTGAGCTTAAATTTCGGGGGGTGGGGGGTGATTTTTGGGTTTTTAGATTATATCTCGCAAAAAAATCATTTTTACCTAACTCTTTGTGTCAAATATTTATTTCTAATGCCTCCCACGATCCTTTCTCATAAACCATTCACAAACGAAGTTATAAAGGATTAAATTTGCTTTAATTTGACGCAACGTTTGCTACTTTATCTTCAACCAATCAAAAGCTATAGAATTTCTAACATGTACGCTCAATTTCGATGTTCCTCTAGCAATGAATATGTTGACTCTATTGTACTTTTCACACTGAGAATTCAGTATGCCGTATGTAGCATGGCTGGGCCGGTCAGGAATCAGGTGTGGTCTCAACTAAAATGCGCCGCTCGGATCTAACTTTATTTTAACTTTATTTATAAACAATAATTTTGTAATAAACAATGATTTTTATTTTTATTAAGTACAATTTATACTGAATTCTCGGTGTGAAAAGTACAATAGTCAATGAATATATCGTGGAGTATAGAATATGAGAGACTTTTTGTTGGCTTTAGGAATTTGTTAGGAGCAGTTAGTACGTAAATATACTAAAAGGCCCCACCCCTGGGGGGTGAGCTTAAGTTGGGAAGTGGGGAAGAGGAAGCCATTTTTGGGATTTTCGATTATATTTTGGAAACGGTGGGCTCTAGAAAAAATTCTTCTAAGTGAAAATGAAAGCTAATTAAATTTCTTATAAAATAAAAAAACGAGAAACAAATATTTGACAAAGACTTAGGTAAAAATGATTTTTTTGAAAATTATCGATTTTCGTTAAGGTATATCTCGAAAACAGTTGGAAATTCGACAAATACAGGGTGTCTCACAGTGACCACCCATTAGAATATTTCATAGACTATTAGGACATGAATTTTGAAAATTTTGGCAATATGGTTTTCGGGCATGGCCTCCTTAAATAAAATAATGGCGTCCCACGTAACACTTCCGGAAATGACACCAACTTTGTTATTTTAAATGTAACACCTTATATATTATTCCGATTTTGGATTCTACGTACAGTTTTAGGTGGACCTGGCCATCATCAAGTTTTCCTATTCCTAAAACTAACCGTTTCCGAGATATTTAATTTTTTCAATAAAAATGAAAATAAACACCATCTAGCTTAAAATCGTGTGAATTCCACAGCAAGAAAGATAAAGGAACCATATTCACATTTGACATAGCTAGACCCACAACCTTCCCATCCATACTTTCAAAGTGGCCTAATTGCATACTGGGTAGTGAAAATTTAATGCCGAATTTAGTTAACTCCAAATCGTCACAAGTTTGTTTTTTCAAATGTATGTTTCGCCGTAGTCTGATGCACAATTCTATTCTCTTTCGAGCGGTATTATGGTTCCCTATACCTATCTCTTCTAGTTTTTAAGATATTTACTATTTTTTGTGCAGTCAACTAAGGTCATTCAATTTCTTGCGAACATGGCTTAAAAGAACTTCATCACAAACGACTATTCTAATACCAGTTATTTGTTGTCAATCCACCAACACCAATCATAACAGTTGAATTGAATACTACTTATTAGAAAAATGGAAAACAACAAATACATTCAAATGCACAATGTGCGTTTATGCAGCAATTTTACCCATGTTTAGTGAAGGAAGAATGGTTAACCCCTGACAACTCCACACTCCGATGTCTTTATTCGTTGCGTGGCCAAATGTGGTTGTGTGCTTACCTTAGCTACGTTGATTATAAATTATATGTTCTGTACTAGTGCATTTGATTGGCTGAATTTCCAAAATAGCTTCGAGATGGTGGGGGGGGGCAAATTTCAAGTACCTAGGGCCCCTGGGTCTCTATCTCCCGTGTCGTGGAGTTGCGGTCGTCGGACTTGCGGTCAAGTAGATTTTTGATTAAATGCAGTGGGACCTGCGATACCAATTTTATTGTCGGATAACCAATTCAAATCCCAGTTGGCAAGTTGCAGCATGTCCCCTTCCTCCCCCGTTCCCACCACCGGCAATTTAGAATCATTCTTGACGTTAATTGACGTGACATCTTGGGTTAAATTATTTAACCTAAGCGTGACATATCTGTGTGAAATTTGTTTGAATGAATAGCAGTGAGTCATTATGAATGCTTCAAATCAAAAACAATTGCAGTTTGATCAAACTCTCCTATTAGTTAGTTCTCTTCTTTTACAAAACTTTTTTTCTATTTTGACCTGACATTATGAAACACGGAATCACCTGAACGATAAACGTAACCAAAGGAACGTAAAAATGGGATTTGATTTATCCTAACATTTTTAATTACAATCGCCGAACCGAATGTAATACTCCTGTCGTATTCACTCGCTTAATTCGTTATCTATACACGGTACAATTTTCCCCTTGTCAAATTTTTTTTCGTCAACCAACGAACGTTATTTCCCCTATTTTTTTTTTTTTAGAAAGAAAGAAAAACGTTTTATTTAAATGTGTGTTTATTTGCGTGAGTTAAAAGCTTGACATCGCAATATGAATGTTTAATGAAGTAAGAAGATATTTTGAAATTTGATTTCACTTCAAATGACGTTGCTTTTAGCGAATGAAATATTTTCATAACATTTGAGAGATTTAAAAAGATTTTAACCGGAAAGGTAAATCGGGTGTGTGATTTATGCTGCAAGTGCATATTCGATATGCATATCTGTTGACTTCCTATTTTGATTTAACGTCGAATTTATGGCAGGAAGAAACCAGTCGGGAACACGTATAGTCTTCGTGCAGAATTTAATAGCAAAAGCTTCATTATCAGATACTGATTTCTTAATAATTTGATTTTTCGTTACTTTAGATTATCTAATAGTTTATAACTTTCCCGGTCCACCCCTTTGCATCTTGTCAGTATCCTTAACAAGATGTCATGTATACCTAACTTAATTAAATTAAAGTTCTTGAACAACGTTGATTTGGTTTCGAATAAGGGTGTATTGAAAAGATCGTAATATTAAACTTGGATCAATATACAGGGTGGGTCATTGAAGAAGAAACGCGCCTTCGGTTGTATTCCCAAGAAACTAAATGCACCAATTAAACAAAACATACAAAGAAATATGATGGAGTGAGGAACAACAGTAACATAAAAATACCTGCAATGAAAGCATATAAATGGTAATCAAATTCACTTATATAAGTAATACAAAAAAACAACTGGGTACACTCCCCAGCAAACACACATATAAAATATACATACAACATATATAATATTGAAGTAAATAGCCCTAGATATGCTTTTTTATATATCAAGTATGTAAGTGTTCTTTAATAAATTTATATAAACCATATGTAACAGATTACGTATATTTTACATAATAGTATATAAACTTACGGATATTCTGTATACAGAAATTCATATAACATATACATATAGATAATTACATATTACCCATGAAATTTATGTGCTGTCATATTTATATGATTAGATTTATGTACGTTATATGTAAAATCTTATATGTAAGAAGTATTACATATTTTTTATGTATGCCTTCTGTAAATATAATTATAAATTATCATTACATATATTATATTGTCGAAAATAAAAGTCCGTTTCTATTTGCGCCGCATAATTAATCGCACGCGCGGGTTTTCTATAACGTCAAAAATTGTAATTCACGTACCTTTAATATTAGATCCGTATCGACTAAAATGCGTCTAATTTATATAGAAAATAAATAATATAAAATAAATTAAATCCTGGTCATTTTTAACATAAAGGTAGGTATAATCATTGAATAAGACTTCACTCAACGATATAATCAAACATAATTTAAACTCGCGAAACAGCGCAAAGTTAGGAAGAACGAAATAAAAAAAAGAGATGTTACAGATTAGCGCAGTGGTACAATGCCGGAGACAATGAAAACACATGTCGGATAGAAAGAAAACACATGTCGGATTTCGGAATTTGCAACGCCCATCCGCAACGGTTCGAATCCGGTTAAGGGAAACTTTTCAAGCAAGTATATAATATCATAATAAACTGTCGGCTTTCAGTTCAGGTAAAAACGGGTTCGTGCAAGAATTAAGTTAATTAAAAGTACAGTTGCACGTAAAAATGTAGTTTTTCCATTTTTTTTGTATGAAACTGCTTAAATAATTTTTTACATTGGTAATAATTACATTATGCTCGAGTAGCTGCCATTTGGTCATCGCAACGCTTTTACAACTAATATTTTTTATGTGAATATTACATAAAATATACATAAAACGTATATAAATTCATGTACTATAGATATAAAGAATTTACATCTAATAGACATATATATTATTTTGAAAATTGCTGACATCCTGACATTAAATATCTCTTATTTTTCTTCCAGTTTTATATAATTTATATGTATTTTATATATAAATGTGTTTGCTGGGTCGGTACTCAAGGCCACCAACTAAAATCCCTACTACGTATACTACCTCCCCTTGTTCAACAACTACCACCTTCACTAGACATACAAAAGCACATATAAATCGTTAATTATTCGGACCCCTCCGAAAGGCACAGACTGACCTAGTTTCGGACTTAATCTGCTAAAGTTGTAATTTCGAGAATGAGGGAGTACGTTAGCAACTCCAAGTTGAAGCTTCAAGCAAGTGTGCGGGTCTTATTGAGAAACGAATGTATACATGATGAAACAAAGAAAATTAAAATTAAATTAAAATAACTGAATTCAACATTTTAACACAAAGAAACCTCTCACCCCTAAGTCAATAGGTAACGGAAGTTATGTTATTCATAAATAATTTTAACAAAGATCCTTATTCTTCAACTTAAACATAACATAACATTGCCCCATTTCCTATTTACATTTCATACTATTATGTACAATCCCCTCTATTTCCTTCGTCCATATTACTATTTAAATTACCCCACTATTTCTCTCCACCGCACCTACTCTTATTCCCCCCTTCACCTCTATTCTAGCGCTAAATCCCCTCCAATTATCATAGTCACTCCTTCCTCTTCCGTCATCACCTCCTCAATGTTCCATGCCAGTCTCGTCATACCCTACGCATACACTGTTACCATCTCGTACTTCTTTCCTTCCTTTCCCATCATATGGTACACTATAATTCTCTGCCTTTGCTTCCCCATCTGTTATTATACCCCCTTTCACTCTTCCTCTGCTTCATTGAAAATTAAACTCTCCATCTGAATCCCTCTGGAACCCTCTTCTCCCAAAAATGAATCAATTATCGATCAAAAATACGCGGAAATCGTACATGTGACGGAGTGAGGACGAATCCATTCTCTTCAATTGGATGGTGAGCGTCGCTAAGATCAGTTTAAACCTGTGTTACTGAATTATATTTATCGTGGTTTGGAAAAACCTTTGATAGGCTCCCCCGCTTGGCTCTATAGGGGGGTGTGTGGGATTCGCTTCCATCTAGGTAAGGTTTACACACTAAAACCCTGTAATCTCTCTAAATAACTAGTTTCTCGGCCAGGCATGGCATCCCCCGAAGACATTCTTCGCAGGTGAGGCTGCTCAGGAACTGATGTTCGCTTCCTAGGTGGTAGCCCAGTTTATTTATTTGTCCGTTTTCAGATCACGCTGTCCCTCACTCGCTCTATCACCTACGTCTATCTCTCCACAGTCAACGCACCTATCGCTCTCTCGTTTTTTCAACCTTTGAAGGTAGACCCCGTTTTCACCGAGTCCAGCCATGAACCGGATAAAATGGTAGTCCATCTCTCCGTGATCTCTGCATACCCAATCAACTATCGAAGATATTAATTGGCAGGTCCATGAAGTCATTTTTTCCCATCTTGTCTGCCATTCTTGTAGCAAATGCTCTCGGTAATCAGTATTTGAGCTGGTGATAAGCCCGTTATGACCATGACGTCCTCGGTATTTGCGGTATGCGCTGAAGATCCCCACCGCCAGTAGTCTCGTCACCTGTTCTACCTTCTGTTTTGCAACCCTCCACCACATCGCTGAACCCTAAACTTCTACCCCATACAACAAATTGGAGGTTGCCACCGAGGCTAACACTCTGCTCCTGGACGTGTTCAATGAAGGTGAGATTTTTGTCCAGGATGCCTCGCCTCCAAACTCCGACCTAACAGCTCCATGGTAACGTCGTAGATCCTTCGTTTACCAGTCATGAAAGCCACCTTCGTCTTTTCGGATACTAAGATAAGCTGACACGCTGCGATCCATGTGTTTATTCGGTCCAACGCTTTATAAAGTATTTCCCTCGCTCTTTGCAGGCTCCACTTCCACGTCTTTGTCATGTTGTAACCGCAGCACTACATCATACAAGACATTCCACAGCAAGGGTCCCACAATCGAGCCCTGTGGTACTCCAGCACTTTCAACAAACCTGTAGTCCACTCCCGAGGGACACTTCTTTCCCGTCATATAGTCTCTGATAACCTCTACCAGGTATCGGGACCCTTGACCCGGAGTTAAAAGGGTTCTTCACATCCAGGGATGTGAATCCAAAGTTGACCGTTCACAGTCCGGCGACCTCTCAATCCGTTCTATAACAGAGTTTAGGGCTAATTCGGTAGACCTTCTTGGTGAGTAAGCATGCTGAGAAACCGCGATAACGCCCTATCCTTCACACAGCAAGTCCAACTTGGCATTAAATAGTTTTCTATGTGCGAACAATTTTATCGAAAGCATTCGTTTTTGTGTTTATCAGTGAGGATTTTTCCAATAAAAATGGAGCGCAACGTTGCAAAATGAATAAAATATATGAACGTAGAACGAACATTAATTAATCGGCATTATGTAGCACACAAAAAAGATTCATTTGTTCGGCAGGAGACGAATAAAACAGTTACAAAAGCAAACTAAATTAGCACTAAATATACCTTCATCCACATCATAAAATTGTACATTTGAATAAACTTGAAATTTATCTTCATTCAATGGTAAATTTGTGGGTTGCTTTTGAGTCTATATAACAAACAATAAAGCGAGGAATTTTCCCAAAAGCGATGCGGAACACGATTATAATTTGAAAAATATGTCAGAACAAAAGAATCGACGTTGTTGTATGTTATGTCCATAAGTTATTATACAATTCAAATTTAAGTAGCAGCTTTATTTACATACACATTGTTCAACATTTTGGAAAAAGTTTCGTATGCGGAGCAGCGGAGCTTTTATAATTTTATATCCCATCTATTTTATTTGTAATCTATGATGTGTGAAACTACTGGTTATTATTGGAGTCATATTTAGAAGAAAAAAAAAATGCTCATTAAACTACAGATCAAATCAAAACTTGTATCTATTCAACACATAAAATACTATAAATGTAAATTGCGTTACAACCGCATTTTGATTACGCCATTATCGATATTCGTCTCTATTTGTAAACATCAAACTGAAAATGCAGTCGAGGTATTTTTTTTTAAAAAGAGAGCTTCATTTTTATTCGTTTGAAGTTTTAGAAACGGCGTAATGATGGTTTTTACGTAAACTGATTTGCATGTAATCAACTTAAAATACCAAAACGAAATTCGAATTAATCGAAAAATTAGATGAAGCGGCGAGATGCTTAATTTGGATGAATTTTCAACGACTTCCTGAAACGTCTTCGCATCAACATTCAGCTTTACCTCGTTCGAAAATTACAATTCTTTGAGTTGTCGAATGTATCCGAACACCTAACATCACTCTGATGTTGAATTTGAGAATTTCGAAATTTAAGTTTTCCAAGACTCCCAAAGAGTCGCTTTTCTCCAATTTACATACTAAACGACTGAAATATATTCAACCTTTAAAATCTTATACAATCTGTGCTGAAATTTGAAAACGCTATATTAACTGAATAAGATGTAGTGAAGGATTGACGAGACCGACCTTACTAATCTAGTTAAAGAATGGTTGATAAGTGGTCAACATTGGAGAATCTAAATGGTGTGGCCCCAACCTCTACAACATGCAAAAGAATTTTTCGAACGAAAGTCGTGGCAGACCTTTGTGTATCGGCGGTCAATGACCAATATCTTCGTGTCTAATCTCTTCATCTGGAACAGAAAAACGTTGATGATGCTTGATTGGCGTGGAAGGGTGTCGAAGACCAGTGGAAGACTACGGAAGTGTCATGCTCTACGCCTCTTTGGCGTGGGTAAAGAATATCCAGAAAATGCCAAACATCTAGCCATGGACACTATTGTAAAAGATCCAATCTTGATTTTTGGTATGGTATGGTATTCCAACCGCAAATTGCACACTGCTAAGATGAAGTAGTGAAAAGTCACTTGCAACATCAATTTCTTTCACCTTTATGAATATACGACACAGTGCAATGAAAAAGTCACTCAGTCAACGCCACCCATAGATATGTTGCATATTCAGCCTTTTTACCATTACGTAAACCTTTTCTTCAATACCATATTTTCAATTTCGTTATCTTGCCATCGGACAATTACGATTTTATTGTCTTCTGAAATATTGTTGAGTCGCAGTATTGCAGAGAATTTGAAGATGCAGTATTGGGAGCATTTGAGGCACAACTTATGATTGTTGTCTTCTGGGAGGAAATTGGCAGCGTCTCCTAATGCAGATTTACCTAGTAGTCAGACTTTTAATGTGCCTTTTTCTCCCATTTTCTTGCCATTTATCAATAAAAACATTTCAGTTTGTGTCATCAGAACCAGGTTCTTCTAATTTAACCATCCAGGGTCCCTAAGTGGGATGAATGTCAAAATAATAGCAGTTACAATGTTCTTTTTACCATAATGTTGCCTTTACTTAACAGAAGTCGCTTGATGCAGACAGCAGCGACCTTTCCACCTTCCAAACTTAACCCAGTTTGTAATCGCCTCGAGTGAATTCGTCACGCTGGAATAATCACTAACCACATATTGGCGTGGCAGTTTGGGCGGTGATGTTCCTTTTACTTCAGTGAGCTGCTGCTGTGGCAGTTGACGTTTGTAGCGTAGTACGTACCATCTCAAGTTCAGAAGGGTTACCAACCCTCATTTTTAGAGTGAAAAACCCATAACTTTCCCCGTACCCAAAGCAGGCAGGGTATCGCCTTTAGATACATACCAAAACAATGGAGCGGAATAAAAATTATTTTTATCTCCAAACCTGGTACATCTAAACATCTAAATCATATCGTCCAATCAATCTAATGTCTTTTCTCCTTAAGACAGTTGAAAGATTGTGCGACAGACATGTAAGGAATACAGCGCTTGTGCGACTCCCACTGCACCCTAACCAATATGCATACTCTCCAGGAAGATCCACAGAATCAGCCCTACATTCCGTCGTGTGAAGGATTGAGAGATCGCTGGACTATAAACAGTTTACTCTGGGAGCATTCTTACACATAGAAGGGGCGTTTGACAAAAGAACCTTCGAAACAACAGAAGCTGCATTACGCCACCATGGTGTAGCTGAACGTCGTACGAAGCTGGATTGTGCAGCTGCTGAAACTCAGCGCAGGCGACATAACGAGGAGGTGCACAGTAGTAAGAGGATTGAGGGGGGGGTACTGTTGCCACTGCTGTGGAACTTAACTGTAAACAACCTGCTTTGTCGTCTCAACGGCTATACGCAGGGCTACCCAGACGATCTATCCATCCTAATAACCGGCAAGTTTGAGGCTACTCTGCGTAGTCGTATGCAATCGACCCTCAGAGTAACCGAAGAATGGTGTAAGGAACGCTCTATGTCTATAAACCCAACAAAAACGGAGGTTGTTTTCTTCACAAGGAAAAGGAAGATCGAGGACCTTCGAGCTCCTCCAATCTTCCAAAAACACCTCCAGTTTTCAGTGTCAGTAAAGTATCTAGGTATTACAGTTGACAACATACTAAACTGGAGTAAGCACTTCCACCTAAAGGTGGAAAAAGCAAATAGGGCCTTCTGGCAATGTCGCCGCGCAATTGGAAGACTTTGGGGTTCATCCCCAAAGGCGGTCTTGTGACTGTACACTGTTGTGATTACACCTATGTTCTGTTATGGAGGCCTAGAACCAGACTCTCCACAACCAAAGCACTTTGTAACCATGTGCAAAGACTAGCGTACCTTGCGTACACGGGCGCAATGCGAACAACCCCCACAGCCGTAATGGAAGCCCTACTGGATCTACCTCCACTGAATCTCCACTCTCGAATTTTGGGCGAAGCAGACAAGTGACTGCCTATACTAGAAGAACGATCAGACTCACTCATTCCTCGATTCATACTAGGGAAAACTACCACATCTTCTTTGATGCCGAAATGGCATCTCAACCAGACATACCCATCTTCACGGATGGATCTAAAACAATGGAAGGAACAGGCACTTCTATATCAGTCAACAACTAGGCAAAATTTCGACTGTCTTTGAGCCAGAACTAGCAGGAATAACGAACGCTTAGTGCAAAAACAATTCTTATGCACAACATAAAGAATAAAATTATCAGTGATAGCGGAGCCGCTCTGCAGGATCTAGGTCAATACAAAATCACCTCTAGACTGGTTTGCGAGTGTCACCAAGTACTAAAGCAAGTGAAAAACAGCAATACCCTTCAGCTCGTATGGGTTAAAGGACATGCTGGAACAACAGGCAACGAAAGAGCCGACTGGCCTCAAAACAACTGTTTTATGGTCCAGAGCCGGCTCTCTTCCACTTACAGTATTAACTGTAAACAACTTAATAACTCAAGACACTCAAGCTCTGCACAAGGCTAGGTGGAACTCGATGTCAGTCTGACGCCACGCGAGAGAGGCCTTCAGAGGACCATCTCGTTGCCTGGCGCGTTTTTTTCACAGGGCTATTCAGAAAGAACATGCGGTTACTTGTGTGCTCGGTCGAATCACCATCCTGTAGAGGATGCTACACAGACGACGAGGCAGCGCAACATACGTACTCGTCGAATTAAGAGGATCCATGTTGGGGGAAACCTGGCCGGATGTGGCTCAGATCAGAGCCGCTTCCCCGCCCAGCGCCCTCAGGTTTGTCTCACGTGTGGGATGGCTTGAGTGACGTTCCGGGGCTGAAAGTCTCTAATCAGGGAGACGGCCCGAATAAATGGGCTGCGTTCGCGTAGACTTTTGACCTCCCCCCCTCCCCATTAATCCATAAGCCAGATATAGCTAGCTCCGGTACAAGGCTGTTCGCTTAATATTGACATACCATTGAGGAAGTGTATTACAGGCGGGTGTTGAAGAAGAACATGAAAAGATGACTTTAGGGGGGCAGGGGGGGGGGGGGGGTTCAAGAACTTTTTTCGATCCAATATTGACCCTGATTTCTATCGCGTTGAAGGCGTCCAAAGCTCTTTTACGTCTGCCCAGTTTGGTGTTCTTCTTAGCCACCTTTCTTTCACCTGCACGCACCGATCTTGGTTTACGTTGGCCCATTCCACTGAAGAAAATTTAGCCTGAGGTAAAGAGTTGTGATGGATCGACAATTTTTCCTGCTAGTACGCCAAAAGTTCACTCGCAGGACTTCATTTTTTGGAAAACTCGCTGTGACCACTGTATTGGTCGGATTGTTGGCTTTTATATCTGAAAATGACCCCAATGAACCCTCACGGCAGTTATGCCTATCGATATCGCATTGGCGTATGCTATTTCTATTGTAACTTTGAAAGAATCTCAAAATATCGCAAGAAAACAGTATCTGTCTCACTTTGACACATCCTAGACAGCTTGAAACATTATACTTTTTGCTAAAACTAGGCATATGAGCCGTGGCATGTTCTTAGGGTCATTTTGAGATATAAAACTCCATGATCGGAGCAAAACTATGATCAGAGCGAGTTGTCCAGAAATGGATGCCAAAGTCAAATTTTAACATGGCTTTTATATGGGAGTGCGATTATGAAATTTTTATTACCTAGGACAATTGAACCCCTCCTTAAGGAGAACACGGAACGGCAAAGTGCACAGTTCAACTCCCTCAGGCCTTACACAGCACGGTAGAAAAATATAGGATTAAGAAGAAGAAAATTATTATTATTATTATTATTAGATTAAAGATATTAGTGTGTTTCAGTCGTATTTGGAATTTCAAATGATAATATTGTACAACAGAAACGGGCTCTGTTATAGCAATTAATTAATTTCTAAATGGGGTGTATGTATGATAGGTAGGAAATGACATTTCTATACAATCATCTATGCTCTATGGATTTCCCATTAATGCTCCCAACTGGTAGTTTTAATGACGTATTACTTAGTAAGACACTTTATAGAAAAAGGTCGAAATGAATAAAACTTTAACTAATTATAATTCAGGGTTAAGGTAACAGGTTGTAAGAATGAAATATGTTTCACCCCGAAAAGGTAAATATAGTAGGTACAACTGACGGTCGGTAACGGAAATGGGAATCTATTATTTGTTAAAGGGGTTGAAATTTCGAGCGAATATGAGGTCAAGCTGTTTTAAAAAAAGGTTAATTAGTCAGGTTCAATCAGAAATCTGTACCAGGCCATTTCTGTAATCGTAATGGTGGGTACATTTTATTAGAATTGACGTAGTTATTGCTGCATCGTCTTACGACAAGTTCCAATTTTCAACAGCGAGTGCAAGTTTCCCTTCATTAAACAAACGCGCGCAGTACAGGGCACCTCATTAAGTATCGAATTTATCGATCTAATCGTTTTGAAAAAAAAAAAGAATTAGAAAATTTCCAAACTAGAAACAGGATGCAACTGTTAAAATTTCTCAATCCAACTTTTTATACAATATTTGAGATGTATTTATTTCGCTCTAATAGATACTGATTTGGGGGAACTTTCAGCTGAACTTTCAGACCTAATCTACTGTAATGCTTCGATATCTCCACAATATTGACGCTTCAATTCATTCTATATTTCTGCAACACTTAATACGACCGGATATTATCAATATCCCTTTGTCTTTGTCAATACGAAACGTAAGTTCCCCCCCCCCCCCACCCTTAATTTCTCGTAGTACGTGGGAGTTGCGGAAGGGGAAGGGAAAAGTATCGAATGCGTTATATATTCGAAAATTTAGCATAAGTTGAAAGAGGAGATTAAAGTTTTGTTACAACTGTTTAATCCATTAACCATTTAGAATCCACTAAGCCGTCATGGATGTCACGTTCCGTAATTAAACGAATTAAAGGGGCTGGAACGTTAAATACGATGATAGTCCGTTTGAGGCTCGCAATTGTTGGGAAAACACAACATAAATATAGCCAACATTGTTAGCTCTTTTCGCTTAAGTGTTTTCGTGGCGTATGCAAGTAGAGCCCATCAGCCGCACTATTTGCAGGTCCGCTCAAATCACATTAAGCCTAATTGGATTAAAATCGAGACCGTCAGAGCGTTATAAATATCTATGCATAGTAAAATATGCGTGCCGGAATTATATTGGACAGTCCGGGTCGGATATATCTAGTAGTTTAGGAAACTGCGCTTAGACGGGCTATAAAGTCGCGACATTGGCGCACCCTATCTCTGGATTGTTTCCTTCCTGTACAAAGGGCGCTTAACCGCACCCAACATAAATTTCTATAAATGTAATTTTATTGTTATTTATTATCGTGTAATTGAATTTGGTTATCACGTGTAAATATGTTTTAGTATTGGAAATGAAAGGGTGGAAAGAGAAAGGAGGTGGGTTATTAGATAGGTCCACGTAGTGTTACCGGATTATTAATTTTCCGAAATATTCATTCAGTCCTGTATTAATATCTCCACTGAGAACAATACTAAAACTGTAATTTTGCGGACAGGTATGAAATAATGAATCTTTGGATTTAATCTTCGGCTCGTGCATAAATGTAAATTTACAGGCACATGCTGGACTTTAATGTGTTATAAATGAATGCTCTCGAAAGGGATTCAGAACGTAATTGATTACAATGCTTAACGCAATTATTACCATTTCATTACACAACTAAACCTACAACGGCGATCCATTCAGTGAAATTTTCATTTTCGACCTACCGATTGCAACCCCTTTTTGAACTGTACCTACTTCAATTTTCGATTGACTCTTAAACTACACTTTCTAGAGCTCTCGGAAACATGTTTAAATTCGTTGCTAAGTTGAAAAATTTATGATAGTAGGTAACATATATTTTCAGAACAAGTCCCGAGTAAAAAGATTTGGGAGCCGGATATGATGAAAATGTGACGAAACATTGTGCGATATTAGTAAGAACAATAATCAATTCCAAAAAACAAGTACACGTCGCGTGGTATCATTACGAAGGGTTGTTAGATTTCGGGTAAGAAATACTGCATATTTTCTCCATTATTTTTCTTTCTCGTCTTGTCCCTTGTATTGTTCTCAAGAACCCCCATTTCCACAGCATTTTGTCTTGATTGGTGTTTATATATCATGGTTTCATTGCCTTCTGTTTTTATTTCCTTTTTCATCTCGGCGTTTGCCTAAAAAAGTTAATTTCATCGCATTGAATATTTTTCCGGCTTTACCAATTCTGGTCATTTGTTTCTTATTAGTTATCTATTTTTCCATTTTCGTCTGCAATTATTGTTCTCAAATATCTATAACTATACAGGGTGTTTCTACTCTATAACCTCTATTACGTTGTCCACTTTGAGTAGAAACACCCTGTATAAAACTTGTTCTATTCTGTTCCTTTATTTGCATGTTATATTCATTACTTTGTGTTATTATTATCACACTTTCACTTTTAGTTGTGTTTATTGTCATGAACTGAACTGAAAGTATCTTTATTTTCATTAATTATTTACACAAGTGTAGATATAATATACAAGAGATACAACGTACATAGCCTTTATAGCCCGTCTGTAGGTCGGCTATAATAATAATAATATACATACATAAATAATCAGGTATACGTACATAATAGAAAAATGAATTGAACACTTGTGTCGCATAACAATGAACTTGATTCTTATTTATACTAAAAAACTAGGTACATTTACAAAAAATAAAAACTTGCTACCCTTGTCCCCTTCTCTCTACCCTTTTCTTTATCTGCAGCACCCCCTTCATCCACTCCACCGCTTCCCTCCCAAAATCACCTTTCTTTCTCTCTCCTCTTCCCTTAGCTCCTCACATTCCCTCATTATGTGTTCCCGCACCTGAACCTTGCCACCATTCTTTTCCCCTTTAAACCCATGTCACCCAATACATAATCGGCCTTGCCTTCAACCATTATCTCCATATATCCCTCATTATATCTTTTCTCTTCTATTCTCTCTCCCCTTTCCTGACCTAGGACATCTTTATCTCTTGTTACTAATTCCCCTACCATATCCCTTCCTTCCTCCCTCGCATATCCCACTCTCTCATAAAACAACCTCCTCTCCTCTTGCCCATACCTTATCCGCTCTTTTCTTATCTCTCTCATACACTCATTTACCCCAATAATTTCCTCCCCTTTCTAGATCTCCTCATATTTCACTGCTTGGATCCTTATTTTTTTCGCTTTCGTCTCCTCACTCACGATATACCCTGGCGTCTCTCTATCCAACCCCAACGTCCATCCAGTATTTTTTCCATTTTATCCCTACTCCTTCCATCTCCATATCTCCGCTTCGTACCCCATCACACTCTTTACCAACTTGTCAAAAATCCACCTTCTCTTCTCTAATACTCTTTTCCCCAGACGTTCCCTACTAGTCTATTTCCCTTATTTGCCAATTCCCTGATGTGCACCACATCCTTGTTATCGTACCGTAAAACATACCCTATATACTTCCACTCATCCACACTTTCTATCACCCCTTTCCCCCCACCACCACCACTTTTTCTTCACACTCCTCCCTCTTCTCTTTTGAAATACCATCATGTTTGTCTTTTTCACATTCGCGCTCAAACCCCTCCTCTCTAAATATCCCTTCATCACTCCAATTAATCCCCCCATCTCTTCCTTACTGTCCGCCATCACTACCACCTCGTCCGCAAGTCCTATCACCCACATTTTTATCCTCCCTATCACCACCCCTTCCCTTTGATATCTCCGCAACTCCTCTAAATCCCCAATGTATGGCGAGAAAATATTCGGGCTCAACGGTCATCCCTATCTCAATCCTTTCTCCGTCCAAGACCTTTCTCCTTTTTCTTCCCGCACCTTGTCTCCTCATACACCTCTTCTACTGCCGTCATTAAATCTTTTCCTACCCCACATTTCCTCATTATCTCCTACAGCTTCTTCCTATTAACATTATCGAAGGTTGTCCAAAAACAACCCATACACTTCCCCCCCTTTCCTTTCCATCACCTTGTTCACCACACATAAATGTTATCCACCGTCCGCCTTCCCTCCCTGAACCCCACCTGCCAGTCCTTCACTAAACCCCTTTCCCCTATTTCCTTCTTTAATCTCCCTCTCAACACCTCAGCATACACCTTGTTTCCCCCATTAATAATACTAACTCCTGTATAGTTTTTCACATCATTTCTTTCCCCTCCCTTGTATATCGGGACTATCCTTGCTTCCTTGCACTCCTCCGGAAATCCCTCTCCTTTCCATACTTTACTCAATATGCCTCTTATCCTTTCCCCGCGTTTTAACCCAGTTTCCACTGTTCCCCTTGTATTCCGTCCGGCCCTTGCGCCTTCCTTAACTTCCCTTTTTTCAACGCTTCCTCTACCTCTTCACGATTTATCTATCCTTCACCCTACTTCTCCCCCCAACTCTCTTTTTCCATTTCCGGCTTCTCCATCTCTCCTCCCATCACCTCGATACACTGTTTTCTCCATTCCTCCTCACTCAACTCAACCTCCCATCTTTCACATTTACCTCTTCTCTTGTTTATAAATCTCCATATCTCTTTTTCATTCTTTACCCCCCTTATTTCCTCCTCCACCTCATATTTAAACTCCTTTTTCCTTTTGCACTCTCCCTTATATTTTCCCTTCAACCTCTTATATTCCCTAATGTCTACTTCTCCCCTCCTTCCACTTTCTCCTTCCCATTCTCACTTCCTTCTTTGCCCATTTGCACTTTCCATTCTACCCCCCCCCCCCTTCTCGCCTCCTTTTCTTATATCTCCTTCTCTTCTTATATCTGCTTCTTTCCGCGCCCACTTCCATTCCTTCATTCACTATCGCATAATCTATATCCGACTGCCCCCCTCTCACTTATAATGTGTACTCTCTTGTCCCTCCCTCTTCCATATTTCCATTCATAATTGTCCACCCCCTCTCCTCACATAATTCCAACAACTTCCTCGCCTGCCCATTTATCTTCTTGTCCATCGATACCCTCCTTCACATTTCTCCGTTTACCAACATCCGCCCTTTCTCCCCTATTCTTGCGTTAAAATCCCCTCTCATTACCATTTTTTCTGGTCCGTCTCACCAATCACTTTTTCTAGCCCCGCTGTTGTCACCCCCATCTCCTTCCCGTTCAAGCTTTGTACATAAATAACAAATCAAAAGGAAAATAAACTCAAAAATTGTATTCCATAATGAGTTCGTACCTGTAGGGCCATGCGGCCCTCAGGTACCTAGCCAGGACGGGGAGGTCACCGCCATCCAGCTGTCCAATGCACTGCCCCTCTGGTAATGCCGTGGATTCCTGAGTTCTGCCAATGCCTGGCACTGCCCAACGAAGTGGAGCACATCCTCCAAAGAGAGCATCTATTGTTAAAACATGCACTATAATTGAGACGTATTTTCTCTGTGCGGGCTTTGAAGATCCACCGCACTTCCCATTCACTCCGGTCCAAATACCCTCTTTCACCTAAATTGTATGCCATTTCGCGAACGTTGTACGTATCTCCACGATGGTTCAATTCATGCTTCGAAGAGGCAGTGTGATGACGTTATGCTCAAGAGGTGATTTCACGAAACTTGCCTATCTGCTCGTTGGAGTTCCATCACGAAGACTCGGAGGGTTCTTCATCTATCCATAATTAAACGAACGGGCTAATGTTGTCCTGTCCATGCGTTAGGAAGTATCCGTGAATGTAACGACCAAGAGAGCTTTATGACCGAGATAGCCTTCCTAGATTGAACTTCGCTAGGAAATTGAGGATCTGTCTAGATCAAATCCCTTTGGAGGAAACGGGCTCACTGATTTCTTAATTACGGGACTAGTCTTGGTTTGGACTGGCCAGCACCTCATTTCATAGTTAGTACAGGTTTAATTTTGACTTCCTGACAAGTTATATGCTTAACGCAGCGTTGATGCCCAGCTTCTGCAGAGTCTCGGTTTCCACATGAAGACTTACTTCAGATGTGAGGGAAAGGAATAAAAAGGAAAGGGGATCGTATTCCATTACTCTGCCACCCCTGGCTGCCGCAGATGAAAGAACCGGCCTGCACAGGGTTTTCTAGATCCACTTCAGCCAGAGAACAGGAATATATGGATGGATGTGTTCGAACGGACTAAAGGAGTGAAGTTAGGATGCTGAAGATTCCTCTCCAGAGTCTCACAATTTGAACTCAGATTCAAACGATTTCTCAGCATCGTAAGGAAGGATTGAATCTGATTTATGAATAGATTCCTAGTGGCTCCAGCAGTTCCTCCTCTTTTGGTTATTTTTTCGCCACTTTTCAGATGAATTATCAAATATGTAGCTCTATTTCCTTCCTAGTCGAGTTTTCACTGCAGTAATTTTAAGCTTGTATTTACGTACATAAATCAATGATTTATTATTGTTTTTACTAAGTGCAGTAAGTGTGACACGACATCGGTGATCGTTTAAGTAGTTCAACTAGAAAATTGACAGAGACAAAAATGCAGCACTCTGTACAAGGGAATAGGTAATAAAAAATAAATAACGTTTCACGAATACGTTTTCCAAGTGGATAAATTTGAACATTTCAATAGCTCTTGTGAACATTAAGGTGTTATTTCTTATATTTTTCGTAGCGGCTCTCTCAAAATACGAAAGAAAAAGCCTGATACCTAATACACTTCCTGTAATTTTGTTTGGCACGGAAAAAGCAAGTTAGCTCTAAATGAGGCGCTAAACGTACTTTTAACGACTGCATTATATGAATGGAAATGGAAAACGTCAAGAAAACTCCACCGGAAATTAAAAATTTTACTAAACTGTACGAGAAATATATATATAAATAACTTTTTTAAGTAGTACCAAGTAGTTGTTTAATTAATTTTTGAGGAAGTTTTCGAGATATTCATGTTTATGCACAATTTTCATGAGAGGTGTCATAAAATGTATAAAAAAGAAGTTTAAAATTTTTGTTTGTCAGAAACTTTAAGCGGCGAAACTTTTCGGAGCAGTTTTATGAATTTAACGACTGGAACACATGAATCTAAGCACATTTTCTTCTCTTCATATTTTCATATTCATAGTAATGGAACTATAAAAATTGATAGTAACGTAAAAGTCGAAAAACGACGTTTTTTTTTCGCTTAATGGAAATTTTCAGTTTAGAGAATGAGCCGTTTTCTATATACACTTGACGTATGAGTGACGGATTTGCTTCTAAAGAAAAAAGGAGAACGCGTACAATTTTCTACATGTCCGGCTATATTAAAAAGCTTGAATATTAGGATGAAATATTTAATTTTACGTGAAAGGTTTCTTTCAGTGGAACATAAATTGAACTTGATTACTTTAAATGCCGTCAGCCCATCAACCATATAAAATGTCATACCGGGTATTACGAATTGAAACTAACCACGTGCTTTCTCTCTAAATGAAATTTAATTGAAAAACGCGAAAAATTCTGCTGTTATTCAATTTGAAATATAGCAAAAGGAAGTGACATATTACATTAACGAACCGTGGCATACTTACCTACTACCTACTGATGAAGTTACCATTTGTCGTGAGACTATTTTGCCTGTACGATTAGTTAATTGTAAAGGTATTCATATCATTTGCATCAATGCGACAGTTTCGTTACTTCTTGTAAGGAGGGGGAAACACCCCTTGTCAAATTGCTTTTTGTAGAACCAAACAGTACGGGTTATGCAAAGCACAGTAACTTGATGATACCAGTTTAATGGATCCAGCGTTGTCGCTTGGTGAAAGTATTATTGGTAAAAATACAACTCGTATTCCGCCATGTTTCCTGGGAACAAGAACAGTCGACTTTGACCAATGAATTTTGCTTTCTTGTCTACAGGGTTGCCCACCGTTCTTCATAGTACCTTTAATAATATTAATTTTAGGACAAAAGGCCGAGAGACATTTCTTATTCAGTTACAACCTAAAAATATTTTGAGGCCTTCACTGCTCTCGGATTCTTCTGTACAGGATCGTACTTTATCGTTTTAAATTGAACACCCTATAGATTTTTATATTTTTGAAATCCATATTTGATTGTAGACCAAGTTTATTTGGCCTTTCACATAGTTAAGTTAACTCATTGAGGAGAAAATAAACGTTTTTAAAAAATTGTCGTCAAAATCAACCAAAATTGGAAATTATCATAAACAAAAGACCGTTTTATTTCTCGACATGCTGATTTTGAGCGAAATAATGTTGCAAAGGGGCCGTACTGAATTTTTTCTAACGACCACAGAAGAAATACCAAAAGACGACTATTTTAAATGGAACACCCTGTACATTTTTTCATGAATGAACTGCTTTTTAATTTAGCTTTGATTTTTGTTTTAAATAAGTCCTATATCTAAAGGTAGTAGTTTGCTAGATAATAGTCTTAGTTTGAATTATTTTGTTATTTCGCCCAATTTTGAAAATAAAATTAAAGGCAGCAACAAACAATAACACTATTAATTAAATAATAGACTACGATCCTCTACAAACGAAACCGAGAGCAGTGCGGGCCTCAAAATATTTTTAGGTTGTAAACAAGGAACATCTGAATAAGTAATGTCTATTGACCTTTTGTCCTAAAATTGATATTAAAGGTACTATCGAAGAACGGAGGGCAAGTGGGCAATCTTGTATACTACTTTCATATTATCAAATTCCAACTACCATGGTCTCTAAACATAGAAAAATAAATTCGATACCCATGTAGCACCATGTATTGACGTTAGTTTGGTGGAATATTGGCCCAATATAGAGAGATTCGGGCAATATTGTCGAACTCCAGCCAATATTGGGTGAATATATTTTTGTAATATTATACAAGTAATATTGGAAATATTTAGCGAATAATATTTGCAATATTTACTAAATATTGCTATTTAATGTAAATTCAAATTTTGTACACAGAATAATGTACCAATATTGCGTGTACAATATTACTAAATATTGAAAATCGAAGTTTAAGCAATAGAGCATACATACTATATTTACTAAATATTACTATACAATATAAAATCAATATTTATTTATGAATAACATAATACTGTGTTTTCAGTATTACTGGATATTTAAAATGATATTTGTAATTAGGCAACATGAAAAAATATTCTCAAATAATGACGTTATGCCTAGGGTTGATCTGACGATTTTACAATTTTTACCAACACATACCGGTTGGTAAATGGATGGTAAAACCGTCAGTCCAATCCTAGGCTGGACGTCAACCCTAGTTTTTGCGACTCACTTTTACACTAACCGCCGGTTGAACTCAACTAGACTTTTATACAACTGGCCCTTTATGAGCCAATATTGCATAAATATTTTCCACAATATTGAAATAATATCGGTTAGTAATATTTAGTATGTTTAATACGTTTAATATGTAAAATTGTTCACATTTCAATGTTGGGACAACATTATACATTCATAATTCTACCAATATACAGGGTGATTCATTAAGAATGTCCAATCTCTGAACTGTAGATTCCAGACCTCGAAATATGATGATTCTGCCCAACATGCCTTATACAAATATTGATAGTTTCCGAGATACCGGGTGTTTAAAGTTTAAATATGAATTTTGATTTTCGCAATAACTTTCTGTTTTTTCACAATTTCTTTTTGAAAATTGGCAGTTTTACCTTTTTTTGCATGAGGATTGCCAATTTGGACTCTAATTTAGCATTGCTAATAGAGGGCGCTAGTTATACTTGGTTGTGTTTAGTAAATCTAAGCAAAAATTTTTTTCGGCTGAACTATTAGCAAACTAATAATAAAATATGGAAAAGCGTTAGATTCTACAAAAAAAAGTTACTCTTGTTTGATTCGTGTAACTCGATCAGTTATCGAGTTATTTGCTTCTAAACAGTTCAATAAATTTTAATTTAAAAAAAAAATTTATTCTCTAAATGTGTAACAACAATAAACTATTATTTATGATCCGTTTTCGCAAAGATCTCTTCATATCAAATAACCCTTGTCTATTATTTTTAATCACATTAATTAATTGTTATTGCGAAAATCAAAATTCATATTTAAACTTTAAACACCCGGTATCCCGGAAACTAGCAATATTTGTATAAGGCATGTTGGGCAGAATCATCATATTTTGAGGTCTGGAATCTACAATTCAGAGATTGGACATTCTTAATGAATCACCCTGTATTTACAATGAAATGCCAATATTAAATTAATCCAATATTAACTTTTACATGGATAGGACCACAAGTGTTCCTGATCAGTGTAGAGAGATTGAGTTTTCGTCAAAATTTTAAACTTTTTTCTGTGTCTGCGGCGAGATATATTATGCTCCATTACCGTTTAAGTTATTATTCCTTCTTCCTCTTCAGTCCAAACCTTCCATCCAAATTTAAGCAACTTTCACACACTTTGGTGTAGGTATCCATTTTTTCGAATATATTTGGTTATTATAAATCGAAAAAGTAAATACCTATTGAAAAATGTCATATGAATACACATGATTAAAATACAGTATAAGTTCAGAAATTATTGCTAATGTCTGTTTCACCTTCAGTTTGCAGTACGCAAAGCATATCCCAATGTAAATATGATAGTTTTTACGGATATGGTGCCGTTTCCAAAACTTCCTCTAAATGGCTTTAAGTGTGTACATGTTCCACGAACTCAGATCATGGTGGAAATGTACATAAGTAGTTCATCAAGCATTTTATTGTAGAGAACTAACATCGCAGTTTAGCAATTGCGCACATACGGAGCTGCGCATTTTTCATCAATTTGTTTCTTTCTTTTTACCGTATTTCAGCACCAATTATGCACAGTTGAAATCAAATTTTGTACCACTATATAAATAGTTATTTTTGTATCCAGTGCGCGAAATGCCCCTTTGGTGATTAAGGGCTGATTTTTTAACGAGGCACAGCCGAGTTAAAAAAATAGTCGAGATTACCAAAGGGGCATTTCGCGCACGAGTTGCAAACAAATTTTTTTTCGATAAACGTGAAAAAGTTGACAATTATTTTAACGTTAAAATACAAAACTCTCATATAGTTTACATGCAGTGCGCGAAGTAAGTATTTCGCGCGCGGTGTCATGGTAACGTAGGAAAGTCACTTCGCGTATTGTTATCAATGCGCAAATCTTGTCATTTTTTGACGTTTGTAGAAAAAATAATTTTTTAAAAAATTTAATAACGCGGAGTAATGCATGGATAACATGGAGTGGCGAGTTTTTTTGATATAGCTACCCTTTTATCGGTTCTATATTTAAGTAACAGTGAGGCACTGTCAGAGCGGTGGCTTCCACGGCCACAGTCAGTAAGATAAAGACGACTTCCGGGCTAACACCGTGTCAATGTTGAAAAAGTCAACGTTTCGCCCATCAGGACTTCATTAGACACTATTTGCACCGTGATAACCTAATTTTGGGTAACAAGAAACAACTAAAAAGTTGAACTTGCAGAATAATACACGGTGGGTAAACAGTTTCGATACACACTCCTCACTTTTGAACGAATCTAGATCAAGAGCTGAAATGTGGAGAAGTTATATACTAAGTATAGGATTGTGTGAGGCAGTTGAACGGAGTAACTTCAAAATATGAAATAGGATGATATAGGTCAACTGAGACCTACATTTAAAGCTATTCTAAAGACGAAAACAATCTTTTTGCCACAGTTCACTAGGTTTTAGAAACCAAAGTTATAAACAAAATTCAATGAAATTATATCAATTTTGAAATTAACCCCCCCCCCCCCCCCCCCCGGCCTACATTCACGAGATGTAGAGCTCTTTCCCAAATTTCAACTTTCTATCTAAATTCGTTAAAAAATATTCAAACTTTTCTTCCACCCTGTACAATCTCTACTCATTGGGATCAATACCTAACTAGTAGTATAATATTACATTACACTATAGTGTTTCCATAATATGTTGGAAAACATCTGGACTCCGGAGTTTTAGCTAGTTTCAAATTAGTGACTGCTCTGAAATTAATGCCTACTTATTACTAATTACTACGGCCACTAATTACATTATTTAAAGAAATGTTTTCATATAGAGGTGCAAAATTTGGTTTGGCGGTGAAAAAAGGCATAATTATGGTGAAAAGAAGCAAAAAATTGACGAAAAATTCACGAATCAGTAAAATTAGGTGCGTGATTACATTATTTAAACAATTGTTTTCGTATAGAGGTGCAAAATTTGGTTTCAGCACCGTGCAACACTGTGTTTGATTACGGTACAAAGAAAAAACAAATTGATCAAAGATTCACAGCACCGTGAACATAGCCCCATTATTAGAAGTTTTAACATTTCGCACATTTCATTTATCAATGTGCAAAATTTAGCTACGCCAGGGCAAAACGGCGCGTAATTAGTGTTTAATTATGGTGCAAATAAAAAACAAATTGATGGAAAATTCACAGCACCGTGAACATAGCCGCATTATTAGAAATTTTAACATTTCTCACATTATATGTATTAATGTGCAAAATTTAGCTTTGCCAGTGCAAAACAGCGCATAATTAGTGTTTAATTATTGTACAAATAAAAAACAAATTGATCAAAGATTCACAGCACCGTGAACATAGCCCCATTATTAGAAATTTTAACATTTCGCGCATTTCATTTATCAATGTGCAACATTTAGCTATGCCAGGGCAAAACGGTGCGTAATTAGTGTTTAATTATGGTGCAAATAAAAAAGAAATTGATGGAAAATTCACAGCACCGACAGCACCGACCATTATTAGAAATTTTAACATTTCTCACATTTTATCTATTAATGTGCAAAATTTAGCTTTGCCAGTGCAAAACAGCGCCTAATTAGTGTTTAATTATGGTACAAATAAAAAACAAATTGATCAAAGATTCACAGCACCGTGAACATAGCCCCATTATTAGAAATTTTAACATTTCGCACATTTCATTTATCAATGTGCAAAATTTAGCTATGCCAGGGCAAAACGGCGCGTAATTAGTGTTTAATTATGGTGCAAATAAAAAACAAATTGATGGAAAATTCACAGCACCGTGAACATAGCCGCATTATTAGAAATTTTAACATTTCTCACATTTTGTCTGTTAATGTGCAAAATTTAGCTTTGCCAGTGCAATACAGCGCGTAATTAGTGTTTAATTATGGTGCAAATAAAAAACAAATTGATGGAAAATTCACAGCACCGTGAACATAGCCCCATTATTAGAAATTTTAACATTTCTCACATTTTATCTATTAATATGCAAAATTTAGCTTTGCCAGTGCAAAACAGCGCCTAATTAGTGTTTAATTATGGTACAAATAAAAAACAAATTGATCAAAGATTCACAGCACCGTGAACATAGCCCCATTATTAGAAATTTTAACATTTCGCACATTTCATTTATCAATGTGCAAAATTTAGCTATGCCAGGGCAAAACGGCGCGCAATTAGTGTTTAATTATGGTGCAAATAAAAAACAAATTGAGGGAAAATTCACAGCACCGTGAACATAGCCGCATTATTAGAAATTTTAACATTTCTCACATTTTGTCTGTTAATGTGCAAAATTTAGCTTTGCCAGTGCAATACAGCGCGTAATTAGTGTTTAATTATGGTGCAAATAAAAAACAAATTGATGGAAAATTCACAGCACCGTGAACATAGCCCCATTATTAGAAATTTTAACATTTCTCACATTTTATCTATTAATATGCAAAATTTAGCTTTGCCAGTCCAAAACAACGCATAATTAGTGTTTAATTATTGTACAAATAAAAAACAAATTGATGGAAAATTCACAGCTCCGTGAACTTAGCCACTTAATCAAATTATTCAAATAACTGCTTTCGTATAGGGGTGCAAAATTTGGTTTCGGCGGTGCAAAACGGTGCATAATATCGGCGTTTGATTACGGTACAAAGAAAAAACAAATTGATCAAAGATTCACAGCACCGTGAACGTAGCCGCATTATTAGAAATTTTAACATTTCTCACATTTAGCTTTTCCAGTGCAAAACGGGACGTAATTAGTGTTTAATTATGATGCAAATAAAAAACAAATTGATGAATGATTCGCAGCACCGTAAACGAAGCCGGATTATTAGAAATTTTAACATTTCTCACATTTTATCTATTAATGTGGAAAATTTAGCTTTCCCAGTGCACAAAATTAGTGTTTAATTATGGTACAAATAAAAAACAAATTGATGGAAAATTCACAGATCCGTGAACTTAGCCGCGTAATTACATTATTTAAATCACTTTTTGTGTATAGAGGTGCAAAATTTGGTTTAGACGGTGCAAAAAAAACAACAAATTAATGGAAAATTAACGGGTCGCCAAATTTAGCCGCGTAATAACATTAATTAAATAACTGTTTTTGTATTGAGGTGCAAAATTTTGATTTTGCGGTGCAAAACGGTGAATAAGTATGGTAAAAAGAAACAACAAATTGATGAAAAATTAACGGGTCGCCAAACTTAGACCCGTAATTACATTAATTAAATAACTGTTTCCGTATAGGGGTGCAAAATGTGGTTTAGACGGTGCAAACCGGTGAATAAGTATGGTAAAAAGAATCAACAAATTGATGAAAAATTTACGGGTCGCCAAACTTAGCCGCGTAATTACATTAATTAAATAACTGTTTTTGTATTCAGGTGCAAAATTTTGATTTGGGGGTGCAAAACGGTGAATGTGTATGGTAAAAAAAACAACAAATTGATGGGTCGCCAAGTTTAGCCGCGTAATTACATTAATTAACTGTTTTCGTATAGGAGTGCAAAATTTGGTTTCGGCGGTGCAAAACGGTGCGTAATTAGCGTTTTATTATGGTGCAAAAAAACAAATTGATGAAAAGTGCCCGGCTTGAACTTACCTGCTTAATTACCTTTGTTTTTTAAACAATTGTTGTGTAGGTTGCAAAATTTGTTCTTGCGGTGCATAACGTTGCTAATTATGCAATACTCCGAAATATCACGCCTATGAATTACTAATAAGATAATCAATAATGCGACTTCCACCTTTCTCCTTTTATTTTGTATTTAGGTTATCACTTTAGGGCAAGGGTGGTTCGAATTATACAATTGTAAGTGGTGGTAATTTTTGCTTTTAAATCGAAAAAGGTAACCAAACGTAGATAATAATCTACCTTATTTTTTTTAATTATGCAAAACCCTACATTCTGTCATGTTAATACAAGTGCTCAGTTAAAAAGCGGGCGAAATGGAAAAATATCTGCGTAATTAGCATACATCGATTAATCCCCAAATCCATTAAATACGTCCATGTTGGATACGGTTAATGGGTTTGAAAACATCCCCCAACATAATTATTAATTATATCAATGTAAGTGGAGCATAACAACGTAATAAAGGAGACAAATGTAAATGTTTTTAAAAAGCGAGTTAAAATATAGGGTGAAAATAACCTTTTGCGTGTAAACTAAATAAATCATAAAAAAAATCATAACACCATAAGCTTAATTATCTGACATAAAAAATGGCATCAACGGTCAGTAAGATAATAAATCAGCGTATACGGTGAAGCTCTTTTTAGGCACACACACATAGATGAGACATGTCTCCTGTCCATAATAAAACGTTTTATTAATTTTCAGAGGGGTAAATTAACGAGTTATTTCATTATTATTCTACCGTCCCTGTTCCACATTGAACATGCATTAAATCTCTCTTTGTCTCCTTCTCCCGTTCCCCGGATAAAATTAATTAAAAAGAACTGCTTGCGTTAAAACCACTATACACATAAAACCGATAAATCGATTGACCAACCGTAACCAGTGCCGATGTTGAATCAAATTAGATTCTAGCAAAACAACTAAGGGATGCTATACATACCCATAGGTAGTATATATTATAGTAATTTCGATACAACGGACGAACTAGGCTAAATCTCTTGAAAATTACAGACCGATGAAAAATATTGCTATGTATACATAATAATCTACGTTCAGAATTTAATATCGAAATTTGAATATCGATTTGTGAAAATTCAAAAAAGCATTTTCATTTAGATGATTGCAGATATTTTTAACAAAAGATGTAGTAGATTATTAAATTTTTGCCTTGATGAGATGTCTTCAATGCAGATGTAAGCGAAACGGCGCGGCGCGGCGCGGCGCGGCGTTTCTGAGTCCGCTTCCGCAATAGATAGTAAACGGTCCATTTAGTTTCTTTATTTTCAAATAAATAAAGCAAGGCAATTGCACTTGTACATACTGGAACTTGGGGAATTAAGATTGAAACTTTAGGGGAGCGTTTAAATGATTTAATAGAGTCTATTAAAAAGGACACGTGTCATAATCTCTAGTCTATGAAGGCTGTACGTGTCAATACCTAGTTGTTTAATTAATTCATAAGCTTTGCACCATCGGCTCTTCCCCCTTTAAGTCGCCTCTACCAGTTTTTTTCGTTTTCTGTCCTCTCTAAACCTTCCCTGCACGTTTCCCTTTCTCTTCTGATGGTAGTATCCAACATAGTTCCTTTTCCCACTTTTTACGTTACGCTTTCACTTCCTTCCCAACATTTTTCTCAACAGTCACATTCCCAACGCCTCCACATTTTTCATCTCCCTTTACCATTCGCCACTGTCTATCACTGTACTGTATACAACACCGTGCATCCTTTTCCTCATCGTTAATTTACTAAAGGTGTAGTGAGATGTCAACAATTTTAATCCTTCCTCTTGCATGCAGTTCAGTAAGTTCACTGAGGTGTCGCAACAAAAGCACGTGGAAATTTGGTAGTTTTTAATTAGTTTTCTCCGTATATGAATTCGTTGAGTCGATTTTGCGTTAAGGAATTCAGATTCTGAAAGAGGCATCAAAAAGTGAGCTTGAATCTTAATGTGCATCGTTGTATCTAACTCTTCGGAAACACCATGAAAATGGCGGTCAAAATTTGCTGGAATGGAATGAAGAGTTAATAGTACCAATACTCAAGAAAGGTAACCCATTGAAATCCAACAATTATAGAGGTATCACTTTGCTGAACGCTGTATACAAGATACTAACGACCTTAACACAAAAAAAGATTGAGGAAAGTAACAGAAGACAGGATAGGGGAAGATCCGGCAAGGAAGGATGCCATACAGAGCTTAAGCCAAATAATGGGAAAATGCTACGAATATGATATCTGAGCACAAATACTTTTCGTCGACTTCAAACAAGCTTTCGACAGCCTCAATAGAAAACAAATTAAGGTGGACATGCAAAGAATGATTAGATTAGATTAGATAGCCCTTTATTTTGTTGTAATAAACGAAACAAAAGATTCTTATTTCCCTAAACACATAAACCACCTAATTTAATTATATAATACTCCTCCACCCAAACTAAATCTATTTCTGGCTCCTTGGCATCAGCTTATCCCTTCGCTCCATCACCCCCTTCATCCACCCCACTCCCAGCCCGTTCCCACTTAAGATCACCTTTATTCCTCTCCCCTCTTCTCTCAGCTCTTCACACTCCCTCATCAAATGCCACACAGTCTCTCGTCCCTTACCGCACATTCTACACATCCTCCTCTCGTCCTCCCACCAGTATCTATTCTCGTTCTCTTCATTACCACATCTAAACCTCGCCACCATCCTCTTCTCCTTCAACTCCATTTCTCCCATCAGATACTCGGCGTTCCCTTCTTCCACTATTTCCTGATATCCGCCATTATATCTTCCATTACATATTCTCGCTCTCCTTTCCTGTGCTTCCACATCTTTATCCCTTCTTACCAACTCATCCACCATATCTCTTCTCCCTTCTATCTCTTCCCTAGCATAACCCACTCTCTCATAGAACCGTCTTCTCTCTTCCTGCCCATACCTTATCCGTTTTTTTGCCACCTCTCTCATGCACTCCTTTACTCCAACAATATCTTCCCGCTTTCTGATCATCTCCTCATATTTCACCGCCCTCTCTCCTGTCCTTATCCTTATTTTCTCTAATTTTACCTCTTCCCCTACGATATACTCTGGTGTCTCCCTGTCCAATCCTAATGTCCACCTCCAGTACTTCTCCTGAATTCTTTCTATTTCTTCCCATTCCTTCCACCCCCATATCTTCGCCCCATACCCCATCACACTCTTCACCAACTTGTCAAACAACCATCTTCTCTTCTCCATATCCTTCCCAAACACTCTTTCTCCCAAACCCCACACTTTCCCCACTATTCCATTACCATTCTTCGCCAATTCCCTCACATGTGCCCCATCTTTATTGTCATACCGCACTACATACCCTAGGTATTTCCACTCCTGTACACTCTCTAATTCCTCCTCACCCTACCACCACTTTTGCTTTATACCCCTCCCCCGTTTCTTCTGAAAAACCATCATTTTAGTCTTTTTCACATTTGCTTCTAAATCCTTCCCCTCCAAATATCTCTTCATTACTCCAATTAACCCCCTCATCTCTTCTTCCCTGTCTGCCATCACTACCACATCGCAAAGAATGAAAACAACAAAGAAAATTATATAACTAGTGGAAATGACAATGAAGAACACAAAAACAGCGATACTAACGGACGAAGGAATATCAAAGGAGTTCGAGACCATTTCGGGAGTGAGACAAGGTGATGGACTATCGGCAACTATCTTCAATATTGTAATGGATGGAATTATAAAAGACTGCGACGTAACAGAAACAATAAGAAATAAAGCAATACAGATAGTGGCATATGCGGACGACCGACGTGGCAATCATAGCAAGAGACAAGAAAAGCCTGGGCGAGATACTACTACAACTGATAATAAATGCCAAATTCTCTGCCCTGGATGTTCGTCCAACGCCTGCAGTTCTCCTGTGAGGGTATTGCCTGTATCCTTTTTTTGGCTATGTTCGGGTCTTATAAATCTTTTCTCGTGAGCTCGTCAGTAACTTGGTTACTTCCGATTCCTGGGTACCTAGGTGATCACGCTAGTGTGACTATGTTACAGGTCCAGGAAGTTAGCCACCGATATGAAGCACAAATGACCTCCTTAGTGCTTCGATAGTTTTCATTTGTGCTTCACACCAGAACCCAGCCACACCTACGATTCGGGAGATAGCCCCAAATTCAGAGGCTGGAAGTTAGCCACAGCCCATTTTAGCACCAGGGAAGAACCAAACCAATCATATCTTCAAAATGGAATATGCTTGTAATGTTTCTTCTGTATTGACAATAATCCCGTTTATAACTCTAGATTGCGACGAGAGAAACGACATTTTTGGTTCAATGCAAAGTTCTATATAATAAGAGACAAATCTTTCTTTTGCAAAACGTGCAGTCGTAAGAGGTTCAGTGTACTGCATGACCGTTTCTTTTTATTGATTGTGACCATGGGTACATCGGTTTAAACGAATTACCAATCTAGGTGAAATACAGTGACAGGAATTATATCTTACAGGCAGTCATCTATTTTGAGCAACTATCGGCTAGTATAGTTATTGCTCTTGAGCACTACGTTAATTATGCAAAAAGGCTCGATCGACTGTGGGCTACCTTCCACACTCTTACTTTGGGGCTATACACCGTGTCCAAGATAAGAATGCACAGCATGGGGATCTTAAAAACGGTAGAAGATACAGGGTGGCTTAAATTAGAAAAAAGTTGCGCTATTTAGAGTATGTTCACATGCTGGCCGCAAAAGTTCATTATTGTTTATCGTTTTCAAAGTTCTCAAAAAAATGTGATTTTTTGGATTTTCGTTTCTTTTCATTTTTTTATTTATTTTAACTGATATTAAAAAACTACCGGCACTTTCTCATTGCCACTTTTTAAGCTCTACAAAATGGCGTGTTCAAATTTTTAATCCGACGTTTCGTATCCGAGAAACCATCATCAACTTTATTTTTTTATATGGCCTCAAACAAAGAGACACTCTGTATTCGGTAGCATTATTCATTACAAATTCAACGATGTATCACACATTATGGTTTTGAAGCCAAAAAATGGGAAAAACGTGAGTTATAAGGTTTTTTATTTTTTAAATTAGTAGGCGCTGGTACAATAACAGAAACACAATGTCAAAAAATTATAATAATTGCTCAAATAGGTTGCCATTATTTTCTAGAGACAAGTATGCTCTGTCTACAGAAGAATTCAAAACATGGTCTAACATTTCTGGTGTGATTGTATTAACTGCTGCTAAAACCAATGCCAATAACTGTTCTTCATTTTCAAAAATGGCGTCATACACTTGGTTTTTTAAATAACCCCACAGGAAAAAATCCAATGGGGTTAAGTCAGGTGATCGGGCTGGCCAGGCTACTTCACTGTGAGTTCCAATGCATTTTCCAGGAAACCTCTGGGACAAATATTCTCGCACATTTCTTGAATTATGCGCTGGGGCACCATCTTGCTGAAACCAGCAGTTGTTAACCATAAGTAATGGTAATTCATCCAAGGCATTCTCCAAATCAATCTGCAGTAGGTCGAGATATCGTTCGGAATTTAAATTGTTGTGATAAATAAAAGGTCCTATTATTCTGCCACCCAAAATGCCTACCCACAGATTAAATCCAAATCGATGTTGATGCCTTGCTTCTTTTATTAAATGAGGATTGTCTGTTGCCCAATAATGTTTGTTACGCCGGTTGAAAATGCCATTGTTGGTTATCATGCTCTCATCAGACCAAATTACTTTAAAAGGAAAATTTTGATCTTCTTCACATTTTCTGGTATACCATTCACAAAAACTTGTTCGCCTTCTCTCGTCACCAGGTCTAAGACCCTGGCAAATTCTAAATTTATAGGGATGAAATTTATTCTTTTGTAAAACGAAATGGGCTGTAGATCTAGCTACTCCAGTTCGACGTTCAATTAGTCTTGTTGATATTTCAGGATTTTCAACAACCATTTGTAAAACAGTAGTCGCCTTTTCTTCGTTGGATTGTTTTTTACGAGATACAACAGGTTTTTTAAATGAGCCAAATTCCTTTAAATTAGATACCAAACGTCTAAAAATGGATTTTTCAGGTTGTCTTCGTTCAGGATAATTATCAGAGTACATATGTTCAGCAGCTACACAATTTTTGCGGCACAAGATGTAACACGTGAACATATCAAATTTTTCTTCGTTTGTGAAACGTTTTCTTTCCATGGTAACACTTGTAAATAAATTAAAGGCACGAAGCAACAAACTAACGAATAAGTAACTTTAACAAGAACAAAAATTAAAACACTTCAAATTCCCGTAAAGACAACTTACACAACACCAAATTACGTCTTCAACAATAATGTGACAGATAAAACATAAATATTGCGATTATTCCAATGCCTACTAATTTAAAAAATAAAAAACCTTATAACTCACGTTTTTCCCATTTTTTGGCTTCAAAACCATAATGTTTGATACATCGTTGAATTTGTAATGAATAATGCTACCGAATACAGAGTGTCTCTTTGTTTGAGGCCATATAAAAAAATAAAGTTGATGATGGTTTCTCGGATACGAAACGTCGGATTAAAAATTTGAACACTCCATTTTGTAGAGCTTAAAAAGTGGCAATGAGAAAGTGCCGGTAGTTTTTTAATATCAGTTAAAATAAATAAAAAAATGAAAAGAAACGAAAATCCAAAAAATCACATTTTTTTGAGAATTTTGAAAACGATAAACAATAATGAACTTTTGCGGCCAGCATGTGAACATACTCTAAGTAGCGCAACTTTTTTCTAATTTAAGCCACCCTGTATCTTCTACCGTTTTCAAGATCCCCATGCTGTGCATTCTTATCTTGGACACGGTGTATATCTGACCAACCGTAGGTGTGGCTGGGCTCTGGTCTGAAGTACAAATGAATGCTATCAAAACACTAAGGATTCTGCCCGGTCACGACATTTGTACTTTTGGTGGGACAAACTGTTTTGCGTATCCTCTCAGTGATCATACTAAGGGTTTTATCTTTAGAGATTTCGTCAAAAATGTACTTGACGATCCCTCCTCGCCGTTAACTCTCAGCCGGTATGCCCCTCTGAGCGCCTATGCCCTAATTACTAGGTTCAGTGGCGGTAGGTTCAAGAGGGTCTCCATAGCTGCAGTAGGGGCCTTTATCACTGCCCCTGTAATTCCAAGGCAAGCCCTACGCTGCACCTTGGTAAATTTCTGTATGTTCATATGGATGGAGGTTTTATGCCACCACACTAGTGAGCCATACGTAATGATCGGTCTGATCATTACGCTGTCTATCCGGTGGGTAATCATTGGAGATAAGCCCCACTTGCTTCCGAACTCTCGCCTACAAACCCACAAGGACTTTGTGGCTTTTTTCGCTGTCTTCTCTAGGTGCGGTTTGAAGGTCAGTCCTTGGTTTAGCGTTATGACCAAGTATTTGTCTTCTCCCACTACCTGTTCCTTGGTGCCATACATTGCTCGTATTTGTTGGATTAACAGATAGACGCTCTTCTCCGCACCATGCTTCCACTAGATTTAAAGCTCCCTGCGTCATAACCGATACGGTCTCTTCAAATCTGGCGCGCACCACAATCGCTATGTCACCTTCTTACAGGAGATCGCCTGTTCGGCTATGTCCACTACCCTGTGGATGGCGAGTTCACAGAATCTACCTGATTGATAGGCACATTGGTATTTGCTGATGGACTCAAGCCCCAGCACCTCTTCCCTAATGTGTCGCTCAATTAGTTTCTCCAATGGTTTTAGAAGAAACGTCGTTTTAGACTGATAGGCCTAAACGACTTGGCTTGGGCGTATGAATCTCTCCCAGGTCTCGGTATGAACACGACATGGGTATGTATCCTAGGGCAATACTTGCCCTTAATAACGTACAGAGTGTGGTAGCTACCAGGTCGACGCCTTGTTGTAGTAGAGCAGGGAGATTCCATCCATCCCTGGGGATTTGTACGGATGGAAATTATTCACTGCCACCTAATTTTGGTAAGGTTCACTATCTGACAAGCCAAAACCCAATCACCTCTGTTCCCCCCTCGAATGGAGTTCCAGAGTTGTTGGTTCGCCTACGTCAGATTTTGAGAGGGTATTTGATCCCGGTAAGTGTGATTGAAGCTCCAGTGTCTCCTCCATGGTCTCTGTATAGCCCCTCCCCTCCTCCGTTTTCTTCAAGGAACCGATTCTACCCTTTGTTCCTCCTTGTAAAGCTCATTGGAATTTGGCACCTTCTGGAATTTGCTCAATTTCCTCGCAGTGCCCCCTCCACGAGTCACCGTTTTGGCTTTCTTATGGCCTTATTGTATTCGGTGACGGTAACGTCGCAATTAACCCACAGTAATCAAATTCGCTGCATTAAACCGACTGATAAAATCTCAAGTTTAACTGTCTTTAAATTATTTTCTGTAAAATCATTTAACTTCATATAAATACGAGGGAATAACATACGAGATGATTCCCCTGACTGCTAAATTCTGCCACTAAATGTTTTGTTACCGTATGTGATTTTTAGATGAAGTCTAGCTGAATTTCGTTCGCACGAAACCCGTAAATTATGGATGGAATTATCTGCTTTACTGTATGTCGTTGAATATGGAACATCCGATATAACACAAAGCAAGGGAATTACACATTACTTGAACTACGATCAACAGCACCCTTGTATGTGGTCACTAACTGGTGACAGGAATTGAAATTTAAGTTTCTCTAACTGTAGTAGGTAATGGAGGTGTCCATTTACTATTTTCCCAATCATTCTGAATTTTTTGTTTTATAAGTGTGACAGTGGAGCGCACTATCAATTCAACTCGTCTCAGTAGATTGTAATATCTTGAAAATTCCTAAGATCCACCATACTCACACAGCAATCTTCTGCAGGCAGGAGATATTACTTAGCAAGGAGTGGTTTGCACTAACTCTTATGTACGTTGAAGCCAAAGTAAAATTAAAAGGGATGCAAATAAAAAGAGTACTTCATTAAACTTCATTTGAAGCCCCTTTTTCATCACAAAAGCGTCGATGGTTAAAAAACACGTCTAGCATTTCGCTATCGTGATTTTCTCAATTAGTCTCGTACATTCATATTTACACGAGTGTTGATTACACGGTTGTATTACCTTACCGTCCGTAAAGCAAACATAATCCGTGCTCGCTCATAAAGCGCAAACATTTTTCTACGGTTAGAAGGTACGTACTACAGTTTATTGGTTACTGCATTGATGGTCGACAATTATTTCTATTATTGCCCAGTAGTTATACAATAACTGCGGTGTTAATTACCACCGTTTCCCGTTTAAATATCAGGAGATTGTAGGATATTGTAGTTAAACAGCTGCTGGCCTCCAATATAAAGCTCAAATGTAAATTTACACTACGCTACCCTCTCTATTACTGCATTATTGTTACTCAAGTTTCGTTTCCTTTTTCTACATTATTATCTAATACCGGGTGGACCGTTGAAAAGGAAATTGAAAAATTCAAATTGAAAAACACGCCTGGGATACTTAGACTAGTTTCTTAAAAAAATGTTCGGACAAACCACCCCCTACAAGAAACAAAAATTACGGTAAGGTCGTCGAGTGACCCTCATTTGAAAGATCTCTTGATTCTCTAAAAATTGAATAAAACTAATTTCGGCCATGCTGTCGAATAGAGAATTAAAAGACGCTTCAAACGAGGTGTCGCTCGACCCCCTTTCCCTATTTAAATTTTTAAGTTAGGGGTTGCTGCGGCTAGGAGGTTGATGTGTCAATGTCAAGTTTGATATCAAAAGTTGTCCCCCAAAAATCAAGAATCGACCTGCCCGAGCGTTTTTTTAAGAAACTAGTCCCAAAACAGGGGTGTTTCCTTTTCAATGGCCCACCCTGTATACAGGGTGTTTCAGACCACCCGTACCGGCCAAATATCTCGCGAAATACAAAACGCATTGAAAAAAGAAAAAATACGTCTAAACAATTTTTTAAGACTCTATTGTTTGATAGTAATAGGATGTCCCCACTCTCACCCCCGAGGAGGGGAGAGGGGGGTAACTTCGTAATCTTAAATAGCACCCCCCAGTTTATTATGCAGATTTGAATTCTGCGTTAACAAATAGGAACTTTTTGTTTGAAACATTTTTTGAAGTTCGTGACAGATGGCGCTATGATCGCCAAAAAAGTTTGTCCGATTACCTATGCTAATTTGATGTCAGTTTTGTTAAGTGACAATCAAAAATGGTAATGCTTTGCAAAAGGGAAGAGGGGGAGATTTATTAACCCCTCCCCCTTCCCCACACCGCCACTTCAGCCCTACGGCCCATAACCTGGGATGGGAAAACGCAACCATTTTAGATTTAAACAACTGTTCAATACCACGATTGAAGAAGTTACATTTTGTAAATTTTTTTTGTCATTGATGGAAAATAGAAAAAAAAAATTGAAATACTTACTTTGATTTCACGAGTAAAGAACACATTGACATTCGAGATGCGTTTAAATCTAAAATTAGGGCTGAAGTGGCGGTGTGGGGAAGGGGGAGGGGTTAATAAATCTCCCCCTCTTCCCTTTTGCAAAGCATTACCATTTTTGATTGTCACTTAACAAAACTGACATCAAATTAGCATAGGTAATCGGACAAACTTTTTTGGCGATCATAGCGCCATCTATCACGAACTTCAAAAAATGTTTCAAACAAAAAGTTGCTATTTGTTAACGCAGAATTCAAATCTGCATAATAAACTGGGGGGTGCTATTTAAGATTACGAAGTTACCCCCTCTCCACCCCCCGGGGGTGGGAGTGGTGACATCCTATTACTATCAAACAATAGAATCTTAAAAAATTTTTTAGACGTATTTTTTCTTTTTCCTATGAGTTTTGTATTTCGCGAGATATTTGGCCGGTACGGGTGGTCTGAAACACCCTGTATAAAGTTGAATGTCACAAATCATTTTTTTGTTGAAGATTACGAACCCTTGGCCCAAACTAAGATTTTTGGCTATAATGAAAATTGCGCACGTGCATGTTGCTCCGCCCGTCCCTGTTCTATGGCGCGAATAGACTCGAAAGCCGTAACCTGGATGGTTGAAATTTTGCATGAGATGAACTATTGACCAGACCAAGGTGACTTCCGGTTTTCAAGAGATTAAAGGTCACCAAATGAAGGCCTATGTGATTGAGATCAACAAGCTGAACATTTTTCATATGTGTCAACTTGCCTCAGCCAATGGTTTGGCCACATTATGCTGCGGCTAGGAGGTTGATGTGTCAATGTCAAGTTTGATATCAAAAGTTGTCCCCCAAAAATCAAGAATCGACCTGTCCGAGCGTTTTTTTAAGAAACTAGTCCCAAAACAGGGGTGTTTCCTTTTCAATGGCCCACCCTGTATATAAAGTTGAATGTCACAAATCATTTTTTTGTTGAAGATTATGAACCCTTGGCCCAAACTAAGATTTTTGGCTATAATGAAACTTGCGCACGTGCATGTTGCTACGCCCGTCCCTGTTCTATGGCGCGAATAGACTCGAAAGCCGTAACCTGGATGGTTGAAATTTTGCATGAGATGACCTATTGACCAGGCCAAGGTGACTTCCGGTTTTCAAGAGATTAAAGGTCACCAAATGAAGGCCTATGTGATTGAGATCGACAAGCTGAACATTTTTCATATGTGTCAACTTGCCTCAGCCAATGGTTTGGCCACATTATGACCGAGAAGTAAAAAGACCGCGGGCGAAGGGGCTTAGTAATTATAAATCACATGATTGTTTAATCTTCAAACGTAAAGAAATGGGGCCGACGAAAGTCCAGGTTATTATTTCCTATTTAAGTGAAATTCGAGTTTGAAGCTGCTTATTTCTTAAGGCATCACAGTCCAAATGGCATCTATAAAAATTATATGAGCTTATTGTGTCATGGTTGTCGGCTTATACCGCATCGTTATGTTTCTTCCAGTCTGCCTTGAAAGGCTAACTAATCCTTGTGAGCCAAAGCAAGGATTTATGGGATCCATCCCATTAGCTTCCGATGGTGGTGCCAGGCCCGGCTGCTGAATGTGAAACCAAAGTTTCTGACATTTCGCAAGACATTGCATCTTCAGAACGTTGAGAATGAAGGCTGTGGTTACGTTCCGGAATTTATATGGTTCTTTTTCGCTACTTTCGCTGACCGTCTTAATCCTGATTGATTGTCACTTTCAATAGAAATCGGAGGAAGTGGTTGTTCTTGCTTTCTCTCAATTCTTCAGCTCCTATGAATCACTGGCGACCATGTAATACTCAGTTTAAGCGGAAAACTCGTTTCCTTGACAGTTCGAGGAACCGCGAAAGCCTCGAATTGTTTATATGTCATGGTTGTTGGGTAAAGTTTGCAGTTATTAAATAAGATAATTTTTTAGGGCTCCTCGTGTAAGTGAATATTGTAATAATGTACCATGAAACGGTAGCCTTATCTGTCTGATGACGCAAGTAGCTATTCGTGCACCCACTTATATTACAGATTACAGGTTGTCTGTCTTAGCAATTAGAAAATTCGAAACAATGAGATTTATGTCAAAAATTGTTTTTGTACAAAGTTTTGAGAACGCCTTTTAAGTTATTGCAAAGTTTTGAAAAGGATAAAAACAGAAAACTCCACTTCAGAAAACTCACGATCAGCCGTGCAAGTTTAAAATTAAGATAAATTTGTGCCGATAATAGAGTTCGTCGTATTCCACTTCAATAAAAAATTAGTAATTAACTGCAAGTGATAGTAAAGTCAACCCCTACGCCCGCGCCGCGCCGCTGCCTTTGCAAATGTGAGCACGAATGTGAAAAAAATCAAATTGGAAAACCATCGGGTAACAATTTGTGAATGGACATTTGGTGTTTTAAAGAAGTGAACACTGATCTTTGTCCCTCGTAAATGCCGGGGTGCCGCAAGGGAGCAGTCTCGGTCCAGTATTTTACCTCATCTACTATACGACGGACCACCAACGACTACACTCACAACAACAGCAACATTTTGTTGATGATATCGCAATATTGGCGATGCACGACTGACGCAACTGCAAACTTACAGCATCACCTCAATAACCTCCCAATCGAACCCTTCAAAATCAACCAGGTAGAAGCCACTATTCATACCAACATAAATCCGGAAAAAGCACCGGGTCAAGACCTAATTACTGGATATATCCTCAAACAGGCCATAAATTTCTAACTTTTTCAACGCCGTATTACCACTTGTCCTGTCTCATGGAAAGCAGCCATTACAATTCTAATCCCCAAACCAGCATCATACCGGCCTATCAGTCCGCCTCCGAAAGTGTTCGAAAAAATGATTCACGTGGGACTCCTTTTCAAAATCAAGACACTTTTTCCACCAGACTACTATGAACTCTTCAAGTTCTATCTCTCGAATAGACAATTCATGGTCAGACATGGCAGCCCTCTAACAAACCCATATCCCGTCAATTCAAGAGTGCCCCAGGGCAGTATCCTGGGCCCAATATTGTACTTAATCTTCACGGCGGATTATCCGACAACCCCTGACACCATGGTCGCTACATTTGCTGATGACATGATCGTACTTTCGTGGGACACTGACCCAGTTCAGGCCTCTCAGCAGCTACAAATACGCCTTGACGAAATACAACAATGGTGCACCAAATGGCATATCAAAATCAACGATACCAAATCCGTGCAAGTAGGAGAAAGTACAGGAACCTGTCCACCAGTGACATTTGATAACCATTAAATGCTCCAGGCGGACAGCGCAAAGTACCTTGGCATTCACTTGGACAGAAGGTTGACCTGGAAAACCCATATCCGGACCAAGCGTAAACAACTGGGTCTAAAGCACCGATAAATGTACTGGTTGATAGGGTGCAACTCTCTGCTAGCGCTAGAAAGCAAAGTACTACTTCAATTAAACACTTTTCGTATCGCACTTAGTTGATCGCATATTAAATGATTACTTATCCCTATCATCGTTTCCTGTAGCATTTCAAAAGCGGCAAGGATTATAAATATGAGAAGGGCTGTTGGGAATGCTCAACTCAGTTTAAATTAATAGATCAGATAAAGTTCGACAAATTAATGGATAAAATCACCTTTAACCAAGAATTGTTTTTAGGTAGATAAGTTTGATAACTATGTGCGCTATTATTTTAAATTAACTAGAGGTAATAGGTTGTAAGAATCATTCTACTAAGAAAAGGAATTTAATATTGGCAATAATTTTACAGTTGTACAGGATAAAAGTGACGCTATTTTTTATTGATTAACTCCAATACCTGTGGCATATTAAGATAAAAGTTTAATACCGTAAATTACAAGGGTTAATTTCAAAATTTGGACGAAGGTGAGTGGATTTGTAACCTCTCGTTGCAGTATTCGATATGTCCTTTGATCACGAGATGTGTACCATTAGAATTGGATTAATTAATGAACACCAACATGACTCTTTCATTGCACACACCAAGAAAATATTCTAGTTATATGCGCATGTCATCGGAATGGAGAAAATAAAGCTAAAATCTAACATTCTTTTATAGTAATCCATAAATACGTTATTAACATGGAATAAGTAGATCTTACAATTGAGGTCATAAAGCATTTTCATGCACTGTAATAGTTCCGCCTTATCTGAAGTACATTGAGGTAGCGGAAACTAACAGACGTAATGAACTCATGCGGTAACTTTAACGACATTTGTAATAGTGCAAGTATTTACTCCGAAGATCCCTATTAGAACTTACGGAAATTTAAGTAAGATAGTTCCCATTAGATCTAATATGTAATAAGAAGAGTTGAAAGGAAACTTTACTCAATAACGTTCGTTAAAACTTTCGAGTACTTACATGGAAAATTTTAAATTAAGTTAAACTAAAATTTATTAGTTTTATAACATTTATATTCTCAAACAGAATACGCCGTATCAGCAATATAACAACGCACCTTAACTTTAACGACGTCGGCGTCGTTAGCAATACAGTCTCTACAAACTATTGGAAAAGGTAAATTGGAAAAAAAGAGGAAATACCTACTATTGTTAGACTCGCAATTTTCAATTACGACATTATTTTATTGTAAGGATTCACTTACCGTGAAAACATTAAAAGAAAATTCAGGTATCTTGGAAAAGAAAATTGTAGAACACAATATTAACTTAACGTCCGATCCAACGGACGCGGACGGGCCGAAATTATTTATGAACTCCCGCATTTAAAATGTAACGTGAATTAAATAGATCTAAAAATTTAAAAAAACCTCATATTACGTTACATTAAAAAATGGGCATAGGATCGATTGGTCCAATATGAAATCGTAAATTACTAACTTGGAGGGTAATCAATCGGATCCTGAAATAATTATTCCAGAAGGGAATAGTACATTAAATATAAATATTGAATGAATGTGAGCAATTTGTTAAAGGTAATGAAGATAATCAGAATGTTTGACGTTACAAATCTAAATCGATAGTAATGATCTTCCGATAGCAAGTTATCAATTGACAAGTTAAATAATTAAAGCAATGGTTCTTATAAAGCAAAATTATGCTTATCTCGTGTTCAAGCGTTAGAAATGTAATTTATCAAACTTCAGTTTGGTGTTTAAAAGACGTCAAACGTGACGATGATTCAAATAATACCAATTCAGAATTCGATGGCCCCTTATGTACGATATAAATCGAGATATAGCAAATGAAGTTTTCGAATTTTTGGCAAACGAGAATCAACAAAAATGAGTCCAATGTAGGTAGTATCACGCTCACAACTAGGAAACTAGGAAAGATAAATCTGTAGCAAAAGAATGACGCTAAAGAAACTTTGTGAGCTTTACGTAAATGTCGCGTCAGGGCGTCACAAGTTGCGGAATAAACTCCTTCGTTGCTTCTATTGCTTCTATTATCATTTAGATGAGAAGTTCTCGTGCATTAAAGGATTAAAGGGTGTGGTTCCAGAGCAGGGTGCGAAACGATGATCTGTCTGTGCAGACGGGAAATTAAACAAGTAGTGTGCACATTCAGTCCTGTCATGGCAAACCCTTTAACGGTGAATTATGCGAATCTTAAATGTTCTGCAATTGTATAATATTTAGCACCTTTTGTTTGATTTAATAAAATATGCTACAAAGAATTCTTGATATCCTTACCGCCATTTTTCAATGTGGTGGGGACTTCAGAAAATTGAGGGCAAAATTTGATTTCGTTTCATTTTTAAAAGATCATATTTCTTTGTAAAATGCATAGTTCATTAGCCATGCTCTGTTGTATCCTATGCGGGCCCCATTTTCCAATATGGCGGTGTCTTTAGACACGTCATTTGGGGTAAAATTTTATTGCGCTTAATATTGAAGAGATCATACTTTTTATAAATTTAGTAGGAGAAGTCGCCCTGTCTATTAGCGCAAAAACAATTCTTGCACACAACATAAAGAATAAAATTATCAGAATCTCCAGTGACAGCAGAGCGACTCTGCGGGCACTAAGTCAATGCAAAATCATCTCTAGGCTGATTTGCGAGTGTCACCAAGTACTAGAGCAAGTGACAAACAGCAATACCCTCGAGCTTGTATGGGTTAAGGCTGGAATAACAGGCAACGAAAAGCCAATAAGTTGGCCCGATTGGCCTCAAAACAACCGTTTTATGGTCCACAGCCGCCGCTTCCCCTTACAGTATTAACTGTAAACAACTTAACAGTTAAACAGCTTAACAACTTAACAGTTAAACAGCATAACAACTTAACAGTTAAACAGCATAACAACTTAACAGTTAAACAGCTTAACAACGTAACAGTTAAACAGCTTAACAACTTAACAGTTAAACAGCTTAACAAGGCTAGGTGGGACTTGATGTTAAGATTGTCGTCATGTAAGAGAGGCCCATAGGGAACCATCTAGCAGTCTGGCGCGTTTCTGCACAGGTCTATCAAGGAAGAATTTGCGACTACTTGTGGGTATACTTTCTGGGCACTGTAAACTAAAAAAGCACATCGCCATCCTGTAGAGGATGCTACACAGAGGATGAGACGGCATACTTTGTGAGCGTCCCGTGCTTGTCGTATTGAGAACATCCATGTTGGAGGAATCCAGCATCCTCAGATTCACCTTACGTGTGGAATGGCTTGAGTGACGTTGCGAAGTCGGACAACTCTAATTAGAGAGGCAGCACAAAGGGACCGAATAGGTAGCCTAGGTAGACTTCTGACTACCCTTCCATCGAAATTCAGAATCCTGTATTTTTAGTTATTTTCTTACCTCACACACTTCATATATACAGGGCGATTTTTTGAAAACGATCCACCTGAGATGTTTCAGAAACCAAAAGTAAATAAAAAATTTCCGAAAACAGGTCCACTTATATGTCAAGGGGGAGACGGTTTGACCTATGATTCACACTTTTGACGTTTACCCCTGCACCCCGCGAATACCTCCCCAAAAAATTTTAAATGGAATGACCCATCGCGTGGTATCTCAAATGACAGCTTTTGCCCACGTTTTTTATTTTCTCACACATTTTATGAGAAAGTTTATCATTGCCACTAGGTGATTCACTAGTTGGACCCATATTCATTAATGAAACGCTAAATGGTGACGTTTACTTGAATATCTTGGAGAACATTATCGATCCTCTAATAACTGAAGAAGTGGAAAACCAGCTTGATGAAGAAGCTAATAAAATACTCGACGAATTTCAATTGTTCTTCCAGCACGATGGTGCTCCACCGCATTATGCTGCGAGAATGTTCGTAACCGGTTTAACAGGAGATTTCCAAATCACTGGATTGGTAGACGTGGAATAATCGAATAGCCTCCACAATCACCGGACCTTACAAGACTTGACTTATTCCTCTGGGGTCATTTAAAGTCAGTAGCTTATAACCCATAGATTTAAATGACTTGCGTCAACGAATTATCAACGAGTACCGAAACATTCCACGAGACACTTTTCAGAATGTAAGGCCAGAATTTGAAAACCGGCTTTACTGGAGGCTAATGGTGCTCATTTTGAGCAGTTCCTGTGAATGTTCTTATTTCAGTTTTGTTAAAATGTCATTTTTCAATGCCTACTTAGATGTTTAAAGAATTCTTATCCTAATGTAAAATTGATTATTTCTCAATGCTATAGTGCGTTTGGAAAACAAACGGAGTAATAAATCAGCCTATCCGGCAGATTCCAGTGGCGCACGGCATAAATGTTACTAAATTTCTTAGAAATCGATCTTTAGTCAAATCGATTTAATCAATTTTAACAACGCCCAGTAGTATTGAATCAATTATTTAGTATGTAAGTTCTAATTTATTAATTCACTTTTTTTTCAAATTACCCACTTTCTACGCCTATGAACCCTTTGCCGAGGGATTTGGCTGGGAGCTTAATGAGGGTTTCCTATTGTCAAAGCGATCATTTTTTAAAGGTCATCTATTGTTTGGTGGTCTTAGTACGAAAGAAGCGTCATTTTCATTTTATGTTTCCGATATTTGCAAAATTTATTACTGAAAACTGATGTGCCGCTCGTATAGCAAAAATGCCATACTATACTTGAAGTAGTTGATTTATTACCCATGTTCTTTTCCGAACGCACTATAAATAATGAAAAATGCGCAGGTGACCATAATCGTTATAAGATAAGCTTTCATTTGAGGTACCACGCGATGGGTCACTCCATTTAAAATTTTTGGGGAGGTATTCGTGGGGGCACAGGGGTAAACGTCAAAGGTGTGAATCATAGGTCAAACCGTTTCCCCCTTGACATATAAGTGGGCCTGTTTTCGGACATTTTTAATTTCCTTTTGGTTTCTGGAATATCTCAGGTGGATCGTTTTAAAAAAAAATCACCCGGTATACAGCGTGTCTCACGGTGACCACCCATTAGAATATTTCAGAAACTATTACGATTTGAATTTTGAAAATTTGGGTGATAGGCTTTTAGGGCGTGGCCTCCTCAAATAAAATAATGGCGTCTACGTAACATTTCCGGTTTTTCCGGAACTGACACCAACTTTGTTATTTTAAATGTAACACCCTATATATTATTCCGATTTTGGATTCTACGTACAATTTTAGGTGGACTTTCATCAAGTTTTCTTATTCCTAAAATTAACTGTTTCCGAGATATTTAATTTTTTTAATAAAAATTAAAATAAACACTATCTAGCTTAAAACTTTGTGAATTCTACAGCAAGAAAGATGAAGGAACCATATTGATACGAGAGATAGCTGGACCCCTAAGCTTCCCATCCGTACTTTCAAAGTGGCTTAATTGCATACAGGGTGGTGGAAATTTAATGCCGAGTTTAGTTAACTTCAAATCATCATAAGTTGGTTTTTTCAAATGGAATACCCTGTATATTTCGTCGTAGTCTGATGCAAAATTTCATTCTCTTTCGAACGGTACCATGGTTCCCTATACCTATCTCTTCTAGTTTTTGAGATATGTACTGTTTTTTTGTGCAGTCAACTAAGATCATTCAATTTCTTGCGAAAATGGCTTAGCAGGACTTCAAAACAAACCACCAGTTATTAGTTGTCAGTCTAACACCACTAGTGACAGTTAAATTGAATACTATTTATTAAAAAAATTGAAAACAACAAACGCAAAAAATTAAATGACCTTAGTTGATTACACAAAAAACAGTAGATATCTCAAAAACTAGAAGAGATAGGTATAGGAAACCATAGTACCGTTCGAAAGGGAATGAAATTTTGCATCAGACTACGATGAAACATACAGGGTGTTCCATTTGAAAAAACCAACTTATGATGATTTGAAGTTAACTAAACTCGGCATTAAATTTCCACCACCCTGTATGCAATTAAGCCACTTTGAAAGTACGGATGGGAAGCTTAGGGGTCCAGCTATCTCTCGTATCAATATGGTTCCTTCATCTTTCTTGCTGTAGAATTCACACGGTTTTAAGCTAGATAGTGTTTATTTTAATTTTTATTAAAAAAATTAAATATCTCGGAAACGGTTAATTTTAGGAATAAGAAAACTTGATGAAAGTCCACCTAAAATTTTAGGTAGAATCCAAAATCGGAATAATATATAGGGTGTTACATTTAAAATAACAAAGTTGGTGTCATTTCCGGAAAAACCGGAAGTGTTACGTAGACGCCATTATTTTATTTGAGGAGGCCACGCCCGAAAACCCCATCACACAAATTTTCAAAATTCAAATCGTAATAGTTTCTGAAATATTCTAATGGGTGGTCACCGTGAGACATGCTGTATATAAATATAGGAAAATTTACACGATTTAAACAGCTATTATGTAATGAACATCTGAGTGCTGTTTATCGTCGAGAATACATTAGAAAGAACCTTTGCCGTAAGTTACCTAATTACAGCAGTTACTTGTTATGTACTACAACATCCAAGTAATCAATTTCTAGTCTGTTATCAAAGACGGAAGTTTGTTATAAATTTCCATTTTATAATACAAAGGAAGCTTTCGAGCTGAAGTTAGATGAAATTTGGATAAACGCGTTTCACTATTACTCCCATGTTACAATTGGCGTGTACTTTATTTGACTTCCTACTTGCCTTTATCACGATTACAATTGTAAATAATTACACTTACATTTTGCATTAACTAAGTTTCACTCAATCTCTACCTCTACACCTACTACACGAAAAATTATACTTAACTTTACTTAAAATAAATTCACCCTCAAAGTTTATTTAAGAAATTATGATCAACTTTTCGGAAAGTTTAATTAATGGAATCAATTCTTCGATATAGTTTGGGAAAATTTTCAATTTAAATTAATGTAAATTTAAGGGAAACTCAACGAATCAAGAGAAGAAAAGAGGAAAAACGGAGTTTGCTTCAGTCGTGGTTATTTCGTTTGAATACCGAAAAAATAAAACTATAAATTTTGTTAACATTTCGCATTATTCAAGACGTCTAGGAAAGGTTTCGTATTTCTTTCAATTTAAATGGCGAATGTGTTTAAATAAGTATATACCTAGAGAAATTTTCCTATTATAGCTTTGGGCGTGGTAAATCTTTTTGAAAATATGTACGTGGGTAGTTTCAAATTTCGGAAAACTTAGACTTCATCAAGTGTCCTCCAAATTTTCAAGTAAGGTAGTTTTATGATGTTCCTTATGAACATTTGAATGGCTGTTCGTGTTCATAAAGCAAGTGTTTATACATGAAATGAAATGGAAGCTGAAGGCAAGCACTTCGAATATTTATTAAACTAAGGTTGCATTTAACTGATGATGTTAATTAACACATGAAAAAATTAACCCTTGTTTTTATATAAAAATTTAAGGGTTGTTTACCCTGTACCCAAGGGGGTGAAACAGTGTTATCAAATGGCAGTAAAAGTACCTATAGCTTCTCAATAAAAAAACAATTACCCTGTCCGCGATTTTTTCTTTTTTCTTCCTCATTTTCCATTTTTTCAACTTGAATTTTTTGTTAAAAATAAAAAAAATAGTGCACTGAATTCGGCAAAGAAAGACCTTTTAAATGACGTATCACTTGCCCCATCATCTCTATTTAAATTTTAGGGGTTGTTCTTACAGCGCTAAGGGATGAAATCATTTCAGGTTGAAAATCATGACAAAAGTTGTCTCCTTTGATATAAAAATTGACGTGTTTCCGCATTTCTCAAAGAAAAATGTTGTCTCACCAGATACCCGTCTGTTACCTTTGGTTAAAACGCCCTTATTGCAAGAGATATCAAAAAATATTGTATATGGTTTATTTCAAGGCATATCAACAATGTTGTTAAGAAAAATAATAGAGGTCTTTAACGACCATATGACTAAATTATGTTGAACTATACAGGGTGTTGCATAACTCCGTTACAAACCAAACATATGATTTTTTAAATGAGAGCCCCTGAATATTATGCCAAATTCGGATAGCTCACCTTTTTTTCTAGCCTTTTGATATAAGGTTTTGCTACGTTTTTCAGAGTCCTTTAAAAGTTATGGACACGTTTATGTTCTTTTAAATGGAACACCCTATATTTAATAGCACAAATAGAATGATTAAGTAGCTTTACTCATGTTCCATTTTTGCAACTTCAATTTTTTTGTTAAAAATAAAAAAAATAGTGCACTGAATTCGGGAAAGAAAGACCTTCCCAATGACGTATCACTTGCCCCATCATCTCTATTTAAATTATAGGGGTTGTTCTCACAGCGCTAAGGGATGAAATCATTTCAGGTTGAAAATCATGAGATCATGACAAAAGTTGTCCCACTTGATATAAAAATTGACGTGTTTTCGCATTTCTCAAAGAAAATTTTTCTAACCAGAGATCCGTCTGTTACCTTTTGGTTCGAACGCCCTGTATAGTGTATATACAGGGTGTACCAATCTTACGACAAAGTTCGTTATATGGTTTATTTCAAGAGATATCAAAAAATGTTCTTAAGAAAAATAATAGATGTCTTTAAGGACCATACTAAATTATGTTGCACTGTACAGGGTGTTGCATAACTCCGTTACAAACCAAACATATGATTTTTTAAATGAGAGCCTCTTATTATGTTAAATTTGGATTTCCCACAGTTTTTCGAGTCTTTTGACTTATGGTTTTGCTACGTTGTCTATAGTCATTTGAAAGTTATGGACACGTTTATGTTAAAATCGAAACTAAATCAACGCCCTCTAGGTTACTGTACGTTACAGAAAAAGACAAATTCTTGGCTAATCGAGTTTCGTAATATCATATAATATCTCCTCATTCGATTACATTTCAATTATCTTCTCTTTTGTGTACAGGGGAATCGAACCTCAGACCGTTCATTTTCTTTTTTCTTTTAAATGGAGCACCCTATATTTAATAGCGCAAATAGAATCTTTCATTATGTAGCTTTAGTCTTTGTTAAACATTCGCTATACCCAAACTTTATAAAAATACAGTTATTTTGTAACATTTAGTTTAATATTACGGTTAGGATTGTCAGCGGCGGCTCGTGACTTTAGAAATAGGTGATACAGAATTTATACAAACACACAGACACAATCATCTCTCGCAATAATCTACATTTAATATTAAAGATGATGGTAATATATTTAAGGGCGTTATGCAATCCGTAAATAAAAAACCTGACGAGCCGCCACTGAGGATTGTACTTTAGATGTCTTGTTTTATTTAGTATAAATAATTAGTTTCGCTACCTTAAATCATATCAGTATTTATTATTTATGATTAATATTACAAAATAACTCTGTTTTTATGAACTTTTAGTATAGGGAATGCTTAACAAAAAATAAAGCAACATAATCAAAGATTCTATTTATGCAATTAAATGAAAGATCCTAGTTTCGATCCACCCTGTACACAAAAGAGAAAATAATATTGAAACTTAATTAGTTTCATTAAATTAATTTAAACTAAACTCGAAGACTCTGGCAACGAACAAGACACTCCAAAATAGTTATTTTAAATGGAACACCCTGTATATTTCCACATTTTTGCATTTTGCGCTTACTTTTAGGTCATTTTTCTATCTCAATATTTCAACGTTTTCGAGATATTTAGCTTTCAATGGATTTTTTTTTAAATGGGACGTTCTAAATTAAAATTATAGCCCTAATTATTAAAATCTTGCACATATTTGCAAAATATTGCAGTTTTTTTAATCAAACTAATGTCTTTGTGGCCAGGGGACCGGTTTGTAGATAAGAACAAAATACGAAGAATCGACACCGGTGTTAGAGTAGATAAGGAACTGGTAACGTTATTAAAATACTTATTCAAAACTTTTACACTCAGTTGTGCGAGTTCGTCGGTAACGTGCGGTTAGGTACTTTCGGCCACGGGTAGGGGTCCAAAAAGGGACCCCATTTACGGGGATAATTGCATGAAACCCTTGTGAAATTAAATAATTTTGCGAAAATCGTATCGTGTGGCCTGTGGGGCATTAAAAAATAGTGCTCAATGATTTAAAATGGAGGAATAAAAAGCTGTAAGTACAAGTCATTCTTAGCAAATAAAACAATTAAGGGATGTTTTTGGTCATTGAAAGTTTTAATTTTGTACATTTGTGAGTAATTATCTATAAAGTTACAATGTTGGTTGCTTCTAAATTATAATTTTGATACCAATTACTGAAATTTAATTACCAAATATCTCATTTTCTTACGATTAATGTCTTCCATACTATGCTAAAACTCATGTTGCACTCAATACAAATATTGACAAATTATAGCAATAATTTTGTGTTATTAATAAAGTATAACTTAAAAGACAGTGCAGTAGTTAAATTTACCAACAGTTAAGTTTCAGTGGCGTACTGCTTAAAATATTTTAATTTCTTTGGCAACAATAGGTGTTTTCTTTTTGCACGTTATAATTGACTTAAGTAAGCCCTGTCAATAACACACCATTCGTTTTATAAAAATAATTTGACTCAGTTCTCAATAACCCTATTCGTTTTAAAAGCTTTATTTAAGTTACATATTAACCTGAGGCAGAAATGTCTTATGACGCAAGACCCTTCAATCACGTGATAATTGTGACTTTACCTAACACAAAGTGTTAATTTTTTTAATTTGCCAACTGTACAGTTTTCTCATATTAAGTAGGTAGGTACTGGTTTGTCATTTTCTTGTACAAAAATCAAGGTCAACATCACATAAACATAATATCATGTATTCACTTGGAGACCTTTAAGTAAAAAATGAGGGCTGTTTCGACACTAATATTCAAAAATATTATCTGGAATATATCGATTATTACATAACTGATAACTATAATTTTGTTACGTAACTGTCATTTTCTTGCAAAAAATATCAGCACCTCATATACATAATGTGTATACATATATGGACCTGGGTTATGTTTGAGTAAAAATTAAGGGTGTTTTGACACTAATATTCTAAAATATTATCACGGATATCGATTATTACATAACTATCCTCAACTCAATTGAAGTCAAGAATTTTGTCATTTTCTTGTAAAAAAAAGCACCCCATCTACAGAACATGTATGCACCTGGTGGACGTCTTAAGGGTCTAAGTAACAATTAGGGGTGTTTTGAAACAAATATTCAGGAATGTTATCACGGACATCGTTTTCACACATATCAATCCGTAATTAAAAGCTATAAAACTTTGTGACATCACATACGTACCCTTTATTAAGAAAGAAAGTATTAAGTCACAACGCCTCATATATGAGTATAAAATATACAGGGTGGTCCAACGAAAAGGTAACAGACTGGTTTCTGGCTCCAAAATTTTTTTTTTGAAAATGCTAAAACACGTCAATTTGTATATCAAAGGGGACCACATTTGTCATGATTTTCAACCTAAAATGATATCATCCCTTAGCGCTGTGAAGAGCCCCTAAAATTTAAATAGGGATGATGGGACAAGTGATACGTCATTTGAAAGATCTTTCTTTTCTGAATTCAGTGCACTAGTTTTTTTTAAGTTTTTTATTTTTAACAAAAAAATTGAAGTTGCAAAAATGGAAAATGAGGAGAGAGTCTGAGGCATTTAAAAACTAAGAAAAACGCAGACAGGTCCATTGTTTTTTTTTTGGAGAAACTATTAGGTACTAGGTACTAACAACCCTTAAATTTTTAAATAAGAACAAGGGTTAATTTTTTCTTGTGGTATTTAATAAAACCAGTTTATGCAAATTCAACCTTAGTATGTTATTTCTTGACTTCAATTGATAAATTGAACTAATTTACACTTGGAGGCGCTTAAGTGAAAATACATAAACATTCAAAGATATTATCACGTATATCGTTTCCACACGTATCATTGGTTAATTAAAATCTGTAATTAAAAAAATGTTTATCTAAAGTCAAAGTCTCTTACCTATATGTATACAGGGTCCTTCAACAGTGCGTCGAGCTTCTATAGTACCGAGACCAAAAAAGTTAGAAGTTTCATTCAAACGTAATTGTTATAATTATTGTTAAAGGCGCATTTCAGGAAAATGTTTTGAAATGAAATGTTTCTTTAAAAAAATTTCATTTTGATTATTTGCTCTAAAGGCATTACCATAAATTCATGTCAAATTTAGATTCAATTCTTGTTGTAGAAAGTTGTCAGATGTTCTGATTTCGTTTATGATGGTTCACCTTATACAGGATGTTTGAGTTTAACTCACAATTTTTAGGACAATTCAAAACGAGTTTTCACAACTTTTTTAAATGGAACACTCTGTGTGTCTTGTGCTTGTCTTGTGTCTTGTGAACATTTTTACTTTTCCGTGCATATACTACACACGTGTATATTATACACATAGGTAGGGAGTAATGTAATCGATCTCGAGGTTTTGATGAATCTCAACGTTTTGGGTCCTCCTGAGTCCAAAACCACCATCTTTGAATAATGTTTGTCTGTGGGTGCGTGGGTGGGTACATTATGGCCGTGGAGCCTAAACTACCACACCGATTTTGATGAAATTTAAAACTAAGGCCTATAAAAAAACTTCGCTCCAAAGGGTCCCAAATTAGGGGCGTTATTTTGGGAGCGAACATTCAAATTTTAACCCAAACTAATTTCCCTTGCTGAAAAGTTAGTAGACATGGTTACAAGTAAAACGTCGTTTTTTGTTTGTTTCTAAAGTCAAAATGGCGGCCAATATAGCAATTCTCCAAGCTATTACTTTTTAGGGTGTAGCTCAAGAACCGTTGTACTTAATTAAAATTTGAAAACTGCAAATTATAGCCATTTGTGATTGGTAAAGAACAAAAATTAAACGTAGCCAATTTATTGGTGCTCAAAATTGGTCAAAAATTAAAAGCCAATTTTTTCAAAATCTGCTCCAAGCTGTTTTTTTTTATTTTTTAAAATGTTATACATGTAGTTCATGAGAAATAACTGGTCTTACATTTATTTCTTTATTTCCCGTAGGGGAGGGGGGATGATTATTGGAAGTTGAAAATTAAAAAACAAAGATGAAATAGAGGACATACGACTCTTTTAATCCAGTATAATAAGTATACCAATTTACTTCCGGTCTAGCCGGAAATGAACACAATATCAAAAATATTTATGACATACCCTGTATATTATTTTAGGAGACTATCAGAAATCGTTGATTACAATTATACTACACACTACATATAGTTTTTTATTTTTCTGAGTTATTACGCAAAAACTATTTTATTTTGGCTTATTATTATTATTGTTGAAGGACTCTGTAAACTAATATACACTTAGGTGAAAGATTTTTTAAAAGTAACGATACATTCCCGAGTGAATTATGCACAATTAAATTTATAATTAAAAAACAATCTATTTTGTTCGATAGATGTAGGTCAATTCATCAAAAGCATTTATTTTAATTAAACGCCATACAGGATGTTCCACATTTTTTTTAGAATAAAGCGTAAACCTCAATTTCTTCAAATGAAAGACCCTGTATATTTTTACATTTTGATAATGCCGCTTGACCAAGCAAAGGACGAAAATTTAATTCTAATACGGTGCCGCTCCGACAGCACAACTGGAAAGGAGATCACTTTTTGCAGTTTCATACCAGTTTTCCAGGACTTCCAGATCCTAGAACTTTAGGAGGCACACGCAGCAAATTAGAGGTCCTTTGGTATGTTGTTCAGAACATCAAATAGGACAACTGTTCCTATTTTCAGCTTGGGATGGAAAAGTAAATGTATCAGTTACGTTCTGCTTGGCATCTCGATTGGCTTGATAAACGTTCTTGGTGACTTTTGGGCCAATAAATCTTCCTATATCGAAGGGACAATGGTAAAAATTAGATTCATTCCCATTCAATATTTTGGTTGGCTTTTGCTTAAAATATTTCAGAATGTTACTGAACCATTTTCGGATGTTTTGTGGGTCGACGTCTCAGTCCTATACAAGGTGTCCCACTGCTTCTTCGTAATCTGTCTATAACTCAATGTGGGTTGAAGGTACAGAAAAAAGTTTCAAATAAAGGTTGCTTTGATTTGAATTGTGCATCTTTTAAAAATGTTTTTATATCTACAGTATGTTACATTTTCACCTGGCAGGGGAGTGTCACCTTTTTTAATGGCACACCCTATATTTTTTCCCTTCAACTATATTTTATATCACGCTTGAAATTTTTTTTGATATTGGATGTGCGGTTGCCAAATTATTTATTATTTTTTGCAAATTTTGTACAATTCAAAGTCGGACTATAAAATTCATAACTTTTTTCAAAAAAAGGAAAAATTTATTTGACGACTATTACGCTAATGTCGTGTTACTCTACAAAAAGAACTAGGTGATTAATTTTATACCGAGTGTTTAAAATGAGAATTCAAAATTTGTGAATATTTGATTGACTTAGAAAGGGCGACAAATTGGAGACCGCCCTGGGCGGCAAAAATTCTAGGTACGCCACTGGTTTGAGCGCTAGATACCATGCATGTGTAACTGGGCTTCGATTCTCAGTCTCGCCAGAGTAACGTTGGCACCTTTCCTCCAGATGTCAACTGAACCTCTATGCCGTACTGCCGGCCTAAAATGGATACTGTCGTAATAATGTGCAACTAATTTATGCAAAAATTTAACTAATTAGTGGCTAATTAAGAAATTAAATAGTTTGAAAATGGCAGTTTTATATAAAACAAAGACAGGCTCCACAGTAAAAGGTATCTTAAACATAATCTATAATTATACAGATACCTATTAGTAAAAATGCTCTGAGGGGGGTCTGTAAATTAGTGACATATTACACTTAAGAGGAGACATAATTAAATTGAGATTAGGTGTGTGTGTTGTTGTTTTGACGTAATGTGCGTATTCAGGGATGTCTTATCGTCAAATCTCAAGTTTCACAGTGTACAAAATTACGTAAGCGGCGCCTAATTAGGTCCTAATTGTTACCCAAATTTTTACTAATGAGCAGATTTTTGATGAAATCAAATAAACTAATGCTACTTCAAGGAAAAATATACAAATTGCAATTATCTAAATTGTAGATATTTGGGCTGTTTCAAGTAAGGGATAAGATGCGAGTCAATTAGTTCATGATGTATTCAGACTAAAGCTTTAGACGAATAAAATGTGGTGTTGACGCTGGTATCAAACTAATTTTGAAGCTTATTGATAAAATAAAAGCTCGAAAAGGTCACCGTTTATTGAAGTCCCGCTGCGCTTAAAGGGAGTTTCTTTACATATATGCTACGTTGATCCGCATGTACAAAATATCTAATCTTGAAACTTAATATCGTTCTTAGTCCTCAGCTGGACCCGTCAATCACGTCTTAGTCTCATCTACTTCATGCTGGGCACGTCATTCCGCTTGAAGCTTTATTAGCCCAGAAAATTTATAAAAATGGCGCTTACATGGAGAATGTGAGAGTTTACAAGAAAAATTTATCTCGCATGTGGGAATTCCGCGTTAATAACGCAAAATACCAACTTGGAGACGTTTCCAGATCGAGACAAAATAGTTTTGCACTTATGTACTTACATTATACATAGGTACAAGAATCCGCAAGAATTTCTCGAATGCGCTTAATTGAAACTCGAGATTAATTTTGTTTATTTATTCTTCCTCTTCATACACTTTAGTATTAAGAACCAATTAATTGTAGGTTAATAAAAAGAAGGGAGAATTTGTATCTCTTCCTTTAATTAAGAAGTGCTTTATATGGAATTGAAAGAAGCTGAACCGAATCTATTAATTTCTTAAAAGGAGGTTAAATAATCGCTTTCATTTAATTTCTTTTCGGAGGAAAAAGAGGAAGCACTTTGCAATTACTTTTTTTTTTCGAAACTCGTTTCGTGATTTTTGCGTGGATTTTGTGTTTGGTTATAATTACTGAATCTTTTGAACTGTAAGACGGTCTCTTTTAAGATTCCAGGATGAATTTCATTTAATTTCGTGTTAGCAGACAGTTGTAGCACTCCATGTTCATCTTACCAGTGTTTTAATAAACAACAATTTTTGCTTCTCTCACAGTAAGATGAGCCGGATTATAAGTATTCCTCTGGTGAGTGTCGCCAACCATTTTCACTGAGAATTTCCTTAATTTCGCCAAAAACACACACACAAAATTCTATTCGAGATATAGTCACATTTTCAGTAACTTCCTCTTACGGCCTACATAAAATAATAAATCAATAAATAAATAAATTGGGAATAACTTGTAACACCTAGATAAGCTGTGAATAGGTAATTAGGTGTTTGTTGACAAGATGGTATGCGATCATAAACATTAAAGGAAAAGAATTCCTCCGGCTTATAGTCTCTGCAGAATTGTTATTGAGGCCATAGCGCTCCTATTTATCACCATGGTATGTTACTCCATAAAAGTCATTCAATAAGTTTTTCCGGCAGTTTCATGAGGAACGACGTTAGTTTGATGGGTTTAAACATTCTGATTCGAGCCATGTGGATTTTGCCCAAATTTCGGCATGAATACGATTTTTACGTAGAGAGAACTCCAATGATCCCTGTTGATTTACACGACTGGGAATCACCTCTATTTTTCCTTAAAAAAAAGTTCCGCCTACGTCGGAATCTTTGATCTCGAGGAGTTTGGCTGAAGCAAAACCTCCCATCAGTTTCTTTTTTCAAAAAACAGATTCTTCTTGGAGTTTGGGCCCTTCTGGAATTTGCTGTTCACTGTGCTTCCTCCAAGTGTCTCGTGGTTCTAAATGTTACGTCAATTACCTTCCTTTGTCGACTATCCAATCCACAAAGGTTTGAAGAAACCGTTATGTTAATGTCAGTGCAGTACATCCCAACATCCTTTTCATTCACCAGTTTCTTTACTTCAGTGTCAGTGAATAAAGTTGGGTCGGTATGCGCATCCCGGCGTAATCTTCCTCTCGTTCCCGATCCCTTCAACTGTTAGTGTCCCTGCCAACACGTCTCAGAGTGGTGGAAACTTAGGGCTATTTCTGACAATGATACGCGATTTGAGATTAGTTTTAGTTGATTCAGCAGTGAGCCGTGGTCTTTTCAACCGCAAACCTCGTATTTTCCTTATGCCTAGATCCAAGGGTTTTGCATCATGACTGCAAAGGTATAATGTGTAGTCATTTACGTACTATGGTTAGTAGATACTGTCTTATTGTCAATAATAAAAACGTCGTCATTAGATACTGCACCTTACTGCTAGAGTGTTATGGTCTCACAACCTTCTCTCCTTGAATGTTACCCTGGTAAAGTTAATGTAATGGCTTTGTTGCATCTAGCTGCTATCTTGTACCATAAACACGAAATATATATTATTATTATTATTGTATTTCGGTTCTTATCGATACTCAGGCCAAGCCTGGTTAACTAACCGTACGGATCGGAATCAAGTAACGATTATTATTATTATTATTATTATTATTTTTTTTTTTTTTTTTTTTTTTTTCGTGTGTAGGTACCAGTACGTCTACGCTTTCGATTGCTAGGATCATTGAGCGCAGCGTTGGTTTTATGTGCTTATGGTGCGGTAGTTATATTGCATTATTATTTGTGTATGCTTATCAGATTTTTAAATTTCTTGCACAATATTAATTTCTGTAAGGTAGCGTAGCAACTGTCTAAAACAGCTCTGTCCCAGCCACTTGTGGAGTTCTCCGTCGATCTGATATTTTTCTCTAAATGGCTTCAGTACGCTGCACTCTTCCACTATGTGTCTTATTGTCAGTGTATTGCATCTACATTGAGGGCATATTGGGGCATGCTTGCCTAGTAGTAAGTGCGAGTGAGTTATCCTCGTGTGACCAATTGCTATTCGTGTCCATATGGTTTGCTGCTTTCTGGAGAGTGTCATTCCTGGGAGCGCACTCATATTTTCAAGTAACGATTATTATTATTATTATTATTATTATTATTATTATTATTATTATTATTATTATGTACTTCGATTGTTATCGATACTCAGGCCAAGCCTGGTTAACTAATCGCACGGATCGAAATCAAGTAACGATTAGTCCTACTAATACATATATCTATACAATATAAATTTGAAGTTGCTGTTAAAAAGTGAACATACTAAATACTATACACATATTATGTTCATTAAATTAAATGACGTTGATAAAACCAACGCTGATCACATTTTAGATAATGTATTTGTTTGAGAAGCCTCGGTGTATTTGATCCCAATTTGTAAAAGCCACGTCCCGTCGACCCTCTTTCCGCGAAGGCATTAACATGAACGCAGCGTCGCGCATCAATAACAAAAAGAGACCCTATATTCCTAGGCTTCTCCGTTGGCGTCACTTATTCGTGACTTAGTGACTTTTTATAGAAAAGAAAAAATGAACATATGTATGTTTTGAAAAAGTGTTATGGTTATTGTGTAAGCGTTTTTTGTTGTTTAGCTCGACGCATAGGTTGCACTCGAGTGGGTAATGTGTTGTTTGTGTTTTGTGTTAATTGCAAATTCTGATACTGTGAGTATATTGTGTGATTACGTTTGAGTGCATGAGAACGAGTCAGAGGTGTTACATGAGTGATTGTTGAAGTGTTGTGTGTTGGTAATGGACTTTCTATAATATTATGTTGTGTATGCAACAGAGTTTCAATTTGTGAAGGGAGGATTGAGTGTTGTGTTTCATTTTGTGTTTGAATGATATTAGTCGAAAGTGTGTGATGTGGTTCTGAGTGATGTGCGGTATCTTCCGTTATGTTTAGAAATTTTCTAACTATGTGGCAAGTGTTGATAATGACTGCCTTTTGTAATTGTATGTATATGTTCTTATCTAACCCTAAAATGTGCAAACTGTGATGTATTGTTTTTGGTATAACTCCGGTTGCACTAAGAACAATGGGTACTGTAAGAGCAGTTCCCATTCTCCATTGCGCTTTAAGTTCCTGAGCTATATCAGTGTATTTGCGATGTTTCTCTGCGTGTGTATTGGCTAAATTGTTTGTGTTGGGAACGGCAATATCTATTATGTATATGATTTTTTGTGTTTTATCTATAAGTGTTATATCTGGCCTATTGTTATATACAGTTTTATCTGTGAGTAGTGTCCTATCCCAATATAGTTTGTGTGTGGTGTTTTCAAGTACAACTTGCGGTGTATATTTGTAATAGGGTGTGTTATCAGTAGAAAGGTTATGTTTTGTGGCAAGTTTTTGGTGTATTATCTTAGCTACCTGATCGTGTCTGTGTTTGTATTCTGTTTGTGCTAGACGTGTACATGCTGATATAATGTGTTGTATGGTTTCTGGTCTTTGCGAACATTGTCTACAAAGATCGTGTGTAATTGTCCTATCTTTAATTATGTGTTTTCTGTAATTTCGTGTGTAAATGACCTGATCTTGTATGGCAAACATGAAACCCTCTGACTCTGGGAAAATATCACATTTGGTTAACCAAGCATGCGTTGCTATAATATCAACACAGTCTTCGTTAATCTCCTGTGGATATCGTCCATGTAAAGTCTTTTGTGTCCAAGTTTGTATGTTATGTGTGATGTACGTATCTCTACTCATTGGTGGTGTGATGTTTCTATTACTCATATTTAAGGGTGTGTAAGATTTGTCTGCAAGTGTGACTGTTTTGTGTAGCGCTGAAATGTGTGATTTGTTATAAAAGTATTCTCGTAATTTGTGTATTTGTGTTTGGTGTAACAGGGCTATGTCTGTTAAGCCTCTACCTCCTCGTGAACGAGGAAGGTATAGTCTTACTGTTGAGGCGTGTGGATGATGTATTCGGTATTTAGTGAGTAATGTACGTGTGTTTCGCTGTACCTGTTCTAAATCTGTATTGGTCCACTTTATTATTCCAAAGGAATAAGTAAGGGCCGGTGTAACGTATGTGTTAATAGCTTTGACAGTGTTTCTACCGTGTAGTTGTGTTTTAAGTATACTACGTAATCTGTGTAAATATTGTGTGATTAGATTTCGTTTTATTTGTGTATGTTTTATGTGTGTGTTTTGCTGAAAACCAAGATACTTGTAAGTTTCATTCTCGTCCATGGATCTTATATGGTCACCATGTTCGAGCTCAAAATCCACAAATTCTCTCTTACCAGCAGTGATGTGCTGTGTTTTGCATTTGTCAATACCAAACTCCATGTGTATATCATGTGAAAATGTTTCAGTGATATGTAATAAATGGTTGAGTTTTGTGCTTGTAGAGGCGTATAATTTAAGATCATCCATGTAAAATAGATGTGTAACGTTGTGATGTATTTCGTGATTGTGTTTTAAGTTATAACCAAAATTTGTGTTATTCAGCATGTGTGAAAGGGGATTAAGAGAAAGACAAAACCAAAGTGGGCTCAAGGAGTCACCCTGAAAGATGCCCCTCTTAATTTGTATTGTGTTTGTGATGAGTTGGGTATCATTTAGTGTAAGTGTTAGGGTGGTGTTCCAACATGACATTATGTGAGTGAGAAATTGTGTGATGTTGTTGCTAATTTTGTACAGCGATAGTATTTTTTGTAACCAAGAGTGAGGTACTGAATCAAATGCTTTTTTGTAGTCAATGTAAGCTGTGTGTATGTTTCTTTTATTGAGTCTAGATTGCTCAAGTATTACAGAGTCTATAATGAGCTGTTCTTTACAGCCTCTGGAATACTTGGTACAACCCTTTTGTTCCTCAAATAAAATGTTGTTGTTAGTGCAGTGTGTGTATATTTTATGTGTAATGCATGATGTTAGAATTTTATATATAGTGGGAAGGCATGTAATGGGTCTATATTTAGAGGCATCGTGTGTATTGTTATCTTTTGGAAGCATATAAGTGATTCCCTGTGTGAAGAATGGTGGTGTAGTGTGTGGTGCATCTAATATTGTTGTGAAGTGTTGTGCGAGGTGTATATGTGTACAGGTGAAATATTTCCACCAAAAATTATGAATGTTATCTATGCCTGGACTTTTCCAGTTGTGTAGGTGTTTGATGGAGTTGGTGATATCTTTTAAAGTGATTTGTGTATCATGCATTGGTATTATGTGCTGTGTACGTGTACTTTCCGAAATGATCCAGGGTGCATGTATATTATGTTCAATGTTTTTGGACCACAAATCGGACCAGTAGTGCTCTAGAGATTCTAATGTGGGTAATGAGTATTTTTGTTGAGTGTTTTGTTGTGTTAGTGATCTATAAAATAGTTTTTCGTTGTATTTAAATTGTGTGTTATGACGTTTTCTATTTGCCGCTTCCCTATACCGTCTCAATCTGTTTGTGTATACTGAAAGTTTTTGTGTGAGTGTATCTTTGTGTTCATTGTAATTCGTGTTTGGTTCTCGTGAACTGTGTGTGTTTAGTTTTCTAATGATGTTGTGTACCTGGCGTGTTAGTTTGGAAGAGGTTGTGCCTTGTATGTATTGTGTAATTCGACCTAAGTCACGTCTAATTTCATCTACACGATTCATTAGACGCTTCTCCCAGGCCGGAAGTGTTGTTTTCTTTGTGATGTGGTGTTGTGTTGATATTATGACCTTGGAGCCGTTACACCTTGAAGCTGCAACAGCACCGCAGTACACAATTAGGTGTAATTGATGTAGTGATATGTTGTTTGTAATATAATTGGGTAAAATATCGGTGTTTAATATTTGAGTGATTTTGTGTAACTTGTTAGTGTCTTTTTGTTTCGGTATTCTATATCTTTGTGATGGATCTATGTTTGTGAATTCTGTAAGTGCAGTATCAAATTCTGTTTGAATTTTTAATTTAAGTGTTTCGTGTGAGTGTTGGGAGTTATTATCTACATCGTTATCTTGTGTATCTAATGTACTTTGCTGTGTCATAAGTGTTGGATGATGATTGTTATTAGGTGTACCTAATGTGTTTTGTTGGGTGTTGATAGTGTTATTTATGTTTAAAAACCTTTCTACTTCGTGTTCAATTTGTTCTTGTGTTTCTACTGAAAGAAGCGTGTTTTTTATAATTACCCTGCGTTGGTCTGCTATGCGTTGTTGTGTTAAATGTGAAAGATGTGGGTATTGTGTTGTGAATGCTGTGTGAATCTTGTCCCTATACATAGTTTTGTCCGTTTCTATCTTCGTTACTTCCAGGTACGTACGCAAAATGAATCGATTCATCTCCTCGGTCCATTTCATACGCCGTCTGGTAGACTCCTTTGAACTGGTCCCATCCGTTAGCGGTTGAGAAGCAGGTACAAAGGTCTCTTCTTCATCTTGAGTCTGTTCTTCGGTTGTCGTACTTCTTCTTCTTCTTAATCTTCTATCGGCTGTACTTGTTTCGGGTTTCCCGATGGGTGGCCGCCTGATCACCTCCCCATCACCACCGGTCCGCATACTGCAACGTCCAGCGGTGGCTCTAGACGTGCCCTGACGATCCTCAGGTAGCGGCTGTTTTCCGAGGCTTATTTCCTTACGCTCCATTTTCATTAATAAAATGGGATGACTAAGATCACGTGAGGGCGTCACTCCCCAAATATTCACATAAGCGAATATTCTCCTACATGTTGTGTTAGTGTAAGTGTAATGTGTATAGTGCATGAAATGTGCAATATAAAAGCGTCATAAAGATTTACTTAAATTTTAAGATATTGGAAAATTCTTACCTTCAAATATTTCAATTAGTACCTAATTATTTAGTGAAATTTCTACCTTAATACATTTAGTATGATACACCAACAAATTAACTTTTATCCATTATGTAAACTGTTTCCATTTTCAAATGCAGATGTAGGTTCAAGTACAGATTTATCCAATTAGTTAATGATTAAATGATAATTAAATATATCTAAAACATATAAATATATAAATATAATTATTATTATTATTATTATTATTATTATTATTATTATTATTATTACTATTATTTAGTTTATGAAGACAATCAATGTTTATCACCTTGCGTATTCTTCCTGCCTACCACTCGCTTACACCATATTGGATTTTTTTTGGGTCTCAGGAATCCAGACTTCGGCGAATCGAATTATCGTTCTCCTCCACAAAGCTACTCTGAACCAGTCTACCGATACCTAGTTTGTACAGGGTTGTTCAAATTGGACACTTTCTTATGGCAACACCCTTGATTTTAAGAGATAGAAAAAAATGGACCAAGGTGTCTGGAGCTCAATTTTAATGAGAAAATAACTGGTGCAAACAGAATTTAGCTATCTTTAATCGTTTGGACTCTAGGGGGCGCTTCTCGAATTTGGTCGATTTCTTTAACGCTCCATAACTATCTTATTTTTAAAGATACGTGATTTTGGAAAAATCTTTCTTAGAGCACCTTTTGCGTAGAATACATCGCGATAAACAGTTTTTATACAGGGTGTTTGGTTTTTGTGTGCAACACTAAACTACATTTTTTTCATACGGACCACCCTATATATTTTTGGGTTTTTGAAAAGAGTGAAATTTCTTAAATTTTGATGTATCTCTTGTTATATTTATGTTGAATATTATTTGCAATATTGCATCTTATACATTGTTATTTCAAATTAAAAATATTTGGAGTTAATCAACATTTTCAGATAACTAAGACATTATCGCTTTAAATCATACTGCTTTCTTTTGTTAACAATGGAAACCTAGATGTCTACAAACAAAATATTTTAATGTAGGTATAAAAATAGTATTTAACAGGAATATAACAAGTGATACATTTTCCGTTTGCACCAATGATTTTGCCATTAAAATTGAGCTCCAGACACCTTGGTCCATTTTTTTCTATCTCTTAAAATAAAGGGTGTTGCCATAAGAAAGTGTCCAATTTGAACCACCCAGTACATGTGACGAGCATAGCTCTTCTCGATGACGACATTGGATCAATTTGGTCGTTATCGCCTCAGTAAACGGGATGTCAATACTGTCAAGGGTCTCCTTATCTCCACCTCTGACAGCGTTTCCCAAGATCTTCATGAACCAAAGCCTCATTGAAGATCGTCGCGTCTCCGTCTCGATCCCTTTTGACTTCTCAAGCCTTTTCACTCTTTTGAGTGCCAGTGTTTGAGACATTTACCTTATCAGTTATCACTATCTCCAAACAGAAAATTTAAAGAACCGCTTAGGCTCCCCTCCCCTCCACAAATAATTGTGAGCGATGTTTACAACACTATCAGATGTTTACCAACCCAAAATTGTCTACTTTTTTGTTGCCTTCCGTGTTGAAATAGGAAATTTAAACGAAAATGGGATTAATCTACGGGTATTGTTGGCAGGAATTGCCTGTGTTTGTATTATGGGTAATTAATTATTCAAAGATTAACCTACTTCACGTGCATTTTAGTTCTTTATCGTATCATCGTTTATTATCTCTCTATAATTGTCAATATTTCTGTACAATTATATGGGTCATAATATCATAGAAATCCCATAACACGTTAATTACACATACATTAGTTATCTATAGCCAGATATGATTTATTGTAATGATTTATTAGAACTGAAATAGCTATTATTAATAGAACGACAATATTATGCGATTTATAATAATCGAGGACACCAAAACCTTCCATTAGTTTTATCAGCAACGACCAGACGTGGCAAAATTTTTGACAAATTTTCTTATTAATTCAATGTAAACAAAATCAGTGTTTTGTTTTAAAATTGCTTGCTTCAATGATACGATAAAGCTTTGAATATAACTCAAATATTTGCGATTTATAGCATTTCGGACGTTGCTAAATCTCCTCGATTATTACCCAGTAAACACATTTATATATAAAATACATATAAATTATATAAGAGCTTTTTAGATTTATATAAAACTGGAAGAAAAATAAGAGATATTTAATGTCAGGATGTCAGCAATTTTCAAAATAATAATGTCTATTAGATGTAAATTCTTTATATCTGTAGTACATGAATTTATATACGTTTTATGTATATTTTATGTAATATATTCACATAAAAAATATTAGTTGTAAAACCGTTGCGATGACCAAATGGCAGCTACTCGAGCATAATGTAATTGAGGCGTGTTTTACAAAAATAGCATAAGTCCAAAATTACCGAAATCGGGTTAGTGGGGCCATCTTACTAGATATCTCATTTTCTAGTAAGATGGCCCCACTAACCGGATTTCGGAAATTTTGGACTTATGCTGTTTTTGTAAAACACGCCTCAATTATTACCAATGTAAAAAATTATTTAAACAGTTTCATACAAAAAAATGGAAAAACTACATTTTTACGTGCAACTGTACTTTTAATTAACTTAATTCATGCACGAACCCGTTTTTACCTGAACTGAAACCCGACAGTTTATTATGATATTATATACTTGCTTGAAAAGTTTCCCTTAACCGGCTTCGAACCGTTGCGGGTGGGCGTTGCAAATTCCGAAATCCGACTTGTGTTTTCTTTGTATCCGACATTGTATCACTGCGCTAATCTGAAACATTCCTTTTTTTATTTCGTTCTTCCTAACTTTGCGCTGTTTCGCGAGTTTAAATTATGTTTGATTATATCGTTGAGTGAAGTCTTATTCAATGACTATACCTACCTTTATGTTAAAAATGACCAGAATTTAATTTATTTTATATTATTTATTTTCTATATAGATTAGACGCATTTTAGTCGATACGGATCTAATATTAATAGTACGTGAACTACAATTTTTGGCGTTATAGAAAATCCGCGCGTGCGATTAATAATGCGGCGCAAATAGAAACGGACTTTTATTTTCGACAATATAATATATGTAATGATAATTTATAATTATATTTACAGAAGACATACATAAAAAATATGTAATACTTCTTACATATAAGATTTTACATATAACGTACATAAATCTAATGATATAAATATGACAGCACATAAATTTCATGGGTAATATGTAATTATCTATATGTATATATTATATGAATTTCTGTATACAGAATATCCGTAAGTTTATATACTATTATTTAAAATATACGTAATCTGTTACATACGGTTTATATAACTTTATTAAAGAACACTTACATACTTGATATATAAAAAGTATATGTAGGTGTATTTACTTAAATCTTATATTATGTTGTATGTATATTTTATATGTGTGTTTGCTGGGTATAAATCGCATAATATTCTCGTTATATTAATAGCAATTAGAATTGATATACCAACTTGGCTACAAAAGGAAATTGTGTGGCGTATCACATTCCAATTATTGTGAAATAATCATAATCTGACATAAGGGGACCTAATAAGGTTTAGGCCTTCGGACGTTGGTGAAAGTAGCTTATGCTTCGCATTTCAAAAATGGAAAGCAACTTATTTCTCTTCGGACAAAAAAAATTTTGGAAATAACTTAAGTTGTTTTGAATTTTGGCAGTGAACCATGTTATTTGACGGTGAATGGTTCTTGGCATTGATTTATTCAGGCGAAGAATTGCAGAATACGTGAAGGAAGACGGGAAACATTGGACGAAAAGAAGAAAACCGCAGAAAAATGTAACACCTATGTCTATCTGCATAAGTTTGATGTTGGAGGAGATATTATTGGGTAAAGACTTTTCGGGTGAAAGATAACAACCCCTTATTTAATGGTTCATTTCGCCTCAATAGTCTTAGTAATCAAAATGGTTCGATAGTGATAAATAATCGTAGTGATGGTGAAAGTAATGTGAAACCGGTCTGTGAAGAAAATGTAATAATATTAGTTTCCATGTAAAATTTGAGGTATTCCTGCATAATTTAAGATAGGGTTTCTATAGTAAGGGTTGCCAAGTATATTTTATGTTGTTTCATACTAGGATAGATTACTCTGGCCTATGACATATGTGCAGTATTTTCTTCCTTTTTTTCTGAGAATTACTTAATTACAAAGCAATATTTTTGTGCATAATTATCTTCTAGTGAATTTAAACTTTATAATGCATGGTAACGTTACCAAATACGAGAGAAGGGACGTTGAATTCCCACGTACAGTGTAATGAACAATTGTACCCTTTAACAATTCACGTAGCCTCTCACAGTAATTGAAAAGATAATTAATGAACGCTTAAATTTCCCAAGATCTAATTACATCTCTTACATAAACTTAGTATAACGAAAAGTTAATTAAAACTAGTGAAACAATGGACTTCATAAACACCAATACGAATCAGGTTCATTGAATTATACTCGAAAGCTTGAAAGAGAAAATGAATGTGTTTAATCAAGTAGAAGTATGCGCTTTTGATAAACGTTATAATTGTAAATAGTGTGGTTAGAAAATGAACAGATCTCCAGATTCATTCCAAATGAATTCGTGCTCCGATCGTCTGGTTTCTCTCGATTCGAACTATGGACTAATTTTGTTGTTCAACATAAGACTTCCAAAATTTGGTGTTTTATTCAAATTGTAAGGTTATTCAAGCCGAAAGGCTTCTAGGAAATATTCCAGAATAACCGAAAATTTTACTAAAAGTATATTATATCGAATACTTCAAACGTTTAATGAGCAATAGGTCATATCACTTCAACAGTAACTCCTCAGCACATGACCTTGAAATGGATTAAAGACAGCCAAGATTCCTAAAATAAAGGGCACAAGTGCCGTAACGCAATGGATCATGAAGAAAGTAAGAGTTATAGACGAGAGGTGGAACGGGTGGAATTAAGAAAAAGGAATGGCGAGTGGAGTATGTGAAAAGGAAGCGGAAGATATACTGAAGGATGCAAAAAAAAAGGTAAAGGATACTTGCAGAAATTGTATAGAGAGAGATATGCAAGCACTCCAAATTAGAGGGTACTGTAATTATAGATACCATCGTCCCGGATGGTGAATCGTGGACCCTAAAGAAAACTCAAAGTAAAAAGCATTGAAAATGAGAATACTAAGGAAAATAGGAGGAAAATAAGGGAAAACTCAAACGTAGAACCGGTTCTAAAAAGAATTGAACATTACATAATGAACTAAAATAGTTTAATCAAAGAGGTATTGGAAGCGGGATGAGATGGAATTGGAATAACATGGAATTGAATCAAAGGAACTGAGGAAGATCGGGAAAACTGGAGGAGATTCTGCCATTTATGAGCAGCAATACCTAGACTCTTAACTCAAAAGTGGGCTATACCTACATAACTGATTTGCCAATCAGCTTGATTCACTGTCATCTTTCGGTTTTCTTCCCCGTCGTTTTTGTCTAATATAATAATAATATTATACACTGTGTCCGTAAAGTATGGAACAAATTCATTTTTAGCTAAACAGACCATTTTAAGAAATAATCCTGAAACACGTCGATTTTTGATTTTAATTAATCAGCTCAGCTAGAGTAATCCGAAAATTGAAACAAAATGGGGATGTTCCATTTAAAAAGAATGGCGGTGATGTCATTACTCGAAAGAAATTCACCCTTAGATTATTATTTTAAAATACGGTAAATTAAAATCAAAAATCGATGTGTTCAGGATTATTTCTTAAAATGGTCTGTTTAGCTAAAAATGAATTTGTTCCATACTTTACGGACACAGTGTATAATAACCTAAAATACTTTTTATCAATTCTTTATGTTTTATTCTAGAGAGTTCACGGTTTTTGCTTGATTTCTCCAAAAGTACCGAAAAAAGGTACATATTCTGAAAAGGTACTGAACGACATTGAAAACGAGGTATCGCTCAACCCCCCCTCCAATTTCAATCTTAGGGGTTGCCTACGAAAACCAGCTTATAAAATGTCCACCTGAAAAATAAACTTGTCGTTTTTGGTATACGGGGTGGCCCATCGAAAACAGTCCAGCGAGGTTTACGACGAAAAATACTCTGACCCTTACACTTTTATTTTCAAGGGACATATTTACACATTAATTCAATTACTGTATCTTCAACCCCTTAGCGGGAGCGTCATCTACCCGTATTTTTTCAAATGGGAAGGGGTATATTATTATACATACAGCAACTGTTGAAAGCGTTCCCGGGCATTGTGGAGAATATAAAGTGTTATTTCTTGGCATTCATTAGTCATGGGGTTCCGTAAATCTTCTGAGGATTCAGGCTGGGTGGCATAAATTTTCGATTTAAGATGTCCTCACAAAAAGAAATCAAATGGGGAGGAGCCTCGTCTTGCTGAAATATCGGATTTGCTTCATGGTAACGTTGGTTGTTTTCCATAATTTCGATCAGAGCTGGTTTGAGAAGTATTTCCATTTAAGGAAAATGGTTCAATTATGTGGTCGCCAAAAATACCTACCAGTCAAACGTTTTTGAGGATGTTGTGTATGAACCTCACGGTGAATCCTTGGATTCGTGTTGGACCAGTAACGATAATTAATGTCGATTGCCAGTGCCATTGAGAAAAAATGAACCATCGTCTGAGAAGCAAACATTCAAAAATTATTTGGAATTATTTCAGAAAATTGTAAGTGGCGGTCATTGTAATTTTCATTCAATTCTTGAAGAAGTTGAATTTTAAATGGGTGCCATTTTATTATGTTTTAGAATTCTCCGCGAAACTCCCGTTACTTCAGAAAGTTTTCTGGTACTTAATGTAGGGTTCGTAGTAACTTGACCCAGAACAGCTACTTGTACTGCCTCATTTCTCACCGAATTTTCACTATTTCGTTATTTATTTGCCACTGAACCAGTTTTCTGGAGTTTTGCTACTAATTCTAGAATCACTAAACAAATTAAACCATTTTCTATCGAATCGAAAGAAAAGAAGGTAACAGTTTAGTATCCGGGCCCATCCCAATTTCGGGTAAAAATGTTAGGAATGATAGGGAAGGCGTCCCTTATAGCAAACATAAAAAAACGACTTTTTGTTAAACACTTAATTATTGTAGAGTTACAGGGTCTAATGTTCAATAGGTGACGTTATAGATATGAATTTGTAATTAAAAAATACATATGAAAAAACAGTAACTCAACACGTAATCGATAAGTCAAGAAATTGTAGAATAATCAAAAGAGGGCCTTAATTACTATTGTCTGTGCCTGAATTGAAAGAACATATAAATAACATGTGGGTTGTCTAATGTAAACGCAGTTGGGCATTGCAAGTTACATATCCAGCTTGTTTTTAATTTAAAATAGTAAAGGCAAAACGACTTCCGGAATCCTCTTCTCAACCTATGACACAGATCATTGTGTATAATTTATTATCGTTAGCTTAATATCGCTCAACATAAGTAAATGTAAAACAATGGTCTTATTATACTAGCGGATAACCTGTAAGAGACGCTGTACGTAATCGATAACTAAAGAAATTGTAGAATGATCAAAAGGGAGGGGATAACCTATAAAAGAGAAATAAAAGTTAACACAAGTTCACAATTCAAAATTAATTTAAAATACAGATAATACAATTGATTTAAAGTAAAGTGGGAATACTTTATTACGATTTACCCCATTTTGTGTGATTATTCCCACTTTACTACGATTTGCCCCATTTTGTATGAAATTCTATCAACTTATTATGGATCCAATCCAATCCAAGTAAATATCGATCTTTTTATGGTAGCATCACCTATGGATAAATCCGCCAAAGTTTTGACATTTCGTTACTCATTGCTATTATTTACTTATTGAATTTTTTATAGCTTATAGCTCATGTTATAGCTTTTCTTACTTGTCCAGTAATACTCTCTTATACGGGAAAAGTTGAAACGGCTTGGTGCATGGCCTCGCATTCTAAATCATTACCGAAAAGAAAAGCAGAGAAATAACGAATTATCCACATCAACTACTTTACTGTCGATACAGTCGAATTGTCGACTGATATTTGTTTGTTTAAAACACTCTTTGCTCGGCGACGCGTAGCTTAAACTTAAAAAACGAAGTGACATTTTAATGAAAATTTAATGACCTTTCAATAGATGTAGCATCGCATTATGCTTCCCATTTGAAAAAAATCATGTCGTGGGAGTTGTGGTCGTAGGACTTGCGGTCAAGTACATTTTTAATTAAATGCAGTGGGACTTGCGCTCAATTTTATTTTCGCAGTGGGACTTACAGCCACTGCATAGTATAATTATATTTATGTACATATAATGAGTCGGCAGGAGTATATACATATATATTTGCATAATTAATATGGAGTGTAATATTTGCGTTTGAGTGTATGTGGACGAGGTAGAGGTGTCACATGAGTGGGTATTTAAGTGTTTTGTGTTTGTAATGAACTTTCTGTAATGTTATGTTGTGTATGCAACATTGTTTCAGTTTGTGAAGGAAGATTTGAGTGTTGTGTTTCATTTTGTGTTTAAATGGTATGAGTTAAACATTTGTGCGGTACCTTCCGTTTACAAACTTTTTAACAATGTTGTAAGTGTTAATAATTAATAATCACTGCCTTTTGTAATTGTATGTATACATTTTTATCTAAGCCTAAGATGTGTAAACTGTGGTGTATTGTTTATGGTATAACTCCGGTTGCACTAAGAACAAAGGGTACTGTAAGAGCAGTTCCCGTTCTCCATTTCGCTTTAAGTTCCTAAGCTATATCAGTGTATTTGCAATGTTTCTCTGCGTGTGTATTGGCTAAATTGTTTGTGTTGGGCTATTATGTTAATGAGTTTTTGTGTATTATCTATAAGGCCTATTGTTATATATTATTATTATTATTATTATATGTAATTTATATGTGCAACTGTAAGGTGACCGCAAGTCCCATTGCGAACATAAAATTGTGCGCAAGTCCCACTGCATTTAATTGAAAATCTACTTGACCGCAAGTCCCACGACCGCAACTCCCACCAACTCGAAAAAATAAGGGTAGATGAGCTACCCTGTATTTTTATAAGGGTTCAATCTTAGATAATCATGTATATTAACATACTAAGGGTTCAATATAACGATCGAGAAATGAACCGGTGCGTTAGATTCTCGAATGCTATATTAAGCAAACATCATTTTACGTTTTTTTGCCAAATTTGTCCCTTTTTTTGTAATAAAAGTTGTCTCGTTTACATCAACATTTGCATTTCACACAGCATTTCCCGAAACACACTGTACATTACCGTTACTCTTAGCGGAAATTACTCACTTAAAAGGAACGCGTGCAGCGTGCATTACAATTTCAAATGTAGGTATATTTGGCTACGGTGATGTTTAAGGGGAAGATGCGGTACAAGACAAATTTCTCCCCCAAGGCATTGTTGCCACTCAAACCGGAGTAAATTAAAACTGTAAAGTGAGGTAATAAATAAACCTCAAGCGACTGCCGAGTTTATACCAACCAAAAAGATGTCATCACCATTCATAGCAAGAACGAAATGAAATCCTCATATCGTGAGGGACCGATAAATTTAAACAACGTTCGCAATAATGTTATCATATCACCTAATTTTACAATTAAGACAGTTTCCCGTAAGTAATGTAATATTTTCTCGTTTATTTCAGATCCCCCGAGGAAACCTTATCTTCTAATAGACAACAGAATACTGGATCCGGGAAATCTTTTTATTCCCGTCAAAGAGAACACAGATTTAACAGTCTCCTGCGTGGTGGATAGTGGCAATCCAAAACCTATTTTATCTTGGGAATTAGCTTTAGGGTCTCTTGTGTTACTGGACGCTCCGGAAGTACCGTATCACGCACTTAACTTTACCGAAACAGTTCGCGAACAACGGGTTGGTGCCAGAAGCGACGCAAGACTCGAAAGAGTTATGAGAACCCATCATAATGCCACACTTACATGTTTGGTTAATCACATTGCCTTAAAACAACCAGTCAACGTTTCTCTCTTGCTCGATGTACAATGTAAGTATTTCTTGTTCATTACTTATTTTCGGCTTACGCGAGAGGGAAAATCTTTTTAGAATGCAGGTCGTGTTCCCTTTAGTTGATTAAAGTAAGGGTTGAGAGTTTTCTATTGTAATTACTCTACCCAAGAAACAGACCAAACAAAGTAATAAAGTTAAACAGTACCAGCATCTGTGCATTAAATTTCACTTAAAACAGAGCGGATTAAATTAAGGAAAAGCATTAAAATGAAAACTAACATTTAAGCCCTATGCTTTACGGAGGGTATCATGAAACTGGAATTAAACAAACAATATAATTATAAGGGTTAACGATAAGTATACATAATGAAGTTTTCAATTAGATGACGGGGTTGATTAATATTAGTACGAGGGACCAACAAACATTTTTATTTTCCACGAGTGATAATTGCTTTATCCAATACATTTTAGTGTCAAATTAGTCAATACCTTTGCGGTTTAATTACATAATTCAATTGGTTTTGGTTGAAGGTGTCGGGATGAATCTTATAAATAACATTTAGAACTCCCAAAGTGGTGCTTTACTTAATTGGGTTTTGACTGACCCATCAATCATATTTATTCTTCGAGGTGAGAAATTTAATGAACCTTACCAAAATTTCACAATGCGAGATGGTTTGTCGTTTAGTTGTTTATCATTTTTTGCACTTGCCTTACTATATCGATAGGTAATTTAATTAGGTATTGATTGTTACATCTTTAAGCTTTTAAGCTGTCAGATCTAGTTTGTATTGCTATACAACAGCCTTTTTCTTACAATGAGGGGTTAAAAACAAAAGTTATTATACCATCTGTGCCATATTTTCCTAAACGTAATTAAAAAAGTAATAAAAAAGAAACATAACTTTCTTCATGAGCTGTATATATTATCACTCAAAGTCTGAAGATGGCTATGTGTCGAAACATGCCGCTTAATTGAAAAGTCATTTAATTTAATCAATCATCGCTACGTACTACGATCACTGTATAACAACAAAAATAAATGAAAAATCAAGAGGGAGGTCAATTCGATATATTGCTTTGAACCACACCTGTCTTACCCCCTTTAATTCTCAACCCAATAACGTTATCTATAAATCCCTCCCGTTTTACCCAAAAATCTCTCAGGTTATCCAGACTATTTTTAGACCCCACAACATTTACATTTCTTTTTCCAAAGAATCCACATTACGCTCCTCCATTGTTGGAAACAAAGATAGACTCGAGCCTCTTGACGCTTCAGGTGTATATAAACTCAATTGCTACTCGTGCCCTTCATTTTATATAGGGCAAACCGGGAGATCGTTTTCCGCAAGATTTAAAGAACACGTTAAAGCGATTAGGTATAGGTAACAACTTTGAACACAGATCTGCTATGACGGAACACATTCTCTCCACTGGTCACTCTTTCGATTACAAAAGTGATTTCAAAATTTTACACAAATGTAAGAAAGGTCCTCTGCTGAATTCCCTCGAAGCGTTTGAAATTATAAGCCATAAATTTAACCCTTGTTTACTGAACGATATTGTCGACTTCCAGAACCCTCTCATTGCTTCTCTCTATACAGGGTGATTCATTAAGAATGTCCAATCTCTGAATTGTAGATTCCAGACCTCAAAATATGATGATTCTGCCCAACATGCGTTATACAAATATTGCTAGTTTCCGAGATACCGGGTGTTTAAAGTTTAAATATGAATTTTGATTTTCGCAATAACTTTCTATTTTTTCACAATTTCTTTTTGAAAACTGGTAGTTTTACCTTTTTTTGCATGAGGATTGCCAATTTGGACTCTAATTTAGCATTGCTAATAGAGGGCGTTAGTTATACTTGGTTGTGTTTAGTAAATCTAAGCAAAATTTTTTTTCGGTTGAACTATTAGCAAACTAATAATAAAATATGGAAAAGCGTTAAATTCTACAAAAAAAAGTTACTCTTGTTTGGATTCATGTAACTCGATCGGTTATCGAGTTATTTGCTTCTAAAAAGTTCAATAAATTTTAATTTTAAAAAAAATTTATTCTCTAAATGTGTAACAACAACAAATTATTATTTATGATCCATTTTCGCAAAGATCTCTTCATATCAAATAACCCTTGTCTATTATTTTTAATCACATTAATTAATTGTTATTGCGAAAATCAAAATTCATATTTAAACTTTAAACACCCGGTATCTCGGAAACTAGCAATATTTGTATAAGGCATGTTGGGCAGAATCGTCATATTTTGAGGTCTGGAATCTACAATTCAGAGATTGGACATTCTTAATGAATCACCCTGTATAATTTGCTAAAAAAATATTTTTTACAAATAGTTCTTATACACTATACTGTACATTTACATAAACTTAGTTTTCCCATTATCCTTCCTCTCTCCAATAACCCCCCCTTTCATCTGCTACCCTGACAAATCTTCTTCTTTCTACTTCTTCCATCCACCCTAACCCTTTCCTCCCTACCCTAATATCTTCTTCCAACTCTTACGCTCCTCTCTAAACTCATCACACTCCCCTAACATGCGTACCAAATTTTCCCACCCCACACCGCACAATCTACACCTTCACTTTTCGTCTTCGTTTCCACATCTGAACCTCGTTACCGACCTCTCCTTTCTTATCCCTAACCCACCCCTGAAACATCCCGGCACATACTCCTACATAATTTCCTTGTACCTGTCATTGTACTTCCCTTCTCTGGATTTTTTCCCTTCTTTCCTGTATCTGAACATCCCTACCCCTTTTTAATATATCGTCTCGTATGTTGTGTCCCCACCTGTTCTCCCTACTGCTCTGTACTTCTCCCCTCGCATATCCTCCTCTTTCAAAATATTTCCTTCTGCCCTCCAGTGCGTACTTTATCCTTCCTTTCTTTACTTCTCTTCAACAGTACTGTATCAGATCTTCTCCTCTTCCTCTCTCCAGGCCTTCTTCGTGCTTCATCCCCATTTTACCCGTCTGCACCCCCAGCTCTCTCTCGATACCAATACCTCGCCTGCACCTTTCCAGCACTTCCCATTCACTTCACTCCCATACAGCATTACGCTCTTCTCCAGTTTGTCGAAGAGCTACCTCCTCCTTTCGATATCATTTCCGAAAAATCTCTGTCCCATCAAGGATCTTTAAGCTGTCAGGTCTAGTTTGTATTGCTGTACAACAGCCTTTTTTACGATCATAGTTAAAAACAAAAGTTATTATTCTATCTGTGATTAACATATTTTTCCCCCTTTCCATAGCCGTCATATTATCAATTTTACAAACGTAATTAAAAAACTAATAAATAAGACTCGTAACTTTCTCCATGAGCTGTATTTATTATCACTCACAACCTGAAGATGACCGTAGATCGAAACATACCGCTTAATTGAAAAGTCATTTAAATGAATCAATCATTAATCATCATCACTATACAGGGTGATTCACCACTATTCCCTCGGTCTCTTGTGCCTAAAGGGTACAAGATATCAGCTTCATTTTTTGGTGACATATGTAAATTGATAACGACTATTTTTTAAAATTATTTTCACTTATTCAGGATGCTTCACAAAATTGTAATATATCAAAGTTATGTTTTTTTAAATGCAACCCCCTGTATTTTATTACATTTTTAGATTATACGTTAAAAACTAAGGTAACTTTATTAAACGTTCCCTATATCTATCGCTTACCAATTTTGAGAAAATTGAGATTTTAAGAAAAATATTCAATTTAAACAACCCCTAATAACACGGAAACCACTTACTTTTAGTAACGCAAATTTATATCGATTTATCTTGACCTTTAAGGCTTTTATTTGCACTACGTAGGATTTCGATATTTTGTACAGGGTGTTTAGAAAAAGGATTCATATTTTATATTTTTCAAACATCAAAAACTCACTTAACTTAAATGGAACGCCCTGTATGTTTTTATTCTATGTTGAATAACTTGTCATTTTCTATCAAAAACTATGAGTAATTGATATGTCTAAAATCAACGATTAAAAAGTTATTAAGAGTTTTCTCTAAAATTTGTATGGAAATGGTTTTGTTTGCATTCTAGTAGGCCATGATTTTTTTTTATTGTACTTAGTTGATAATTAGATATGTGATCAAAACTTAATTAAAAATGAAATTAAAGCAATGGAAAAAATACTGTAGTAAATGCCATTTTTTCCTATGCATAACCGCACTCGTTTTCAAGAGATCTTCTAACGTTATATGGTGTTATAGTAGCAAACGCATCCTTTATTCTAATCTTCATGCCATCAGCGGTGGTAGGTGGAGTGTTGTAAACTAAATTTTTAATGATAATAATAATAATAATAATATCTAAACAAACTTCATCAAGAAGACTCGAAAAAGTGTTGTTCTAAAATCCGTAAAAATTTTACTCCGTTCAAGTTTCCATCAAAAAATCTAAATTCTCCCAAATACATTGAGGCTCCACCGTTTTTGGTGATCAACAGTGCGATACAGGTGACGATTTAGTAATGAAAGTTATGTCGGTTTACCAAGCCATTATGTTGTGGAAACTGGATTCGTCGGTAAATAAAACATATTTAAAGAATTCATCTTCTTCTTCAACTTTTTCGAGACTCCATAAACAAAAATTCAACCTCATGGCCTACTAGAATGCAAACAAAACTACTTCCAAAGAAATTTTAGAGAAAAATCTTAATAACTTTTTAATCGTTGATTTTAGACATATCAATTACTCATAGTTTTTGATAGAAAATGACAAGTTGTTCAACATAGAATAAAAACATACAGGGTGTTCCATTTAAGTTAAGTGAGTTTTTGATGTTTGAAAAATATAAAATATGAATCCTTTTTCTAAACACCCTGTACAAAAAATCGAAATCCTACGTAGTGCAAATAAAAGCCTTAAAGGTCAAGATAAATCGATATAAATTTGCGTTACTAAAAGTAAGTGGTTTCCGTGTTATTAGGGGTTGTTTAAATTGAATATTTTTCTTAAAATCACAATTTTCTCAAAATTGGTAAGCGATAGGTATAGGGAACGTTTAATAAAGTTACCTTAGTTTTTAACGTATAATCTAAAAATGTAATAAAATACAGGGGGTTGCATTTAAAAAAACATAACTTTGATATATTACAATTTTGTGAAGCATCCTGTATAAGTGAAAATAATTTTAAAAAATAGTCGTTATCAATTTACATATTTCACTAAAAAATGAAGCTGATATCTTGTACACTTTAGGCATAAGAGACCGAGGGAATAGTGGTGAATCACCCTGTATACTACGATCACTGTATAACAACAAAAATGAATGAAAAATCAAGGGGGAGGTCAATCAATCAATCAATCAATTCGATATACTTGCTTAAAAACATTTTTTACAAATAGTTGTTACACTAAACTGTACATTTACATAAACCTAATTTTCCCACTATCTTTCCTCTCCCCTGCTACCTTTACAAATCTTCTTTCTACGACTTCTTCCATCCACTCTACCCCTTCTCCTCCTTCCCCTAATATCTTCTCCCTACTCCGTCGTTCTTCCTTCAACCCATCACACTCCCCTAACATATGTTCCAGATTTTCCCACCTTCTTTCTTTATCTTCCACCCAGTACCTGTTCTCCCTCTCTTCATTCCCACACCTGAACCTCGCTATGAGCCTCTTCTTTTTCAAGCATAAACCACCCCTCAAGTACCTTGGCACAACCTCCCCTAGAATTTCCTCATACCTCCCATTACATTTTCCTGCTTTGATTTTCCCCCTTCTTTCCTGGATCTGAACATCCCTGTCTCTTCTTATTATATCTTCCCTCGTGTTCTCCCCCCTTTCATAATACCTCCTGTCTTCCAGCCCACACTTTATTCTTTCCAACAGCAAATCTCCTCTCCCCCTCTCTAGGTCTTCCTCGTATCTCATCGCTAGCTTCCCCGACTGTATTTTCAGCTTTTGTTTCTTCACCTCCTCCATCACCACGTACCCAGGAGTTTCTCTCTCCAGCCCGAGCATCCACTTCCAGTATCTCACCTGCACTCTTTCCAACACCTCCCACTCACTCCACCGCCACAGTTCCACTCCATACATCATTAAACTTTTTCCAGTCTCTCAAAAAGCCATCCCCTCCCTCTTGATCTCATTTCCGTAAAATCTCTCCCCCAGACCCCATATCTGCCCTAGTGTTTTGCTTCCTTTCCTTCCTAGCTCCTCCACCTGTGTGGCTTCCTTATTATCGTACCAATGTCCAACTATTTTACTTTTTCCACTACCTACAATTTCGCACCGTACATGTGCTTTAGCTTTATCAGCCTTTTCTTCGTATGAAGGGAATTATCTCCTGGCATCGGCCCGGGTACTAATCAGTTTCTCCAGTAGTTTCAAGAGAAACGAAGTTAGGCTAGTAGATCTTAACGAATACGACTTTTACATCCTCCCACGCCATGGGTAGGTATCCCAAGGTAAGGCTTTCCCCTAGTATCGTACATGGTGTGGAAGTTAACCACCTAAATTTAGTTAAGTTGACTGGATGGAACTCAATCCTTTCTGCTCGCCCTTGAAAGGAACCCCGGAGCTGTTGGTTTGCTTTCGTCAGTTTTGCGTGTCTACTGTGGCAGGAACAACACTTCCAGACTCTTCTTCGTGACCTCCACAGTAGGTTTTTTTGAAACAGACGATTTTTTCCGCCCTGGTGAAGCTCTTTTGGAGTCTTGCCCTTATTGTATTCAGTATGAACCTTATCCTCTCATGCTTTTTCTTCTATTAAGAACCTTTTTTAATCTGCACCGATGACTTGAGTATTAGTCTTGGTGTTCTCTTGCCTCAACGGCAATGATAGTCATGCGAAGGTTTACTTTATGAGCATTAATTCAGACGAATTTTTGACTTTGGTAGCACAAACAAGGTGATGGATGGGGTCAATTAGCAAGAGACGCTATTGGTGCATGAGTTGAAAATTATTAAGGTCTAAACTGCGCTGAATAATCCAAAAACAGAACCGCAAAGCAATTGTTAGATGGGCCGTCAAAGAAAAGCTGAAGGGAGCTTGACAATCGGTACGATTCAGATAAAGACTACAGTTGGACGACCCATAGACCAACAGAGTGGAGGAAACCGTCTGTATAATATATTGGTTTCTCCGGATGGGAGACCTTCTTAGGGAGTTTGTTCAGTAGGCTGGGTTAATGAGAACTCATGTACTTCATTATCAAACCGACGTTTCGACTAGTCCAAGTCCAGTCATCTTCAGGGTTCTGAAGAATTAGTTGTTCCCAAAAACCAGAACCAGAGCCCTGAAGATGACTGGACTTGGAGCAGGCGAAACGTCGGTTTGATAATGAAGAAATACATGAGTTCTCATTAACCCAGTCTACTTAACAAACTTCCTAAGAAAGTCTCCCATCCGGAGAAACCAATATATTGCCATTCAAGGAGTACACCAACGTCTGTATAATATGTAAGTATGGAGATCGCTGTGGCTGTGGTGGGGACAGCAAAACGGTCGCTAAATATAGAAACATTCACCTCACCAAGACCTATTAAAATAGAATCAAAAAAAATTGTGTCTGGACTAAAGGATGAATGTCAGTAATTCATGTTACATTTTTTCCACTTTCGTCCATTAACTGGCTGCAAAATGGAGATCAATTTTTCAAAATCCTTGTCAATCGCCGCACCAAACAAATTCGAACAAAATGAAATCGACGTCACCATTTGACAAAGCTGTCACAAAATTCTAGTAGTGTCAATTTACTTAAAAAAAAACCATGTCTTATACGTGTCCCAAACGGTAGGGTTGGTGTAGAAAAGATTTTTTTGAACATTCCGATGTCTCTGATATGCCGATTTGTACTTTATCATGTAGTAGTTACAGAAATGGTTGCGAAAATCTAATTAGTGAGAGTAAGGTGATTTTGCATTTGATTGCATCGAAAATGATTCCCCAAAACTGGTGCGGCTCAGGTAAATGTTGCAATACTATTAAGTGTATTTCGCCCGTATATGGGGGATGTAATAGAAATGTCACGATTATGCGAAAACCTGTCGAAATACCCGAACATTATATCAACGATGTCATCTCGAACCTTTATAATCGAAGTAAGAAGTGTTGTTCGAACATGTGTCAGAGCAATTGTGTTCGAAAACCTTCCAGCGTGGCAATGAGGTACTATGTAGGGACGCGACGTGCTCATACTTGTAGTGGGAGAGCGTGTTGTTGTTGTCGTCTAAAGCGCTGTAAGCAATCTTGTTGCTCGCGAAGAGTACAGACCTCGTCGGTTGAATCGTGTACCGTCAAAATTTTGTGTAACACTAGGAATTTTAACGATTCCAAATCGACCTGCGTGAAACCTTCGTGCAAATCTGTCAAAGCGCTTGATCGTGTAGAGTCATGCTACTTCTCAGATGATTGCGTCACCGAGGAACCGACTGCTGTAAAATTTGAGAAGCCATCCAAGCAAAAATGTGTGCTGCCGCAGTGCGTACCAGCAATTAAGCCACAAGATTCGTCACCAAAGCGTATTAGATCTGTGTCTCGTCCAAAAATGTGTGATGCTGCGTGCAAGTGTGCCGATGGGGCGATCTTACAGTTCATCATACATTATCTTGAAGTACTATCAAAACCTACAGTCGCCGTGCCAATATTAATGACTGTATTCTACTATATATTTCAAAGAGTTAACGATTGCATTACAGGCTGTAAATGTTACAAATAAAAATACATCTGCCCAGTAGTAAAAATCTGTATTGATTCGTTAGTAGTGCACTAAATCAAGTAAGCTACATTTCAATCCATTGAAACGGAGAACGAACCCATTTATAACCAGCCTTTATCCCTTATTTTACTTGAAAGTATTTTATCTCCTTTTTCGGAATTGTATGAAGAGCCCTAGCTTTGCACTTTTATTGCCTAATTTAATTGCTGTTTCCCTTGCTTATTTATATTGAAATTACGGTTTTATTTTTATTACCGTAAACTATGGCCCCGCAGGCGTTGCGTTTGTTTTACAAAACAGTTCGCCTTTTTAATGTACACCAAGTCCCGAGATGGAATTTATCAAGTTGAAAAATTGACTTCGGGCCATTTTTGGACGGCAGAGGTCATCACCGTATCAACACATTCGTGTAAGTAAGGGTGCATAAACGATTGGCAGAGTGGTTGAGTGTTCGTGGGGATGGGGAGCATTCGCGTGTGTGCATCAGATAGTCCAGTCAAGATATACATGAGTGCTTGCAAAATTGCTTATTTGAGACTACTACCGGAGTAGAAATCCCTGACTTTGAATGGTCGTAATAAAAAATGGGGGTGGGGGGGGGCTGAAATTTTTTCATTTTTGGGCAGTATATTAGTCATTTATATATGTTTCACATATCGAAAATTTACTATTTTCCAATATACGGAAACTAAAGAAAAAATTCTTGTTTTAAATGCTAAATTTGTATTACTGAATCAAGCTGCATTATTCCTTTATTGAAACAAAATTTGTTTTCTTGTAATTCAAAGTAAATGTTATGACTATCGCGAAAGAAAGACGCACATATTCCCGCGAGAGGTAATCTACCACATCGTAAACAACGAGCGGCAAATCACAACAATGTGATTATTCTTTTGCTTTGTAAAAAACCATGCGCTTTATAGCAATAGTGTATGACAACAGCTTCCCCTGTCCACTGCACTTCACCGCGCGGACGAAAGCATCCATCCTTTTTCTAAATTTCTTTTAAAAAAAACGATGTATAATGACATTTTTTTTTAATCGTGTTAGACCACAACATAATTGGTTTAACTTTTTATGTTACTGTCAATACTATTAATATCGAACTTTCAGGTACTCAGTTACACAAGATGTCGTTTTTTTATTATAGCTTTAAGACTAATAAACCAATTTGCCTCAAAAGCATCTCACATCGAGAAATAAGTATACATTTTTCAAATATATGAGCATCTACCACTCAGTTTCAATAATATAGCAGTCATTAATTTTTAAAGTCGACTGCTTGTGCGAAAATATGGGGGAGGGGGGTGAACAGGGTGATCAATCACCCTCCAGAGGCTAATAATAATTCGAAAAAAAATACTAATTGTACCAAAATAAACTCAAATAGGTTTATTGTAACCTTACAAATTAATCAAATAATACAAGATTCTATTTCATTTACACCACATCCTAAAACTACTCCCGCCTGTCCTTCCCCGTACTTTCCACCTTTCCCTCCTCTCTAGCACTTCCTTCATCCATCCCAACCCTTCCCCCTTCGCTCCTAGTATCTCCTTTCTTTCCCTTCTCTCTTCTCTCATCTCCTCACATTCTCTTAACATTTGCGCCATGCTCTCCCTCCCCTCCCTACACATTCTGCTAACTCTCTCCTCCTCCCGCCAATACCTATTCTCTCTCTCCTCGTTTCCGCACCTAAACCTCGCTACAATTCTTTTTTCCTTCAGTCCCATCTCCCCCACCAGGTACTTGGCTTTGCGCTCTGCCATTATCTCCCCATATCCCTCATTATACCTCCCTCCGGCTATCTTCTCTCTCCTTTCCTACCCTTGCACATCCTTATCCCTCCTGACCACCTCCTCTACCATCTCTCTTCCTTCTTCCCTCCTTCTTTCTACCTCCTCCCTCGCATACCCCACCCTCTCGTAATATTGTCTCCTGTCCTCTTGCCCATACTTTATCCGCTTCCTCCCCATCTCCACTAAAATAAACTCTAAAACTTTTAACATACCGTAGCTTTTGGCTATGGCAAAAAACCGCTAAGGTCACGTCTTTAAGAGTAAAAATTTTCCGAGGAAGAACCCAAGATGGCGCTCCCCGTCTCCTTCGGGGTTTTGGAGATGTGGTATTCCATACCCCCGGTGTCAGATTCATCACACCCCTAATTCAAACCCTATTTACGCCACTGGGTGTGAGGATCGCAACGCAGGTTCTGTCGTGATCATCAAAGAACGAGGAATTCGAACACTAATTGAAGTGAGTCACAAACATGGTCTCAGAGAAAATAAAAATGTCCTCCAAAATTGCAACCAAGTCAGCGTTCATGACGCATTCAGGAAGAGATCTAACGTTGAAGCCTCAGTTCGTCGAGGAGGGGATTCTGCTTCCCAACCGAAGACTTCATCGACAAGATTATCAAGTAAACTGGCTCCTGGGTGATTCCATCACTGAAGAATTTCTCCAGCAACAAGGCAAACTGCCCTTGACAAGAAGGAATGTGGTCCATACAGTTGAGAAGCTGGGCACGGGGAAAACTGTTTTAGATGCAGCTAAATGCCGAGATGACGATTTGGGAAGGGCCTCCTCGCCATTGACGACCTGATTGAGGAAGACGGGACGTACCACAGATTATGCTACAGGAACCTGTTTAGATTACCAACTGCTACTGGGAATAAGAGGGTATCGTCCGGCCAGTAATACTGAAGAAGCGGTGGAGGATATGTGTACGATTACCTATTGGAAAACAGTGATGAATGCTAGTTTTCTTTATCACACCTTCTGCACAAAATTAAGGGTGATTGTATTTCTGATGTCAGAACAGCGGAAACTCACCTCCAAAAACGTTTTGGCGATGACATTGTCATAGTGGAGATGGGCTCTAACAAAGGGACACTCGTCTGCTTCATAAAGACCGGCCATGATCATTGGTACAAGGAACAAAAAGGCGATACGCAGCAAGAGCGGTTGAGAGTTGTGAAGGCAGCACAGGAAATCATCGTGGAAGATTATATCAGTATCTCCCTCTCGGACGATTTCTTTCATGTTGATTCTGTCATCCCTGAGTCAGTACAGCTGTTTTTTGAGGCTATTGTTCTCAAAAACAAGCGTGGGCTCCTCGAAGCATGGAAGAACAGGTGTGTGTCATTTTCTCATGTCCTTGTACTTACACAACAGGACCTGTGTCGAAGTCCTCACACCACACGAAACACACACCCGGACGGATAGATATTTCGCAACACACTGAGGAAAGCACAATTTCCTTTGGGGCGGGAACACCACTGCGAGGGGCTATCTCCTCTCTCTGTCGCCTGTCTGTCTTTCTCACACCCGTACGAACGATTAGGACTGGTTCTACTACACATCCTGAAACAGCCTTCCTTGCAAGAGTAGCAGATCTTCAGGATCCACAAGGAATGTTATTGCCACGAGGTCCTTCATTTGTCTGAAACTGTTCCCAATTGTTTCTGTAGCAGAAAAAAGGCCAAATTATGAATTGTATAGTCTACTCAATCTAAGGTGAAAACGCATTCGTGGCCCAATGAGTATGTTCAAGATCTGATGCGAATCCTAATTAACTCAACTAAAGACAGAAATAATGCTCAACGAAAAGTTTGGAACAAAGTATGCAGTTGTGAAAAAATAGAGAGAGAAAAAAAGAAGAAATCTCATTATAGTCGAAATTTCCGATTCTTTCAGGACCATCCCCCGCCCCTTTCTCCTTGAGGAGGCTGGCGATGTCTTTTGTATAGCAATTCCAAGGGGCTCTCACCGTTACGTCATCAAGTACCCTAATTGAGTATTTTGGTCGTAGTTCAGGTTAATTTTTTTAATTTCCACGATTCGGTAGGACCAAAACGATTATAAGTGTAATTTAAATTACCTTTAGATCTCATTCTTGGTGTAATATGCGTATAACTAAATTCTTTGCTGATATACGATAAGCCAGCATCATGTAATTAATTATTAGTAAATACTAGCAGTCAACTAATACGTGCAGCCCCATAATACATGCACTTAACAAGCACATTGTAACCGTTTTCATGTCTGCATGTAATAACGTTACATAAACGTTATGTAATGTGTTAAATGCAATATACATATATCGTGTCATACATGCAACCCACTTACGATCCCTTTCACCCTTTAGGTCAGTAGTTAGTTAAATAAAAAAAAAGGGGTACTTCTATTTACTCCTAAGCAGGCTTTAATATTAAGATATAACATAATTTTCTAAACAAACGGTGTATGCAAATTACGGGAACAGAGTTCTACATGGTTACGTTCCGACGTCGTTAGCTTTTGCATAGTAATAATTTCACAATATTTACATAACATTTGCAAATTTACTGACGTTATATTATCAAACAGTATACCATATTAAATCTAAATTAATTATTAAACTTACGAGATAAAAGGCATAAGGTTAATTAACCTATACGACATGAAGTTGGCAGTTTCGTTTTTAGATTGCCACAGATTATATTTACACATCAATAACTTCAAACGCGTACCCTGAAACCCAATCTAATTTCAGTCAATCCAAATTTTTGATGACCTTAAATAAAACATCTTAACTCAAAGCACATTAAATTCATGGTGTATTCATAGATAAAATACTGCACGAATTGCTCAATTAGCAACTCTAGTTTTCCAACGGCACTTACTTTTATCCTACTTTTGAATTGTATTCCTGCTACTTTTATTTTAATACACCATGATCTAGCTCAACCTATAGAAAAAAATTCTCACCTGATACAGAGCAATTACAATGACACACAAACGGTGATTTACTCTGGATCTCTTAAACGAACCCATAGAAAAAATTTTACAACTGTAAAATGGTTTTCTTTCTCTAATTTATTCTACCACCCTCTAGCTATTTTAAAATAGTAAGACACACAAGAAACAAAATTATCTACATCAAAACAACACTTGGTGAAGGGTTATTTTACCAATCAATTTAATGGACTTTATTTGTCTTAACAACCTCCCTTTTAATATTAAAATTCTCTATATTGCTTATTTACAAAGCGAAATTGTCCTAGGAACATTACTCATCGGGGTATTTTCCTGAACGCTCCTTTTATAGCTAATTTACCTTATTTTTCGCTAGCTGTAGACTTAAATACGATTTCCGTTGAAATATAAAATCACAATGACTCTTTAGTTTAGTTTAGAGGAGGTAGTTGGAACCGTTGAACTCTTTGAATTTTGATCTTGATCTGTCGAAGTGCATTCTGATTGTGAATGCGATGAAAAAGGACCTCCTGCGTGTTTTCTATTTGAGACACAACCTTTAAATTCTACTTCACTAATTTATTTTTTAAAGTATTTTTTTAGTGTGAGTCCTCGGGTATTTTTGGATAGGATTTTAGGAGACTCTTACATTTAACGTGACACACCTTCAACGTTACTCTTACTCCTTTATGTTGCATAGTAGAAATAGAAACTTTTTCCCAGATTTCTGCAATATTCACAGCCACAATGGCTTCTGTTTCTTTATACGTGAGCTCTTTCTTTGTAGTTTGGTACTTTGGTAAGAAAAAACGAAAAACAAAATAAAAACTTTAGCACCCTGTATATCGAAAACCAAGCATGTTAGGACATACGTTTATAATATGAACTTTGTGAATTGAAATTGATTCAGGAATGCCCCCTTAAAATATGTAGGTACATACCATTGAGTTACACCCTGTATAGTGGATGAATTAATAACAAAAATTAAATGTAAAAATACAATGACGAGGGCAATGCGTCTTAACTATACCCTGAAAACCAGAATGTAAACCAGAAAGTAGATTAAAGGAGGTCAAAAATTAAAAATCTATTTTCTCAAAATCTGCCTCAAAACATGTTCCCTTATTTGGCTATTTTGCCTATGTAATTGATCCGCTACTTCTTCTTTTTGGTCTTTTTTTTCTTTATCCCAGCATCTTAATTTTTTCTTAACCGTTCTCCCATGTTCTTCATTTTTTCTAGCAGTCCTTCAAACATTTTCTTTTGTTTATGAAATGTTTTCCTCATAAGGGCCAATAATATGTCCTGCATACCTTCTTGTCTTGGTGTCTGATCAGATCATACCTTGTGACCAGTGGTGGCTCGTCAGGTAACGCAGGTGAAGTGTTGCTTCACTAGAGATGTACGGATTTCAACTCATATGGTTTTATACCATTTTTCTTTATAATTGCGTCTGTGTGTTTGTATAATTTCTGCGTCACCTATTTCTAAAGTCACGAGCCGCCACTGCTTGTGACCCTCATCTTACTTCCGTACGGTTAATTGGGTCCATAATCTTGTTGTAAAAGGTATTTCCTCGAAATGAGGTATCCTTCTTCTTTTCCCCACTTCCTCATGCAATCTATTCCTTTCCTTCCTGCCCCTAAAATTTTCCTCCAACCTCTTTCCTCTTCTTTGTGGTCCACACACTCTTCCAACATATTTCCCACACTTTCCCATCCCTCCCCACACAGCCTACACCTTCTTTTTCATCATTCCACCAGTATCTGTTTAGGTTTTCTTCGTTTCCATACCTGAATCTTGCTACTGTTCTCTTCCTCGCCCCTCCCATTAAATATCACGGTACTCCTTCCGAGATTATCTCCTTATATTTTTCATTGTACATCCCCTCCATTGGTTTTGGGTGTTTACGTCCCTCCTTACTATCTCATCTCTTATCGCTTCCTCCTTTTCCCTTCTCCTTCTTACTTCCTCTCTTGCGTAACCCCCCTTTCGTAATATCCCATTATTTCGTCTGGTCCGTATCCTATCTTTCCTTTCTTCACCTCTTTTCAACAGCTCTGCAGTATCCACCTATCCATTCCTTCCTCATACTTCTTCGCCAGCTTTCCCGTCTGCACCCTAATCTTCTCTCCTTCTCTCATTCATTAGTTTTTCAAACTAGCACCCACTAACCGCCACACCTTCCCCAACACGTTGCACTCCTTTTTTACTAGTTTCCTCACATGTACCTCGTCCTTGTTGTTGTCATATTTATATCCCAGATACTTCATTTCGCCCACGCTTTCTATGTTCTCGCTACCCCACTTCCACTCCTTCCCTTTCTTCCTCGCCCCTTCTAGAACACTTAGTCTTTTCCACATTCACCTTTATTTCGCGTTTTTCCAAACTGTCACCGTCATATCCCTCATTTCCCCCCCCCCCCACCCATCTTGTTCTTCCCCACCCCTCCACTATGTTTATCTCTTAGTCTTTCTACCAACCCCTAAATGTAAACCGCGAAGAGACTCGGGCTCAGAGGACAGCCCTGTCTCACTCCCTTAGTTGTTTCAAATACTCCTCCGACTTTCTCCTCCACTTTCTTTCTACGCCTCGTTTCTCTATAGATCTCCTCCATTCTTTCCACAAATTCCTCACTTATCCCTTTTCTTCTCAATTTCTACCATATCATCCCTTTATTCACACTATCATTCTCTTTTACACTTTGAAATATACTGGCCTAGTGATTTCCAATACGTGCTGATTATCTTCAATAAATATTTGTTTATTCATATACAGGGTGTTTCAGACCACCCGTACCGCCCAAATATCTCGCGAAATACAAAACGCATTGAAAAAAGAAAAAATACGTCTAAAAAATTGTTTAAGACTCTATTGTTTGATAATAATAGGATGTCTCCTCTCCCACCGCCGGGAGGTGGAGAGGGGGGTAACTTCGTAATCTTAAATAGCACCCCCCAGTTTATTATGCAGATTTGAATTCTGCGTTAACAAATAGGAACTTTTTGTTTGAAACATTTTTTGAAGTTCGTGACAGATGGCGCTATGATCGCTGAAGGAAGTTTTTCCGATTACCTATGGTAATTTGATGTCAGTTTTGTTAAGTGACAATCAAAAATGTTAATGCTTTGTAAAAGGGAAGAGGGGGAGCTTTATTAACCCCCTTCATTGACTCCGATTCGAATTAGAGCTCTCGTCTTCGATTTTCGTTTTTTATCAGTTTATGAGCATCAGTTCCTGTACGGCACTGATGCGCACACTTACACAAGAAATAAAGTTGGTCCATATTCATTAAATTACCGAATAGTTCCATTCTTATGGAAAAACTTCTCTTATCTGTTGGAAATTAGAAAACATATCTAATGGTCCATTTTATCTGATTATCGTTCGCCATAAACGACTTTAAAGAACAAAATCGCAAGAATGTGATTGCAATTAAGCCCCGAGATAACCGCAATTTATTTTCGTCGTAAAAATTTTGTAATGAACGCACGTCTCCCAAAAAGTAAAAGATATTTAGGGATTAAAGATAAAAAGTTGAATCAGTTGGATGTTAGTACACAAGTTCGGTTCAAGTGAGCTCATCAAAGTTGTTCGTTCGAAGTTTTGTGTGTTTATTATCCTCGGTTTTAGTTGGTAGACAAACTTACTACAACAATATATCACGACCCTCCCGTCAAGTTTTCGAGTATGTTGTTTACAATAAAAGCCGGATAAATCAATGGCTCCATTAATAGACTTGGTCAAGAAGGGGTCTGGTGAACGCCAAAAACGGGTCAACAAAAATCCCACCTCACTATTATCATAAAACATTTCATTTTCCATTACGTAATTACCTAATTAAGTACTTCATTTTTTTTTAATGGGGGTGTTGTTCATTCTCGACCCCTCTTGAACGTAATTAAGTATATGCTGTGTACCGTATAATAACAAACGCAAACAAATAAGTTATGCAGGAAGTGAACAGTGGTTTCGTGTACTTTCAGAGAAAGTTCTTAAGTTAGCCTTTGCCCTTAAGGGTTTGAGATAGTATAGAACACAAGAGAATCTCGGCAGGATATCCTGGAAGGCCCGACTAACCACGAATTGAAACGCGTTAACGATAAACAAGATAAGTCAGGATGTCAACATCAGCAGGGGTTTATTGAAATTTCGATATACGATCTCATAAATTCGCTTTAAATGTAAATAGAGTATTAATTCTTGAAAGTTCGCATTTAATATTTTTGAGAAAGTACACAGTGTGAGCACAGATAAATGAGTTTCGAAAGTTTTTATGGAATTGACACAGTGTCAAAGGGGGGCCCCCATTTTTTTTATCACCAATGAATCGATTTTTAATTTTTCAAATCTGTTTTTTTGAAAAAACCTTGCCTTATCGGCATCGGATCACCAAAAGTTTATTTTTGTTTTTTGGAATCCATGGAGATTTTTAATTTTTTTTAAGAAGATATTAGCCATTCAAAATTGCTTACGATGAAGCAATATTAAGTATTACTGGAGATCTCTCATTAACCCCCCCCCTCCGTACCCTCAAATTCGATATACAAATACAATTGGCCGTTTTGGAGGTTTTCGAATTCTTTCTCTTATTGACTTAATCGCTTCCATTCGATACTTAGGCTGTCTGACTTCCATATTTCGTTTCAAGCTTGAGTCAACCATTTCAGGAGCCAAATCCTCTTTGTAAAACTGAAAAACTTTGGGCTCATATTTTTTCCAGGTTTCAATGGCTTCATCCCATTCAACTGGTTTTACATTTACAACCCACAGGTCGAAGCTTCCAAATCGTTAGGGTTTTCATAGTAGACTCCAAAATAACCCTTTGTTCTTTTTGCCACAATCATTTGTATGACTTCTTGAAAGAAGTACTTATGGAAAGAAAGTGTCCCATCTTCCAACATTTCAAGAAACCTGTCATTTTTCCTCGTTGGAATATCGTCTGCCTTGCAATTTGGAGCTTCACAAATCTTCCAAAAAATACATGCAGTTATTCGGCCAAATATTTCAATCTCTTTGCAAAAGGGTGTTCTCGAAAATTCCTTTTTGCTCTTGCTCCGTAACCATTTTCATTTTTATCAAATAATTTTTTTCCTACATCAAAGTATCGGAAATATCAATTTTTTGGCAATTTTCTTTGCCCCTTTTTTTCATTTTTGCGTTTCGATGAATTCAGCATAATCGAACCAGTATTCGGGGATATTTTTTCCAATCGAACTCGCAAGTGTCAGCATAAACCCAATAGGAGCTGCCTTTTTCTTTTTTTTTGGACCGACGTTTCTTTGAACTGTCGCCAACTGCCTCTACCACCGGGCTTTCGTCAACTCCATCTCCGGGAGGACTTCCATCAACTCCTATTTCAGGAGAACCATCGTCAACTCCACTCATTTGAGGAGGACGAACGGCAGGACAAAAAACAACGTCAACTCCAGTCAACTGATGTTCAGGGGGACTGTCAACTCCACCATTTTTCTGAAAACTCTTTTTAGCAGCCTTCACTCCCGCTAACCTTCAACTTTTTTTCCTACTACCATTTACCTTTCGTTTATAACCGATTTCACGAAATCCCAAAGGAAACTTGAAAAGGATGCAAAAATGATTAGTTTTGGAATAAAAATACATTCCTGTAATTTTGTGATCAAAGGAATTTTGAAAGCGGGATAGATAATTTTTAGAGCCAAAATTACTCCGTTTTTCATTAATCCTGAGCGCAAATCTCAATAAAAATTCTCCGGAAATGTCTTGAAAAATCCGGGGAAAGCCCATGAGAATATCTTATGTTTTTCTTCTTTTTTATTTTTAATTAAAATCTCGTTAATAAAAAATACTTTAAAAACACTCTGACTTAGAGGACTTAATTCGAGAGGTGCAGAGATGGACTTTCCCCGCTAGAGTATTTCGTCCCGGATTTTTCAAGACATTCCCCCAGAATTTCAATTGAGATTTGCGCCCAGGATTCATGGAAAACGGAGGAGTATTTTTACATGTTGAAAAGTCCTCCAAAAACTGTAAGGTTACTCCATACTTTTTGAAGGAAAATATGACCCTCGCTAACCATAGATTACGTAATGATATAGTATTGCGCAGTTGTAAATACATGCTAGGATTACTGATTTTCAGGTTTCCACAAGTATTATATGGAATTGTATTCTTCTGGGTGTTGACTCGCGTAGAATCTTGTTGAACCCGTTTCGATGACGTTTCCACGTGGTCACATCTGCCATTATCAAGTTTCCTTTATCTTTCTTGCTTTGCTCCGCGTTATTCGGATAAAAATTAACATATAAACGTTAAGACAAACTACTTGAACACACAGTACACCGAAAATCCTGGCACACTAATCGGCATTTGAGTGTCCAGTCACACCATCACCCGTCACGATTACAGTCATCAGTTATCATATCCCCGAGACTCGCTGATCCACAGAACCAAAAACAAGAAATGGCAAACATAACAACTGCATTATTACAGAATGGATTCTCAAAAAAGAACATTTACAACGCTTTGAAACCAAAGGGAACCAAAAGTGAAGAACAGGAAGAAAAAGCACCACTTGCAAAAGTACTATTGCCGTACGTAAGAGATGCTGCCGGAAAAATAGTGAGGCATTAGAACAACGTTTACAACGGAGCAAAAAATATTTTCAATTCATCAATCAATTATTGTGGATGGGTGTTTCGAGGTAAATCCATTGCCGATGGACAAGTGGTGCATTACAAAGCAAAATTGGTTGCAAAAGCTGTGAACAGAAACCAGGTGTGGACTACAATGAAACATTCGGCCCTGTTGCCAGATTTGATAGTGTGAGGAAAATTTTTGCTGTTGCTGCTAATGATGTAAACACCGTCTATCTTTATGCAGAGCTAGAAGATGATGGAATTGTAGCTGGCTCAGATGAAAAAGAAGTCGATGAACTTCTCCAGGAGATGATGAATGAATTTAAGATTACTGTGCCTTTAACAGCCTATTTTCTAAGAATAAAACTTGCAAGGGGAGAAAATGGATCAATCTTCTTGAACCAAAAAGGATACTGTAAGAAAATTTTAGATAGATTTGGGGTTTCAGGAGCAAACCCTAGTAATCCAATTGATCCGAAGAAAGAAGAAAAAATTTTTACAGTACCAAGTTTATAGAGAGAAGCTGTTGGATGTCTCATCTATTTAATGATAGCAACAAGACCAGATATTGCATTTGCTGTTGGAAAGGTTGCACAGAAGCTGTAGAAGCCCACTGAAGTGACCTTCAGATACCTGAAAGGCACAACTGATCGTGTAATCAGCTACAAGGCTGATCTGAAAGCAGGAATACTCGAAGAATATAGTGATGCCGATTATGCAGTACAGTGGTGGGATCATTACTTGGTCAAGCAACAAACAAAAAAGTGTTGGTTTGTCAAGCACAGAGGCTGAATATGTCGCAGCAAGTGAGGACGTTAAAGAAATAGTGTGGTTGAAACTGCTACTAAGTGAAATCGCCCAGCTGAAAGAAACTTCATATCTTCAAGTGAACAATGCTAGTGCTGAGCGATTGATCAAAAATCCAGTGTTCCACAAGCGAGTAAGCATATTAATATCCGATATCACTTTATTTGTGAAAAATATATGGAAAAGGTACATGTGGCAAGTGAGCAACAGTTAGCTGATCTGATGACCAAGCCCTTTGGGAAAAATACGTTTCAAAGGACTTTGTGATCAACTTGGAATGTGCTGTGAATGACAATAAGATTTGAGAGAAAATGTTGAAAATAGACAAAATGATAATGAAACCAAAATGATAGTCAATGTGGGACACAAGGCAAAAAGAATAATAAGACAAACCATAGAGATAGAAAATGTGACTCCCACAGGTTACAACCCACATGGGAACTACAAGTAACCCACGTCAACAAGCTATAGAATATTACAAACATCACATCACTAGTAGTAGCAACAACACCCGCCCACACAGAAAGTAAAATCCAGAAAAGTGGCGAAATTGCAAAACGCCACCGTAGATAAAAGGGCAACAGAAGTAGAAAACGGCAGTTTTGTGCGAAGAGACTTGATAATGGCCGATGTGATTGCGCCGAAACATCATCAAAACGATTCAACAAGATTCCACGCGAATCAACACCTGGAAGAATAAAATTCCACACTAGGAATCTAGGAATGTATTTATGTTTTAAGTTTTTCCTATATTTACTTGAGCTTCCATATCACGAATTTCAATTCAATAAGGGTAGCAGGTCTTTTTAAATTGTATATGAACAAAAAAAATATCGCCATCATTTCAAAATCATAATAAACGGTTCCCTTTTCCACGGATGATTGGAGATACCATTAGAAGAAGCCCCTTTATGCAGTATCAATTTAATAAATCATCCATAACGGCTTTTATCACACGATATTGACGAAGTTTTCCCCTCAAGCCAAATTAAAGTAATATGCCACAATTTCTAAAGTAATCTCTAAAATGCCTAACATCATTAATCTTCTAAATAACAAGCACGCATCGGTCTATGAAGATATGTCGTTGCTCTTTTTTTTGCTCTATAAACTTGACATCGATCCTTTTCTCTCCTTGATGTGTAACGTTACGAGATGCAAATCAAAGCAATTTATATTACTTGTGCGTAAATTGAATGTTGTCGTTGATTAAAAAGACGATGATGTTTCAAGGGCTTTGCCAAAAGTTTTGGTCAGCGCACGTACAATGTTAACTATAATAATTCAGTTTTTGATGGCTAGATCGGACTGCAAATTGATGTTTACGTCGGTTTTGAAATTGAGGTCACATAACTATAGAAAATTCAAATGTTTGGACTTAATGGATTGGAAATGGAGCGGAAAATCGAATACAGTATTAATATTTATATGAACGTTTTCTTACATCGTTACATATAATATCTTTTCAGGGAGGGAGACATGATCGCCATACATGCAGTGTTCCACGCAAAATGAGGAATGCAAACCTGTCTGAGAATAAAAAGTATGTTTTTCAGGGCGCTTTGTTTACGAATTCTTTTGCAGAACTTATGTTTTTTATTGAGCTAAGCTTGGAAAACATTGTGAATAGTCCTGTTTTTAAGCTTAATAATAATAATTATAAGGGTCCAACACTCACCAGCTTCAATTTGGCCGAAACTTGGTGTGGGCAAAGAACCACCCTAGAGATGACCATCTGCAAAATTTCATTTCATGTCATAACATCAAGCATTTTGGAAACTGTGGCCTTCCATTTGGAGGGTTTCTCGATGGATCCGCGACAAAATGGAACAAAACCCAATTTTTGACTCACTATTATTACAAGCCAAAAGCACATACTCTTACTACCACGTTTGGTACAACTTTTGGTGCTGAATCTGAAAACCGTGGTATCGAGAGATAAAATTTACTTCAGGGGCAGGATTCAAAGTGCCTTATAAAATCTGCGGAGGATACGGAGTAAGTTTTTGGGGTCTTACAGTACCATTCCATATTATCTTCATTCAGAGCCACTTATCTTGGTTTCTATTGGAGCATAAACATGGTGAGAAACACCAAGTTACCAAAAATGAGTCAAATAAAATGACTTGGATCATTTCAGAAATTATTTTTTTCACCGCCACTAGAAAGAGTACATTTTTTCATCTTGGTTCATCTTAGATTCGATTCAGCAAAGGGATGAAAAATAAGGCTGAACTTTGTAAAAAATCGTTCATAATGGTAATTAAGTAGTGGTAGTAAAGGTTTACAACCTGATACCTCGATGATTTAATTTAATTATCATAATTAATATATTATTATATGATTTTTTGCACCCTTTTGGTCCAGCTCGCTCATTTTACTGACCTGAAAGAGAATTGTGAATAGTCCATCCCCTTCAGCAACTACAACAGGACAACAGTACAATTTTCCTGAAGCCATATCACAAATCATTGAAGAACAATTTAGTTTCATGAAGTAGTAATTGTGAACAGGCTTGGGAACCAAGATAAAGAAACCTACTTGAGGGTTTGGAATCTAGATGAAGAAACCAACAATGAAGCTTTGGAACCTAGGACATCAACAATATGGCTTGGGAACCAAGATGAAGAAACCCATTTAAGGCTTTGGAACCTAGAGGAAGAAACCAACAATGAAGCTTTGGAACCTAGGACATCAACAATATGGCTTGGGAACCAAGATAAAGAAGAAATGCACTTGAGTCTTTGGAACCAAGATGAAGAAACCACTTGAGGCTTTGGAACCAAAATGAAGAAACCAAAAGGAAGCTTTGGAATCTAAATAAGAATCCAACATGGAAGCTTGGGAACCCACCCGTGATTAGGCATGCCTTGCCATTGCGCGATGCCTTGGCAATGGGGATGCTGATTCTAGAGAATAATTTCTAACAGAATTTACTCCACAGTTATCATGGACCTACGCATTCCTGAGATATGATTGGTTCCCAGAAATATCTATTATCTTGTACAATGCAACTGTGTTTTAGTGCAAGTATCCGTTTTCATTTAATCACAGATTTTAATTGTGGCCCAGCAACTAGGCTCAATCTTAGGAAACGATTGTAGCTGATAGATTCATGGGACAGTTCAATGTTAATGAGGAACATCAACAAACTGCTGATGGTTGGTCTTATCCATCGTGATGGTTGAGTTTAACACATCGCACCGCTTTATTACCACAGTGCATTATGAACGATTTTTCACGAAGTTCACCCTTACTTGTCATCCCTTTGCTGAATCGAATCTAAGATGATCCAAGATGATTCTAGTAGAAAAAATGTGCTCTTTCCAGTGGTGGCGAAACAAATAATTTCTGAAAACAAGTACTTTATTTGACTCTGAACATTGCTCATTTTTGGCAATTTGGTGTTTGGCACCATGTTTATCCTCCAATAGAAAACAAGATAAGTGACACTGAATGAAGATAATATGGCATGGTACTGTCTCAGGCACAATTAACAAATTTGTGAAGTGGCAGTTTTCCTTTACTCATTATTCATAAGATATCTCGCCCTAAAGTAGAGACCCTAAAACTTACTCCCTATCCTCTGCAGATTTTATAAGGCACTTTGACCCTTGCTGCTGGCTCCTGAAGGAAATTTTATCTCTCCATACTACGTTTTTCAGGTTCAGCGACAAAAGTTATACCAGACGTGGTAGTAAGAGAGTCCTACGTGCTTTTGGCTTGTAGTAATAGTAAATTGGGTTTTGTTCCATTCTGTCGCGGATGCATTGAGAAGCCTTCCAAATGGAAGGCCACAGTTTCCAAAATACTTCATGTTATGACATGAAATTTTCCAAATGTTCATTTCTAGGGTGGTTCTATGCCCACACCTAGTTTCAGGAAAATTGATAATGGTCAGCGTGGGTGCTACTAGATCATTTTAAAAATATCAATTTCATTCGCCAATTACAGAAAATCGCTCTTAAATTTGTTCTCCAATAACGGTCGCGGATCGCAGATACGAAAAAACGATAAGAAACAAAAAGTTTGTAAACAAAACGGACAATTTATTTCTTATTGTGGAATCTACCAGCTGCGCGTCGCAAGAAAGTTCTGGGGAAGAAAATGAGACATGACCCCTAATAGAATATCTCCCTGTAGATTTTTGCAACCATTTAGGACGCCCAATAATATAAGCCTTAAGAGTGACGTGTATTCCAAATTTGAGTTAAATATCTCAAAAGCTGTTAAGGAGCTCTAAAGACAAAACGAAAAAAATTTCAAGGACCTGTAGATTAGTAAGGAAGCGTTTGCGGACCTACGTTTATATAAACTTTAAATTATGAAATTAGCCAAAGAATCACCCCCTTCCATATGTACATGACATTTAGGAACACCCTGTATTGTAATACGAGCAAATAAAACGCATTACAGAAGGTCAAAAGTTTGTGGTATTTAAGTGACCTATTTGTGCCAAAAATTTGTGCGCTGTTAAGTTTTCGCCTTCTGGATTTGACAGATCTTTTCAATTTAGTCTTTGAATTTTTGTTGAACATCCTTTCTGCAATGACCTTCTTTGTTAAATTGGGAAAACTAAATCTCGATCGTCTCATACTTTGTTCATTGGTAAAATTTACTATCAATACATGAGCCATGACGACCAATTAATATTGTCTCAAAAATACACATTCGGGCTCCCAAAGTGTGAGAACACTGGTATCTGAGCTTTGAGTTTCTCACACGCAATTTTCGACGGGAATCAAATTAAGGAAAAGTGTAATCTGTGTGCTTGAAAATTTAAAGCAGAGGGAAGTTCTGTTTTACAATTCGACTAAGTTTATCATCTAATATACATTTTCCACGAAATCTTTTACGTCAAATTGTTGGATAAAATAATATCAAATTTACATATACACATACGAAAAGACAACAAATTACATTAAAGTGACTTTAGAATAATATTTTCCAAACTTGGGAGCTTTTCAATTATGAAAACTTGATTTTACCACAATGACAAAGTTAACAATCTACTTCAACAAACTTCTATGTTAATATAAATGAATTTAAAATGAAAAATGACTCCGCAAAGCAGATTTTCAGTTTGGGGGGGGGGGGGGGGGGAGGTCTTGTTGTAAATATAGCAATGTTGTTGCACTGATGATACTTTAGCTAGCAAAACAAAAAAAAAGTCAAAAGGATAAATGACCTCCTTAAAGTCACTCGAAATTCAACGATAATCTAAATAAAATAGTATTTTCTTTTATTACAGATACACCCTCCTTCGCTATATCCCGTGAACCCGGTTTTGGTATTCCAATTCGTGAAGGGATGCCCGTATCTTTGAAATGTGATGTCGATTCGAATCCGAGGGCAGCTCCTTTATGGCAAAAGGACGATACAAATCCACCGGTACAACAAACACCCGACGGTTTTCTTAACTTTACCGAGATACGAAGGGAGCACAGCGGATGGTATAAATGTACATCGCGACATCTTTTAGGAAGATTTTCTAGTATTGGATACTTTTTAAACGTACGATGTGAGTATAAAATTTTTTTTTAAGTATATTTAATATTTCTGAAGGGTGGAATAAATTTATCTCCGATGAGTTAAAATGTCGCTCTAAGAGAATTTGTTAATTAACTTAAAAGCCGACCAGGGTGTATTTTAAAAGGAAGGGTGTATTTCATATTACACGGGGCTAATGGACGTACACCAAATTGAGTTTCTGCATGTTTAATAATTTTCATATTTTTCATAATTTACATTAACTTTGTGAAGTCTTCTTAAAAGTAGGTATATCGCCTCTATCAAAAAGTTTGTACAGAAATTTGTTTACAAGGGTGCTTCAAAATTAACAATTAACCTCCAATTCGCGCATTCCTGTTCCTTATTTACCGTCAAGGGTTGTACTGAACTATTACACAATTCATTGTAATTTTCAAGATTAGTGGAGCATTCACCCTGAAGTTCCCTGGAAATGTATATCTTCATACGGTCTTCAACAGTTCTAATGTACGTTTCACACCGAGAATTCAGTATGGCTAGCATAGGCAATACATTTTAAATGGGAGAAATCCGAGCAGCGTTGCCGTTACTGGCATATTAGTGACAAGGTCGGCTCGCTCTAAAGAGTTTCTGAATTACAAATTGCATTTTCTGAATTACAAGTTACTAATCTGAATTACAAGTTTCACTTCCTAAGTTACAAGTTACTAATCTGTATTATATGTGACACTTTCTTAATTACAATTCATTAATCTGAATTACAGGTTACACTTTCTGAATTACAAGTGACTAATCTGAATTACATCTGACACTTTCTGAATTACAGTTAACTATTCTGAACTACAAGCTACACTATCTGAATTACAATTTATTAATATCTATGAATTACAAGTTACACTTTCTGAATTACAATTGACTATTCTGAATTACAAGTTACACTTTCTGAATTACAATTGACTATTCTTCATTACAAGTTAGACTTTTTGAATTACAAGTGACTAATCTGAATTACATCTGACACTTTCTGAATTACAATTGACCGCTGAACTACGAGCTACACTATCTGAATTACAATTTATTAATATCTATGAATTACAAGTTACACTTTCTGAATTACAATTGAGTATTCTGAATTACAAGTTACACTGTCTGAATTACAATTGACTATTCTTCATTACAAGTTAGACTTTCTGAATTACAATTGACTATTCTTAATTACAAGTTACACTTTCTGAAGTACAATTGACTATTCTGAACTACAAGCTACACTATCTGAATTACAATTTATTAATATCTATGAATTACAAGTTACACTTTGTGAATTACAATTGAGTATTCTGATTTACAAGTTACACTTTCTGAATTACAATTGACTATTCTGAACTACAAGCTACACTATCTGAATTACAATTTATTAATATCTATGAATTACAAGTTACACTTTCTGAATTACAATTGACTATTCTGAATTACAAGTTACACTTTCTGAATTACAATTGACTATTCTTCATTAAAAGTTAGACTTTCTGAATTACAATTGACTATTCTTAATTACAAGTTACACTCTCTGAATTACAAGTGACTATTCTGAACTACAAGGTACACTATCTGAATTACAATTTATTAATATCTATGAATTACAAGTTAGACTTTCTGAATTACAATTGACTATTCTGAATTACAAGTTAGACTTTCTGAATTACAATTGACTATTCTTAATTACAAGTTACACTCTCTGAATTACAAGTGACTATTCTGAACTACAAGCTACACTATCTGAATTACAATTTATTAATATGAATTACAAGTTACACCTTCTGAATTACAATTGACTATTCTTAATTACAAATTACACTCTCTGAATTACAATTGACTATTCTGAATTACATGTTACACTTTCTAAAATACTTCTCATACTTTCTGAATTACAATTGGATAAGGTGTAGTATCTTGAGTTTGGCGTAAACTCAACGTTTACTTTTCTCCAAAATAATCGCACATAGTTTAGTGCAACATTGGCCCTCGAAACTGTGCTCGTACCTTGAAGAATTGCTTTTCAACACTTTCCTGCAATAGTATTGAGAAGTTTACACCCATTCTCGGTGATTTAAGTTGGAATTTCCCTATTTAATTTTTACTATACTGGGCAGGAGTGTCTTATCCCTAGCTATCTCATGTCTTAGACATCGGAAGTGTGTTTATATCCTTTTGGACCTGCACCTTCGTTGTGCTACCACAGCATTTTGCGCAATGTTATCTGTCCATTCAGACCCATCTGCAAGTCTCTCTATAATCCATTTTTGTCCGTGGTACGTACCTTCTCCATTCCATTCCCAATCTTTGTGGTTACGTCTGTGCCTGGTTCCGCCATTTCAGTGTTTCGTTGACAGGTCCCGTTATCCAGACTATTGTTACCACTAGTTTTCCGAAGGTTCTTGGTTCGAGACTGACCTGGTCACAACAGGTGATGAGCAAGACTTCATTCACAAGATTTCACAATGTAAAACTCTTTATTGCCCAGTTTGAATTACTTCAAATTTAGTTCACATACTTTCCTGGACTTTTGTTTACTTGGTGGCACTATACTAACTGAAATCGTATAGTGTCCCATAGGGACTCTAAAATCGTTTCGATAGGGACGCCATCTATGCTCCAGCTACATGAATTCAGTTAGTATAAATGATTCCAGTCTAGCTGATCTTTTTGGCTGGTAATGCACAAAAACTTGCCCCCCCCCCCCCCCCCACACACAATCAGCAATTCGGAAAATGAATAATTAAGGAACAATTAAAGATTAATTTTGGAACACAATAAAAAATTTTGGAACGCAAAAATATAGTCAGGAAGTGCAATTTTTGGTTGGGGGTCCTAGCTTGGCGTTACGCCAACGACCTTCTTTTTGGAAATTAAAGAAAGAATCCTTTGTAATACTACCACTCCTATCCCAAAAATTATGAAAATGAATTACGTTTTTGGTTTAAATGATTATTTATTATCCTCTATGTCGAAAAGTAATCATTTAGTGTTCATTTTGTTTGTAATAAACTATTTTTTTGTATTCATTTGACTGTTAATGTGTGACCTATCGGAGATTGGAAAAAACAACCCTCACACTTAAATATTTTGCTGCCCTTTGCTTTGTCCACCAAGCCCATCCAATTTTCTTGTTCATTAGATCCACTATTTGACCAATTAAATCTTTGTAGAATCGTGAACATGCATGGCAAACGCGCTTTTCGCCATAGCCCCCTTCTTCCCTATCATCAAGTGTACATTTTTGTTACATTGTTGTATCGCACACAAGCAGACCCTGAAGGGTTCACCTTCGCATACATCGTAATGTAAACTAAACATAAATAAATAAAAAGGTAAGGTGCAACTGCGGTCCCATATGTAATTATTTTATTTCACACCGAAATAAGCGCTACATCATCAGCTCTTTATGTTTGCGTTCCAAAATGTTGAATTGTGTTCCAAAATTAGTCATTAATTGTTCCTTAATTATTACACAGGACTTTTTTTAAATTGCCATACAGGTCGTTGGTGTGACGTCGAGCTAGCACCCCCACGAAATATTTTGTTTCCCGACTATATTCTTGCGATCCAAATTTTTTTATTGTGTTCCAAAATTAGTCTTTAATTGTTCCTTAATTATTATGCAGGACTTTTTTTAAATTCCCATAAAAAGGTCGCTGGCTTGACGTCAAGCTAGCACCCCCAACCAAAAATTGCGCTTCCTTACTATATCTTTGCGTTCCAAAATTTGTCTTTAATTGTTCCTTAATTATTATGCAGGACTGTTTTTTAAATTCCCATAAAAAGGTCGCTGGCTTGACGTCAAGCTAGTCTTTAATTTTCCCTTAATTATTATGCGGGACTTTTTTTTAAATTCCCATAAAAAGGTCGCTGGCTTGACGTCAAGCCAGCACCCCCAACCAAAAATTGCGCTTCCTGACTATATTTTTGCGTTCCAAAATTTTTTATTGTGTGCCAAAATTAGTCTTTAATTGTTCCTTAATTATTACACAGGACTTTTTTTTAATTCCCAAAAAAAAGGTCGTTGACTAGGACTAGGACCACCACCCAAAAATTGCGTTTCCTGACTATAGTTTTGCGTTCCAAAATTTTTTATTGTGTTCCAAAATTAGTCCTTAATTGTTGCTTAATTATTAGATAGGAATTTTCCGAATTGCTGATTGTGGGGCTGCCAACTTTTTGTGCGTATATGTTATGGAACTGAACATAATATGGTTGCGAGGTTTTCCTGGGTGTACGTTAAGAGCAATTAAAGTAAGTACCAAGTTTGTGAAAAGATGGTAAAGTAACGAGAGTACAGAAAGGAAGTCGATAAGAAAGCTTTTGATTACAGTTTTTCTTGAGTTGTGTGAAGAGTGCGTTGAAACTTTCAACGAGATTTTCCGTTTTTGTGCGCGCAATATACGTCATTAAAGAGTGAAGCTTTCTCGAACGGGAATTTGAAAATTTACTTTGAAAGGGAATTTTCACGGTATATACCGTAAACGATCTCAAATCGACCTTGACGGTTTTCCAATTTGAATACTCGTAAAAGAATCTTGTAGCGTTATATTCAAGTACATTTTCATTTAAGATACTCCGTTGTACTTCATGTCACTGAAAATGAGCTTAACGTCCTCTGTCTTGATTGTATGTATTTAATTAATAGTAGTTGAAATCTTCTGAGAGGGTGCACTTTAGTGCATTTATACAAACTTTGAGTTTGGATACAATAATTGTGCTTCCGCTGGTAGCTTCCGCATCCCCTTCAGATAAACTCAAATTTTATTCACGTTTCTGTTGTGTTTCCATATCTGAAAACTCCCTCCGGTCCTCATTTTCATAATAAACAAAGAAAACAGGATCAATTTACACGTATATTTTCTCCAGTTTTGAAAAGCTTGATTACAGTAATAAGCTTCCAATTTATGATCGCCTCCTTGTTTCAGATGATGTCGATGTAACACAAGAGCCCGACTTTGATGTACGTGAACTCAGCTCAACCGGAAGACACGTTGAAGTCGATCTAGGCGGTGCTGTCCAACTGGCCTGTCCTTCAGGTAAGTTATACCCCTTCAAAATCTAATATCGACATTGAAAGCAAATATTTACTTTGAAAATAAATGAGTACGAATCCCCAAAGCGTACTTGGGGGTGGTCGAAAGAGCGAGCGAAGAGGTATCGATAAATTCTTTGGCTGAAATTAGTTACAGCGCGCAATTAAAAAAAACGGGAGAAGATGAAGATAGTATCACGATTAAAGATAAAAAGAATCACCGAACTGGAAGCTTTCAACCGCTTTACTTACTTAACTGATATCGGTTCTATAAAAAATGTGTTCGAAACCCTAATTTACGATAACAACGAAAAATATGTTGCAGCGGCTCAATCTTTCCGTTATTGAAACTTAATTAACTTCCCTTTCCTTAACTATTTTTAGGTTTCAATTAAATTACATCCGTGCAATTATTAAATGTGCGCGGTTCACGACTTACCCACTGCTAAACATTTGGGATAACATAACCTTTAAAGTAGAGTAAATTTCGCTCGGCACGACGATGACCTTTTTTTTTGCATAATCGTTTCCTTCCACCTTTCTGCTTGTTTTAATCGTTAACACAGTTTCCCTTATTATGCCAATGAGTTTCATCCTTGTATTTTCCTTTGAGGGAACCCTCTTTTAAGTGTAAGCTTCTAACGGCATCTCGTACATAGTTGTTCCTCGACGACCATCAATACTGTGATGATTTTCTAAAATTCTGAATAATTAAATGATTGAAATTTACATATTCTGGATTACGATAGGACGCTGGACATAGGCCTCAATTTCGGTTCCTTTGTACTACCTCCCTGACTAGAGTGGCCCGACTCCGCAACGTCACTGAAAACATCCCACCCGTGAGATGACCCTGAAGATGCTGGAAGGGGAAAAGGCTCTAGTAGATTAGTTGTCCTGGAACCATTACGTTGGAGAACTCTGGCCAAGATTGGATAGAATTTTGAAAAGGACTTCATGCTTCGTGGTACCAAAGTAAGTAACAGTTTGGATAATCAGGCGCATGAATCTTGGAAGTAATGTGGACCTAGAAAGGATCACAGATCAGATCAAAAATGAAAACGAGACGTAAGTGGAAAAAATAGACATAGATATAGAAAAACACAAAGACATAATAGAAGTAAAAAGAATAGACAAATTTAATCGAGAATAAACAGGCCAATACTACTGAAAGGGAACACAACAATAACTGAGATCTAATATCATAACACCGAGGGAGGTCTAAAAGAATTGGTTGGAGAAATAATGAGATACAACATAGAAGTAGCAGCAATACAGAGACCAAGCGACTAGGAACTGAGATTATGGAAGGAGAACGGGCATTCAAAAGCGGAGATCAAATCAGAGAGCTGGGTACAGGATTCATTGTTTCAAAACAGTAGTGTATAGATGAAATCGTGGCATTCCATCCAAATCATGCACATAAAATTTAAAAAAAAAACAGATAAGAGCAATGTCCACAAATAGAATACCCATGAGAGCAATGCGAACAAGTGAGAAAAAAGGCGGTACTAAGGACAGTGGCGTAATGGAAATAATGGAGAAATGGGAAAGTCACTTTGAAGAATGCCTAATTGAAGAAATCGGACTACGGAAAGTAGACGTGAAAATGAGAGAAAAAACAGAAAGCGAGGAGTTAACCAAATCTATGCCAAAAGCATCAAGGTTGGAGCCGAACAGCTCTGGAAAAAGATATCCCTACATCCTCATAGAACTCATAATGGGACAAAGAAGAAATGCCAAAAAATTGGATAAAAACTCCCAAATGGTGATAAATTAAAATGCAAGATATTGGTAAAAATACTGCGAGTAAAACTGAACGGCCAGATGAAAAGCATCAAGAATATCAAGCAGAATTCAGTCCACAACCAATCAAATACTCGAACTAAGGCAACATGCTATGAAGATATGATGATGGTACAGAAAAATATTATGTGCATTATTTATAGACCTGCGCCAGGCATACAACAGTCTGAACAGGAAAAAAAATCTGAACAGTTGGAAATAGCAAAAAATAAACTCTTCGAAATGATTAGAATGGTCCAACTTGGCACAACATCACTGCAGTTCTGCACAGAAGCTTCATCGTCTCAAGGAGGAGAGGCGGATGAGGGAGAGATGATCAAAAAGGATATGAAAATTGAAAAGAAAGGCACGAAATGGACGTGAAGGGCCTGCATTTCCTGTTAATCGTCTTAATTAAAGAAACTCTTCCTAGAAACAGCAGATGTAGGACATGGATAGATGTACAAAACGCAATAATACCAAACTTTTTAAAGTTTAAAAGATTCAAGTAGCATCTAGGAAAAATGTCATAATAATAAACCGAAACATAACATAGATCTGCTAATGACAGAACGTGAACAAGAACGTCTCAAAGAAATTCTCCTAGAGTAAGAAGGATTTAAGTATGAATAAGAGGAGGAAAAGTAGAATTAGGTACGGGTTGTAGAAGATACAGAACGGTCAACAATAGGATGGTGTGAGGAGAAGAAGAGAGAAGGTAGCAGAAATACTTCTAAAGTACATGCACTGAATGGAGAGGAAATGGAAGAAGGTCTGCAGGATGATGAAAGTGAAGATGAGCAAGGGCTAAAGAAAATATACAAAGAGAGAACAATAAAAACGCTGAAACATTGGAAAATAGTGGAAAAAAGTAGACGGGTAAGGCAAAGAAATATTATAAAGCGATGAGAGATAGAAACGGTAGAAAGCAACAAATAAAGGAAAAGGGGAGGAAATGGAGAAGAAGTAAAATTTAGGCTGACCGACTCCTCCTCCCATGGTGCGTATCCTTGTAATGTTGCTCATAAACATCCCTTCAATAAGAGGATGGTCGATTTAATTTGTTCTGTTTTCTGCTGAGATCCGATACCCGTCTGCTTCTTCTGAATGATTTCATCTACACACTGTTTTAGGGTACAATGTATCCAAATGTCCCTCGCGTGCACATTTACACATGGCGATTCTTTTGGTAAAATTTTCGGCGAAATCTCGAACATTTCACGCCGAATGTTGTCTTTCAGGGCTTCAATCGTTTCTGGTTTATTTTTATAAACTCTATCTTTGAGATGGTCCCACAGACAATAGTTCAAAGGCGCCCAAATTACTTCAAAATTTCGTGAGATTATTCTTCCCGGTAATTTGTTTGCAATAAATTCATAATTTCGTTGGCTGTGTGGCATGTCGCATCGTCTCGTTGAAACCATATATCGTCAATGTCAATATCATCAACAATCGGCCAAAAAAACTTTGCCGCGATGTCGCAATCCGTTGACGGTAAACACTTTTCCAGCTGAATTTTCGAGGAAAAATGGCCCAATGGCACCACCAAATGCGCACCAAAACAGTAATACGAGAGGAATGTGAAGGTTTCTCAATATATCGCCATGGATTTTCCAATGCCCAAACACAACAATTTTCTTTGTTAACGGGTTCATTCAAATGAGCTTCGTGTGAGAAGATTTTTCAGCAAAACCATCCGGTTGCTGTTGGATGAGATTTGCGAATTGTCGACGTCGCCGATGATCGTTTAGCTTCAATTCTTGCACCAACTGAACTTTGTAAGGCTTAAGAGATAATTCCTTATGCAAAATACGCCATGTGGTGGCAACATTTGCTGTGAAAGCTGCTCATTTCACAATCATCTCCCATGCTTCCCGTACAGCAGCGATATTTTCAGTTGACGGCCGAGGCGTCTTTTTATGTCTTGTAAGAATCCTTTTTGTGTCATTTTAATAAAGGACCCTGTAGGGTCCTAAAATGCCTTACAAAGAACGTAATAGATGGCGGTAGTAGGAGGGTGGGGGCCGCACGTGAGACAGGTACTCCCACTAAAGAGACCCCCTCCCAATACACCAGTCTATAAAAGCGTAATCCTGTGCTAAAACAAGAAGTTGAGATTTAGGTATCTAACAGTTCCGCTCCTGATTACATATCCAGACCTGTTATTTACATATCCAGACCTGTTATTACCCTAAAACATAATTTGTGCGTAAAGTGTTGTGCCGTAATTGTTTTCTTACCGTTCCGTAATTGTGTATATTTCGTTTGTCACGACCTGTGTACGGATTCCTTTTGGAACCGAGCCTGGTCAACGTATTCCCGAAACCCTTGTGTTTGTCCGGACCTGTGTACGGATTCCTTTTGGAACCGAGCCTGGTCAACGTATTCCCGAAACCCTTGTGTTTGTCCGGACCTGTGTACGGATTCCTTTTGGAACCGAGCCTGGTCAACGTATTCCCGAAACCCTTGTGTTTTGTCCAGCCCTGTGTACGGATTCCTGTTGGAACCGAGCCAGGGATTGTGCGGGTATACCTTCCTCCGTACTTTATAAATGCAACGGCAGCACCCTACGAACAGCCAGTATAAATCATAACCAGACTCCCGACCTAATCCCTGTTTACCTCATATATATAAATCCAGTCCTTCCTGTACTGATTAAAACCTCCGGAACCGTTTCACTTGCAGCAAGCCACCAGGTGGTTGAAAAGCCCAAAGATAAAACACCTGTAAACAAGGGGGTTATAGGTTAAACCGCCAAAAACTTCCGATAGCTACCAGCTACCAGTACCGAAATTAACATCATACATACGTGGTGTTACACCGCCGAGACGTCCATAAAACACACCACCAGGTATTATTATAAATAAAATAACACGTTTTACTTGCAGGAAAATAGCCGTTGCAATCCGACTTACGCTTCCAATAAAGTACCGACGACGGGAAGATAAAGAAAGGGACACCGCCACCGAAATAAATTATATTTATTATCGTTTGTAAATATAAATTGTAACATTATAATAATTATCACGTACGGAATATTATTATTGCATAAAGAGCGTAATCTCCAACTTGAGCTACCTGTGTTTGTAACGAATTATAAAGTAGTCCACCGAATATATATAACCACAGAATAGGTGTATACACGGTGGACCTTACAAATGGCGCCCGAGCACCGGATTTAAAAAGAACGGAAACCAGTCGACAAGTAAGCAATTCAATTAATTATAAACTACAACTAAACACATAAAAAGGCCTGCAAGAGTTTGTTGGATACTCGAAGATAATTTCTTTTCTTCCAGAACTAATTTTATTTTTCCAGAAGCTAATTTTTATTTTTTTCCAGAATTAATTCATTTTTCTTTCCAGAACGTAATTTTTATTTTCTTCTTTTCCAGAGCTAATTTTTATTTTCCAGCCGTTTTAGTTTGTTGAACACCTGAAACATTTATTTTAGAAAGAATAGTTTAAAAGTGTGCATACCAAGATGGCAACAGCTGCGTATGATGATGATATTCCAATCTGAGATACGAGTCAGTTGGGTATATAATCTTAAGAAGGACGCCCTGGCGAAGAAATTAGACGAGGCAGGCCTAAGTTCCTCGGGGACTGTCGAGGAGTTACGCAACCGATTAATCCAGGCCCTGAGAAGTGGAGGGGTCTCCACCAACGAAGGAGATAGGGAACCACCACCAGTACCCGAATTCCCACTTCATACCGGAACCCTGAAACGTACCCAACCTGAGACAGTAAGGGCCATCTTCGATTATACGTTACCGAGACCACACCCTGAGCTAGGGCTTCCAAGAGCACCTCCACCAGTCCTACCCACAGCCGCCGAACTGTGCGACAAGGTGCGGAAATGGGGCGTGAAATTTGATGGCACTAGTGACGCCTTGGGCTTTTTAGAAAGGGTGGACGAGTTAAAGGAATGTTATGGCTTCAGGGATTCTGACCTACTCCAGACCCTCCCCGAGATGCTTAAGGGGAGAGCTTTACTTTGGTATCGAAACCACAAGGCGTTCTGGAGGAACTGGGGAGAAGTGGTCCAAAGCTTCCACCTCTACTTCATACCTCATAGATACCAGTACAAGTTAGAAGAGGAAGTCAGGAACCGAATCCAGCAGGCGAGAGAGATGACCTCCGAATATGTTACAGATATCATGACATTAATGCGTCGGCACGGAGGGATGTCGCAGGCCAGTCAGCTGGAACGTATATACGAGAATTTGAGGCCTGAATACAAACACTACATTCGACCCAGAGATTTCCAGTCCCTACCGGAATTACTTGCCATGGCCAGCGAATTTGAAAAGCTGCCGAAGGCCGCCAGCCCGGAATACCAAGGCCAGAATAGGCAGAGGGTACAGTTTGAGCCAATAGCACCCGTGAGGAACAGGAGCCAGGCACCAGCTGGCCAACCCGCCAACACATCTGAAAGCAGAAACCCCAGAGATACTAATAACCCCAGTCCAACTTACAACCGGGCGGAAGTATGCTGGAGATGTGGAGAGAGCGGCCACCGACGAACAAATTGTACAGGCACATATAGAGCGTTCTGTTCCAGATGTGGGAGGCACGGAGTCTTGTCCCGTAACTGCCCCTGCAGACCAGTGGAGTCTTTACATACAATGACCGAAAACCCTGTGGGGAAAGATTCCGAAGTGAACAGGGAAGCAGTGGAAACACTCACCTGTCAGCCAGCAATGAATAAGTCTCTAGGGGACAACCGACTCTTCCTAAAATTAGAACTCTTCCAGAATACTATTATGGCCCTTGTCGATACAGGAGCTGCACGAAGCTACATTGGCACGAGGGTGAGAAATCTTCTAGAGCAACAGAATATCCTTCCCGTACACCAGCAAGCAGCCCAGGTTCAATTAGCCGAAGGATCACTGGTCCGTACCTGGGGATTATATCGATTTAATATCCGCCTGGAGCAACATATCTTAAGAATCGAGTGCCAATACTTACCCGAGTTGGCCTCCGACCTAATCGTGGGGTTAGACTTCCTGAGTTGGCACCAAATTACCCTGCACCTTGGCCGTAGGACCCTGATAGTGATGGGAGAAAGTATCCAGTTACAAGGAGACCGACATGAAGGGTTGGCCGGGATAAGGGGGCCCGATCAAATCCAACTCGAGCGACTGAATACCTTCCTCGAGGAAGAGTTGAAACCTTTCGAGTCATCTCCAGGTAAGACAACCCTGATAAAGCATCACATTACCATAAAACCAGGGACCGAGCCCCGAAAGCAAAGGTATTATCCGAGAAACCCTGCAATACAAGAAGTAATCAATCAAGAAATTGACCAGATGATAGTAGACAAAGTCATCGAGCCTACCACCAGTCCCTGGAGTTCACCGATCGTCCTGGTGAAGAAAACATCCGGGAAATACCGATTTTGTGTAGACTACAGGCAGGTGAATCAACGCACCGTCAAGGACGCCTACCCATTACCATTCATACAGGGGATATTAGATCGACTGCGAGAAGCCCGCTACATCAGCACCCTGGATCTAAAAGCCGGATACTGGCAGATACCACTCGACAAAGAAAGTCGACCCGTTACAGCCTTCACTGTCCCCGGACGAGGACTGTACCAGTTCCGAGTATTACCCTTTGGTCTACACTCCGCCCCTGCGACATTCCAGAGGTTGCTGGACCTCATCCTTGGACCAGAAATGGAGGAGAAAGCGTTCGCATATCTAGACGACATAATCATAATTGGTAAGTCATTTGACGAACATCTCCATAACTTACGAGAAGTATTGCGAAGATTAAGGAAGAGTGGTCTCCAATTGAACCTCGAAAAATGTTTGTTCTGCCGTACCGAACTAAGATATCTTGGACACCTCATTACCCAAGATGGCATCCGTCCAGACCCGGAAAAGGTGGAAGCCATACAAAAGATGGAGAAGCCCGGGAACGTAAGGGCAGTACGTAGGTTCCTGGGGATGGCTTCCTGGTACCGTAAGTTCATACCACGCTTTGCCCAGATTGCCCAACCATTGACACAGCTTCTGAAAAAGGGGTTAAAGTTTACATGGCACCCACAACAAGAGACCGCATGGAACCAATTAAAACAGGCTCTCACTACAGCCCCGATACTCACCTGTCCCGATTTTAGCCAGACGTTCCTACTCCAGACCGACGCCAGTAGTACCGGCTTGGGAGCAGTGCTAGCCCAGGAACAAGATGGTGGAGAGAAGGTAATAGCATACCTCAGCCGAGCTTTGAATCCCGCAGAGAGGAACTATTCCACCATCGAGCAAGAGTGTTTAGCTGTGGTATGGGCCGTGCAGAAGCTGAAGGGCTACTTGGAGGGTTATCATTTCAAAGTGATCACTGACCACCGTAGTCTCAAATGGCTTCATAGCATGGAACAACCAACCGCCAGACTTGCTAGGTGGATTTTTCAACTTCAACCATATGATTTTGAAGTTATCTACAGGAAGGGCCAATGGAATAAGGTGGCGGACGCGCTGTCGCGGGCACACGAAGACCACCACCCTAAAGAGAGACAGATAGCCGCGATCCAGGAAGCTGCCAGTCCGAGAATAGAATCGTGTAAGTGGTACGACACCTTGAGGGGAAAAGTTACCGCTAACCCGAAGGATTATCCGGGATACCGCATCCATCAAGGGGAACTCTACCGCGAGTGTCCTGCTACGTCACCAGAAGCAGCAGAAGGCTTCACCAGCCGATGGAAATTGTGCGTCGCAGGCCCACAAAGAAGAAGGGTTTTACAAGAATGCCATGATAACGCCACCGCTGGACACCTAGGAGTGGCTAAAACTATATCCCGCTTGTTTCAGAACTACTACTGGCCTGGAAGTAAACGAGATATAATAAAGTACGTTACAAATTGCAATACTTGCCACCGATATAAATCCAGTACACAGGCACCCCGAGGCGAGATGTATTTTTCACGAACCAACCAGCCATGGGAAATGGTAAGCATTGACTTGATGGGTCCATTTCCCCGATCAAAGCAGGGAAATTGCCACCTCATAGTATTCCAAGATAGGTTTACGAAATGGGTAGAGGTGAAAGCAATCCGGAAGGCTACCAGTACGGTCCTAATTAAGCATTTACAGGAGATAATAATTTGTCGGTTCGGGACCCCTCGAGTAGTAATTACAGACAATGGCACCCAGTTCACCAGCCAGGCCTTCCGGAATGTGTTGAACGAATGGGGAATCCAGCACCAGCGGACTCCGCCGTATACTCCTCAAGCTAATCCTGTGGAGCGAGCAAATAAAGTCATCGGGACTATGATAGCCCAGGTAACGAACGAAGTAGCGAAGGATTGGGATGGAAAACTGGCCGAGATTGCGTTTGCCACTAACACAGTAAGGCATAGATCTACAGAGTTTTCACCCGCGTTCCTCAACTTCGGCCGGGAGCTGCTACCTACAGGAACACTACTGCGGGAAGTACAGCCGGAAGTTGAGGGAGAACCATTGACTACACAGGAATATGGCCGCTGTGTAAGGAAGCTAGAGGACCTTCGTCAACTAGCGCGGGAGTCTATGGAGGAGGCATTTGGGTCCCAGAAGAGGTACTACGACTTGAGACGAAGACCATATCGGCCGAAAATAGGTGAGAAAGTTTATTACAGGGAACACATCTTGGCGGAGAAGGGAAAAGGGATCTCCAGTAAATTAACCCCTAAATATGCCGGCCCTTTTCCCATCAAAAGAATTATTTCACCTGTGATCGTGGAAGTCCAAACAGATAGGAAGCGAAACCGCCTCCAGAGGGTCCACGTCAAAGATCTAAAAGTGGTGGGACAAGATGAACCAGAAGTCGAGCCATCTAGTACCCCACCACCAGAAGATAGAGAGGGGAGAGCTTCGCCAGAAACTCCAAGATCAGGTGAGAACAGAATTAGTTTATGTGCGATGGCTCCAGTGAAGAGAACGATCAAGAAACCGAAAGTGAGGGTGTACCCGTGGGTGCCAAACCAGTATTGTAGGAAGCGAGGAGTACCGTTGGCTTTCATCAGTCGCGCGCCCGGTCCCATCTGTATTACGGGGCAAGTAGAAGATATGACAGCGCGAATGAAGCGATTGTTCGGTAGCCCCTATTCGCCACTGAAGAAGCAGAGGGAGGAGAGTCCAGACCGAAAAGAAGAGAACACTCCGTCGCCCATGGGGAATTGGCCGGCATTACCAACCCCCGACTCAGGGTTAGCGGCAATGTGCTTGATAGAACCTGTAGAATGGGAAACTATTATTCCCACGTGGGAAAATAATGAAGCGAAGAACTTACCCGAATTGGGAATCAAGCGAATCGAAATAACTCCTGAAGAGAGAGCAGTGGTACCAGCAGCCGCAGAGATCGAAGAGGAGGAAGCCCCCCAGGTCCACCTCACTTCTCCAGGAAAACTCTCACGCCAGGAGAGACGTAGGCTGAAGCGAAATAAGAGGCGAGTGGTGGTGAAGGTGGGCCAGCACGACTTCATCAGGATGAAGAAGCACGAAAGGGAAAGCTTGGGCCTTGGTAACCGTCGTCACCCCGGAGAGGAGATAATCTGTAAGAATCCTTTTTGTGTCATTTTAATAAAGGACCCTGTAGGGTCCTAAAATGCCTTACAAAGAACGTAATAGATGGCGGTAGTAGGAGGGTGGGGGCCGCACGTGAGACAGGTACTCCCACTAAAGAGACCCCCTCCCAATACACCAGTCTATAAAAGCGTAATCCTGTGCTAAAACAAGAAGTTGAGATTTAGGTATCTAACAGTTCCGCTCCTGATTACATATCCAGACCTGTTATTTACATATCCAGACCTGTTATTACCCTAAAACATAATTTGTGCGTAAAGTGTTGTGCCGTAATTGTTTTCTTACCGTTCCGTAATTGTGTATATTTCGTTTGTCACGACCTGTGTACGGATTCCTTTTGGAACCGAGCCTGGTCAACGTATTCCCGAAACCCTTGTGTTTGTCCGGACCTGTGTACGGATTCCTTTTGGAACCGAGCCTGGTCAACGTATTCCCGAAACCCTTGTGTTTGTCCGGACCTGTGTACGGATTCCTTTTGGAACCGAGCCTGGTCAACGTATTCCCGAAACCCTTGTGTTTTGTCCAGCCCTGTGTACGGATTCCTGTTGGAACCGAGCCAGGGATTGTGCGGGTATACCTTCCTCCGTACTTTATAAATGCAACGGCAGCACCCTACGAACAGCCAGTATAAATCATAACCAGACTCCCGACCTAATCCCTGTTTACCTCATATATATAAATCCAGTCCTTCCTGTACTGATTAAAACCTCCGGAACCGTTTCACTTGCAGCAAGCCACCAGGTGGTTGAAAAGCCCAAAGATAAAAACACCTGTAAACAAGGGGGTTATAGGTTAAACCGCCAAAAACTTCCGATAGCTACCAGCTACCAGTACCGAAATTAACATCATACATACGTGGTGTTACACCGCCGAGACGTCCATAAAACACACCACCAGGTATTATTATAAATAAAATAACACGTTTTACTTGCAGGAAAATAGCCGTTGCAATCCGACTTACGCTTCCAATAAAGTACCGACGACGGGAAGATAAAGAAAGGGACACCGCCACCGAAATAAATTATATTTATTATCGTTTGTAAATATAAATTGTAACATTATAATAATTATCACGTACGGAATATTATTATTGCATAAAGAGCGTAATCTCCAACTTGAGCTACCTGTGTTTGTAACGAATTATAAAGTAGTCCACCGAATATATATAACCACAGAATAGGTGTATACACGGTGGACCTTACAGTCTTGTACCGAACCGGTCCACTCAAATTTTTTGATCATCTTAATTCTTATTCCGCCCCCTGTTGGACGATTATAACGACCGAATATGTCCATAATTTTGCGAAATGTAGTTTTCACGAATCCGCCATTTTTGAAACTACTGAAAAATAAACTCAAATTTGAAAGACCCTGTATTTACGCCAGTTTTCATAATAACAATCACATTAAGCGTGACCGAGGGGAGTTTGTAAGGATGTATAAGTCAAAGGCGGTGTCCAGAAAAGCAAAAGTAAGGCCTTATAACATGGTGATTATTTGTTTAAAGAAAAAATTTCTTACAAATGGATTCTTATCCTATCCTCCCTTAACTCCGTATAAAATACTTGGAACCCAAAACAAAACACTAAAAATTAAACATTTACATTCTATTCCTCTTAATACGTAATACAATAGAAACACCCACATTGTCCTAATACTTATTATAACGCACATTCGCCACTTCTCTTCCTTCTTCCTTCCAATTCCTTTTTTCTTCCACCTTCTCCATCCATCCTATTCCTTCCGCTCTCTCTCTCCATCCTCTTTCCTCTTCCCTCAGCTCCTCAGACTCCCCTAATATGTGTGTTGTATTCTCCCGTCCCATTCCACACAACTTACATCTTCTCTTATCATCCTCCCACCAATACTTATTCTCCCTTTCCTGGTTTTCGCACCTATATCTTGCTATCATCCTCTTCCTCTTCATACTCAATCCTCTCCTTAGGTACTCCGGCACTTTTTCCGCTATTATCTCTCCATACCTCCATTGTACCACCCTTCCCTGATCCTACTCCCTCTCTCTTGCCTTGGCACATCCATATCCCTTTCTACAATATTCTTACTGCCTATCCTCCTTCTCTTCTCTCTTCTTTCTCCCTTGCATACCCTCCTTCTTCATAGTATCTCTTCCTGTCCTCCTGCCCGTATTCTATTCTTCCTACCTTTACCTCCCTCCAACACTCCACACATCATTATACTCTTCAGACGTTTATCAAATAACCACCCCCTCCTCCTCACCTCATTCCCGAACACTCTCTCCCCCCAAACTCCATACCTGTCCCAATATTTTTTCTCCCCTTCTGCCTAACTCCTTAACATGTGCCTCATCCCTGTTATCGTACCTCAGTCTGTACCCCAAACACAGTACCTCCCCCACACTTTCAATGCCCTCACTTCCCCATTTCCATTCCACTCTTCGCCTTCCCCTCCCTTTTTTGAAACACCATCATTTTTGTCTTTTCCGATAAAACAATTCAAACTAAGGTTACTATCTCGGAAACTATTAGCTTTAGATATAGGACATATTTAACAAAAATCAAAGCTAACTTAAAAAGTAGTTCATTCATGAAAAAATATACGGGGTGTTCCATTTAAAATAGTCGACTTTTGGCATTTCTTCTGTGGTCGATAGAAAAAATTCAGCGCGGCTCTTTTGCAACAAATTTCGTTCAAAATCAGCATATCGAGAAATAAAACGCTCTTTTGTTTATGATAATCTCAAATTTTGTTGCTCTGTTGCCAATGATTGAATAGTTATGATTTTTTTACTGATTATTGATTTCGGCGACAATTTTTAAAAAACATTTATTTTCTCCTAAACGAGTTGACTTAAGTAAGTGAAAGGCTAAACAAACTTGGTCTAGAATCGAATATGGATTTCAAAAATATAAAAATCTATAGGGTGTTCCATTTAAAATAATTGAGTACGATCCTGTACAGACGAAACCGAGATCAGTGCTGGCTTGAAAATATTTTTAGTTTGTAAACAAGGAACATCTGAATAAGAAATGTCTCTTGACCTTTTGTCCTAAAGTTAATATTAAAGGTACTATCGAAGAACGAAGGACAAGTGGGTAACCCTGTATACTACTTCTTCCTGTCATATATTTCATCGCCATTCAGGAACAAGAAAGGAATGTGCACATCCTTAAAAGTATGGAGCCATAAACGTCCAATTTCTATATTTTAGTGTCACAAATTTAACACTATTAGAAATCTTTTTCGCGTTAGTGGACACTGAATTAAAGGGAGTTCGTCCTTTTGAATTGCTCGAAAAGCTGATGAATATCTTCGCGATAAGTGTACTTGCAACTGACAGTTACGAGAAAATCCCTCGATAAAAATGCATTAACAAATTGTCAACGACGAACAAATTCTCGACATTACAAGATCCAAATCCGCACAAAACTTTTATTAACTTCTCATCAAATCAATAATGAGATAAAAGTACAGTTATTATTATGTCTAGCAAGTTTCCGATCTTCTCGAAAAAAATACTAAAAAGATAAACATAATACTGTACAGGAGAATATATGAAGCTAAATATGATAACATCTTAAAAGAAAACGAAGAAAAAAAAGTTATCTCCCACATTTCCTATAAATAATGAAGATATGAATCTCACAAGAGAAGGTTTGTTTATGCTTGTCACATTCCAATTTGAAGCTAATCTTAACTCAATTCTCCCCTTAAACTCAAGAAAACAAATATAATTGACCACGGGGGAAAATCAGCAAAAAGTTTATCTCGGATGACAGATACAATTTTTTTTTCCTTTCTCCTCCTTTTTTTATACTATAGGTACCTTAATAATATGATCTTCCGACGGACAAACGAGAAGCTTTTCGGGGGGTGTATAAATAAACTGCAAGTGTATGCATTGTATTGTTTGAATAAAAATTCAAACACGGTATCTATATGAAAAGAGCAATTTTATTTTAAACGAAAAGACTATTTGTAAAGTCATACCCATCTCGATTTTATAGTCTTTCTTGTTTACCTATGCATATTTAAGTAGGAAGGGAGAATCGTAAAAGTTTTGCATTCCTTTTTCTAGTTATGAATTGTAATTTCGATAAAAATCTAAGGCTATATACGTATATTCGTTTATATAGAGAGAATGAGAATCGTCGTACAGGAAATGCGGTCATAAATTTTTCATCCCTATTTTACCAATAAAAGTGGGGAATAAATGTAGTTTCGCTCGATGAAAATTAATTAAGCGTTCCCGTAACGTCTACGTAATTACTGTTTAAAGACGCATAGAGCGAATAAAAGAAACTTAGGAACATGACGATGAGATTATAATGCTTTTCTAATATAATGCTTTTCAAAGTGCACGTCACAATCTATCCTCAAGGATCAAATATTTTCCACGTTGGAGGCGTCGACGTATTCATATTTTATCAGCTTTCAACGTTTGACAATTACTTTATTAGTAATACATACTAATTGAATGAAAATTTTGTTATTGTTAATGAGGTGAATAGTCATTTAGACGTCGCTTATATCGCAAATCTCAGTATTAGTCCGGGAGCCGGCCACCTTTTTTGCAATCAAATAATATACCTACTTTTTATACTTCGTGAGCGGCTTTATTGTAACGAGACGGTAAACTTTTTCCTCTGCGAAAATGTTCGCAAATGGGTCCTACGGGGGTCTGCAGGGAAAAACAATTGATTTGGAAATGACAAAAAATGGATGAATATCATGGGAAAACGGCCCAATTAATTAGTGGGATAAAGTGGGCATTTAATTATGCAAATATTTACTAAGCTACAGAAACAAAATCAACTTGATATTCATTATTTTTGTTAATGTACTAATACCTACATGTCTTCAGATGGGGACACTCTTGATGGACTCATTTTTGTAGTAGGACAAATGTGTATTTTGAATTGCTTACATAAAAAACTTCACGGTTAGCTAAAAAATTAACTGATATTAATCAATTTTTTTGTAATTACCACATCAACGTGTTTTACCCCTGCGCATCCCGTAGGACCCATTTGCGAAAATTTTCGCAGAGGAAAAAGTTTGGCGTCTCGTTAAAATAATGCCGCTCACGAAGTATAAAAAGTATATTAATTGATTGCAAAAAAGGTGGCCGGCTCCCGGACCATATGTTTATCTTTGGCAATAATGAAGCCATCAGAAACTATAGTTCAACCATTTGTGGAAAAAATTTCAACTGTGACAGGGATAGTGATTGATAAAGGGAAGGACCTCGAAGAAGTAAAACGATTGGGAGTATACAAAGCAGGAGCTGGAAGAAGACCTATATTAATTAAACTCGAACCTATATCCACCTATATTAATTAAACTCGAAAAGAACAACAAGCAAATGGAAATATTAAAAAATGTCAAAAATTTAAAATGCGTGGACATATAGATTACACCAAAGAAATACAAGAAGAAAGGAAACAATTACTCCCAATAATGATAGAAGGAGGACAAAAAGAACCCAAGGCGGGAATGAAATATAATAAATTTTGAGACGAAGATAAAGACAGTATAACACAGTGTATTTGGAAAATGCAGGAAAAAACGAAAGTATTAAGTACAAAAGATCAATGAGCGATAGATCGCCGTGTGTAACACAAATGGAGAGGATAACAAGACCTAGCAGACAAAAAACTAAATGGGGGAGAGAGGGACGGAGAGAATGATAACAACAAAGGTAATGGACTTGAAGATTCAAAATAAGATAAATAAATGGGAAGCCATATCGGGCAGAATGTTATTAATTGAAGTATAAGAATAAAATCAGGGTGAAACGGTAATAGCAGTGTATGGGCCAGACGAGGACGAGATAGTACAAAATAAAAATATTTTTTGGGAACAGCTAAGCCCAACGGTAGTAGCAGCCAGAGGGAGGATATGGATAGCAGGAGATATGCATGCACGAGTAGGGCAAGGAGATAATACAGATAAAGTGATCCGAAAATTCGGAGAAGAAGGGAGAAACAAAAACGGGCGAAGACTGAGATGTTTGCCCTTAATCATTGCAAATAGTTTCTTCGATCATAAAGAAATCCATAAGTATCCCAGGGTAGTACCCAGCCGAGGAGAATATTCCATAATAGACTACATAATTGTAGAAAGAGAAAGAAAAGCATCAATTACCTACTAATGTAGTGATAAAAAGAGGGTATAAACTAGGACCCGATCACTCCCTAAGTGGTAGCCAAAAGAAAATTGGAAATAGAAAAGGGGAACATACAAGAGGGAAGGAAAGAAATACAGAAGAGCAAAGAAACAATCAGGAAATACAAATTGAGAGCTAAAAGATATGAGGAAAATGTAGAGAGTGAAGTAAGAATGATAATGGGTGAAATAGATAACAAAGACGTGGAAAAAATACGTTCAAATGAATAATTACGGAAACAGCCAAAAATGTATGCGCAACATTCAAAGAAAATACACATAAGAAGCCAACCGCATGGTGGACGGAGAATATTAAACAGCAAGTAAAAATTAAAAAAGTTATTTGACTGGACAACAGAGTAGAAACGAATAAGGAAGATTATTTACATGAGACAAAGAGTAACAGTGAAAAACTTAATAAGAGAAGGATAGAAAAGGTAATCAAAAATTATTCTTCAAGATTACAAAAAGGCTCAGAGGCAAGAAGAGAACACATAATTTAGCAATTGAAGAAGTATTAAGAAGTGAAACGGAAGTAATGAAACGATGGAAAAAATAATTCCAGAAGCTGCTTGAAACAGGAACTGGAAATGAAACAAAAATGATGCAAGAAGTAGAAGTGGAAACAATAAACCTCTATCGAAAGAAGGGTAGAACAACAACAGAATGAAATTCAAATGGAAAAATTAGTAAAAGTGTAGCCACGTCGATTGTGGAGGATCTTCCTTCATTCCCAAATGTGAGATTGTTTCTCACATTCACGCGAAACACCTGTAAGGGTGCTATTATCCTTTCCACTATCCTGCAACCCATATTAATTTTCTCACAAACCCGTAGGGTTGATGGTACGTTGTTTTCATCTGCGATCACTAATCAATCAATCAATTCCCCCCAGTCCATAGACCCCCTCTTCCATCTTCTCCTTCCCTGTTTCGCTTCCCCTCTTGCTCTCTTACACTTACCACCCCACCGACTCTTTCCCCTTCCTACCCTCACTCATCCCCACTATCTATCGTTTCTTCACCACCAGCCTATTCATTTTCTTCACCAAACCTATCAAGTCCATCTCCCCTTTCTCCACCCCTTCACATTCTTCTTCCAAACTGCTTCTATACTCCTCTATACTCCGTCCACACCTTCACCCCCCTCCATACCTTTCTTGTCACTATCTCATATCTCCTTTCGCCTCTTAGCTCCATTTCCATGGGTTGATGGTCCGAGTCCACCTCGTCTCCTACTCTGAACTTTTCTATATCCTCTAGCACATCTCCATTCACTATCACATAGTCTATAACAGACTCACCCCTCCCACTGACATACGTGTAATCACCTCTCGCATCCTCCTCCATATTCCCGTTTAGTATCACCCATCCTCTCTCATCGCACATTTCCAATAGCTCTTTTCCCTCTCTATTTATCACCGTGTCCATACTAAATCGACCCCTTTCGACCCCCGCTATCATCATTCCTCCCCTCTCCCCTAGCGTTAAAGTCTCCTCCCACTATTACCCCCGCTCCCAGCTCGTCCTTTACCACTTCCTCTATAAACCCTCTCATACGCCTCATGCCTTGAGCGTAGACCGTCACTATTTCGTATCTCTTTCCTTCGTGCCCTGCTTTTGCCTCTCCAGCGCTCTACTATCACCATCCCACTCTTCCCTTATCCCGGTTATCATACCTCCACTCGCCCTACCCTTCTTTCCCTCCCTTGTAGCGAACTGCGCCTTCCATTTGTACTCTCTCGGAAGTTTATTTTTGAGTACCTTCCACTCCTTCTCCTCCACCCACGTTTCCACTAGGCCCACCATATCAAAACTCCCTAAGTATTTCCAAAATTCCTCCTCCTTATTCTTTACCCCCGCCACGTTCCAAAAAATATTCTTCCTTTCCATCCTCCCCTCTTTTTTGTCCCTTTCACTCTCCCCTTTACTAACCCCACCACCCTTCTCCTTAATCCCCTCCCCAACTCCTTCAGTTTTTTTGACACCGACACTTCCACGCACTCCCCTTTCTCCACCACCCTCTTGCTCCTTTCCTCCAAGGAAACCCTTGAATATCTCAACAACGACACATCCGATTACAAAAAGAAAAAACACGTATTCCTTCACTTTTTGAAACCTATTTGGTTATGATATGGGGGATAGGCGGGGTTGAGTTTTGAAAAATTACATGGGAACACTTATCTTTTACTGCACTTTTGCATTGTCCATCAAAAAATTGTTCTCAAATTGCAAATTTGACTCCTAACCCCCGACTTTTTTTGTGGAGTGGGAAGGGGAAAATTGCATGTCCGCAGGGAAACGACCTTCTTTACGTTTTTTCCCTGCAACATTTTTTTGTGATTTACAAATTGTCCGTGACCCTCTCCGCTCCCATCTCTAAGGGTGGAAAGATATTCAAGGGTTTCCCCCTTTCGACGCCATTTTCTGAACGTTAATTTAATAAATAATCCGTTGCTTTGACGATCTGTAATCATGTGTACGAGACCTTTTTCATTACTATAACATTTAAGAAATTTGCTTGACACTTATTATAATCAAAATTAATTACCTTCGCGTTTATCTTTCAGGAACGTCAGGCTGTTGGTCCAGACTGGAACCGGGAAGTGGACGTCTCGAACCCTTAGGATCATCACAGGAATTAAAGATCGAGCAAGTTCTGTATCAAGAAGCCGGTGAATATCGTTGCGTATCGCCTAATAAGGAATCACTGCGTAGATTAGACACCCTTAGGAATTCGTTAACCGTAAATTTAACCATAACCGGTAAGTTCAAATTTAATTAATATTAATGGGGGTAATATCGCTCTATACCTACTACGAGATTGACACGGTATAAATTTGTCGAGGTTTCCTGTAAACATAAAGACAACTTTCTTGCATTAATTCCCTATTATTTACTTTAAAATAAATAAAATGAAGTGCCCACTTTTATATAATATAATGGCGTATTCAAGATGCAAGTTTGAAATTTGAAAGTTTAGATTCTTTGGAGTGTGAACATAAAGTAACGTATTAAAATCGTGTAACCGTATACTGTATTCTCGCATAATAATTTTGTGTCGCTAAACGAAAAGAAAACTTACTTTTCATCTAGATCACGTAGAAAATGCAAATATAAACGCGGAGCATATTTTTCTTGGCCTTATTTTTTTTATTTTTATTCTTAGCACCAACTAAATTCCAAAAATGAGAACCGTGTGAATAGTTAATAACTCTTTTTAGAAAATGGCGTGGACTTTTTTATGTTCATTTATTAATAGTTTAACACTCGAAATTCTGAAATTGAGTATGGTTCGCGGCAGGCATTCTGCTTTGCATTTCTGCTGTTGCAGTAGAAGCTTCAACAATAAATAAGTAGTAATTGTAACGATAATTTTTCACAAATGAATTAGGGTTCGCCCACCCTTCTACTGCCAGACTCACAGGTAGTTTTGAAAATGGTATATAACCTTCTCCGTTTTCTACATGTCCAGGAATTTAGGGATTCATTGATTATATCCATTAAAAGGTATGACAATGTTGCGATGAACCGGGGCCAGACCTGGAAACGATGTATAAGACGAATGTCGCGTGACACCTTGACACCCAAACTAATTCTGTGTTGATATATGGTGACTTATGGTGTCCTGCAAGGTACAGTTTTAGGACCCATTCTCTTCATTCTGTATGTAAAATGTAAAATGTAAAAACTTTTGCTGACGATACAGTTGTATTTTATGAAAGGCATGATTGAAAAATTGTATAAGGTTATTCAAAGGTAAGTTCCTATTTTGAAATGGCCGTTGCTCTGCTAATTTTTGAAATTTTAAAAAAATGTAAACTCCATTTTGTTTGTAAAAGAATGGGGTTTCTTTTAACGCGCCCCTTCACACATACACAACCCTATAAAAACACTATTAAGAAACACTTTTGGTGATCATGTAATATTAGTAGCCTCCTAGGTCACCAGATCTTAATCTGGCTAACTATTGCTTATGGCGGGATTACCACAAAGGTAGGATGTTTCTTAGTAAACCTACTATCTACTCGTGAGGAACTGAAACAATTCATATCACCTATTATTATTGAAAACATTCCACTTAACGCAGTTCATAACATAGAAGAACGACTGTATAGGGGTGGTGAATTTTTTTCTTGTTTACTCTTTATTAATAAACCCCGTTTCTTTACAAACAAAATGGTGTTTTCATTTTTTCAGAATTTCAAAAATTAGCAAGGAAATGGCAATTTCAAACTGGGAACTCATTTTTTGAATAACCCTATACATTTTTGTAACATGGTGAAGATAGTTTTAAATAAATATTTGTTTTTAGTGTACGTATGTGATCCTCTCACAGCGGGTAATATTAATTTTAGCATTTTGAAAAAAATGCAATAGCTACGGATTTAAATATCTGTGTGAAATGTGGGGAGGAAACGTGATTATTTTTTTGCCACAGTGTAATGTCATTTCTAAAGCAGTAATTTCTGTATTGGGTCTCATTGTTGTCAAACAAGAGAAGGAATGATTCTAGTCTAGATGGTTTGACGTGTCCCGTGAAATGTTCATCATGGGACCATCCAGAAAGATTTGAGAAGCCTAACGTATTTAAGTTGCGACTGATTCAACAAGTAGTCCTTGAACAATTTACGCTAGGAAAAACTAGCATTGGTGGTACAAGATTTCTAGTAGCACAGCCACTAAATGACCATTTTCAGCCAAGAGTAAATCTTAAGGAATAACTTCTTTATTCATACCACCTCCAAAAGTACAAGAATCGATCATCTTTCGCAACCCCTGTCAACTTTTGCCTTTGGTTTCCTCATGACTGTGTAGACGAACACGACTTTTCCAATTACGCTATATAACTGACGTGTGAGTTGTCGCAAGGGAAGCTATTCAATTGATTTGCGGAATAGTCAAATGTGTGCGTGAAGAAAGATGATTGGACCATATATGTTGCCTTTCCTACTGACGCATTACATTGACGTCCACATGAGCCTTCAACACGATGAAGCTCCACCTCATTTTTTTTCGATACTCCATAATATTTAAATGGAGTTGGAATCGAATCTTATTTGGACAAAAGCAAATTTTGGCATCATCGAGGACCGTATTTTATTCTCTTATAAACTCATTACAATCCTCAGTTTCAGCTGGTATCAAAATATGATTCATGCGTTATGTCGTCATTACAAATTCTATTTTCGTAAGACAACAGTAAAATACTACGTAGAGGATTTTCATTAACAGATCTCAAAATTCTATTGAACAGCTTATTTTACGGTGACTTTCGTAAATCAACGTTGTTGTTCTGTCCCTATAGTGAAGCGTTGGACTTAATCAGCTATCCAAGGCGTTCAGCGCCGACTCCATTCAATCGTTGAAATGCTTGATTTCTCTTCTTTGATAGACTCTAATGAGCTTCAGTAGATTTTTGTCACATTGTTTAGGAAGAAATTTTTCACAATTCTCCATTGAGGAACACAGAATTTGTTTTGGCTATTTTAATCATTGTGGATGCGCTTGGAGCTGTTTTGAAATATTTCTTGCAGGACTAACACCAAAAATCAGACGGATTTTACCAAGCGCGCATGATATCGGTCGTAATGTATTTGCTTACCTCATTGTACAAACGTTAACTATACTACACACTATATATTTCATCTTCTTTTCTATCCGGAAATTAACAAAATATTAAAACTATTTATGACATACCCTGTATATTATTTCAGGATAAAATCAGTAATTGTTTTCTTATTACAACTATACTACACACTATATATTTATTTTTTTATTTTTTTGAGTTATTACGCAAAAACTATTTTATTTTGAGTTATTAAAAAAAACTATTTTATTTTATACGTCATTGTATGTATGTTTATTTGTCCTAAATAATTAAATTTTTAATAAAGATTCCTAATCCTAACAAATTAAAACTTAACCACAAAGTTATACCAATTCATATTTACAAATCTACAAATGCCTCTCCTTTCTTCCTAACAGCCTTCTTCTTCTTTCCCCTATCTCTGGCATCCACCCTAGTCCCTCCCTACCATCCCCCAGCACTTCCCTCCAACTCCATCATTCCTCTCTGAGCTCCTCACTCTCCCCTAACAAGTGTTACACGCATCTTTTTCACTGCCTTCCCCTGTCCTCCACCTGCGCTACTTTTACCCCTCCTATTTCGTCATCCCAGTCATACCTCCTATCCATATTTTCATATATCCATCCCTCGTCTTCATCCCTTTCCTCCTTCGCTATCTTCCTTATTTCTTCCTGTATCCGTCTTTCGTCTAAGGTCAGATCGTCGTCAATATAAATGTTGGTATTTCTCAATCTACCCTTATTCCCCATGACCTTCCTCTTTTAATACGTCATTGTAGTAAACACGGGAAAGTTGTGTGCCAGTTTGCTGGTTATTTAATTTATGTACCATTCCAACTTTTTTGCTAGTAGAATTTTTAGCCTATAAAGGAACTCATTCTCTTATAACTGTCCAATCATCGCCGTTCGCAGTAGAACAATTTTGGAATCTATAGAAATCCTTCGGGTTAAGGTTATTCCTTCCAACGAGATATCGCAGATGGTGTCGTTTTGTTTTTCGGCACCATAGGTTGCTACTGTTCCAGGACCTTTGAAGGCTACCCCTTGAAACACTGGACTTAGGCGAATTATTGGTTCTTTTGTTTTATTTTGATAAAATGAACCCTGAATCTTTCCTATAGATTTTACTTCAAATAAAGTGGGTTCGGTAGAAGAATTTAGGAAACTATATTGTAGTTGTTGCATGAATATAGCACAGAAGACAGTGATGAGAAATTGAGTGAAATGGTTCTCCTGCAGGATGCAAAATAAGTAGTTGGGGTAAGTCCCAAAGCTCGTTTTCATTTGACACAATTAAACGGAAAGATTGCCTTTCGAAAGTATAGGCGTCAGACTCCATTTTATGTATCCACAAATTGAAGTAGTGATTGTTTACATAACCCTGTGCTTACGTAGCATTTATTTATTATCGAAAGGAAATTTCATAAGCAGATACGTACGGCGTTTACTGCTGCAAGAGTTATTATTTACACATTTCCTCTAATACCAACTTTTTATAGCTTAATACGGATATAAAATTTTTTATTTGGTTCCGGTTACGTAATAAAATTGCTTTTTGCGCGAAAAATATTTACAAAATATGGTTGTTTAATAGCCAACTGTATTTAAGGGCCCATATACTCAAGACAATTTAACACGGGATCATGCTTCAATTAGTAATAATGTTGTAAGTCATCGCTATAAAATTTATTTCCGTTTTTAGGACGTTTAGAAACTAGAAAGTGTCTTAGGTGCATTTGAAAATCTAAGGGTGGTTTTTAAAAATTGATGAAAATCGTGATTACGTCTTTATGACGTCGTTAAATAAAATGACGTATTAATAACGTTTTGATAATGATTACATATCTCGCCTTAAAGTTGTTATTACAAAACCTATTAATAACGTAAATTGATAACGTTCCAAATACGTAATTTTAAGACGTCTACATAATGTAATGTGAATTTAACATAAATCTGCATCTCATACACCAATTAATATAAATACATGCATTAACGCTACATGAGTAACTAATAGTAACTATAACGTGTAAAGTGTACGTCACATTTACGCTTCATTGAAATAATAATAATAATAATGGCTTCTATTGAGTTATCTACAATCAACATAAGCCGAAAAAAAAATATCTATGAACTACACGGGTGAAGTTCATGATACACTGATTCTGATCTTCCACTTAACTCAACTCTCTCAACGCATGTGCTGATCGCCTTTAAAGACAAAAAGAATATCGTTTCCCTGTCTGGGATCTTGGCTAGTTTTCTGTATATGGTAAGAAATGCTCACACTTTATCTACGGAGTGCGTAATGACCTAAGGTTGGAATAGTGCGGGTTGAATTTGAGGCCTTTATAAATATTAACGATTGATCTTCATTGTCATCAAGAACTATTTCAAATTAAAAAAGTTTTGGAAGGGGTGGTTGCGAGTTTGTATTGTTATTCATTACGACCCCCTTTGTGTGATTCGAACTATCCAAGATGTTAAAAACTTTTAACTCATCGTTACATTGAGATGTGAATGAAATAGGTTCATTCTAGACCGCGATAGGACCCTCACGTTCGGGCCCTTTGTACTACCTCTCTGACTGGGAGTCGTTTGATCCCTCAACCTCACTCAAGCCATTCCACGCGTGAGATTAACCTGAAGATGCTCGTCGTAGGCCTAGATGCCCCCAACATGGATGGTCTCAGCTGGACAAGTGCGGGAAACTCACAAAGTATTTCGTGCATCCTCTCGTCATCTAGGTAACATGCTCTACCTACAGCATGATCATGCGGTGGATGTGTGTCTTTAGTTTACAGTTATACAGCACGCGGCGTGTAAGAGCAGTGCAAGTTTGGGGTTGAATGAGTGACCTGAATTCAGAATGTGTTCAGCAAATGATGAATGGGTAGTTAAATTGTTGTTTTTAATGCAATTGTAGTGTTCGGCAAGTCTAGTTTTAAACTTCCTCCCTGTTTGGCCTATGTAAAAGGCATCACACGTCCCACATGTGAGCTTATAGACCCCGGAGCGGTCAAGAAGTTGAATTTTGTCTTTGGTGTGAACAAGGAGACTCTTTAAGTTGTTTTTTGAAGAGAAGAAGATATTAATGTCAAGTTGCTTGAGGAGCTTACTGAAGAAAAAGGAAGGTTCGCCAATAAACGGCAGAGAAAAATACTTGAGAGCGATCTCATCTTTAATGGGTTGTAGAGTGGTACGATGTTTGTTGTTGCGAACCATGTGGGTGTGAAGCTTAGAAATTAATTCGAGGGAATAACACAGCTAACTTATAGATAAGATCAAATTACTTACTAAAGTTCTTTTGACGAAGAGGTAAACTAAGGATGTAAAATCGGATAGCCGCAAGCTTGTGGGTGGAATGAGTGGAAAGGGATAATTCATGGGGTGGTTTTGAGTTGAATTTCAGTCATTCCAACATCATCAGTTGCACGAATTTCACTTTAGGCCGACCGACTGTCTTCTTCTGATTTACAACCCATGCGCTTATGTCCAAGTTCTTTCCCCCCCGTGCTACAAGAAGTTCTCCATGATATTCAACCACTATAACGACAATGCTTTCCGACACTATTTCCTCGACTGCACTCACTATCCTGGTCTTGGTGGTTGTTGTCCTTCCGATTTCTCTCCTTACTCTTCCACGATTTCCATTCCATTGGAAAGATGACGAAAAAATCAATCTTCCTCCACTCAATCAATCCCTTTTTGTCTTTCTGAAATTTACATTTTTGTATCCGTTGAGTACTGTAAGTATTCAGTTTCCATCAGTTATTTCCCATGTAGCACCGTTTATTGGCGTTAGCTTGGCCGAATATTAGCGCAATATAGAGAGATTAGGGCAATATTGTCGAACAGCCGCCAATATTGGGTGAATACAGGGTGGTCAGAAATTCACTCATCGACGGGTAAGGGTAGCATTGGGGACGTTACTCTAATGAAATAAATGCAAAAAAAATCTAGTAAAAGCGTACTCGAGGCATGCATCCGCCAAAGAAAGCGAAAAGAAAAACTCTTTTCGGAAGCGGGGATCTAACCCGCAACCTTCAGATTGAGAGTTTCGCGTCTTACCGTCTACCCCGCTTCCGAAGAGAGTTTTTCTTTTCGCTTACTTTGGCGTATCCATGCCTCGACTACGCATGGCAACACCGCCTGTGGATGGCTGTTTGAATTCGCCCGCGCAGCGCTCTTATTCGCTAACTTCGTCTGCGGATAACTCAAAAACGGTACGACTTTTACTAGATTTTTTTTGCATTTATTTCGTTAGAGCAACGTCCCCAATACTACCCTTACCCGTCGATGAGTGAATTTCTGACCACCCTGTATATGATTATAATATTATAAAAGTATTGGAAATAGAACATTTCGTGAATATAAGAACAATATTTAGTAAATATTGCTATTTAAATATTGTACACACAATAATTGTGTGTACAATATTACTAAATATTGAAAATCTATATTTAAGTAATATAACATACATATTTGTAATATTAAGTAAATATTGATATTCAATGTAAATTCAAATATTGTACATACAATAATGTAGGTACCAATATTGGGTGTACAATATTACTAAATATTGACAATCGATATTTAAGCAATATAGCATACATATTTACCATATTTAGTAAATATTGCTATACTTTCAATAAAAAGTCAATATTTATTTATCAATAACATAACAATACTGTGTTTTCAATATTACTGGATATTTAAAATGATATATTTAGGCTACATGGAAAATATTCACAAATAATAACGTGGTTCGAGTCCTACTTGAATCAGAAGCTTTTTCCGGAATCACCGATCTCCTCCGAGTCTACACGTCCTGGAGAAGGAACCACCGGAGCACCGCGCACTGGGAATTGGGAAATAGTCCCTCGGAACAGTTAGGGCTCTGGGGTGGCGCAGGTCACACCCTCTTTCCTACTATTTTGTGAAACTTTACAAAACAATAATGGGCCATTATTGTATATTTTCGTCAATATTGAAATAATATCGATTAGTAATATGTAGCCAATATGTAAAATTGTTCACATTTCAATGTTGTGACAATATTGTACCTACATTAATATTCTACCAATATATTTACAATGAAATGCCAATATTACACCAATATTAAATGTTACATGGGTTACTACCTCTCACGACCTAGTACCTTCTATCACTTGGTGACGTTTTCAGTCAAATGTACGAAACAACAAAATACTTTCTCTGAACTAACTTTTATTTATTTTATTATAAAGAGTATTACATGAGCGACCAAACTGAGTAATACAATAAAGTGCACTTCACTCCCACAAACGTCAATATTTCTTTCGTCAGACTATTAGATCTGTTTTCACTTTGATGAAATTTTTAGATAGCTTCCTCCAAAAAAAAAAGTATATTCGCTTTCCGGAATATTTTCAATTTATTTAAAATGTAAAAGCTATCTTGATCCATGTTAAGTATATGTATAGTGAGGACGCGTGGGGTTTATTTGATACCAGATCCGCGGACGTTATTAAAGTTAGAGGTTTCCCCATTTATTACGCGATCGACTCGACTTACAGTTTATTTTTTTTATTATCTACTGAAAGACGGAAATAAAGGGGGGAAACAGTTTATTAATTAGTGGGCCGATCGTTCTATTATTGTCATTATCCGTCTGCTAATGACAGTGAAATTAATCTGAATGAATACACAATGGGCTTTATTATAATCGACTTAACAAACAGGGGTACTTGTCAGGTCTTTTCAACTAAAAAGAAAGTAACACACAAGTGGCGGTTGAAATACGTCCTAGTGGAAAAGCTTTGAAACAGAGCCTTACGAAGGCTTTTAAGCCGGGTGGCTATTGATTCCACATGAAACCGTTTCCGTTTCGGGTTTGGGTTAAGTAGGAGCTGTCATTTATCCCTACACCTATCCGAGTGCTCATTACTTTTTCTTTCGTGTTGATGTTTAATTTCGTTTTCATCTTCTTTCGCGATTATAAACGTTTTACTTCGTAAACTATGCACTGTTGCTAGTATAAGGTTACGACGTTTTCCGACGAAGAACGTTATGCAAACAATGCAGGATAGGTAATTTATCATTAAGTGGTGGAAGATATTCTCGCTTGTTAGATAATGAAGATTTACAATTGCTCATATAATTAAATTTATCCCTGTCATTAAGAGTAACGGCCATTTTTTAATTATACTAACAACTTTTTTTTTATAATTTAATATTGCGCGTATGAATGCATTCGAATATTAAAAAAAAGTCATTACATTTACGAAATCGAACAAAAAATACCTTTTGTTCGCATTAAAAGGGCAACCGTTTAATTTAAAACTTGACAGATTTGTAAAATAAAAAGGAGATACGTTTAGATTGAAAACCGGTGGTCATTGGCTGTATTTAATTTTCTTTTTATATTTCTTCCAAGTAAAATCCTTTTTCATTTTGTTTCCCTTCAAATTTATTACATACGAGTCTAAGGATTTCGCTTACTTTAGTAGGTCAAATCGATCAAGACTGATTTCTTCATTGTACTATATCGAATTGTCCATTTCTTCGTGAAAAGGACATCCACTTCATGAAGTGGCTTCACATCGTGTTTTTCACCACTTCAACAAAAATTCCATCCATTTCATGAAGTGGCATCCTTTTTCCGTCTATCACTCGGACGAAAAGGGACCACAACTTAGGTACACCGCGGATAGGTCGGTGAGGAGTGGTGTAAGGGTTGAACTTAAAGTAGTTCTATTAAAAATGCGGAGATGGAACAGAGGGTTCTCTCTGGCGGTGTTCCTGTAGGTGGTCCAGTCGCGTGTCCTGTAATTGCACGTATATTAGGATCAATTTTGTTCATAATTGAGGCTGTCTACTAAGGATAAGGAATTCAAGTAGCGTTTCGTCGGTCACAATTGATTTGTAATTTCTCTGGAATGAATACCTATAACGTACCTCAATTTAATTACACTTCAATTCCCTTTCTTTCTCTCCTATAATCATTCTTCTTCTTTCCCCTACCTCTTCCATATATTTTACTCCCTCCCTTCCTTCCCTTAGTATCTCTCTCCTACCTTAACTCCTCAGATTCCCTGAGGATGTGTTGAATGTTCTCCCAATCTTTGTCACACACAGTCTTCTTACAATCTCCTCTCATATGATTCCACCCCATCCTCTTTCCCTTCTCTTTTGTATCTCCTCCCTTGCATATCCTCCTATTTCAATATATCCTCTTCTATCCTCCTGTCCGTATTTTATTTTCCCTTCTTTCATCTCTTTTCAACAGCTTTGAAGTAACCTACTTCCCTCCCCTTATCCATTCCTTCCTTGTATCTCATCGCCAGTTTCCCAGCTTGCATCCTTATCTTCTCCAATTTTACCTCCACTATAACGCGGGGTCTCCCTGTCCAAACCTGGTACCCATTTCCAGTATCCGTCTTGTATTCCTTTCAAAACTTCCCATTCCTTCCAGTCCCATATTTCCACTCATTTCACTAACTTATCAAAAAGCGACCCCCTTTTTCTCAGATCCTTCCCATTTTTCCCCCAATCCCTATACCTGCCCTAATATTTTGTTCCCCTTTTTCCTAACTATTTAACTTGTACGTCATCTTTATTATCATATCTCATTCTACATCCTAGATATTCCACTTCACCCACACTTTCAATTTCCTTATTTCCCTATCTCCATTTTACTCCCCCCCCCTTCCCACTTTTCCTTTTGAAACACCACCTTTTTGTCTTTTTTATATTCTCTAAAAACCCTTTTATTGTCTTTATCAATCAATCAAATATTTATTGTATATATAAGGAATTTATACAAAGATTCCTAATATTCTAGTCCCAGTAAATTAAAAATAAAATCAAAATTAACATAGTACATAATTGTCAAAGCCCATTAAAACAATTGTGACCCTCCCCATTGGCGTCCCCTTCCATGATTCTCCTTCTATCGTCCACCTCCCTCATTCACCCCTTCCCCGCTCTCATTTAGTTTCTCCCTCCAACTCCTTCGTTCCTCACGCAGCTCCGCGCACTCTTCTAACATATGTCCAATGTCTTCTCTACCATCTCCACACAGTCTACATACTCTTTTTCCATCCTCCAGCCAGTATTTGTTTTCCCTTTCCTCGTTTCCGCATCTAAATCTCCCAACCGGGCTTTTCTTCTTTAAGGTTAAACCACCGTCTAGGTACCTCGTAACTCCTTCTGTAATTATTTTTCTGTATCTTCAGTTATACCTCCCATTCTCTATTTTTTCCCGTCTTTCTTGCCTTAGTGCGTCTCTGTCCCTCTCAACAATCTCCTGCCTCGTGGCATCCTCAAACCCCTCTCTCTTCTCCTCTGTACCTCACTTGTATATCCTCCCGTTTCATAGTATTTCCGCCTGTCTTCTTGACCATACTTTATTTTTTCGTTCTTCATCTCCTGCCAGCCTCATTCCCCCCTCTCCAGCCTTTTTTCATGTTTCATTGCAATTTTCCCCGTTTGCATCCTCATCCTCTCCCCTTTCACCTCCTCTAACACACTGTACCCCGGAATCTCCCCCTCCAATTACAATATCCACTTGCAATACTTTTCCATCACCTCCCACTCTCTCTAATTCCCCATACCCTGAAGTCCATACGTTCAACCCCCCCTGTAACAACCGTCCACTCTGTTTCTTCATTAACCTTTCTTCCAACTCCCCTACGCACATCGAGAATGAACTCGGACTGAGTATACATCCTTGCCTCAATCCTTTGGTTGTCTCGAACGCCTAACTTCCCTTCTATTTTTATTCTCCATCTGGTCTGCGTATGTGTTTCCTCCCTTTGTGCCTTTCCTTCTCAACGTTTCCCATAATTTTCTTCTGTTCGCATTGTCGACATAAAACCCCTTTAGCCTTCCCCTCATGTTTTCTAGTTCCATATTCACTATATGTTTTATCACGTGTAATTATGTTGTCTGTAGCTCTGCTCCCTCTTCTGAACCCTGCTTGTCAATCTCCTATTACTTCTTTCTCCAATCGTTCCTGTGGTATCATTGGCTCAATCGAATTCGAATACTTAAACGACGATTGTTCTGTTCTTTCGTTCACTACTAACATTCTGCTTTGTGGTGTACGGTGCTGTCAACCGCCCATTTTTTGCAAGATTTTTTGAACATCCGCGTTGTTGAATTCACCGCCATTATCTCTGAATATTACCTTGAGTCGGATTTCTGTTGCTCGTGCATTGCTTGCGATTGTTATCAACCTTTCAAAAATCATGTGGTTTGGAATTAAAGCGGCTCGCCTCCGATATTGCAGAAAGTAGGATAAAGGTGACAATGTGATGGGACAATTTCGGAAGAACAGAAAAGGTGTGGAATAATATCCAAACCAAGCTCTATGGTAGCCGCTTTTGTAATGTGGGCAGTATGGGGAGGGACATTTCTCTATAACCATATCACGACATGAAGTCGCCTAGGTTGTTTTCTTGGGCGTGAAGTTATTTGAGATCAATCTCAGCAGTAATTCTAGAATTGAGCTATCTTAGATTAAATATTGTAACGCTTAGTTCTGGACCTGATAATGAGAGAACACACGAGGTGTATGATGAAGTTTAAGTATCTGTGCTTAGAAATTACGATCAATGGAATATATTGTTTGAAACTCAAAAGCATAACGGGTGGCCGGAAACTTACTTGAGCAGAAAAAAAATTCATGGTAAGACCCATAATAACATAGGCAAACGAAATTAAAACTGAAACATAAGCAACTATAAGAGAAGCAGAAATGTAGTGTACTGAAAAACCGTACTTACAATGAGAGACAAGCACAGAAATACGGCGACAATGGTGCAAGATACAGGACATAGTAAAGTCGACAGAAGACATAAAAACGAACAGGTGAATAAGATGAAAGAATTGCATTATACTGCAGGGATGGAATACCCAGCGGTAGATTCAGCAGATCACCGAAAATCAAAGATAGCTGAATAACTAGACCTGTCAAACAGGGCAAGGATGTAAAAAAGAAGAAGAAGAAGAACTTTTGAGTCCTAGACATGCATTAAAATCAACACTAATGCGATTATTGATTATACAAGGTGTCCCGAAAAGATTGGCCATAAATCATATCACATATTCTGGAGCCCAAAATAGGTTGATTGAACATCACTTATCTATATACAAAAGTGTACACAAAAAAAGTTACTGGGTGACTTAGTTAAAAATTTAAATAAATTTTGTTAACATTGCTCTAAAACGGTTTAACGTTAATTTATGAAAATTTATACAAAATACTATTATAGTACACGATAGCCAATAAATTGGAAACGGTCGCATTTCGAGATTGCTTGTTCCTTTGGCTTATACATCTTGGAATGTATAAAACTGAAGATTCAAATATTTTTTGCCTCCAGACGCCAGAATACAATCCATCCTTTTAAGGTAAACTGAGTTGGTGTATTAGGAAGTAGGTAGTTGTGTTCAGTAAATCGCAAATGAAGGTTCTAATTTTTGCTAAGATGCCCACACATCAAGACTGTAGACTTCAACCAAGAGTTCAAGCATTCACATATGGTCACACCTAACTTATATTTATCAGCCTTACTATAAACACCTTTACCGTAGACGGCCTCATGTTCAGCACTAGCGCCGAAAACTCTTGTTTGAGGTTTTCGACCCTCGTTCTAAGATCGGTGGCTTTAGTCCACGATCGTTCTGCATTTATATCATCCACATGTTTAACATTGACAATACATTAAACTCTACCTTATGTAGAACATCGCCCTTCCACATTTATATCTAAGTATCGAGTCACATTACCCAAAACCAAAACCGTGACCTACTTTAGCCAAAATTAGAACCGGTGAACTACTTTAGTCAAGTTCCCACCACCCCGAATGACCTATATTTCATTATCAAAGTCACCACCAGTGGGCGTTGTGATCTTGTACTGAGTACAGTGACTTTATACAGGACAGTGATGACAATGGGTGTCTCATTTTTTATTGGTTGTGATCCTGGCAGCCATGTTGCGACTAAAATTTGAATAGTTTGCATTACATTCTTATAGTGTCGGTTTAGTTTTTGTGTAAATTGTTAAAATCTAGACAATATAATGTGGTTTTAAGTGCTAGGATATTGAACGGTGTTTATGTTTTATCACCTGTTTGGACGTTTTTAAGTTTAACTTAGATTTTATAAGAAAAATTAAGTATCTGCTGTTTTTTTATTTCCCACCTACCTACTCCATTTTATTTATTTAACTTAAAATTAGGAACTGTATGTATATATACACAATGCTTAAATATTTTCGTTAAGGTTTCCACGGTATATATTGTTTGTATTTTCTTCTGGAGTTTCTCCGTGTTGGTTTTTATGTAGAAAATGCCTACGTTTCGATTCCACAGACCTTAAATTAAATTTGAAAACTTCAAAATTGATAAAAAAGTCTTGATAAAGATTCCATAGATGGAATCGAAACGTAGGCATTTTCTACATAAAAACCAACACGGAGAAACTCCAGAAGAAAATACCAACAATGCTTAAATATCATATACAATTATATAGATACAATTTCTGTAAAAATTAAACATTACCTGCATCTTCAATCGTCAGTTTCTCGCCGCTATTTATAGAAAAACATACGCGCCAGTGTTTTTTATAGCAAATTTTATAAGCTTTCAATTAGTTTATATAAAAGTTTGTCGTAAAATAAATGGAAACGAAGATATTTAAGAAAAACTTAATACAAATATACATTTTAGTTAAATTCTGTGAAAATATATGTATAGTTTTCAAAGATGTATTTTTACAATAAAGTGCAACTTACGAACGATTTATTGTATTGTATTGCCTTTGTATACAGGGTGAATGAGACCACCCGTATCAGTCTTTTATTTAAAGAACGGTGAGTCGTAGAGAGGTGGGGTAAAAAAAGTGATTATAAAAGCCATAATAAAGAATCGAATGGTGATATCATTATTTCTCGGACAAGTCAGCATTCCTCCAGAAGGCCCCCAACTCCAAAATTTTAAATGGCACCATAAGTCCAAAAAGGTATTTTTTGAAAGATTGTTAAAAAGGAAGAAAGTTTTATAGGAAAAATTATTTTATTACTGCCACCCCTTTTAAGTAATATTCGACTAAAGTTGTTAAATTTGAAATTCATTGTTAACAAGAAACATTGAAAAGTCTACTTTTAAAATCTAGTTACAAGTAGTCAAAACATAACTATTTGCAAAGAAACGCTGGAAAATGAGGAGAATTTTTCATTATTTCTTCCTCTATCGCCTTATATAAATTACCACAATGATATTTCGTGTATTCATATAGATTCAAAATTTAATTCTCTACAACTTTTATTATATGCACTAAGTACATAGAATCAATAGTTTTCGACTTATTATTGATTTTATTATGCAAAACGAGCAGCGATTGTGTCTTAGAAAAAGGTTTAAATGATTAAATCTCTGTCAATATTAATCGTATGGAAATGTTTAAAAAAGAAAATTATTCGTAATTAAATTCTCTACAACTTTTATTTGAAGCATTTTGCGTTACGAATGGCTATTCTCGAGATGTAAGCGAAATACGCGCGATGCGCGCACGTGTTACCGTTTCGCCGCAAAACAGTCGACATTTTAAAACAAATCTATCTCAGCTCCTATTTGTCGTAGAGACAAAAATAAAACACGAAAATGTGCGGAATTTTGTCAGCTACAATTTTCTTAACGTTTTTGTTTTTGATAAAATTGATACTTTTTCAGTTATTTACGAAAATCTGTTTTTTGACACTTTTTCGCCCCCTCCATTTATCTCGGAGGGGGGGTACGGGTGGGGACTTTTGAATACTTCAAAGGGAGCACAAATCAAGCCTGTTCCCAAATTTGCAAAGCTGTAACCATTATTTCATCCAAATCGTTAAATTTGTTCTTATTTTACTGGGCTATTTACTAATACTGTTTGAATTTAGTCGCAACATGGCGCGGAGGCGGGACTTACGCTCTATTGTCGTCACTGTTCTAAAATAAAGTCACTGTAGTACTGAGTAAAGTCACTAAATATTCTAAAGTACCGCAACCTTATGTTCCAATGAGTTAGAGAGAGAAAGCTAATTTTAACCCCAAAATGGCGGAAAAATGACAAATCTGTGTTTGACATACGATGAAAATTAATATTTACTATTACTAAGTTTGACGTTTGACACTTGGTTTGAAACGCGGCAATTTGAAAAACATCATAAACTTGTAGTTTTCCATAGACAGACTCGCCTTCTTATTCTTACACACTACTTGCTGTATTTTTTAGTTATCCTTTTCTGTGATTTAAATAACGATTCTAAATGAAGTATTAACAGGACAAAATTAGCTGTCAATTGTAAAAACGTATTTAGGTTCGTTTGGCAAAGTTCCAAATTTTTTATCTGTCAATTAAACTGTACCTTTTAATAACAATGGCAAATAATTTTTAAGAAATATATTGATAAGTATCTAATGTTAGTTTAGTTTTTATCAAACACTTCATACAGTCATTAAATTTTCTAGTGACAAGGTCTTCAATATTTGAAATTGCCGCCAAAATTTTAACCCCAAAATGGCGAACGTTGCGGTACTTTAGATATCTAGTGACTTTAGTACTGAGTAAAGTCACTAAATATTCTAAAGTACCGCAACGTTCGCCATTTTGGGGTTAAAATTTTGGCGGCAATTTCAAATATTGAAGACCTAGTCGCTAGAAAATTTAATGACTTTATGAAGTGTTTCTTAAAAACTAAACTCACATTAGATACTTATCAATATATTTCTTAAAAATTAGTTGTCATTGTTATTAAAAGGTACAGTTTAATTGAAAGATAAAAAATTTGGAACTTTGCCACACGAACCTAACATACGTTTTTAAAATTGACATTTTATTTTGTCGTGTTAATACTTCATTTAGAATCGTTATTTAAATCACAGAAAAGGATAACTAAAAAAATACAGCAAGTAATGTGTAAGAATAAGAAGACGAGCCTGTCTATGGGAAAACTACAAGTTTATAATGTTTTTCAAATTGCCGCGTTTCAAACCAAGTGTCAAACGTCAAACTTAGTAATAGCAAAGAGATACTCTTTGGTAATAGTAAAATTTTAGACCAATGGTCTAAGAGTAAAATACTAATTTTCATCGTATGTCAAACACAGATGTCATTTTTCCGCCATTTTGGGGTTAAAATTAGCTTTCTCTCTCTAACTCATTGGAACATAAGGTTGCGGTACTTTAGAATATTTAGTGACTTTAGTACTGAGCAGAGCCAGTAGATTAATAGAGTACCGCAACCTCCGCCATTTTTAGTCCTTTCCGCGCTTCACTCACTACACGCTCAGTAAAGTATAGATGATGTTTTGACTAAATTTTTCGGAATATAATAAAAAAAATACACTTAACGGCACAACAACACGGCATTTTATTAAAAATTACGCACTTCGTCAGTATATTTTATGTATATGGACTAAAAATGGCCGCCAGGGCGGCATTTGTCGCGTCAAAGGCTTGCGGTACTCTATTAATTTACTGACTCTGGTACTGAGTTAGGATTGCCCTTATACCTATTACCACCTACTATTATATCTAAAAATTTTAAGTATCAAATACTAACTAACAGATAAGAAAATCGAAGGTTTCACTCTTACAGCACCGCATCTACGATTTCAAGATAATTACGATGAATATCCTTTATTATTTCATAATTTTGTCTATTGTTAATTGATACATTAGTATTTGCTAGTAATAATTTAGTATATTGACAGATTTCGGCGAAACCCTTAATTAAAGCACGGTTACGAGGCGAGAATTGCACGGTTTTAAAAAAAAAGTCTAAATGGGAACAAGAAACAAGATTTGGGCGGAAACTTTACAATTCGGTCTACTTTTTTTTAGAGTTATATTTGATTAAATAGAACATTTAAACGCATTCTATTGGAAAATGTCGGAATATAAACCCATATTATTGGTAAACTTTACAAGTTTAGAGAAACTAATGTTTATACGCTGTGCACACAATATAATCTGATGCAAACATTTTATTAGACATACAGGATAATGGCAAATAAAAGTTTTATGACTATACGAAATCAAATATAAAAGGAAATTATGATATTTTGTTTGGCGATGCGCAAAAATTGTGTATGTATTGCTTTAGATGAAAATGGGTGGACGAATTTAAATTAAAGTGGCGAAGGGGGATGATTTAGGTTTAACAATATAATAAAACTGTAACGTTTACAGAAATCTCGGGTATTAATTTAATTGCGATAATACGAATTAGCGTTAAATATGGCAGAGCCGTATACAGAAATTCTATTCTTAACCGGCATCTGCTCTGCTTGATCACAGTACATCAAAACCCAAATGGCTAGTAATTAGCACATAGAAACCATTGTTTGATGTGTTATTCTGTAAATGCCCCTTTGTTGCCGAATTTATGTTTTATTTAATAATACGTGAACGACAATTTTGTACCAAATTGTTATCCTCTTGCATTAACGTTATCGTGCCATTGTTTCCAAAATTAATAGGATTAAATTTCGCGCACACTAAAAATGATCAAAACGCTTCCCTACTATTGTTCGATTTTATTGTATCGGCAACAAATAATCGCGCCTCGCTAGATAGTAACAATCCAACAAGGAACTAAATGATACGTTTATGCAGTAAATGCATGAACGGAATGGCCCAAAATGCTGACACATAAAGGAGTGTGCGTTAACAAAGATCTCAAGAGAATTTTCTATAATTTGTATATTATGGCTCATCTACAACCTCCCTCTTGCTCTCTTAACTCTACACATTTCTCCACCATGTGCTCGATACTTTCCCTTCCCTCTCCACACAGTCTGCACAACGTCTCATCCTCCTTCAACCAATATTTACTGTCTTTCTCTTCATTTCCCACCCTAAACCGCGCCACTGTCCTCACATTCGCTACGCCCCCCATCAGATACTTCGGCATTTCATCCGTCACTAACTCCATATATTTTCCACTGTATCTTCCATCTCTTATCCTCATCCGTCTTTCCTGTATTTGAACATTCTCATCTCTCTTTGCTATTTCCTCTGCTATCTCCCATCCCTCCTTCCACTTTCTCACTACCTCCTCTTTCGCAATATCGCCTTCTTTCTTCCTGTCCCTGACGAATTCTCCCGTTCTTCACTTCATTCCAACAGCACCTTACAACCCCCCTTCCTCTCTTCTTCCCATCTTTTCCTCAAAAGCCATCGCTCTCCTTTCAGCCTCAATTCATATCTTCTTCAGCTTTGCCTCCTCCTCTACCACGTACTTCGCGGTTTCTCTATCTAACCCTAGAACCCACCTGCAATATTTTATTTGTATCTTTTCTATCTGCGCTCTTACCTCCCAGTTCCACCCCATATAACATCACATTTTTCACTAGTCTATCGAACAGCCACCTCCTTTTCTGAATATCTCCCCCCATCCATCTTTCCCCCAGGCCCCCGCTATTGCATTCCCTTTCATAGCCAACTGTCCATTGTTATCATATCTTATCCTGTAACCGAGGTTCATCCACACTTTCTATATCCTGATCTCCTCACTTCCATTCTCTCTTCTTCCTCTCTTCTTTTGAAACTCTGCCATTTTGGTCTTTATTGTATTCACCTCGAGCCCTCTTTTCTCCATATATCTCTTTGTTACACTTATCATGTCCCTCATCTCACCCTCTCTCATCGTCACCAATAGCAGATCGTCCAGCATAACCTACCACCCAAACTTTTTTGCTTCCTATCCACCACGCCACTCTGATTCCTCCCAAGTACATCCTCCAAGTCTCCAATCAATACTGAAAAGAGGCTAGGGCTCAGAGGGCAGCCCTGCTACTAGTCCAGAAGGGTTCACTGATACCATCACCCACCCTCACTTTGCATCTAATTTCACTGTACATTTCTTCCATCCCCTTCGCTATTTCCTCGTCCATCTTCAGAGCCCTTAACACTTCCCAGATATTCTTCCTATTCACTCTGTCAAACGCCGCCCTAATGTCTATAAATAGCGCAAACACTGGACGATGGTCCTCTATAGCATTGCCATAAACCTTTCAACAAAGTAATGACCAAAATGATTCGATTGGCTGTTATGTTCTTGTGGTACATAAATAATTAACGTTATTCCCGAAACCTCCTGACATAACTGTACGAAGCGAGATCAAGCCAAAGTATTACATCCTCGTATAAATCTCAACATCTGCAACTTTTTTCGAATTCGACCAACAGAGGGTGCTGAAATGTTTTCCATTATCCATTATAATCATGCCGTTTCTCAATATCAGAAAAGTAGATAAATGGACGCCTGGCCCAGACTGGGCTCCGTCCCTCTTTTGAGATCACATCCCGACGTAATTATCCTTAATGTAGTATATATCACTAAACAGTAAACAGGTCTGTTTCTGTAAGCAGATCCGTCTATCTGTTTAAACGGATAAACAGATCTGTTCCTGTAGAAGTCATTTCCGTGTTTAGTGATCTACATTATAGGATAACTACGTCGCGATCTGATCTGAAAAGAGGGACGGCGCGTGTCTGGAGGTCTGCATGGGCCAGGTATCCATTTATCTACGCAGAAACCGTACAACATCCAGATACTGTTTCGAGTTGTGCGTGGATGTATTTGAGGCGCTTCCCTCTTTTTCAAAAATGCAAGTCATTTCTTGCCAAAATCCTCTGCATGGTTTTGTACGATATCGCAAAACAACGACCTAGCTTTTTACTAGAAATTCAAATTCTGTCTTGAGCGATTTCTATGAGTCTATTAAGTCTCTTCCAAAGATACAACGTCATTTTAACCTCATTTTTTGGTTATGAGTGACGACTAGTTACGAATAAAATGACTTTCTTTCCTTTCCTTTTCAAAGTTGTCAAATACAATCAGCCCCAGCAGTAAATGTGAATATTATTATGTCATTCAAATCATAATTATTTAAAATAATTTGGAATTAACATGTGTAAAAATGCTTAATATACAGTAAAAAACACGTCTTTTTTACGGCAAAAAAGTAACGTTTTTTATACGTCAGTACACGTAACTTCACCATTCCACCAATTTGTACCGTCAAAGTGACGTGTGTGTTTTTTGTTAAAACATGATGTCTTCCAGTTTTGGGCGAATTATTGCAAAATCCAGTCCCTCCACAGTCTCTTATTGCCCAATAAATGGTTGCCGGCCTAATATTTTCATGCCTTAATAATTAAATAAATAATTAAATTGACACTAATAAAGTTCTTTGATTATAAATTAATTTCAAGGTACAAATAGCTTTCTGAATGCCAGAAGATACTGTCACGCTTTCAGTTTATGTGGGTAGCTCGATAGGGTTGAAATGTATAGAAAGTGAGCAGCTTAAATATTGCCACAAGTACTGATTTGACTATTGTCTCCAAAGCAGTCAACGCTAAAAATTCGGTTTCACGTAGATAGGATGTTCAAAATGGCAGTAATAAACTACTTGCTGTTATTTTCAGTACAGAAAATTCACTCTTACTCAAAATGTACGATTAGACCCTCGCACGTCCACTATTTGCTCGGCAATTGCTCATTCATCCTCTGTGGGAATCAAGGGGACTGCCTCTGGTCAGATAGGGTGTGGCGTAGTGGTGGCTCTGTGAAAGTGAGCCGAATTGACGCAGTGCAGTAGACGCTAGGTTTTGCTCTTCTTTGCTTTGTTGAAAAGTATGCCCAGCTGAATTTTCCGCTTTTCGAGCCCCTTGCACCACCATGGTGGTTCTCAGAATGTTATGAATGTTTATTATGATCAATTTGAAGCCTTCAACAGGAGTTGTGACTTGAAACACTCTGTACTTCATAAGGCCTTAATAAAGTGCAGTGTTTCATTAAACCAAGTCAGCCAAGAAGGCTCCAGTGCAAGCTAAGGAGACACTCACTACTGAAATCAAGTATAGGAGACCATTTCGACGAACATTCTTAACCTTTAGAATCCTTTGGTTTCTTAGCTGTGTTTTTCCTAGGCAAGACGTCATTAACGGTGTATCTTGGCAACTTTTGTTTAATAGTAATCTGTGATTGGAAGAAATCGGGCGCTTGTGGCCGTTGAATTACACAACACCAAACGCAACGGCAACAATAACAATTTATTACATCGAACGCGTTTCATCAGCGAACACCTAAATGTAAACTACAAAATTTAGCTATTTATAATTGAGTTCATTCTTATTATTTATTTACTTAACTAAGGAAATATTATTAAATATATTATAATTAACTTTGCAAACTTCAAACCTCGAGTACAATTTCGGATAAATCTGTCTTTACTTGAGAATAATCACAAAGTAGATAATGTTTCCTTAGCAAGTGAATAATAAGCATGAACTTGATTGTTATGAAAGTTTAGAAGGTCACAAAAACAAGCGTTTTCTAATGAATAATGTAACTGTACTTAGTTATGGCACTTCCGCTTTAAGCATTGCAAATTGCTCACTTTTGTCATTTACATTTAGTGGTTCGCTGATGATGACAGCTACGCTGTCGAAACGCATTAGGTTTAATTTATTTTTATTGTAGTTTTTTGGTTGTGATAATCTGTCATAATCTGTTACCGCTTGATAATGACACCTTTTATGGAAACGGTTGCATTTAAAATTAAAAGAAAATTGAGTGGAATTGCTTATTATTTTTCACAATTTTTCTTCGATTTGTATGGCATTTAACGCACAGTCGCACACATTTATGTAACTCCAACACTCTAGACATGATTGATTAAAGTTTCTGATAACTACCCCTTTACAATATTTTACTCCACATTATTTTTTACAAGATCCTTTCTCAACAGAACTAGAGTAGATATATCAAGAAAAAATAGAAATGTCAAAATAAGGAGATGCCCCAGGGTCTCTAGAATAGAAGAGACGGCAAGTAACGTTCAAGAAGCTGCCCAATAGTTAAATATATTACAAAAATTATCCCACCGTGTCCATTGCTATAGAGAAAATTAGTAAGGGCCTGTGCGTGTTTTGAAAACTTACTTCTATAATTCGTGCCTGTAATTATCTAAGCTTGTCCCGTGGGAAATTACGGAAAAATTAAAGGGATTCTTATAATCAATAGTGAAATGTAACATTATCTTAAATTCCCGTCCTATCTCTTTTCGTATGATAAAGTGTGTACCGAAGGCGTTCCTCTCTTTTTTTCTAGATCCAGAATCTTTAGGTCACGTTTAGTAGAGATGATTTAAATTGGATGGAATGTTCCTTATCGAAAGGCATTATGCAAAAAATACGAATCGCTGAATTTCTAACGTATGTTCAACTAAAACCGAAAATTTTGGTTATCTTTGAAAGATAGCGGAGACGCCCGAAAAATATTCAACTAAAGATGTGGCCATTTGTCTTACGAAATTATCCCGTTGTCACATTTGCCGAATGATAAAACTAAGGAATCTAAACATTAATGCAACCATTTCAACGAATTTATGGTAGTATAGTACCGTGCCCCATTTCGCTCGATTTGGTGCACGACCAGTTTTGACACTAATAAATTACAAGGAAGCGTTTGACGTTTTGCATTATTCGAGATTAAAACTTGTTAGGGAGTTACACCAACAAAGATATTATTTGCAGATTATGTATGAATTATGTCCTCTACAGCAGTTTAATAACTCTACCCGAGCCATAGTTAAAGGGGGTGTGTAACATTTACATGAAAGGATCGGTCAACGGTCGTTACCTACCGAGAGTATTCAAAGAGTAATTAGAAGAAGAGATTTTCTAAACGGTGCGAAAAGGGTCGCTTATGACAAACGCAGGAGTTTCACAAAAACATAAATTTCACTTTAGTGTTTTGCCTCAAGAACCCACTTAAACAATAACCGAGATAGTAAAATTAAAATCATGTAACATAAGGTTTGCGTGTTTTCGTGACATTAGTTTTTAAAGAGTTTTTAACTAGATTACCCCATAAACTAATTTGTATCTGCACGAATGACATCGAATTCTTTAATATTCTCTAGAGAAGTTGGCCAAGCTACTTTATAATATCCAGTCAGTTGTAAAACAGTTATATAATGCTCATGTTACGATGCGAAATACGAGATACGCATAAAACAAAGGACTTAATTGGATAAAATCGAGCTTTCGATGCGAATCTAAATAAATAGACCTAAACTTAATTTCGCCAGTACTTCTTTAAATATGCTTACGGTTTTATTTGAGAAACTTTTCAAAACTCAATAACGTACACTAGAAAATGTTTGAAAGTTCAAGAAGTTTTAAAGAGTTAGTCCTTCTTGCATATTGTTTAAAGTGCCTACGAACATCTTGCATACGCAAGTATATCCCCCCCAAAAAAAAAAAGTTTTGATCTGTCCTTTTTACGCTTTATATAGAACAACGTGTAAGTTTATACGTCTTAAAAAAGAATGAAATGTTCTATAAACGTTTTCGGCTTGTATTCCGATTTTTTTTTCTATATTCGTCGAATCGTAAGGATTATTCTAATCGTAATATCTATGATTTAAGTGAGATTTGGTGAAAACTTCCTTTTTCTAATCCTATAATCCTTTTCAGGATCGGTTACCATTAAGACGGTACTATAAAGTTTACAAATCATTCACAATAGAACAATAAAAACTCTCTCAACCTCCCCTTTAACAATATATACAGGGTGTTTTTTGGGAGCTTTAGTTAGACGTTTCTAGGAAAGTTTTATAGGTAGAATTTTGAAAATTTGTACTTAGGGGTTACTCAAAAAGCCGAATCGATGTAAAATATTTTCAAAATGGCAGCACTTCCGGAAATGGCGGAAGTAGCTACCAACTTCGTTATTTTAAATAGCAACCCCTATTTTTTATTGCATTTTTGGATCCTACGTGAAATTTCTTAAATTTTGATATTAACATGTCAATATCTACAAGTTATGGTTTTTAAGTTATTTTCATTTATTTAAAAAAAATGGCGGATGCAAACCGAGTTTTTACCAGCGCATAGAGGAAGAAAAGGGCTTTCTTTTGGTGTACTTAAAAAAAGGTTATCTTGCGTACGACGTCACCTATGAGGCTCCAAATTTAAGAAAATTCAAAGACTGAAAACTTATTTTTTTTTTAATGAAATGACCATTTTCTTACTGTTGCATTTGATAGAGAATCAAAATGGGCATATTTTGGTATTACATGTTCCTATCCCTATCTTTAATAGTTTCTGACTTATTCTCATTTCATTGCAATGATACCATTTTTTTCGGTTTTTTTTAGTAGTTGGCCATGGCCTTATGGCAAACGAATTTTAAAATTAAAATTCAAATCAATTTAAAACCTTGTCTTCTTCAACACATGCTCAAAATGAGCGCCTTCATATTCCAAACACAAACTCTTTTTCGTAAATGTTCTCGTGTGGACTATTGTATGACTTGTGATTCAATATTGAGCATATTCTTGCAGAGGCAGCTCTTCTGTTGCAGGAACAACAATATTTTACTAAATTTGTCCTCGTCTGACCAAGTAATGTTCCCCAAAAAATATTCCTGGTTCCTTAACATTAGCTATTCGTAAAACTCTTACTGTAGGTAAGGTGGTACAAAGCTTCCAAAATTCAAACAATTTCATTCCAGTGTTCGGATGGTACGTTCACTAGGACGCGGTCTTCTGGATATCTCTCAATGAACGTATGACAAGCATGTGACGCGATTCTGTCCATTTCACCATAAATAACAATTAGATTCCAAAAATCTTAATATGTAAAACCATTGCGCGCCATTTTTTTCCATTAATGAAAAACTTATGTTAACCTATAACAGGTGACGGTTTAGTATCACTTGATTTGTTCAAAATTCGTTTGCCATAAGGTCATACATTCATGGCCAACTACTAAAAAATCATTGCAATGAAATGAGAATAGGTCAGAAACTATTAAAGATAGGGATAGGAACATGCAATACCAAAATATGCCCATTTTGATTCTCTATCAAATGCAATAGTAAGAAAATAGTCATTTCATTTAAAAAAACTGAATTTTCAGTCTTTGAATTTTCTTACATTTGGAGCCTCATAGATGAGATCGTACGCAACATAACTTTTTTTTAAGTACACCAAAAGAAAGCCCTTTTCTTCCTCTATGCGCTGGTGAAAACTCGGTTGCCATAGGTACAACCGTTTTCAAGTAATGACTTCTTAAAGTACCGTCTGCATCCGCCATTTTTTTTAAATAAATGAAAATAACTTAAAAACCATAAATTGTAGATATTGACATGTTGATATCAAAATTAATGAAATTTCACGTAGAATCCAAAAATGCAATAAAAAATAGGGGTTGCTATTTAAAATAACGAAGTTGGTAGCTACTTCCGGCATTTCCGGAAGTGCTGCCATTTTGAAAATATTTTACATCGATTCGGCTTTTTGAGTAACCCCTAAGTATAAATTTTCCAAAATCTACCTATAAAGATTTCCCAGAAACGTCTAACTGCATGTCCCAAAAAAACACCCTGTATACCAATAAATGTATTGGTAAATTGGAGGTTGAGGAAGTTTTTATTGTTCTATTATCCTGCAACCCCCTTGGTGAGTTTGAACCATCATGGATTCTAAATCATTCACGTAGAGAAATTGATTACTTATCTGTGTAGTACTGGGATTAAGAAGAAATGACCTTTATTATGCAATAATTAAATAATGGAAGGAGTGTTACGGTAACAATTGGGGTGGTTGTAACAAAATTTTATGAGCAAAATCCTCGATCGCTCGGTATATGGTGGCCAGATGGGTCGGGGTTAATTTCGGGAATCGATAAACAAACAAAAAAATAAATTTTAAATAAGGGCGCTACGGAGGATTCGATTGAAAAAACGATTATTTACACAAGCAGGTCATTCATAATCAAACCTCTTACCGTTGATATTCGGCGATGCTTGTCTTTGATTAAGGAGAGTCACCTAGATATGTCAAACAAATAAATTCGGTACCGAAACAATTAACAGTTCACTAGGAAATGTTTAATTCTCACTTACAGGGTAAATTCAATCTGATACTGATCTAAAGTACCTGAAAAGCACGATAAGCATAAATATTGAAATGGAAAATGAACAAAATGTTAAAGGTAAAAGAGATAAGTATAAAGTTTAACGTTACAAAACTGAATCGGCTTTCGATGTCGATCACAGATTATTAATTAACAAATGTTAACAATTTTAGATAAGTATATTAAGGAATTGACCAATTAACTAATTCAAGCAATTGTCCTTGTAAAGTAAAATAGAATAATTGAATAAATTATAATGACAGACAAACACAAATTATTATTCACTTGGCGTTGGTTGGTTTTAGCGTAGTTATGCACCTTGTACGTTCACCAAAATGACGGACTACTCCAAAGGACGTAGTTACACTATCCAGTGCAAATGTTTGCTGGGTTAATTTAAAGGAAGATCTAACGACGGCGACGCCGATGACACTAAAAAGTTGAGAACGAAAAAGCGTTAGGGATTGAAGAAGATAAATTCTCACCTCGTATTCGAGCGTTAACTAGCTCTATAATTGTGTACCTTTTGTCAGGTACTATATAATTCCTTCTACTTTCGCTTCCTTGCACTGGTGACAAGAAAATAACTCCCACTTACCGTAACAACGATTTTGTAACCACTACACATAGATGATTTCGGATACTTTTCAGGATCGCTATTCAAGGGATGCAGCCCCTGACCGTGAAACAATTCTGCGATCGACTTCAAATATAACAACAAATGGATCAGATTTTTCAAGAAAACCATCTGGGCACTCTAGAAACACTCGACCACTTGATAGTATACAACGGATGCAATCTCCGAGGAGTTTCTTTTCCACAGTTGTTTTGAGGTGCAACATTTCCATATGTCCAGTACAGCGAAGAAACAAATCCTTGGGTCTTTGCTAGAGGATAATTCCGTAAACTGACCACTGCACAAACCTCAAATCACCTGTTTGCTATGTTGGTCAAACAGAAATTCGTTCTGTTACACAGCGGTTCGGACGGATTACTTAACTCACATGGTCCTGTAAACATAGGGGTTTTGTTATACAGGGGTTCTTAAAAAACAACGGATTTTTTCTCGAAAATAAGCACTCGCTTGAACATTCTTCTTCAAACTTGTGAGACGTATTTTTTACCCGTCCAAAATGTTGGTTACACTGGATTGCAAATTAAGAAACCTGGAAAAAGATCTTCTTTGAGTATTCCTGAAGACGCTCTCACCAGAGTTGTTTGTAACATGGCGAGGAGGCTCATTTTCAGTATCTCGAAAAACAAAACATTCGGTAGTTGGAATTTGGAATAGAATAATGCAATGACCTCGCTGAGGATTGCTTACTGCACGGCCATCCGAGTAACTATTTGATGCGATTTTATAGGCTGACCCGTTCGGCTCTATAGCGAGGGTGTGTGGTACTCCCTTACATCTAGGTAAGGTATACCTCACTAAAACCTTTTCCTCTCTCTCTAATAGACATAGACATATTGGCACAGTCGGGAATCGCCAAAAGCATGCTTCCGTCCGAGTGTGGTCCGGGGCAGATGGTCGCCACCTGGATATCAGCCTAGTACAGGGATGCACAGACTTCATCAGACCAAGGACCACATATGCTAAATTTTATTGAGGGGCGGGCCGCAAAAAAATTATTTATTTTAAGAAAGTTCATAGCTAGAAGCTCCAGATCGATAAAGGAATTAGAAAAGGTCTTAATTTCAAATCAAACAAATGTTTATTTATTATATTTGTGCCAATTTTTACAAAAAAACTACTTAAATATTTTAATTTGATGGATGACATTGCATCGAATTAACAATTTCTTTAATATTTGGGTCAATTGTTGTGACATTCCAGGAAATACATAAAGATTTTTGTACTTTGTTGTTTGGAAAAATTTTCAATGTTATTTGCATGTAGATTGGGGGGGGGGGGCACCAGAAAACCAACGGCGGACCGCGGTTTGTGCATCCCTGACCTAGTATCATATCATACCCCCTGAATTTCATCACCTTTATTTTCATTCTTTTTCCCTGGATTCATGAATCATGTTAATGAACTTTTCGGCGCACTTCCAATTCGTTTCGTATATAGTCATCCATCTTACTACAGTGTCCGGCCTTAGGTCCCCTCTCATCGCTATGTCAAGTGTTCTTCTTTCAACCTCCCACCTACCGCACTCAAAGACAGCATGTCCCTTTGTATCTCGAAGCCCGCAGTCTGTGACCGTGTCCAGTAAGGAATTGGGTAATGTAGTAACTAAGTTCCCCTTCCTTCCTCCCGGCCCATTCTCTTTTGTCCAGATTGAGTTGCTTCGTCCAAGATTGATGTATGTCTCATTCTGCTTGCCATTGATCGAGAATCATTTCTTTGGCGCCATCACCCCAATCTGCGTCGGCACCACTCCCGCAATAGTTAAGATGTCCTGAAGGACAACTGTCCTATAAGTTGATGCTATCCTTATGGCAATCAGTCTTTGCATTCTATTAATTCTCTTGCATACATTCCCTCATTTCAAGGCCGCGGCCAATATCTCAGCCCCAAAAATCCATGTTCCTTGAACGGCCGCTGCAATAGCTCTCCTTTTTGAGACACGTGCTCCTCCCTTGTTTGGCAGGATCCTCGCCAGTGCCCCATAGGTCTTAAGAGCGTTGTTGGTCTCATATTTAATGTGCTCGGTGAAAGTACAGTTTCTGTCGAAGATAACTCCAAGTATTTTTATGCCCTTTTCTATCTGTACGTCTTTGAAGGCAAGTTGTTTTACTTCAACTGTACTTGTTCCATGGTAAGCTTCCTTCTAAATCCCTCCTTCCCTAATTTAGTTTCTTTCTGAAGAATTTCGCTCCCATTACATTTCAGCGCCCTATATTTTTCTTCGTCCAATGCTCACATCCATATATCAGTATAATTGGGCTGACTTTGTGCTACCTTCGATGGTTGTTCTGGAATATACTGAATCACTTGCCCTATTTTAGTATCTTCTGTTATCGTGTACCTATGTTCTATTTTCAACTCTCGACTTTCGACTCTGTTTTCTTAACAATTAGTTTCATATTTTCGTTTGCAAGTATTCTTTTAACTCTGCTTATTTCATTCGTCGTTACTACGAACAGTATATCCCTGTTTATTTATTTAAGAAACACTCAATTACGAATGTTGAGTTCCAATAATATTTTTGCTGTTTACACTCTCTTTGTTAGTGAACTCGTAATGTTCGCCCCTTTTTGCTTGAATACGTAATTGAAGGGGCGAGTCCGCTCAGTTGATAAATACTTACTATATTGGGATATTAATTTACTTTAAAGATATCTAGGGGTATTTAGTGTAGATTAACTACAAAATTATAATCACGAGAGTCCGCAGGACTAGCTTGTTGGTAACGGTTATTTAATCCCTAAGTACAATATGGTGTGATTGTAATATTTAGAAAACAATTAATATTTGTAAAGGTGATTTTTTAGTTATGAAAATATATAATTAAATTGGTTTCAAATGGATGTTTAATTGTGCGGTTTTCAATAACGGCTCTTGACTATTACGTAAGACGATTTCTCCAGAGCTTCTACTGCTAAGCCAGACTGACGTAGATGAATATCATCAACACGGCTTGAGCTAATGAATCGAATAAGTGCGAATGTACGAATTTTCGTAAGTTACATATTTGAGAAAGCATTCAGGGGTGGTCCTGTATAATACTAATAAATAACAAATTAAAAAAAAAATTTTTTTAAACAAGTTTTCAAATCTTACACACTTTCTCATGCACTAAAAAAGATAAAATAATTGTTTCCTGATTGAAATAAATAATATTGTTTAACAATTTTACGAGAGAAAGTGTGTGGCCCTTAATGCAGATATAGTGATTGATAACATCTGAATACTCATAATAGGATAATAATAGTGTATTAAATGAAATACATCCGCGGGCTTTCGTAAAATTGTTAAACAATATTATTTATTTCAATCACGGAAAAATTATTTTATCCTTTTTCGTACATAAGACGGTGTCTAAGTTTAATTTGACTTTATACTTTTTTAGTGCATGAGAAAGTGTGTAAGATTAGAAAACTTGTTTTTAAAAAAAAATTCTTTCACAATTAGTCCTTCCTGTACCACAAACGTCCCATTCCTTCTCCTTTACATCAACCGTGGCTCTTTTCTTCTTTCTTTTTTGATTTCGTTATTCCTATGATCTCTAATTTGTTTTAATATTTTTTCTTTTGCTTATTACAACCACGTAGAGAGAGATTTAACGTACACGGAATCTGAACTCACCGTGGATCTCGGAACGGGACACCCATCCAAGTACTGATGAGACAGGAGTTTGCGCCAGTTTCAATATCTCTATGAATTGTGTATGTTCACTCTATCGTACAACCTGTTCTTTTTTTAGACTCTCATCATCTCTGGTTGATGATGGACACCTCTCCTTGTCACATAAGTTATTAAGTAGATTTGATTGCAGCAAGAACTGTAATTTATCGATCTCTGTCCCACTTTCCTCTAAGTAAATGATAAAGTAATCGAAAGCGTTTGTAAATTCCATTTCAAGAACTAAAATTTCCAATTTACATTTAAAATTAATGATAGTTACAAAAACTTTCGCCTCGCATAGAACATTCATAATATCAAAAGGCAATTTAAATGAAGCCAAAAACGGGACCAAACCTGTAGATAATTATCCTTTCGATTGTACCTTTATAAATTATGCAGAACGAATTTCCTAAATCTCCTTTGAACAGATAAAAGGATTATGTCCACACCTAACTGAATGACGACAATTTGTAGTTTCAGTGGAACAGAGGGTGTGACCTGGCTTAACTAATGTTTGCTACTCGGAAGGATTCCTCTGTCTTTTGGGATCTCTATAAGACGGTCCCGTGAGAATACAGAGTTAAACTTGTTTGAAGTTAACATTAGAATTCTCTTATTGTTGTCACAATAATGGCAACATTTCTTAAATTACTTGTTAGATAACGTTCTACAAGATTTAGGTTACAGTTTGACACTTGCGCTCTTCTTTCGAGCACAAAATAATTTGCGTTAACCAAAAACGTTTCGTCTTCATTTACTTCATTCTACTTGATTACGGTTGGTTAGTTTGTAATTGCTTTCGTGTACGAGATAAACTTTTCAAAAGTCTCGAACGATTTAACTTTGAGAGAGCATTTTTAAAAGTAAATTCGTCCGTTCCCGTTACACAAAGCGTAATCTAAATTTTGTCCTCCCCAAAAGGCAATTTAAAGCAATTTAAATGTAGAAATGCGAGTATAAAGTACATTTTATGTAACAGTTACGCTCTCGCGCCCTAGACTAGGTTATGTACGTTTAGCGGCGAGTGTTAGATGAGATAAATGCGATTATATGGGTCCTAAGGCGGAACCTTGGGGAACATACTTGTCAGTCTGCACTTCAATTACACGAATTTACATATCAAAAGCGATCTTCAACATTTGCATTTGGATATACGTTTATTGGATATTCCTCCGGGGGGAATTCGAAATAAGGTTGCGTATTCTCGTTAAGATTTAACAAAAATATTGTGGTAGCTGATTTTATGAAATCACAAAGGCGAGGGATGTCTGCTACGCATTTTATATACGGCGCAAGTTTGAAAGTACTTCAAAAGGGAGATTTAAAGTAGTCGTGCCCAGTTATTTGCCCTACGGGGTGAAGGCCTCTTTATCCCACGGGATCTTAGATTGCCATAATGATGGCGCGAGCTTAGACTAGCAATGAAAGTGGGGTGACACTGTCGGCAAGCGAAACATTACCACGTCTTACCTACTAATAGGTACACAATGCTAAATTTAATGCTCTTACTTTAAACCGTAATTGGGTTAAAACTGGTGAATGTACCCTTAAGGGAGTACTTGAAATTGTCTACCTATTAAAGAGTACGTGCCTTATTTTCAAACTACAAATTCTCAATTCGGATAGAAGAAATGTTTTTTATTTTAGCTTAACAACTTTATTTGTTGACGTGCTCCACGTTTCAGATTTAATTTCAGTTTTAATAGAATAACGAAATAATTATAAAACTTGTCCTTTTTTTGTAATTAACAAGGTCTTTGTATGAAAGCAGTTCGATGGCAATCGAAAGGAGGGCGCAATTATTAATGTCGACTCTAAAGCACGTTGATCCATTTTTTGTTGTGCTAGAAAACTGTTGACTTTTGGTGTAATGCAATACACGAAATATTTTCTTTAGCCACAAAAAAAACATTCTTCGTAACTTACATAGATAAAAATCTTTGTCCACGGGCCCCTGAAAACCAAACAATTCCTTACTGGAAATGTTTTCGGAAATTGCGGCAACTCCTCCGATTTTTTGGGTTTCTTTTTTTTTGAAAAGAATTTGATGTGACTCAACACTGTTTCTTAAATCATAACGTATAATTAATTTTTCTTGGGAAAACTCAACGCGAGGAGAAATTCGAACTTAATACTTTTCCTTTAATCATAACGTATGAGTAACTTTAAAAACTTCAACCAAAAATTAATTTTTCTTAGGAAAACTCAACTTGAAGAAAAATTCGGACTTAACACTTTTCCCTCAGTTATTATGAGTATCTTTAAAAACTTCAACCGGAAATTAATTTTTCTTAGGAAAACTCAACGTGAGGAGAAATTCGTACTTAATACTTTTCCTTTAATCATAACGTATGAGTGAGTAGCTTTAAAAACTTCAACCAGAAATTAATTTTTCTTAGGAAAACTCAACGCGAAGAGAAATTTGGAATTACTTAACACTTTTCCTTTAATCACAACGTATGAGTAGCTTTGACAACTTCAACCAGAAATTTATTTTTCGTAGGAAAACTGAACGTGAGGAGAAATTTTTTCTTTTTCTCTTCTTTTCTTTTCTTTTCTTTTCTTTTCCTCAGAAGTCTAAAATTTCCAAAAATATTTTTTTCCCGAAATTATCAATTTTCAAAATGGCGGACATCCAAAATTTTAAAGTAAAATGCCATGATAACGACTAAATAAAATTAAGTATTAACAATAAAAGTACTAAAAATTTTGTTTCTTTGCACAATTTAATTTTATTTAGTAGTTTTCATGGAGTTTTACTTTAAAATGTTTGAATGTCCTCCATTTTGAAAATTGATAACTTTGAAAAAAAAATAATTTTGGAAACTGTAGACTTCTGAGAAATGAAGACATATGCCAAATTTCATAAAAATATGTTGAAGGGTTTTTGAAATAATAATTATTTTGAAAAAATTACCAAATGGCTGATTACGGCTACACTAAGCCGAAATCATAAAATTGTTACCGAACATTTTAGTCTTATTTTCATATGTAGAATCCGGATATCCATAGCCCGCTACAACTTTTTGTAACACCCTGTATAAGAGGCTTATAAAGTTATATCATATTAGCAACCCGCTTTAGCTTCGCACGGGTAGCAGAGCATATAATTATCTAATTTCATTTCATTTTTGTTGCCCAAAAAAGTCGCTTAATTTAAAAATAACATGTTTAAGAATATTTTCTGTCGATATTTTTCGTTATTATTTGTGTTAATCTTAGCAGAAACACATACTACAGTTTAATAGACGTTTTTAAGAGGAATAATTCCGTCGTAGGTCCATAATTTTCATGTACGTTACTCTATTGGTAAAGTTCCCAGTCGGCATGATTTTTCCGACATCTTCAACAATAATCGTCATACTTCAGCCAATTTATACAAAACTTTAATGAATTATACGAGCCCAGAATCATATCATTTGGCCCAGTCATTGTTTTCTTTTTTATTGCATTTTAGAAGACTTTGATGAACACGAAAAGAAAAATCTATTGAACGCAACTATTATTATTGTAAATTGAAACTTTCATGTAAACATGTTTTACTAAAACTAATATTAGAAAGCTAGAGATATGCACAGAACATTAAATTTAATAATAAAACAATGACTGGGCCAAATGATATGATTCTGGGCTCGTACACCTAATCACTCCGTCCATTGGGTGAAAACTGCATAAAAATCCGTTCGGTGGTTTTTGATTTTATGGCGTTCAGACAGACAGACTTTTTTATAATATGTAGTGATTGTACAGCGCCGATCACATGAATAGTGAAAGATTTATTAAGATATTTGCTATGTTCGTTTATTATAATAATTATTCATCTATTTATTAACATGTAGGACTTAGTTTTGTTCGATAAAGGTTCTAAGAGCAGCAACGTGGGCATAGACACCGGGGTAACTTGGATCAGCACATCCGTAGCCCCAAGACACAATTCCAACTTGCTTGCCATCAACTACGAGTGGGCCGCCGGAATCTCCCTGGCAAGAATCCTTTCCTGGACTTGCGAAGCAAATCATGGTATCGGTGATGCCACCATTGTAGCTGTTGTTACATTCCGTCCTGTCAACTTCTTCTACTTCAACTGCTTGTAGTTCCTTAGGCGACCATCCACCGGAGGAAAGTGCACCCCATCCGGTACAAACGGCTTTACGATTACCTTCTTCAGCATGGGATTCTACCATATGGATGGCTTTAGCAATATCAGATTCCTCGATGTTTTCGGTTAATGTTAAAACGCTGACGTCATTACTGAGATCGGATGGATTGTATTTTGGATTTTGTGCAATACTCTCAACTTGCATTACAACACCGCCTAATCCTTTGGATGTGCTGGAGTGGCGAATTGTGAATGAGCTAGCTGACCGTCTGAAAAATTCTGATTAAGCTTGGAAAGCAACACGCATCAACTCTCTCATACCCGTTGGTGCAGTGGGCTGCGGTTAGAACTTTGTTCGGTCCAATGACTGATCCACCACAGAAATGATTGCCATTATATTGTAAAGAGATTTGGTATGGGAAATCTTCAATATTGACAGCTTGACCGCCGACAATTCTTCCATCCAATCTCGGAGTCATACGGAGCCCTGTAATTAAAACAGCAAAATTAGTACCACCTTCTTTTTGAAAACATGACACGCTTACCTGCTGCCAACGCAACCAAAGCAGAAAGAACTAATAGTCGAAACATGCTTGAAATGATACAATTGCAAATGATTTACGGCTATATATACCACCTTTTCAAGTGTGATGATAAGCTTTAAGTAGGTACTTAAGATATTAAAGGCATAGATGACGATTTCTTGTATTTCCTGTACTTAATTATGATTAATATCTTAAGATGTCCTAAAATTAAATCGAAGAAACGTTGATTCTAGAGCAATGTGTCAGATGCCTTTTATACTTTGGTAACTTTGGTAATTTCCATAACGATGGATAAATAACTCTAAATGGGATCTTGTGTAATCCAATAAATGAAACACACTAAACCTCCCTAATTTTCCCAGACTCTATGACCTTCCGAAAATTCATAAGGAGAACACTCCCCATGCGCCCTATAATTTCCTTTCTAAAAACTCCGGTCTCTATATGCTTTCCGAGTGGCTTAACCACACTTTATGAAAACACATTAACTTCCAGTTCCCTTATGCCATTAGGAACTCCAAAGACCTTCCCTTAGATTTAGCTAAACTCAAAATTAACAAACATTATAAGTTGGTTTCCTTTGATTTCGTGAATCTCTTCAGCCTACCCCTTAGTACTCATAACCTCAACAAAGAGCTGAACATCATATTTGAAATTGCCGAGCGGAACGGTTACCTCCAATAGATCATCCGAAAACTTTACAAACAGCTTAACAATTTGCGTCATCTCAATGGTCACACTACCCTTCAACCTTTTACAGCCTTAAACCCACCCGTCTACTGTTCACTCCCTTATATCGGCACCCCCTCATATTTTTTCAAAAACCTCCTCAAACAACATGGTATTAATATCTTCTTTTCTTCAAAGCAAAATTTAAAGAAAAGCATTGTTCATACTAAAGACAAAATTAAGATTTTAGATCAATCCGGTGTGTACCAGATATTTTGTGGCACCTGCGAATCTTTCTATGTAGGTCAAACTGGGCGCAAGTTCCAAACTAGGATAGCAGAACACTTTTCATGCATTAAAAAATAAGAAAAAAAAAATAAAAATAAATAATTTGAACACTAAATCTTCATTCGCGAAACATATTCTTAGTTCCGGCGATAGTTTCGACCCCACTTCGAATTTCAAAATCCTCCATCTTTGCGAAAATGGCAAAAAATTAGATTTACTAGAAATTAAAGAAATTGTTAACAATTATAGGTCTAACCCCGATTCCTCGCTTAATGAAATGCTAAATTTCAATAAAAATATACTAGTCCTTTAACTTTTGGTTTCATCCCCGTAGTACGATCTCGCCCTTTTTTCATCTCAATAGTCGGTTTTACACATGGGTTTTACAGGTTCCTTCTTGAGTTTGTTTGACGTTTAATTGCATTTCAATTCCATTTAACTCTAGAGGGTTGCCTCTTCGGGGGTAACTTTTCCTTCTGTTGGTTTAGAATTTCGCAACTGTTTGTTTAGACTTTCGGTCCGTTCGTAAGTATTCCTTACTCCTTTTCATTCTTAACCTCACTTTTTTCAGCATGCCTTCCGTCTTCCCATCTTCGGGGGGGTTGGATTTGATTTACGTTAATTTCTTCACGTGGGCAACCCTTGCCCGTGATGATACCTTTGATGCAGAAAGGAAATTTCCTTAGCTAGGGACCCAATTTTAATTCAATTTGTGAATGTAACAATATTATATTATATACTAAGTACTCGCCAACTTTTCGTTTTTACATCTTAATTGTACGTTTTATTATAGCCTGATGATGACGATTTGATCGTCGAAACATGTAGTAATACTTTATGTATACGATTATATCTTCATATGGGGGTTAGTTAATATCCGTCGGCAATTCTTAAAAGAAGTACTCTTCAGCAGAGTTAATGCCCTTTGCAAAAAATGTATGCCATAAGAATGATGTTGCGGAAATGATACCAACACATAAATTAGTTTTTCGAAAACAGAAATATAAGGACTAGGGAGTTATTCTTTTAAATTTTCATCAACATGCGGACACAAACTCTGTGTGCTACACTGTATATATTTTAAACTACAAATGCTTGTTAGTACAATAAGGGTCCTTTCATTTTCATACATAGTTTCCAGTTTTATAATATCAACCCCTATGGGGCAAACATATTTCATAACCGTTTTAGGTATTTTTAAATGTGATACGTGACTTCAATCAAGAAGCAAAACAGAACAAAAGTTTTAGCTGATGTCATCTCCGTCGAAAAGCTTCAAGGAAGTCTCCACTCATTCGTCATCACAAAAAGGGTAGCATTCCACTTCGTCCGAAAACTGTGATAATTAGACACTTATTATACAATATTGATTAACCATGATAAAGCTTATCAAGTACGACGATAAGAAGATAATGGCGGTTGGTAACAACTTGATATTCGGATGAACATAATTAGTGCAAGTTTAGCTTCTTCAATCTCAATTGCAAATTTACTACCGCGAAACTCAATGATGGAACAGTCGATACACAAGCTGTTAAGATTGAAGAATACTCATACAATGTTTCCTGACAGTATAATGGCAGCCATTATTGTAGTGGCTGAATTATTGTACCGAACAAAATTCTCACCGTAGCCCACTATACCGTCAGTATCCACACATGAGAAAAAAGGCTTATAGGTTCCAAATGTGGAAATCCTGAGTGACCTCAAATGCATCGTTTGGGAATGAGCGCCCCGCCGGCGCCGTAATGTTAACACCAACATAAATGATCTAGTTACGACACTATGTGGATGAGCAATGCCGCTGGAGTAAAATAAGAACACTTCGGAAATAAAAAAAAACACACACACAATGAGACGTAAAAATCCAGTCAAGAACGGATATAACTGAGGAGGTGGAGAAGTAAAAAAACTGAAAGAATAAATACGTTTTGGGACCGGGAACAGTAACAGAAAGCGTTAGGAAGAAATTCTTGCCCTCGTCCTCGTAACTTAGTCTTGGAAGAGACGATTTATGTACTTTTTCCAATGGCTAAGCGAATAGGGAGTGAAGAGTGAAAGGTCTTCAAATATGGCTACTCATAATAAAGCATTCACCGGAATGGTCATATACCCATAGGAATGGAAAGTCAGTAGGATCCGGCACTAAGGATATAGTATGAAAATAGATTCGAGAATGGAAAAAGATATAACCAGATAACTAGAAGCACAGGGTTTTGGGATTTTTTTTAAATAATGGCTATTGTTACATTTTTGAGGCATGTCTGTGCTTTGAAGAAGAAGTTCATTAGTGAGTTTACGTAAAACCTGTGGAGATAAGATAGGTACTTGCTGTAATATCAATTTATAGAAACCGTAAGTGTCAGACTTTTGGACATTGATTACGTGAACCCTCTGAAACCCGTTTCACGGGCTATTTTTATACTAATTAAGGTTCACTTTACAAGTAAAAGTAAGTTCTTCAATAATACTTGAAGTGCACATGAGATGGCGCCAATATGACATCCAACGATACCTCCCTTGACCACGATCCTCTCACTGTGAGCTTGGCTGGACCTATTCAAGCGTTTCGGATCTGGGTAACTTGTAAATTGCCAAAATGCTGGTAATGCCATAGGGTTCCCAACAAACACATTTATATATAAAATACATATAAATTATATAAGAGCTTTTTAGATTTATATAAAACTGGGAGAAAAATAAGAGATATTTAATGTCAGAATGTCAGCAATTTTCAAAATAATATAAGTCTTTTAGATGTACATTCTTCTATATCTTCTACAAGCTGATTCACCCTTCTAACTTATATATGTGCACCCTCCTCTCTCTCCCTCCTCCGTATTTCTATTCAGAATTGTTCAACAACTTCGTACCCTGACCATTTATCTTCTCAACTATCAAATCAACACCATCCCCCCTTCCCCCGCTATTCTTGCGTTAAAATCCCCTCCCATTATTATTTTCCCTTCGTCTCTCTCACCAATTACTTTTTCTACCGCTGCTTTTGTCATCCCCATCTCTTTCCCGTACACCGCTACTATAATAATATACCTACCTCTCTTCGTACTTTTCCTGTTGTAACTAGAACATTGATTTTTTTATCATTTTTATGACGTTTTTGGTGATATTTTTCAGTTGATGGGGTGTCCCAGATAATTCTAGGGTTTTAAAACGTTCGGTTTAGTTCTTCGTGATAGCTTGCAATATGAGGTTTTTAGGAGGTTAAGGACAAAGTACTGTCTTTTCTAAATGGTAATCGAATAGTATCTTTTTCCAAATCTGTACTAACTAAATGGCACGTAATTGGTGAAAATCAATATATCAACAAACCCTTAAAGTACGCAGATAAAGGGCGCCGTGGTCGTAACATTTAAGAGGCGCTTAAAATCTGTTCGGAACATTAAAAAAAAAAGACTTGGAACGCGATAGAAACCCAGGCATTTAACAGCATCCTTTAGATAAATCCATAATATATTTTACAAATCGATATAAATAACTGCACTTTAATGTTTGAACATCTGCCGTAGATAACCGACGTAATCCGATAAACCCGCTCGGATTGGGGTTGATCTTACCCTAGGGACGACGTCGAGTAGTTACAGCGCCCTTTGATCTTTAGCTCGTCTACTAGGATTGCAACCGCAGATACCGTTATAGAAGCTTTTAAAATGCATGGAATTATCGATATATTTATATATAAAAAATATTGTTTCAGTACGAAAGAAAGGGCGAAAAATGTTTCCTGTTTATCATTAGAAATGTATAGGGAGAAAATAACGTCACACCGTGAAGTTTTCTCAACAAACATTTATACAATACACAACGTTTTTGACAAAGAAACTCATTTAAACGTTATCTGAACGCGATCTTAAATTTCTTTTAGAATTCTTTTATAAACTGTTTCCCAAAACGTTATCTTTAGAATGATTTATGAAACTGCTTTAAAATATTACAATACGGTATATCAAGAAGTGGTTGTCCATTTAAATAAAGATAACGGTTGGAAAGTGCATTTTATATCAGCTTTAATAGCTCGTTTAACTCATTTTTTTCGTCGTAGTATGAAGTGTCTTGTCACCCCCTTGTGCACTATCTATAAGAATGTGCGATAACCTTTTCAGTCAGAAGTACATTTTTTGTCCACTGAAACTGTGTGAAATTAGACCCACTTGTGCATCCTTAACATCTAATTCATCTTCTTCTTCATCCCATATTCCTTACTTCCTCGAGAGACCGCACTTTCTTCTCTAGCTTTCGTATCATTATCTTCACTTCGAAACCGAAGTCCTTTTGGGATAGATCGGCCTACTCTTCTTTACTTGTTTCCGCTTTTTTTTTTCGTCTACTCCGTTGGCTGTACCGTCAAGTCTATCCTGGCACTACCTATTTATCCTCGAGAAAGCATGAGCAAGATTGGAAACTCCCCCTTACAATCCTCTCGAAACAACTGCAGTATTGATCAATTTAAAACCACCGCCTTAGTAAATATGATATGCGCTCTACTGTAATAAAAGAAAAATCTTAACGCAGTAAGAATGAAGTAAACTGGTGACGCGCTAAGGGTTACTTTACGTAAGGCACTTGTTACGCATTGAACATACCTTGTGTTTTTCCATTGTCAAAAATAAAGATCGCCTTGGTGTTTATCAGCTCAATTGTAGTTCCTGTCCCTCTTTCTACATCGGGCAAACCGGGAGATCGTTGAGATTTAAGGAACATTTTAACACTATTAAAAACAACAATTTTGAAGCGGGGGTTAATGGCGAGTAAGGGGAGGCTAAAAGGTACGACTATTTTCATCGAAGAAGACCTGACGATAGAAGAAAGGCGAGTGTGGGAGGAGTTAAGAAAATTAGTGAAGAGTCCGAAAGAGATAAGGTACGGAGATCCAAAGTGGGATATAGAAAAGTGTGGATAGAGGGGTATAGGTACGATCAGTGGCGTAACTATGGGGGGTGATCTGGGTGTTAGATCCCTCCTAGAAGCTATGAGAATATCTATAAATAAATGTTGCCCTAAACAAAAAAATTTACTTAAAAGTACTTCACTTTTGCATTTTGATTGGAGAACACTTCCAGATCACCCCCCAGACTAAAACTGTAGTTACACCACTGGGTACGATTGGGGTGAGGAAAGGATTTATGATCCTAATGCATTTTTTTTTAAATTCCAAACAATTTTGTAGCTTGATTGGTATGCCCCCGCGCTAAGGTAGCGTAACTTTAAGAGGCAGACTGTGATAATAGTGTCTTAAGGCACTGTTTTCGTAATTACAAGCAATGCTTTATATTGAATTTCAAGACAATAATTCGATAAGTCGTTAACAAAAACTAAAAACAAAATAGGGCCGAGGACAGATCCCTAGGCCCTAGGGCACACCATGGATGACCTCCAATTTACGCTATAATTCTCAAAACCATAGTAGAGAAATTTTTGGAAAAGACTCCTATGACAAACACAATTAAAAGATTGGGAGGCTGCTGAGGCTTCTTAAACATTGGAGGCATCTAGCCGATTGTTCTCCGTTCGTTACTTAATTTGTTTTTACATTTGCATGTTTGTGCTTCAATATTTAAGTCGTTTATGTGTAGTTAATGTTGGAGGAAGTATGGACATGACAGCGCGCTCACTGTACCAACAAGACTCTTTTTTGTTCTTTGTTTGTGCCTTTTGTTATATATTTCCATTTATTCTTTAGAATAAAGGAAAGTGGTACAACCCCATTTAATATTGCTTCAATATTGGCATTTCATTGTAAATATATTGGTAGAATATGAATGTACAATATTGTCCAAACATTGATATGTTGATGTGAACAATTTTACATATTTGCAAAATATTAGTCATCGATATTATTTCAATATTGGGGAAAATATTTATACAATAATTCCTTCGCATATTTGGCCATTATTGTTTTGTAATATGTCCCAAAATAGTGAGAAAGGGGGTGACTCGGGCCACCCCCAGAGCTCCAGGGTTTCATGTGCTCCGGTGGCTCCTTCTCTCGTGTAGAATCGGAGAAGATCGGTAATGCCTGAAAAAACCTTTTGCTTCAAGTAGGACTCGAACCATCAATCGCCCGGTTAGAAGTCAGCCATGAAACAACTGAGCTACGAAAATTTATTTAATTTGGTAATTTAAAGTCGAACACTATAAGACAGGGAAGAGGTTGAACACTATAAACATATGCACAAAGATAAGTCAAACCAAAGAATGTCAAAACTAGATCAAACATGAACTCGAACGTAAGCTTCGCACGATTTCTCATCAAATTTGTGGATTTTTGCAGTGTAAAATTATATTTAACTGAAGTTAATGCAGAATTTGGTATCTATATCCCGTGAAAACGAATCACGTAAAGTTTTAATCAGTTCTATTTCTTTTTCTTACGAAAACTTACTATTGGCTGAAAAATCCGAATAAACAACTGTAGATTGGGTCACTAGTTAGAGTATACATTGTCACTGCCTGGCGGAAAACATTGATAATTATCACCATTCTTTGTAAGTCGGCTCAACAGTGTTTATTTTAAGAGCAAATTTATGTCATTTTGTAAATGAAATTTCATGAACATAAAAAAAATGAAGAGGGGTAATTTCACCTGGTTGTTAGAGTAACTAAAGCTTGACGTTGTAGTTTATATAATGAAACACCGTTTTTTTTATAAAACAAGAACTATTTTATTGATATAAGTTTTGACAATAATAATTTGTTACCATAGCACCAGTTGATTTTGTATATCTCCACACTACTCCCCTTCCAGTATTAACGGAACTCTTCATAGTCTTGCAGATGTTTAGGAAATCGTACGACACGGCCGGACTTTTGTTTGTTGGTTGTACTTGACTAGGGCGTATAGGTTGTGAGGATGAGGATTCCTGAGTATTGGTAGAGGTAGATGTTGGTGTTGCAGTCGTAATAGTGCAATCTTGATCAATGTTTAAAGTGAATGCTGGCTTAAGACGATCAATTGATATGGTTTTATTAACTCCATGAGGTGTGTCGATAATAAAATATTTTTCCGCCAAAACGGAGGTATTTTAACACTGACGCGTGCAATTTCAGATTTAACTGCTTCCTGGGATTGACACATTGTTGTAATAATAAACTATATATTATTAATAATGTTTTTCATTAGCCACAAACAAAAGTCACATTGATTACACAAAACGATCACGTCGGGGTCACCAATGTAGTTTATATAATGAAACACCGTTTTTTTATAAAACAAGAACTATTTTATTGATATAAGTTTTGACAACAATATAATTTGTTACCATAGCACCAGTTGATTTTGTATATCTCCACAACGTCATTATTTTTATTTATTATACGATTTGTTCCTCCACTGAGACCTTTTGGTCTATTGTGCTCCCCGCTATTATCTACCCTTCAAGAATACCTGTATCTTTAACAAAGTCCAGGATTTTAGTACGACGAATTTTCGCTACTTCCTCTTGTGCAACCTTTTCATTTCAAGTAGGTGTTCCCTTACCTTTGTGTTTGGCTTACATTGGTAAATGACGTGCGATGGTGTTTCTTCTTCCTCATCACAACTCCAACAAAGTTTAGTAAATTAATGAATAAAATCGCTCTTAATAAAAAATGGTTTTTAGGTAGATAAGTTTGTGAACTTTGTGCGCTATTATTAGGTATATGTATAGTTAGCTAAGGGTAATTGGCTTTAAGAATCATTCAATTAATAAAAGGAATTTATTAACAACATAGATTTATGAGAACCATTTGACAGTTGTACGAGAATAAGATGACGTTATCTTTCATTGATTAATTTAATATATTCAAATTGAGTTCGAGTGTCCAAAGTAAATATTTAATAACGTTGATTGCAAAGTTACGATTTGAAAAATGGGCGAAGATGAGTGGGTTTGTAACTGTCGTTACAAATGAACACCTATCTAAAGTGCTGGTACCCTTTCAATCGTTGGGTTCTTCTATATTTAGCGGTGTTATATGTATAGATGATAGTGAGTTGATGATAGTGAGATTGGCTGTTCCATCTTTTATTAGTTTTGTCTGAAGCCAGATACTCCCAAATTTTTGATGAAACACTTGAGAATGTAAGAAAGATTGTTTGCCGTGACCTGTGTGACTTCTTGTTCTTCGACGGGAACTGAATGGAATTATAATTATGTGGAAACGAATGAGATTATGGAAATGTTACTAAAATTACTTCGCTCGGTATTTTACGGAATGTAACTAAAGCACCTACATATAATATTGATTTTATTCTAATTGAAAACGGCCCCTCTTTTAATTATCTAACGATTTATTTCAGTTTATAGGAATTATCAATTAACGGTTGGCTTAACTCTGTCTGGTTTTTCTTAATTTATAGCTGTTAATCTAGTTAGCGCAGAAACTGGCTAATGAAGATTTTAATCTAGTAAAACTAATGCACCGTTACGCCATTTCAAATCGTACAAACCGTATTTTCGGTGCGAGGGCCCTTTTTGTGCGTAAACCCGTACTTATGACTCATTATTTACGAAATAAACTTTACGAAAATCACGCGAATTTATCTACGGGAAATTCGTGAGTTCAATTGTTTAATATTCTTCGACCGGGATTGTCGGATTTGGATTTGATTTGGTCGCCTGACTGACTTCGTGTTTGGAATACGAATGCTATACCGACCATGACAGGATTTGAATATTGTTGGTTTTACTAAAAAGGGGTTGGTCGGTTATTTGAGTTTCATGAATACGAGCGAAATGACTGTCCCTATCAAAATGCAGCCGTTTAAAAAAAGCACTTTCTAACTTATTGATTATTCCAACCCTATATAAAATCTGGAAGCACATCCCAAAAGACCTCGCCGTTCTTATCGTAAATGCGTTATGTAGATTTTTCGTATCACGCACTTATGATCGTTTCGTTACGAATTTGTTTCTAAAACGTCTATTTCGCCATCAAGTTAAATTACAAGTCGTATTCGCATATAATTATTATTAAAACTGTGAATCTACTGTATACTTCCGTTTAAATGTAAGAGGGTAAAGCTCACTAAGTCACATCCTTATCAATAGGTAAATGACTCTAACCCACCCCCCTGCATTGAACCTAAAACGTTTTCTGTAGAATTGTTGAACAGCTTTGGAATGGATTGTGGGTGAACATAACCCATTAACCCATAGACAACGTCACTTAACCCATTCTACTCGTGAAATACACCTGAAGATGTTAAAATGGGAAAATCGTAACGATGTCCTGCTAGGATTTCTAAAACATGGATTTTTCTTATCTTATACATTCAGCGACTGTCTTATTTTAGACGGAATATAAGCCAAAGTCACAGTATTGATCAATTTAAAACCACCGCCTTAGCAAACCCAGCAAACACACATATAAGATATACAGGGTGTCCCACTGCTCCGTAATCGGTCGATAACTCAATGTGGGTTGAAGATACAGAAAAAAGTTTCAAATAAAAGTTGCTTTGATTTGAATTGCGCATTTTTTAAAAATATTCTTATATCTACAGTATGTTGCATTTTCACGTAGCAGGAAAATGTCACTTTTTTTTTAAATGGCACACCCTGTATTTTTTTCTCTTAATGTATCGAACAACCATATTTATATCACGCCTGAAAATTTTTTTAATATTGGATGTGGGGTTGCCAAGTTATTAATTATTTTGTCAAAATTTGGTACAATTCAAGGTCGGACTATAATATTCATAACTAAGTTATTCTTCAAAAAAGGAAAAATTTATTTGACGAATAATATTACCCTAATGTGTTACTCTACAAAAAAAAACTAATTGATTAATTTTATACCGAGTGTTTAAAATGAGAATTCAAACTTTGTGAACTTTAAATAGAATTTATACGAATATTTTAAATGGAACACCCTGTATTTTTATTTACCAACAAATTCTCGACAAAAAACCCTATTCAACGGTGTATTATTTCCTGGTATTATTTTTTGTACTTTTGTTAATATTTACGATTTTTAAAATTTCACGTAAAAAAAATTTGTTAAAAGTAATTTTTATTTAATTATTATTACAAAATACCGTTTAAATAGTTGTTATCAACGCAAAAAAACAAAACTCAAGTCCTGTGACTATCTTAATTTCTAAATAATTAAAACAAAATTTTTAGTAAACGGTATTTCTCGAATTTTTAATAAACGGTGTTTCTCGAAGATTAAAATAGAAAATAAATACAATATCTCTCATTAAAGTAAATGTTCAAAATGTCTTCCACTTTGATTAATGCACTTTTGAAGCCTAACCCTAAATAATCTCACATTACTCATAGGAGTAATCGGTTGAAACGCCTCTCGAATTCAAATTTTCATGTCATCTCGAGATGTGGCAGCTGTTGATATATTTGAAATTTAACAGTTCCCCAAAGATAGTAATCCATAAAGGTAAGGTCCGGTGACCTTGGCGGCCAAGGAACAGGACCTCCTCTACTTTCTTAGGGTACAGTAAATCCAATTCTCGCGCGCATCTCTGACTGTTGTTTTGCTTTAATTATTTAGAACTTAAGATAGTCACAGGACTTGAGTTTTGTTCTTTTGCGTTGATACCAACTATTTAAACGGTATTTTGTAATATAATTAAATAAAAATTACTTTTAACAAATTTTTTTTACGTGAAATTTTAAAAATCGTAAATATTAACAAAAGTACAAAAAATAATACCAGGAGATAATACACCGTTGAATAGGGTTTTTTTGTCGAGAATTTAATGGTAAATAAAAATACAGGGTGTTCCATTTAAAATATTCGTATAAATTCTATTTAAAGTTCACAAAGTTTGAATTCTCATTTTAAACACTGGGTATAAAATTAATCAATTAGTTTTTTTTTGTAGAGTAACGCGACATTAGGGTAATATTATTCGTCAAATAAATTTTTCCTTTTTTGAAGAATAACTTAGTTATGAATATTATAGTCCGACCTTGAATTGTACCAAATTTTGACAAAATAATTAATAACTTGGCAACCGCACATCCAATCTTAAAAAAATTTTTAGGCGTGATATAAATATGGTTGGTCGATACATTAAGAGAAAAAAATACAGGGTGTGCCATTTAAAAAAAAATGACATTTTCCTGCCACGTGAAAATACAACATACTGTAGATATAAGAATATTTTTAAAAAATGCACAATTCAAATCAAAGCAACTTTTATTTGAAACTTTTTTCTGTATCTTCAACCCATATTGAGTTATCGACCGATTACGGAGCAGTGGGACACCCTGTACATACAACATATGTAAAATTGAAGTAAATACCCCTACATATTATGCTTTTTTATATATCAAGTATGTAAGTATTCTTTAATAAGTTATATAAACCGTATGTCACACAATTACGTATATTTTACATAATAGTATAGAAACTTACGGATATTCTGTATACAGAAATTCATATAATATATACATATAGATATTATATTATAATATATTATATTATATTACATATCACTCATGAAATTCATGTGCTGTCATATTTACATGATTAGATTTATGTACGTTATATGTAAAATGTTATATGTAATATTACTTATTTTTTATGTAGATATGCCTTCTGTAAATATAATTGGAAATTATGATTGCATATATTGTATGGACGAAAATTAAGTCCGTTTCTATTTGCGCCACATAATTAATCGCACGCGCGGGTTTTCTATAACGCCAAAAATTGTAGTTCAGGTACCTTTAATATTAGATCCGTGTCGACTAAAATGCGTCTAATTTATATAGAAAATAAATAATATAAAATAAATTAAATCCTGGTGATTTTTAACATAAAGTTAAAGATAGGTATAATTATTGAATAAGACTTCACTCAACGGTATAATCAAACAAAATTTAAACTAAAAACGCGAAACAGCGCAAAGTTACGAAGTACGAAATAAAAAGAAGGGATGTTACAGATCAGCGCAGTGGTACAATGTCGGAGACAATGAAAACACATGTCGGATTTCGGAATTTACAACGCCCACTCCCAAAGTTCGAATCCGGTTAAGGGACACTTTTCAAGCAAGTATATCATAATAAACTGTCGGCTTTCAGTTCAGGTAAAAACGGGTTCGTGCAAAAATTAAGTTAAATATAATTAAAAATACAGTTGCACGTAAAATGTAGTTTTTCCATTTTTTGTATGGAACTGCTTAAATAATTTTTTACAGTGGTAATAATTACATTATGCTCGAGTAGCTGCCATTTTGGTTATCGCAACGCTTTTACAACTAATATTTTTTATGTAAATATTACATAAAATATACATAAAACGTATATAAATTCATGTAGAAGAATTTACATCTAATAGACATATATATTATTTTGAAAATTGCTGACATCCTGACATTAAATATCTTTTATTTTTCTTCCAGTTTTATATAAATCTAAAAAGCTCTTACATAATTTATATGTATTTTATATATAAATGTGTTTGCTGGGAATATGATATGCGCTCTACTGTAATAAAAGAAAAAAGCAAATAAACTGGTGACGCGCTAAGGGTTACTTTACGTAAGGCAACCGCGCTTGGTATTAGCGAAATATTAATTAAGAGTATCTCACCTGCAAATTTAAAGAACTGTTCCTACGAACTTTTATTTTATGAAGTATATGATTATGAAGAATCGTAAAGAAAGCAATCTATCTACTCATAAGTGTAGTTCATATTTACCAAGTTATGGTTAGAAATGCATTGCTTGTTAACCATTATATTCATTTATATTCGCCGTCGTCTTTGCAAAAAAATATTAAATTAGATTCTTTGTTTAACGCAAACTTCAGTTTCATCCCTTCACAGGATAATTTTCAGATTAAGCTTTTTTACCGAATTGATGATTGTAGAATTTCCTATTTAGCTGGTTATCAACTGTGAGGTATAAACTTCCTTGTTTAATCATTGCGCGAATCCACCGGATTTTTGAGATTAATAACTCAGTAAAGAGCAAATCATCTTTGCATTTGAGTATTCGTGCTGTATCATTGTCAAACTCCCCATCTGCGTCTATGAATGTTCCCGGTGCACACTGTTTGTAATCTAACGATCTATTCCAAGACATAGTGCTGAGGTGTTTCTGTAGATTATAATGGACCTCCCTGTGGGTGTGGGTCCTTTCTTGTCCTGTTGGTTAGTGTACCCAGTCGGGTTTTTTTGCTTTCCAAGGGCTTTGCACCCTTATGGTAGTGTCTTAACCGTTCTCAGGGCACGTCTGTGTGTAATGTCAGATGGAAGATCGACTTCGTCCTACAACGTTCCTCAGGGGAGTGCCCCCTTAGTTATATTTCTTCGAGGAATTGTGTGTATGGTGAAATATCTGATACCTTGGCAATGCCGAGGGGTTAATTTTAAAATGTAATGTATGTATATATTGTAATTTATTTGTTTAAATTTTAAATAACAAAAATTATTTTGCAAAACCAAACTTTACTAAACTAAGCAATTAACTTCTATGATTTATTTATTATAACATAACTGATTTACTAAAACTACACTAAAATGTTCACAACTTACAACCATTACCCCCACAACAGGCCGCTCTCCTCTCATACCATTTTCATTATTCTCTTCCTTCTAACATCTACCCCAATCCCTCTCCACTTAGGATCTCCCTCCAACTCCTACCCTCTTTTCTTACTCCTCACATTCCCCCAACATATGACCAATATTGTCTTGCCCTTTCCCGCATAACTTGCACTTTCTCCTCTCTTCCTCGCACCAACATCTATTGTCCTACTCCTCGTTACCGCACTTGTACCTTCCCAGCAGTCTCTTTTTCTTCAGGGTCATGCGCCACTAATCAGATAGCTCGAGATGCCCCCAGTCCTCATATCCCAGTATGTTCCCTACTTTATTTTCCCATGTCTCTCTTGTATCATTCAGTCCCTGTCTCTTCCCTGGTCCTAGCTTCCAGCCCCCTCACCCTTCGTCTCCTCACCTCTCCTCCCGCATATCCCCCCCTTTCATAATATTTGCACCTACTCTCCTGTCCATACATTATCCTCTCTTTCTTTACCTCCTCCCAACAACCTTGCAGCAGGACATCTCCCCTCCCCATCTCCAGTCCCTCCTCGTACTTCATAGCGATTATCCCCGTCTGCACCCTCATCCGCTCCCCTTTCACCTCTTCCATCACAATATACTACTGGGTTTCGCTATTCAGTCCTAGCACCCACCTCCAATACCTCTCCTCAACCTTTTCCACCACTTCCCACTCCCTCCAACCCCATAATTCCGTCCCATACATCATTACACTTATGATTAATTTTTCAAATAACCACCCCCACCTCAACACGTCGTTCCCGTCCCCCACATCTGTCCCACTATCTCATTCCCTTTCCTTCCTAGTTCCTTCACATGGGCATCCTCCTTGTTGGTATGATCCATATTCAGGGTGTTAGGTAATTTTCTCCAAATGGAGTGAACTGATAATAAATCACTCTTCACAAAACCTCCCCCATGAATAATGGGGGAGGTTTTGTGAAGAGTGATTTATTATCCTCCTTGTTGTCGAACCTCATCAGATACTCCCATAATTTCTATGCTTTCCTCCCCCAACCTCCATTCTTCGTCCCTTCTGCCTCCTCTGCTCTTTTGAAAGATGATCACCTTCGTCTTGTCCACTCCCATCTCCAGCCCCCCCTTTGTCTAGGAACCCTCATCATACCTCTCATCTCGTTAGCAGTCTTTGCCTGTTATCGTCCGCATAGGCCAGAGCGCAAACCTTGACTCTCCCAATTACCACACCTCTATACTGTGCATCGCTCAGCCTCTCCGCCATACCTTCCAAGTATAAGGAGAACAACGCGGGGCTGAGAGGGCAGCCCTTTTAACATTTGATAAGTCTCCCCGCACACCTCGTACCTACAGTTCCTCCGTTTTTCCTACAATTACAGCACTGATCCCCTCGTCCCTCAATTTTGGATACATTAAGATTTATTAGTAAAACATGAGCGTCTCATTTCTGTAAAAACCTATGTAATCAGCAGAACGCCGAGGGATTACATTTTTATTTACCCTTATATGACCGATACTGGACGATTTTAACGTAATATACAGGGTGACTTTTTTCCGATGCTTATTATGGGGATCTTGGAAACTGGTAGAGATAGAGAGACGATTAAATGCGGCACGAATTGCAGTTTAACAAGCTCAATTTAATGAGCTTTTCGTTTTTTGAAAAAAATCCATGGCTTACTATGATATTTCAGAAAAAGCATTTTTTCCCTTTTTTGTTTAGTTAATTTATTGACTTAAGAAAAAATGTGTAAAGGAAAAAGTTGTAGATAATTCTGGACTCAATAATACAGTTTAATCAAATTTTTTATTTAAGCCCTAATTTTTGAGTTGTGGCACAATATTGTGTTTTTTCGACTGGAAACCATCGTTGACCATGACTTTATAAAAAAAATGTCCTTGTTCAACGACTCTAACAATATACCACTTGACATACTTATTTATTTGTAGAAATTATGACCATTTTTGGTTTTTTATGTCGCATTGTTTAACTAGTAGGCTATGGAAACAATTGATAAGAGACATAAACTGTAACATCAAACAAATGACTAACATGATTCATTCATGAACAAAAAGTATAAAATGCGTCGACATGACAACTTTAATAGAAGCAAAATCTATTCAAATGCGGCGAATGGGAAGAAAAACGATGAGAACTTGGCACGTGAACAATGGTGCAATAAAAATGTGTCTTTATATGAAGGTATTTTTGGCCTCCTTCCAAATATGTTCATATTAGGTATTTATTTGTCGCTATTTAACTGAATATCATTAGAACTCACATCCTCAACTTTAAACATGGCATGTAGTACTGACATATCCAAATAACGTTCCACTTATCTGAGTTTAGAACTTTCTAAACATTTCCAGAAACCACTCGCCGCGGCCGCTTCGTTTTATACTTTTTGTAGTATTGCTTCCACCGATACTAGTCTGACAACTCTGTGCAATGTCCTATTTGGCAAAGTGACTTGAAACTTTTATTGCCAGCTTTCATCCTTTATCGCCTCTCCAACGTAAACGGACGGAATACTCCTTCAGACGCCGATTCGGCTTTGTTTCTTATTAGTTGATTTCATACATAGCTCTGTAATTGAACTGCAGATGACTCAAGTATTGAATGTTTTCGTGAAAGGAAGAAAATATGTAGTTTCAATTTTTATAAGGTTTTATAAATTATGCTACCCCTAAAAGACAATTTCCTCCAGAACAGCTTTTTTGTACAAATAAACTGCAATGTGTTCATTGTGTGCATTCAGGTACTTCCGCGCTGAATATGCAATTTCTATGTAATCTAGTTCCGAAATTGAAGTGCGCCACCGTTTTAAGTCTGTGTCACAATAGATATAGTAATCGTATAAGGGGAGCATTATACATTTTATACGCGCGCGCGCTACCTCTACCAAAAAAATTGTCGTTGAGAAAAAGTCTTAATACGACTCTTTCAATTTCACCAAGGGATGTATATGAAATTATTGATCTGAATCATTCTGAAGATTGTAATAGACGACACCTTTAAGCATCTACTAAACATGAAAGTTTAGGTGAATATGTGGGGAAATTTCTAGAAATATGTTTTTGGGGACAAATCGTGGGTCAAATAGTAAAATTGCAATCATTGCCCTTTTCATGAAAAATTTCAATATTTAGGGTAAAAAAAAACTTACATTTCATAGTGTAGTCTAGGACAGTATCAAGCAATCTGTTCTATGGCTAACTCCTTGTCCATTAACTCGACAAAGTCAAAGATAGTTCTCTTAGCAAGGAAAACGGAAGTAGGTGGAACTCCTCCGTTATTCTAAAATACCTCCAATATTCAGAATCAATGAATTACCTGTTACGGAGCAATCGTCTGGTATCCCAGAATCAGATTCTTCACGACCATAGGACTTCTTAATCGTTCAAAGTTGTTATGAAGGACCCTTTGGGCCTACCTCCACTGGATCTGCACGTCCCACAGCAGGTATTGCGACTGAATACAAGGGAGCTGTTGTATAACAGAGAGGTGGTGATGAATGGCACTTTAAGCAAGGAAGTCAAGCAAATGCCTATTCAGGAGTAGAAATCAGTCTCTCTCGTTCTTCAATCTATGATGGGGAGGAGCTTCCTCATCTTTTGACGAACTGATCTTCCAAATCATCCAACCACTATGCAAAATTCCAACTATACAGGGTATACCACGGAACCCGTTCATTAGAAGTTTCTGGGGTCCCTTACTACTTATGAATTTGAAACTTTCAGGTTAAGGATAACCCATAGCCTTCTTTTATTCTAAAATATTGTCGATGTTGTACAACTTCCGGAAAGATCGGAAATCGCCATTTATCTTCTTATTTTAAATGGAACACCCTGTATATTATTGCATTTTTGGATTATACAATCGATTCTGCGTTAATCTGTATTAGATTATCCTATACCTATCTTCAACTGTTTTTGAGAGCCTACTTTCAAATTCGCATAAGTTTTAAGTGCAGTTTTAATCAATATTAGATAAAAAGTGTTAATAACTACAAAACCGCTAAAGATAGGTATAGGGATACCTATAGTTTATCGATGCGTAAATTAAATTGCCTTCCAAATATGTAAAAATATACGGGGTGTTCCATTTGAAAAAAATGACTTTTTGGTGTTTGAAGTTTTTTAACTTTGTCACTAATTTTGAACGCCCTGTATAATCTGTGATAGGTTTGCAAATGCATTTTGTGAACCCTTATGGTTTTACTTCGTGTTTGTAAAGTATGAATGTTTTGCGTTCAAAGAAGAGCAAAAGGTGGGCTATTAAACATCCCTCCGCAAAGCGCAAATTTTTCAAAAAAATCATAATATCGAATGAACGGGTTCCGTGGTATACCCTGTATACCAGGTAGAACTGGAAAGAATACCACTTGCAAAGAAGGTTTTCATGGATAGCATAGAAAACAAAGTAATTATAATCTCCCATGACCACAGGGCTGCCCTCTATGCACTAGGTTTCTGGACAATGACCTTTAAGCTGGTTTATGAAACGCCCTCAAACTCACATGTGGATTAAATGAGATGCTGGAACAAAAGGTGGTAAGAAGACCGATGAGGTTCTATACCTGCAGTACTAATTGTAAAAATCCATCTAATTCAAAATACCAAGACCAGCACAAAACTAGATAGAAGTTGATCTCATACGAAATACCTTCAGAGGATCGTCTCACAGTCTGGCGAGTATCTGCACAAGGCAAGAACCTACTCATCTGTGCACTATAAACTAAACAAGCACATACAGCGCCTAGACACCGTCAATTACACCTATTTCAGCTACAAGATATAACGGCTCCAACACCACACCACAAAGAAATCAACACTTCCGGCCTGGGAAAATTTGGACTCGGACTCTAAGCAGTAATAATTTCTTAAATAACGAAGCTTTTAATTGAAATAAAATTAATTGTTCAATTGCCCCCCCCCCCCTCCTGGAAATTGCTGTATGGGCGCCCATGGATACGGTTACGGAGATCGTTCAAAGTTGTCGGTAGAGGCGGGACGTAAACAGCTCCCTTAAAGTAACCCCATAAGAAATAATCACATGGGGTGAGATCAGGAGATCTCGGTGGTCAGAAGTGTAGGGGCAGGTCTTCATTTCCCCTGCTACGTATCCAGCGCGGAGGAAGGGATTCATTCAAAAAGCCTCGTACTCCGAGGTGCCAATCTGGCTCCATCTTGTTGAAAAATAAAGTCCTGTGACTCTTCCATTACTTATGGGAACAGCTATCGTTCCAACATGTCCAGGTACGTCATTCCAGTTACAGTTCTTTCCGCAAAAAAGAATGGTCCATAAACCTTTATACGAAATAAGGCACAGAACACGTTTATCTTCGATGAGTCTCTTTCGCGTTGCAATGTTTCATGTGGATTTTCTAGATCCCATATGCGAACATTGTGTCTGTTGACTTTTCCACTAAGGTGGAAAGCCGTTCCATCGCTAAAAAGCATAACATCAGGTTGAGAGGTTGCGTGTGGGTGACCCGGTGACCGCACACCCGTTGTTAGCCATGAGCTCTTCTCATCCGTGTGTACCCGGTGGCAGTTTGCCTCCCTCCACTTTGGTGTCAACCTATGTGCTTCTATGTTGGTGTTTTTTAATCCTCGACTTGTTATTCGCGCCACTCTCTCTCTCGTGTTCGTAGATGGTCCTAATGAAGCTCTCGACCCTCATCCAGTTTTTGTTGGTCTCGATCATCCAGCCTATCAGATTGTTGGGACTTTGGGAGCCGTCTCCCTCCCTATGCCGGCGTTCACCCACCGCCTCTCGCCCTCCTAACGGCCGCACTCAAAGGAAGTAGGGCAACAAGTTGGCAGAACGGAGACTTACAATCTAATATGGCGGCAGATTTTTGATCCCTCATCACACGGGTCTCCAAAGGACTTTTTATGACGAGTTTTCGAATTTTTCCTTCTTTGGGACCACATTTGATTGAAAGTGTCTTCAAATATATTTATCGAATTTCCAACGGTTTTCGAGATACGTTATTGAAAATAGATAATTTTCAAAAAATAATTTTTACCTAATTCTTTTTGTCAAATATTTCTTTCACGTGTCTCCCACGATCATTTCTACAACAAGAATTCAAGAGCAACAAATTTCCTTTAATTTGATATAACCAATCAAAAGTTACACAATTTCTAACATGCACGCTCAATTTCGATGTTCCTCTAGAAATGAGCATGTTGACTCCAGTCAATGAATGTATTGTAGAGTATGGAATATGAGAGATTTTTTGGCTTTAGCACTTTGTTAGGAGTAGTTAGTTGATAAAAATACTAAAAGACCCCCCTCCTGGGAGGTGCGTTTAAGGTGGGAAGGGGGGAGGAAGAAGCTATTTTTGGGTTTTTTCGTTTATATCTCGGAAACGGTGGACTCTAGAAAAAATTCTTCTAAATGAAAATCAAATCTGATTAAATTTTCGATAAAATAAAAAAACGGGAAACAAAAACATTTTTTTGGGTTCCACCATTTCCAAGATACAATCGAAAAACCCGAAAATGCCTCCCTTCCCCGTTCCACCTTAAGCTCACCTCCCTGAAGCGAGGACTTTCAGCATGTTTACCAACTAATTATTCCTAACAAAGTCCTGAAGCGAAAAAGTCCGCATATTCCATGAACTCTACAATGCATTCATTGACTGGGCTACATACTCATTTTTATAGGACCATCGAAATTGAGCGTAAATGTTAGACATTCTATAACTCTTGATTGGTTGAAGATAAAGTAGCAAAACTTACATCAAATTATGCTCTGTAATTTCCTTTCTGAAATGTTTTCTGAGAAAAGATCGTGGGGACCATTGGAAGCAAATGTTTGACAAACAGAGTTAGGTGGTTTCCGAGATATAATCGAAAAACCCAAAAGTGCCTCCTCCCTTCCGCCCTTAAGCTCACTCCCCAGCGGCTGAGGCTTTTAGTATGTTTACCTACTGTTACGTTAACTTTTGACTTGTAACAAAATTTTAAAATGCAAAGACCACGGTTGCTCAGTTATAAGGGCTCGATGGGTGTGGGTTGAATACAATAAATAAAGATTAGGGAGTTTTTCAATAATAATTAGGTACGATAAAAGGGAAAAAGGGCGCCACGTAGTTCTAAACGTACACAAAATTGAAGGTTAGAACTGCGAAGATATCTTCAATATGATACTGAATAATAATAACTAGATAGCTGAAAGAGAAACGAGTAGTCAATACATAAGAACAATGAAATAATTAACGTGGATATAATGAATGTTTAAATAGGAATTCAACAGAGAGGTAGGCTAGGGTTATTACTCTTGGAATATAATATGATATGAACAATAAAAAAAATTCTAGGTTAAACTAATTTACTTTGAAGCGGAGATTGGTCGCTAATTGAATGTTAAAGTCAATGGCAGTATAAAACTGGTTATTAATATACAAGACAGCAAATGGGATAATCAATAAAGTACGGGTTACCTTTTTATAATCTTCTTTGGAGGGGGATCCTATGCATAGCTTCCAATCCTGATTAGGTACCTCTAAATAAAAATAAGAATACAAAGGACCTCAACAATTTATAGTCCAGATTATGACAATTTAATAATCAATTGTTACCGAATCTGTTCAACAAGGATCAAATATATTGGTCGCCGAGTAGAAAATCTGTAACGAAAAAGATAACAGGATATCCGTTCAGAAGGCAAAATTAATTTGTATGTAGGGTAGGTAACCAAAGGTATATTATCGCATACACCCTTCTTTTGCCCATTCACTGACTGAACTAGCTCCCTCTGGAGCAATACTTTTTCTTCTGCTCGTTACGTTTGTTACTCGATTACTTGATTAAACCTCCAAATACTTACATAGTCTCGTTTAGGGTGTGTAGTCGTTAGTTGTACTATAATGCAAAAACCACTGGTAACATGGTCATTAGTTCTGTACTCTTATATAAATATATGTCCCTGCAAAGTAAATTAGTTCTCGATATCGAAGTCCCTTTCTCCATTACGAAACTACAAGAGGCTTAATAAGTTAAAGACATAAGACTAAAGTAACAGCTCAATACCCTTGCGGTCGAATTCACTAAGTAGGGTTCTCGGTGTCCCTGTTTATTTACACGTTTTTGTTTTACTATCACGATCGAGTACCTGAAAATCTAATTCCCATTTTGACGGGTTCCGCGTGTCGTCGTCGTCGCTGAAAATTGGCACTTAATTAACGGACTCGAACAAAAGATGTAGTAAGCTTCGAATACTGGCGTAAGCTTTCTCTCTTTTTTAACTAATTTAAATTAAGTTTGGAAGCTTAAACGGGAATGATAATTTATGGTACGATTACACGCTTTACTCTCGGTCTTTTACCAGTTCTTGTTAACTTATTTGCTTTATTTGAAAATTCGGGCGAAGCATTAAAAGTTTTAAGAGAGATATCGTCCAGGCACCCAACTCTTTTCCTATTATGTTTAATGTTCTGCAGGAAATAAATTACTTTTAAAGAGACGTCGAGTTTAGTTTGTAATTTAATCGGATATGTAAAGCGTGACATATGTAGTTCATATAATCAGTTCGGTCGATTTGTGCGAGATTCATAAATTTACTAAACCCAAGAGACAATAGGACATTTATCACCATACACACATATCCCATAACACCCCATTTGTTTCGAAATATGTCGGGGACAGCCTGCTTCCCATACACACGGACTTTCCAGTTGTAAACAAGGATGTGTGACAGATGACGGGTTTGAAACTACGAAACTATAGTTTACGATATCTCCCAATACGATCGTGTGACCAAAGCGAAGTGAACTGAATATTGCTGTAGAGGGATTCGAAGTCGAGTTTTTTTTTTATTTAAATGCTTATTGGTTTCGACATTTTGATCGACTGGAATTCGATATTCCTGTCAGTTCCAATTTAATCGGAACTGCAAGACCAAAAGAAATGTCTTTTTTACGACGAAAAACATTATTCTGACACTTTCAATTTATACGCAAAATAATGCCGACGATGGCACTTTTTCCTTTACACCTATAATATAGGGGTTTAACGATAAAATGGTCCGACCTTCGATTTTTTTCTCTCGCACAAAAGGATGCTTTTATGCCGTATAGAAAATACGAGGAATGAAAGCAACACAGAGAACGCTACTTTAAAATTTACTACTGCATTTTCTACAGTACAAACTATTCATGCTAAAGATGGTTCACAAGCACTGCAACGAAGAAAAATTTTCAATTAAATCACCAAAATTTATTTAATCTAAACTTGAAAATTGTTGCGACTAGTTTCGACTTTTTAAGTCATCTTCAGGTTTAATTATCTTAAAATAATATACCTACGATCAGCTCATCGTCTGTCTTAAGGATCATGTAACTTAATTACTAATTATTTTATTATAATTAAGCCTGAAGATGACTTAATAGACGAAACTAGTCACTACAATTTTCAAATTTAGAATAAACAGATATGGGAGAGCTTTGATGTTTTAATTAAAAATTCTTCTTCCTCGTATTATTCGCCCCGTTTGGAGTTCTTAACGATAATGGATGGATTCCATTAAAAAATAGAGTTACTACGTAAATTTTGCTAGTCGTGATTATTGCACTGTCGTATGATTGACTACAAAATACTTTAAAACTATGAAAATAATCGGAAATGGTAAAAAAAGCAATTTTCTGCCCTTAAAAGTGAGTAGTAAGCGATACGGTATAGAAACCGATTTTAATTAAAACATTCAAGTTTTGAAATGAGACTAATTAGCAGAAAGTATTGCTCAAATTTTAATTTAGAGTATTTGATTCATTATTTATTTTATTTATTATTATTAATAAATTCGTAGCAAGGCATCCTTAGTTAGTAATGGTAAAATTACGGAATTTAATGAATGTATGGGTGCTTGTCGTTTATTAAAGAAACTTTGTAGTAAATACCTAGAAATTGAATTCACAAATCATTAAAACCTGCAATGTGCTAAGCCAAGCGCTTATTGGTTCCCCATATTTTTTCCAAAATATGACAGAAATCTATAGGCCATAATACTATTCCATGTAGCATCGTCTATTGGCGTTACTTGGAGGAATATTGGCCCAATATAGAGTGATTGGGGCAATATTGTCAAACTGCAGCCAATATTGGGTGAATATATCTTTTTAATATTATACAAATATTGGAAATACGATATTTAGTGAATATAAGAACAATATTTGCAATATTTAGTAAATATTGCTATTTAATGTAAATTCAAACAAGCACAATATTACGAAATATTGAAAATGGATATTTAAGCAATATAACATACATATTGACAATATTTAGTAAATATTACTATACAATATAAAGTCAATTTTATTTATCAATAACATAACAATACTGTGTTTTCAATATTACTGGATATTTAAATTTAGGCAAAATGAAAAAAAAATAATGACGTTATGATACTTCTCTCAAAATCCGATTTAGAGATACCAAAATAATCAAAATGTAATATGCACGCCCCCTCCATATTTTATAGTGTTCGACTTTAAATTCAGCATCACCGATCTCCTCCGAGTCCGCATGATGTGAATGGGGTTCCTGGGGAAGGAGCCACCGGAGCACATGGACCCCTGCAGACGCTGCGCACTGGGAAATAGTCCCTCGAAGCAGTTAGGGCTCTGGGGTGGCCCAGATTACCCCCTTTCTGATTATTTTGGGACACATCACAAAATAATGGGCTAATATTGTATAAATATTTTCCCCAATATTGAAATAATATCGGTTAGTAATATTTAGTAAAATTTTTCACATTTGAATGTTGGGGCAATATTGTATATTCATATTATACCAATATTATATGCTACATGGGATGAAATATCTAACCTCATTGAAACAAAAATGAAAGATTACTAAACAATTTCCGAAAATAAAACGGCACAAATTATATCTACCTGAGAGACAATAATTAATTATGTACAGGGCGACATTTTGAAACCTTGTACTGTCGTTTGTGAAATGGGAAATGAAAATAGAAAACGATGAAAACGCTTTGTATAATATTTAAGAGGAACAATTTATTTAAAGAATACTAATAAATGCATTTACTAAATTTCATAGAACTTTTGTTCAATGATAGATAATAGGTATTTAAAATAAATGTTTAAAATGGTCGCCAGTGTTTCTTAAATAATAAAAAGGGGTGGTCTTGACAAATTCTGAAAATTGCTTCTTTGCTTTGCTGCAATATCTATGGTATTTTTTTTGTGATAGATTACACACGGTGTCCCAAGGAAAACTCGTCAAAGTAAACGTTTTGATAAAAATCCAAAAACATGTCGAAATTATGCCAAAACCATGGCAAAAGATTAAAATCCAAATCATCCAAGCAAAAATGTAACGCGATCGATAAACTTACACCATTTTTTCTAGAGGTTATTCCGTTGAGTGAAAGATATATTCTTTATTCAATGGTTATTCTGACCAAAAAACTTGACTATTGGTCAATTCATTTTTGTTTCGAACATTGTTTGACAGTTTATACCATTACTTAGTAAAAATCATAGAGTAATTGTTATTAAATTACACATTTAAACAAACTAATTAATAACATAATACAAGAAGTAGGAGTATTGAAAGAATGGCATTCAGGAATAACGATGCAGGAAAATATTATGGAAGACCAATAAGAGAACAGATGGAAAATGTCATAATAGACAAATCTTAGAACACATTTTTACGGGATAGACAGTTTTTATACAGAGTGTTTGGTTTTTTTGTGTACGACCTTAAGCTACATTTTTTATACGGGCCACCCTGTAGAAATCGACTAAATTAGGAAAACGCCCCCTAGCGGCCAAACTATTACAGATAGCTGAATTCTGTTTGCGCCAGGGATTTTCTCATTAAAATCGAACTCCAGACACCTAGATCCGTTTTTTTCTATCTCTTAATATACAGAGTGTTTCTATAAGAAAGTGTCTAATTTGGACCACCCGGTACAACTACAGAAAAAACACATGTGAATGTAATGGATAACGTAAGCAAACGGTTAATTTCAACAGAAATACTAAAATTGTTAAAAAGTTTTACAATTAATCAACAAATATTATCTCCGGTATTAATTTTCTCGAGGCCCACAATAGAAGTTTAATTTTAACCAAAATTGATGTCTACTTAGTTCACTCAATTATAATTAATCGTATTGGCATTAGAGGGTTCTAGCCGCAAACGAGAGTTTTAGGAAGGGTAAAGCTTTACAGATGATATTATAAAATATTTGTTGATGCTATTTGCATACATTTCGATAATTGAGGTTTAAGACTGTTTAAATGCAGATTATGCAGTAGGTACAGCTTATTCGTGAATAAATTGCTTTTGGTTTGAGGAAATAGATCGCTGTGTACGTAACGTTTCTCGTAATACATAGATATTTATTACTGAGAAGATGGAGGATTTGTCTGTAACTTTATTTTTGATTCTCTTTTTAACTTCTTATTTTATAGTTGTTACTCCACATTACAAAAATTCGGCAAATCGTCCAACTTTGTTCTGTCGACTCATCTGCAAAAGAATCATTTATCAACAAATTGGAAGAGTTTGACATGAAACGTGGAGATGAGTTGAGGGATGAAACAAAGTTTTCCTACACACCAGTAAAAAGATCTCATGAACTTATGCCTTACGTACAAATATAATTAAATACAAGACGTCAATACATTTCTTACCTACACAAAGTGAAATTTGTTCACGTATGGAACCTATTAAGTATTAATATATTAATAAATAGACGAGCGATACATTTAGCACACACAAAAATTTCCATTTGTCAAAGACTGTAGCTTCAGGATACCCCCAAACATGGATCGTCTCAGTTGAAGAAGTAAATGGTGCGCCGACATGTCGCGTTGTCTGTGGAACATCCTCTACAATATGGTGATTCGTCCAAGCCTATATGGTGCTTCCCTTAAAGTGCGACCACAAGCAGTCGCAACTTCTTTCTTGACAGCCCCTGCAGAAACGTATCAGACTGAGATGGTCCTAAAATCCTAAAACCCAAAATCAAGGTTCCACCTAGCCTTGAACTGAGGTTGGATGTCTTGAGTTATTAGATTGTTTACAGTTGATAATGTAAGTGGAAGTGCCGGCTCTCGACCATAAAATACCTGTTTTGAGTCCTGTGTAGCTAACGCATCGACTTTCCCATTGCCGTTTGTTCCAGCATGTCCTGTAATCGATAGGAACTCGAAGATAGTAAAGTTTGCTACTTGCTTTAGTGCAGGAAGTCAAGACAAAGTAGGAGAACACATAAATATCGAAGCCAAGGACGAAAGTGAAGATGTAGTGGAAATACACCAACGGAGGATGAGATAAGAAAAGTAATATTGAGACTGAAAAACAATTGAGCGGAGGGAGAAGATGGCATCAGGACGGAAATACTAAAATATGCAGGAGAGCGATTGCCGTGATACAAAAAGTCTGGAGGGAAGAAAACATGCCGACATCTTGGAAGTTGGTACTGATAGGTCCCATCCACAAGAAAGGCAATAATAGTAAGTGTGGGATCTATAGGGGGATAGTACTGTTTGATGTCAGCTACAAAATAATCTACATGTATTAATAATAGACTGCAGTACCATAGAAAGAAAATGGTAGGAAAGTACCAATGTGGCTTCAGGCATGGTAGATCGGTGACAGACCAATTATTTGTTTTGGGGGAGGTGCGGGGGATTACTCACGAGTTTGCGTTGGAAACGTATCTGATGTTTATTGATTTTAAGCAGACATATGACCGTGCCAGGAGAGAGGAGCTTTATAACATTTTGGTGGAAATGGGAATTCCCATCAGGAAACTGGTAAGATTGGTGAGAATGACACATGATGGCTCTGAAAACAGGGAGGGTCGCTGTCGTCGATTTTGTTTAATGTCATGTTGGAAAGTGGAATAAGGAAAGCAGGATTAAACAGAAGCGGTACAATTTTTGGAAGACGGCACCAACGTTTGGCCCTCGCGGATGATTTGACATTTATGACTCGAACAAAGAAGGTGTTACAAGAAGTCATTCAAATACTATTAGAAGCGGCTAGAAAAGTGAATTGGAGGTAAACGAGAGCAAGACAAGATACATGGTCTGCAGTGACAAGAGGTGTATGGAAGGGAAATTTATAAGCATAAGAATGGAGAACAAAGCTGTAAATTTTGAAAAAGAGTGCGTTTTTAAATACTTGGGAACCAAGGCACGAAGAAGAGATTAAAGCGAGAATGGCTGCGGGTACAATAGTAAAGTGTTGTCTCAGTCTGTTAAAATAAGAATATATGGAACGGTTATAAGACCATTGGTAGGGAAGATTGGAGAAATTCTGCTCGCCACAAGAAGAAATGGAAGTCGGTGACAGATGAAGCCATGAACCTACACTAGACCTGTAAGGCATACATACTGCTTTAGTACGTGGTGACATTCTGAAATAGCCATGTCTTTTATGTATCTGTCGTACAATCTTTCAAACCTTTTAAAAGGAAAAGGCATCAGGTGACCCTCGTCACGTCCACTATCTGGTCGGCAATCGACCCTCTGTGGAAGTGAAGGGGTTGTCTGTGGTTAGACAGCGTATGGCGTAGTGGTGACTCCGAGAAACTGAGTGTCTCTCACCACATGTGCAGTCTCAAGAGATTAAAGCTTGACTGAATGATTGTGACACATAACACTTACAACGCCAATGCCACGAAATCCTTTATTCCAACACAAAAAGCGCAATACAATTTAAAGGTTACACAGTGCAATTTCAAGCTATTTACAAATTTTCTTACAATTATATACAGCAAGTTCAAAAAAAAACACAATAATGGAAACAGTAATGCCTAATCCCCATATAACAAATACACCATACACATGATCTAGAGTTAAAACTTGAGGCTCATCATCAAGTAACTTGGGATGAAACAGGTTGTCATATTCTTCTTTAGCATGATCGTGATGTTTGGCGTAAACTCCATTTTCGGTTAAATCTTGGATGGCCGAATTCAAAGCATCCATAAAGTAATAACCACGAGCAGTTGCAAATTGGTATTGGTAGCTGCCGAAGAAAGAAGTTTCGGTTATTACTTTATTCTGAAGTTTCTCTTTGAAAAAAAAATGTACAGCAAATCCTTCATCAAGCAAAATCGAACAATTGTTATATTTCTTGAAACTAGCTACAGTTGCATTGAAATTTGTAGTAGGTGTGTAAATCACTTTGCTCTCAAACTTTTTTTTCAATCTGTCTATTTCGTTACCCGCTTCTGCATCAGGAACTGTAAATCTGTAAAACGTGCATAGTGGAAATGAAGATTCAGCCAACTCTTTTAAATTGGTTATCCCTTTTTCATATTGTGGTATAGTCAACACTCGAATCAAATTCGAAACGTACCCAGTTTGTACTACAACAGCATAAAATGCGTAACACAGCAGCAATAATCGAATTGGTAGTATTTTGGTAAATGTGGAACAACTTCCCCATAGAGTTAGAGAAATAATTTCAAAAATGATGTGTGTGAGGTTGTCTAAAGTGATGCGACCATTCTTCCGCGCCAAACAAAGTGCGTAAAACAAAGCGGTGAGCAAAAATCCAGCAGCTACCATTATCCACACTTCCGTTTGGAAAATAATTAAAAATAATTTTAATGGCGCCACTAGTTCTGGCATGGGAAGAACCCACACCCAACTATCTCTACATATTACCTGACTTTTTTGTATCGGTACAAAGTCTTTAACCCACGAAGTTGTAACCATAAAGAAGTCACCTCGCAGGATGTCGTCTATCGTTTTAGATGTCGTATAATTGATTCCATATTTGTAAACAAGTGCATCTAGGGTTGCTGAAATAATGTTCTCCAGTTTCCTCGTTTTGGTGCCTAATCTCTTTAGGAACCTTACGTAACGTAAGGGACAATCAGTATATCGGCGAAACCCAGTGCGAAAAATCAATTCCATGTCTCTACCACAATATTGCTGAACAATTACGTTTGCGACCATTCCACATCCATTTGCGACAGTCTGCGGATTAGATTGATATAATTTTTGAACCTTCGAATCTTCCACAACCAGTACAACGGCGTTATGGATTTTGTACGCCCATAAAACTTCAAAAGTCATATTTACCTCGAATTTATAGGTGATAACTAAAAAATTACCTTTAGGTGACTCAATTCTGTTCCAAACTGAACTACGATTAAGGTGGCCCAAAACATTGCCTAAACTCGTCACATTTTCAACCTCAATTATAAAGTCTTTACCGTACATACTGGAATTGAATTTGGTTTTATGGTATGGATTCCAAATAATCTTTGGATGAGGAATGTCCATTGGTACAATACTTCCGTGAATCTTCTCTGTGAGTATGACGAGCAAATATTCTTCATCAAACAGTTTGTCGACCATACGTGCGACACACTTATCACTGTGAAGGTCGTTGAAGTTGTCAAGTGCACTATTTGTAGTGTGAATCCAAATGAACAGACACGTATACACTTTACCGAACATTTTACTACCTTTCCGTTCAGAGACCGAAAAGCTAATGCGTTGTTGGAAATCGACCTTACTTTCCTAGCCGTAATTACATTAATAATAGTGACAAAGTTTAGGTTCGTATCGGAAAAGTACTCAAAAGTTAGAAACTTGATGTCGCGTGTATTATTAAGGATAAAAGCTAGTACCTAAGTGGCATTCCATAAGTTTATATGTATAAATTTTCCCACGACTGTGGAAAATAAGTTTGTAGTGTTGTTGGAAATCGACCTTGCTTTTATTTACTCAAACATAAATTATGTAAATAATATTTTCGTTTCAATCTGTCGATGTCGTTACGAACTTCTGCATCAGGAACTGTGAATCTGTAAAACGTGCATAGTGGAACTGAAGATTCTGCCAACTCTTTTCAATCGATTCTTCTTTTTTCATATTGCGGTATAGTCGAAACTCGAATCAAATTCGAAACGTATCCATCCAGTTTGTATTACAACAGCACAATATACGTAACACAGCAGCAATCATCGAACTGGTGGTATTTTGGTAAATGTGGATCAAGGTCCCCATAGTTAGAGAAATAATTTCAAAAATTATGCATGTTACCTGACTCTTTTGGACCGGTACACAGGCCGGTCAAAATCGACAATAAATTAACAAAACATGATGTAAACATTTTTTTAGGCGGCTATTACATAAATAGTTGTTTTACGTATCTTTTGAAAGCCGTAAAGTATAACTTTTTGTTGACATCTGTCATAAACAACTTTACGGCCGCATTTACTTTACAACCTCTTTTGTTGTTCAGGTGATGCAGCAAAGCACTCTGTAAGTGACATGAATAATCAAATATATGATTGTATTTGTCAGGTAACTGTCACTGTCAAAATTATGAAATTGATTTTTATATTAAAGTTTATATCTTTTTGTGATAGTCGCCTAAAAAATGTTGTGTGCACCTCTGCTAAAAGTTCTTTTTTAGCCTCATCTGATTTGTTAGCCTCGGCTTTCGCCTCGGCTGCAATCATCACATTCGGCCAAAAAAGATCACTTTTACAACCTTGATACACAAATAACTATTTTAGTATGTTGTTTGGACCCATTAGGGCTATGTACCTACGCCCAAGTTTGCAACTCTCAAAAAGTTGTGGAAAAATTTTTACAAACAAAAAACCGCGAAATTGTTGGACTTGTTTCAGACTGTGCTCTAGCCCAACCGAAGCTCTGTAGGTCAATTGGTTACCGAATTACGGCACTTTGAAAATAGGCCAGTTTTTCTATAAATTGAAAATTTTTATTTTAAACCTTCTTTGGACCGAAATTGCGTCGAAACCGTTGATCCTACGAGTAAAACTTATAGAATATTATTTGTAGGCAAATTAATTACCTTTAAAAGTGCAGAATGCGGTCTGTAAGTCTCGTAGTTCTCTCAAAATCTCAAAAAAACCATGTGAGGTAAAATCGCATTTTTCCAGAAGTGTTCCATAACCTTTCCCATCTTTTATTTTTACTTCCCGAGTAGGAAGTAAAAGGGAGGTATTGTATTAGTGTTCCAATAAAAAATGACCTATGCAAATTTTTACATATCTTTGCGTTTCTGAATACGTAGATTCAAAAAATGAAAAAAAAAATCGTAGTCTGTAGTCTGTCTGTACACATTTTCTTGCAACACTCTATACACAGAAACTATCAACGTTATCGAAATGCGGTTTTCGCCAATCAAGTGCATTTGGGCCAAGGCCGACAATGCTGATATTACCTTTGATGACGTCACTTCCGGTATAAGCTAAAATGGCAGCACTCATTTTCATTATAAGATAAAGTTGCAGTTTTTGGGACGAGGAAAGTCTCGTGGCAATACTTGCCAGAATTTTTCGGTTGGGGAAATCTTTTTAAAAAAAGGTGACATGTATTTTAATATAATAGTTATTTATGTATCAAGGGAATTATAAGGGTCTTAATTACCGAGGGTAAAGTTTGCGTCCCGAGGGCCTTGCGCCCGAGGGACAGCAATTACCCGAGGTAATTGAGACCTATTAATTCCCGTGATACATAGATAATTTTATTTCTGACCGAGTTTAATAAAATTTGTTCATTTCCGGTATATTTGATTCAGGTATCGTCGATTGCAGTTTTGGTTGTTGCTAGGTTACTGGTTCATAAAAGAGCCGTAGAGGGAATTATAGCGTCTTTATATCCCAAGGGAGTTATGACACTCTATATTGGTATCGTAACTATGACAATATAAGCTTATAATATCACTGTCAGAAATAAATAAAGTAATCAAAAGTACAGTAACTTAATCAATCAATCAGTCAATCAAAATAGACACATACCCTATAGGTAGGTAGGTACTCCAGTATTGGTGTATCGTCATGGTTGTCTTGAGGGTCGTCATCGTCATCCTCTTCAATGATGATAAGGGCAGCGTTCTGGCACGTTTTCCCAGAGCAGGTAGCACACATCACAGAACATCTGAAATCTGCTTTCAGGCAAGTGCAGCCACCTCTGCACCCCTTCTTGCATTTGCAACAGAGGAATTGGTCTCGTCAATAGGTAGGTCTTCCACTATTGGTGTGTCGTGTATCATGAAACAGTCAGACCTACAGTTGAAGGCGCATTTCACATACGAGCTCGCTCCATATCCAATGGCCCTATTTTCCGACGAAGGGATGCGTACAGGCACAAAATCAGCTTTTTACGCTGCCTTCACTAAAGCCACAGAGAACGTCAGTGTGCGGATAAAAACATTTGCTGTCGTCGATGGAGGATACACCTCGTGTGGCATCGAAATGATTCGGTACGGGCTATCCGGCAAGTATGTAGCTTGCTGTGTGACATATTTAACCACTTTGGGAGAAATGTGTGTGTAGTCTTCGACGAGTATCTTGAGCATGCCACCCAAAAGAGCACCAAATTAGCAGAGCGATCACGACGGTATTCTGCAGCATCAGCGGAAATTATGTTTGACGCATCGACCATCATCACAGTCCCCCAAGAGAAGATGCTCTCGGATAATAAAAACAAGGTTCATCTCATTGAGCATCCCTGTTCTGCTTTTGCTCTCGAGGGGATTGAGACAAAAATATCATAAGAAGACGCACACCGCGATATCGTCGTGATTGATTCTGCAAAATCATACCTTCAATGACCACGTCATCATCTTTGGAATTTGCTCTAGGATCCATTCAAACAAACGTATACTTCTAGAAGAGTGGCAGAGGTGAGGCGGGTTGCGTCCAATTCTCCACCAGCTCATTCAACAAAGGAGAAGTGGAGCTACCACCTGGATTTGAACATTTTATCCACACACTTACTAGGTGCGACTCTGCCCTCTTCTGGTAGGCGAAGATGAAAATGTAGGGCCACTTCAGACAAACTCAAGCCCTAGTGGACCAAGCAAGAGTTTTCCTCCAGACAGATGCCACACACCAACAAGTCGCAGCAGCCGGTGACAAGTGCCTAGTTGTCCTATTAGGAGGACACGAAACGACAGACACCCTCAAAGATGTACGCTTCCGTACCAAATAACCATCGAGGCATATCTAACTCTAATAACATGGGCACCTCGGAACCACATTTAAAAATTTCCTTTATATCCTCATCGACTTTTTCATCCCTTTTTGTTTTCTCTGCCATGCCTTCTGGAGCAAAATTTTAGGACATAGCATCACTCCTAAAGGGTCAAAGAGCATGGGGATGCATGCAACTATGTCTATACCGAATGTTTCTAATGAGTTAACCTGAGACTCCAAACTGTTTTATACTTCTGATATAGAAGTCTTACCACCAGATGAAGAGTTTGTCACTAATATCTTTAACAATTTTCTTACATACACTTCTGTGAGCAGTTCTTTACGCCCAAATTCCCTTTTTAAACTTTCGAGAGTCTTTTGGTAGTTCTCTCCATTTGGCGTATAGCTAAGAACCACCTCCAATGCCTTTGATTTGGAGCACATACATTGAAGAGGATATTGGAATTTATCCGCATCAGACAACTCAGCATCAATACTATTGAAAACTCTCCATTCCTTAGGCTCGCCAGTAAACTTTATCAGCTCTATTTTTGGAAAAAATACCACTGTTCCTATCAACCTACTCTTTATCAAACAGTTTGTCGACCATACCTTATTTAACCTAAGGACCATACGTGCAACACACTTATCAATCATTGTGAGGGTAGTTGAGGGTGTCAAGTTCGCCATTTGCAGAGTAAATTAAAATGAACAGGTATGCATAAACTTTGCCGCACATTCTCAAAAAACATAAAGCTAAATGCGTCGCTGAAAATTGACCCCGAAAGTTTTCCCTCATAAATCGATATGAAATAATACAAACAACACAGGTGTTCGTTAAGTTGCTTTGTATTGGAAAAGTAATCTAGAAAGAAAAACTTATTGTCAAGTATATCGTTAATGATATTGAATTAGCAGCGGAGCTTGAATATTTAATAACATTAAATTTATACATAAATAGACACTAGCGTTAAAAGTGGATTTTGTCATACACGTAAATCTGGATGAAGTCGTTATATGTCACAAAACCTTTTTGATTTATGAAAAATAACGATCACTCCGCAATTTAGATTGTATTCACAGCTTCAAAGCTAATCACTTGCATAAAATTTAATTTGTTTTATCATAACTCATAACTTCTTTATGAAGGTTGTGTTGAGATTCGGATTATTACACAAAAAATGAATTCATCCGGCTCGAAGGACCAATGTTTGAGATCTTTCTTCTTGCTTTAATTACAGGTATTTAATACCGAAATAAAAGCTTAATCTTTCCAATACTTATTTCCGATATGATCACCTCAGAGAATATCGAAGATCTATACTTAATCTTTATTGTTTTTATTATCTAAGTCTTGAAGCAACATTATTTTTAGAGAAAAGTTGCTTTTCAATCTCACTGATACAAAACTTAAATAAAATATTTTTGTTGTTCTTGCTTGGCTGACTTTGCCATAATAATCCAGCCAAACCGAACGAATTCAATTTAAATCATTCCAAAAATGTGCAATCGACGAAAATGTTTAATCATCAAATTGAATACGTCAATTAGGCTGATTGAAAATGACAAATTATTGCGGTTACCAAATCGTGATATTATTTACGGTTGGCGCGTTGAAACATTAGTTTTCATCAATATGGAACAAAAATGTCAGCATTAAAATATACAGCGAACACCATGCGAGATACTCAAATGAAATATTTGCTTTAAAAATTATACAAGTCTCTGTATACGTAATGATGCATACTAACAGAAGCAGATTGTAAAAAAAAAATAAATAAATAATCCTAACGTTAACTGACATGAATTTTAAAAACGATGCGTGCGAAGATAGGTTCACTCAAAAAATAAGCGAGTGCACGCTATAAAATAATAAAGTAAGTCACAAAAAAATATTACTCAGAAAATTGAGGTCGTGACTAACAATTTTGAAGAGGCATTCAGCATATTTCTACAACCAGAGGGTTGTATAAAACTGAAGCATTAAGTAATTAAAGTTTAACCTCTAACATTAGTATCACAACGGGTGAGACCGAAAGTGGGTTTACCAATATGGCTACAATGATTGAATCAGTTTTCTCAGATAAATTACAAACTAAGTTTAAACGTGAAAATTTTATCAATGGGTTTCGACTTCTCATATTTCAATCTCAGAATTAGGTTCACCAAGATGGCGACTTCCGTGCCAGAATTAGTACGTGTGTTATTATAATTCTCCATCATCATAACTTCGTGGTCAGCATCCTTATCATTCGAATCCAATTCAAGCCGCTGTACCGATCGTACAAACAAAACTCGAGCAGAAAGGCAAACTTCCATAGGGTCGAGCATCCATTGTGCCACAGAAAGGAAATATTATAGGTTTCATGGATATTGACAAGTAAGACCAGGAACTGAAGTGCAATGTCATCATCACAATTGGACCTCTATAATCCAACATCCATCTGAGCATCGGCAAAAATACGAGTCACAGCTGTTTTAACTTTAGGTACTCCTCTTTTGATACAATTATCCAAAATCTTCTTCGCCGTGTTCGCTGTATTACTGACATCATTTAAATGATAGTCCAAAATTGCACCTAAAATGAAGGGGCTTCACTTGCACCGAATAGAACATGACAATGTGGGTATTCACGAATTTCACCAAACGGGCCGTCCTTTCACCATAGAAAACGAAGAGCATCTCTATCTCCCGCTCGGACTTCGATCATTTGAAAAGCGTTCTTTATATCTGAAATCACACAGCTACTTTCTTCATACGAAACCAGCAATATGTCTGGAATAAGTTGGATGAAGCTTGGCTCTTTCTCCAGACAATCGTTCAAAGATAAACCTTTTTCAATATAATACATCAAACACTGGATGGACTGGCGTTGTGGTGCCTACTTTGAGGAAGATAGCGAAGGGGACATCCAGAAGTTAATTGTTTCCCATGAATCCCTTCTTTTCCCAATCATCAAGGAGCTCACTATATATTTTAAAATGATGACTCTTAACAAGTCCCAACGAGTTCCTTATTGGAATGTAAAACAGGATGACCATATTTATGTTATTTGGGTCCGTAGATAATGAATGTTCCCCTGGCAGCGTCAGTTCAAATTGAAATTGTACCACAATCTAATTGGTTCGCTAATTTCACTTATCCAGATTTTATTTTGCTTCACTTCCCTTAGAATTGTGGTTCCCTCACATAAACTTGAAGTTGCGAGTCATTATCTCCATAATACCTTTTCAAAACGTTCAACAAAGTTCTCTGCGAATTGTGGATAAGGTTCACTATCCGGTTGCGTCGCTTGGACCAAATACTGAAATTTATCGGGGCGTCGTAGATTTTCTCAAATTGCGCCAAGAATCCACGCCATTCGCCATTGAATTTCCTTAATTCGATTTTCGGAAGTCTAAAGGTCCTTTTAGGGGTTACTAAATGAAAATGAGGTTCAACTAGTAGGTAAGAATAAATTATACGTATATCAGTGCAGTGCTGTGATGCTGAGAAAGACGAGTCAACTCAATATTTGGACGTTGAGTACGAAATCTATACCGTTACTGCTACTAATATGTTCATTAAATCAAGTCTGTAACTGAAAATGAATTTGAAACCGTTTGGAAAGAAATCTTTTTAATTAGAAACATTGTAAAACTAAATTGAGCAAAGGAGTAAATTTAATTTAGAAAGATTAAAATCAAATTAGTGAAATTTGATCAAGCTGCAGTGTTCCTTTCATTTTGAGGGCGCCTTTTAGATATCGATTTAATTCATTAAAATTTGAGTGGGAGTCTTTTTAGTTTCGTATTCACGTCTTTTAGATATTGGGGGGTGCGTTATGTTATTAAATTTACCTGAACTATACTAAATTGATATAATGATCTATCAATTAAAAGTTAGAATTTATGTCGCTTTTGTATTTGAATTTGCTCCAAAAACGGTTATTTCTTTCCAAATAAACCGAGAGTCGGAAACGTTTCGTTTGGGAACTACCCTCAATATAAAGCGCAAAAGTTTGAATTTCTTTTTTAATATTTTCCTCGATAACCATAAGACATACAAAGACGGACGGTATTGGATAAGTTTTTGAGTTTGTTTTGCAATTTTTGTGTTTTTGAACATGTAAATGATTGAATAAGAGGGAGCTCCATCGTGCTGAAACCATAGGCGTTGTCGTAAATCTCCTAAGTAATCAGTGCCTCGTTTGTACAGCTGCCCCTATTGCTCTTTCCAAATGAAACTAATTGTCAAGCATTCTTTCCCTAAGTGACAAGTTGATTGCCCTGGCAAGCTCAGACAGTACTGAAAGAATTTGCTCTTTATCATTTATCCCAATTGACTTTGCTGCAGAATTCTCACATATTGCTATAGTTAATCCATTACATCCTGTTTTTTTTTTGATGATTTCATCTTTTCAGGCTGAGGCAGAAATCAATTGATTTGTCTATCTTGACTTCCAATTTTTACGAGTCATTTTATCTTTAATTTCATCCTTACAACTATTTAATGTTGCTTTAAAGTTATCCATATTGGAAAATAGAACAGCTAAATATCAAAGAACAATTAAAAAGAGAGGAAAAGAAACAATCTCTTAATTAGGTACAGGATAGTTTGAAACAAAAATTAAAAATGCAAAGAAAATAGGAGATAAACGATGTATAATAAAAATGGAAAACTGGGAAGAAAAGATGAAAACACTACAGAATAAATGCGACGTAATCCATATTCCGTAATCAAAAATATAGACATATAAATAAGAACCTCATGGAGAACTTTTGAAGTATATAACAAATTGAATAACAAAATTGAAAGAAATAGGATATGAAATACATACAATAATAATAGTAAGTATATAGACCAAATGAAAGAGATACAAAGAAAGTGACATACGAGTTTTGGAACAAGCTGTAAGAAGATATAAAAGGCGGCAAAGGATTATTAATAATGGTAGAACCCTGGAATGCGAGAGCAAATAACCCAGAGGAAACATTTGAAGAAGCGATAAAAAACAGCAACATTCATAAATATACCAGAGAAATTGCAAGCAGGAAGAAGGAATATATAATGGATCCCGTATTAATACAGGAATGAAGTACGAAAAGAATTAAAGGCGAAAGTGGATGTGATCATTACATGGAAATAACAACCATCAAAACTCAGCAAAACAAAAGGAAAAAATAGAGACCGTAAACTGTAAGACCAAGGCTGAAAAGGAGTATAGCATAGGACGGTGGAGGACATAACAGGAAAGAAGGACCAAATTAAAAAAATGGAAGATGGATTGTAGGAAACTTTTACAGATGTGTAAATGAATAAAAGAAAACAACGGGAAATCCAAGTGGGGAGGGGGAGAAGTAAGGAGTGGACGCTCGCCTACGCTGATGATGTGGTGTTTGCTAAAACGGGGATGGAAATGAGAGAAATGATTACTACAGCGAAGGAGTTCATGGACTAGAGAGAGCTGGATGTTAATGTTAATAAGACGAAGTTAGGATTATTTCAAAAAGGAAGAGAGGGTAGTAGTAAGGAGTGGAAGTGTGGGAGGAACGAGGTGATTGAAAGTGTGGAGGAGTAAGATGCTTGGGATACCGGCTGAAATGCGATAATAAGGATAACGCTCAGATCAAGGAGCTAGGGTGAAGGTGGAATAAAATCTGACGAGCAAGTATGGTGGTTGGGAGAAAGAATCTTTAGTAGTGAGGTGGGAAGACGGGGGTGGTTGTTTGACAAATTAGTGAGAAGTGTAATATAATGTATGGGGTAGAAATTTGGGGGTTACGCTTTAGAGAAGGTGCAGAGAAAATATTGGAAATCAGTTCTGGGCTTGGAAAGCGAAACCCCGTGCTATATTGTGCAAGGCGAATTAAAATGGGAGAATTAACTAGCTAGGATGGTGATGGGGAGCGGAGGGTCTATCCGTCAAAATATCTGGAATGAGGGGAAGAGGGCAAAAATAAAACACAGACAAGACAGGAGGAGATATTATGAAAGAGCTGGATATGCGAGTGGAGTGGTGAAGAGCAGAACTACGAGACAAGATGTGATAGAAAGAGAGAGGAAGATACTTAAGGAGTGGGCAAACTAAAAAGGAAAGACTGATAGGGAGATATAGCTATGGGAATGAGGAGTCAATCAATAAATATTGGTGGGAGGAGGGGAGAAGAAGGAAGTGTGTAGAATATGTGGGAAGCACGTGTTAGAGGAGTTGTGAGGAGCTCAGAGAGAAACGTAGGAGTTAGAAGAAAGGGCTGGGGGGGGGCTAAAAGGGATTTATATCGTTTATCGTAAATTTATTCTGTTTGATTTTCATGTTTTTGCTTGTTATTTTAAATTGGTTGTATTTTGGAGCATAATTGTGAGGAGCAAGGCGTAGGAATCCATTTGTAAAAATGTAAAATAGTAATGTTAAACAAATAAAGGCTTCAATTCAATATTCATAAAAGAGAACAAGCATCTTGGTTGAATAATCATATATCTAAACGAGAATATAACGGAAGTTAATGAGAAGAAAAATTTAGAAAGAAGACAGGGGAATTCGGAACAAAGATGGAGAACATTCAGCAGTAGGTACATGGTGCATCACATTGAGAAACTTGAGCAAAGGAAAAAGGGGCTGGATTGAAAGCATTAAAGACAAAAAAGGGAAAGTAATCATTGAAGAACGTAACATGATGAAGTATTTGGCAGAGTTATTAGGAACGGGAGGAGAATGTATCGAAGAAATTCCGGAAGACGATAATGAGGAAGAGGAGAATGAAATTGAAGAAGTCAAAGCTATAGAAGAAATCAAAATAGAAAAGGCTCCGGGAATAGGAAGCGAGAAATTGTCAAATACATGGGAGAGGCAGATAACATTATATTGAAAACTACATGAAGAACAAAGCAAATACCGACTGAGTGGAGGATAGCAGTGATAACATCAATACACAAAAAAGGGAATTTCAATCATTGGGGCCCCGGAAGGGAATGAAAGGCAGAAATAGACGCACAAGGAACATCTACAGCAGACAGACCTACACATGATTGAGTATTTCCAACAGATATCTGGAAAACATACCTCTCCAACCTCCCTCCTGTTCTCTTAACTCAACACATTCCTCCACCATGTGCTCGATACTTTCCCTTCCCTCTCCACACAATCTGCACAACGTCTCATCCTCCTTCAACCAATATTTACTGTCTTTCTCTTCATTTTCAACCCTATGCTTGCGCCTCTCATCAAGCACTTGGGCGTTTCATCCGTCACTAAATCCATATATTTTCCACTGTATCTTCCCTCTCTTATCTGCATCCTTGTACATCCTCATCTCTCTTTGCTATTTCCGCTGCTATCTCCCATCCCTCCTCACTACCTCCTCTCTCGCATATCCCCCTCTTTCCCTGACGAATGCTCCCGTTCGTCACTTCATTCCAACAGCACCTTCCTCTGTTCTTTCCATCTTTTCCTCAAAAGCCATCGCTCTCCTTCCAGCTTCAATACGTATCTTCTTCAGCTTTGTCTCCTCCTCCACCACGTACCCCGAGGTTTCTCTATCTAACCCTATCTATTTTAGTTGTATCTTTTCTATCTGCGATCTTACCTCCCACCCCCACACCTCTGCCACCCTTATAACATTACATTCGAACAGCCACTTCCTTTTCTGAACCCCCCCCCCCCCCCCCCCACTTGCCCAACTATTGCATTCACTTTCATAGCCAACTACTTAGTCTGCTCATTGTCATTATTATCATATCTTATGCTGTAACCGAGGTACATAACTTCATCCACAGTTTCTATATCCTGATCTCCTCACTTCCATTCTCCCTTCTTACTTCTTCCTCTCCTCTTTTAAAACTCCACCATTTTGGTCTTATTGTATTCACCTCGAGCCCTCTTTTCTCCATATATCCCTTTGTTACACTTATCATGTCCCTTATCTCACCCTCTCTCATCGCCACTAACACCAGATCGTCGACATAACCTAGCACCCAAACTTTTTTGCTTCCTATCACAATACCGCCACTCTGATTCGTCCGAAGTACATCCTCCAAGTCTCCAATCAATATTGAAAAGAGGCTAGGGTTCAGAGGGCAGCCTAGTCCATCACCCACCCTCACTCTGGATTTGGTTTCACCGTACATTTCTTCGATCACCTTCACTATTTCCTCGTCCATCTTTAGAGCCCTTAACCTTTTCCAAGACTTTCTTCCTATTCACTCTGTCAAACGCCGCCCTAATGTCTATAAATAGCGCAAACACTTTACTTATCCTTTCCTATCAAACTCCTTGTTGACTATAACTGAAGGAGTTACTTAACAATGTTAAGAAATTCCTCCAATTAAGACAACAAATGAGTTGCTCTGCATGGAAGCTCGGAATCCATCTACCAATAAGATGTAAGAAATTTCTTAAACAATACTCAACTTATTTCCATATAAAACCTTTGAATCTCAAAATCAATGCCCGCTACTCGATCTGAAGTTAAAACGAGCTTTCAAAGCTCAAGTCGGATAATGGTTACCAGGTATTGTTGTCATGGTATCTCGCTTCGAAAACTTGCGACAAAAAAATATTTGAGATATTCAATATTAATTTAATTTTCCTAAATTTCTGCGAAATTTTCTCTTTGGACATTGGAAATTCGAATCTGCAATCATTTCCCCTTAATGAGGGCGACTTTTTCGCCTTTTACTGGTCGGTGAGACGCCATGTCGAGATTATGGATGAAATGTTTATTAAATTACGAATAAAGGGCAACCTCCCACCATTTCTCGCATTGCTGATATTTACGACTTGTGGGATTTGAAACAACATTAGCGCGCATGCCACACAAACAAACCAGAAGGAAAAATTCCTGTCGTAAATCCTACCCCGCTTTGCATTATGAATTTAAAGAGTGTCTGTGTAAAAAAAAAACAAATTGATACGCTGTGATTTTGAGTTAAATCACAAAATTACAGTAATATCTCTCAGGTTGGTAGAGCAATAACGTAGCAAGCGTTCCCATGGGACTAAGAAGTAATAAAACAGAACCGCAACAGTCAACGGTGGATGTTTTCCGTACTAATTTCATCCCCAGGGAAAACGCTGGGCGAGGACAAACGCCCATACCGCATTATCCAAACTTTGGTCGCGATAACTTTTGTACGACCGCACTTAATAGAATGCTCTGCATGTTAAACACGGCCTCGGGGATTTAGTTTTAAGGCATCTTCATGATGAAGTCGTAATGCCGAGAGATCCTTATACGGCGACGGGATTTCTCAAACTAATAATTTGGTACTTCCAATTATATTATAAGAGATAAGGAGTCGCGGAATGTAAACATGTAATGAGAGACAGCGACGCAAGTTTTGACTTTAGATGGCGAAATTAACCTCGATTTATATTTTCTTATTATAATATCTCGCTTATCTACTACCACCTTTACCACGTTAATACAATGCCTTGGATGTCTTTAAATTTGTATGTCTTTTGCTTTTCAGGTCGCCCGATGGTCTTTCCAACAAATAAAAGTATAACCGCAGTTTACGGCCAACCCTTAACGCTTACAATAGAATTTTGCGCCAACCCCGCGTATAACAAAGTTTTATGGATTGCAAGAGATAAAGTTGTCCGGCCAGGAAATTCTGAAGATGGGATAATTGCGTATGACATTACTGTAAGTGTATCCGACTTTTATTACTTTTTCATTAATTGATAAGAAATCACTTCTTATCAGTTTTAATTAAAGATTAGAATGACTCCGGGCCCGCTTTTGGCCCGAGGATAATGTTTAATTGAATTTTTAGTAATGGCCGTTCTCTCATTTCCGTTTTTTGCTAAAAAAGGAGGTCTAACTTAAATTTTATCATGTAGTATAATAAAAATCATCGTTTTAAAAAAAAATTAGGGCATACATGCGATGGTTACTCGGTACTAATCAATTGTTCTCACATTTGCATATTTGTACTTCAAAATTTAGGCAGTTTTTGTGTAAATTACGGTTGGAAGAGAATTTGGGTTTCTTTATTTCTACCTCATTCTATCTATTGCTGCTTCATTTTTAGGATAAAACAGTAAATATATAGTAATCACATTACTTATAAAAAAATACGTTACTTATTGTAATGTACTATACAGGGTGTTAATACTATAAGTTGTAACAAACCTCAACTTTGCTTAGTTCAAGTTTTTCATTTGGAGCACCAGTTCATATAGATCTTTTGAAAACCACTCTATCGATTTTTGAAAATAAAACATTTATAAATTCTGCTATAACAATTGTCTGTCTATCTGTCCAAAAAAAGTTTTAATTCAAAGTGGTTTCAACATGATGGAGCACCAGTCCACACAAACCGAGCACTACTAAATAAAGAATATGCACCGATAGACACCGAATTATGACTGATGGCTAGAAGCAGCAAAAGATACAAAAGACAAGCAGTCTCTTCTAATACTAAAACACGCTGCTGCGTTAATGTTGCTGCGCGAATGGGGGTCATTTTGAAAATCAAATTTAGTCCCTCCCTTATTGTTTCTTTGTTTATTGTTTTATTTTTCTTGTTTGGTTGTTTGCTTCATGTTTTTATTGTTTAATGGCAGCAAGCCTACTTTGTTTTAAATGACTGTTGCAGTTTGTTAAAATTTATCTTGTAATTCAAGTTGCATAAAAACTTTTTTGGACAGATCGAAAAAAAATTTCACACAGATGTTATAGTAGATATAGTGCATTTAGAAAAGAAGCGGAGTAATAAATGAGCCTGTCCGGCAGATTCCAGTGGCGCATGGCATAAATGTTACTAAATATCTTAGAAATGTTCGATTCGAAATCGATCTTTAGTAAAATCGATTTAATCAATTTTAACAACGCCCAGTTCGTATTGAATCATATATTTATTATGTAAATTTTAATTTATTAATTGTATGAAGTGTTATTGTTCACTCTTTTACAAATTACCCACTTTCTACGCCTATGAACCCTTTGCCGAAGGATTTAGCTGGGAGCTTAATGAGGGTATCCTATTGTCAACGCGGTCATTTTTAAAAGGTCTTCTATTGTTTGGTGTTCTTAGTACGAAAGAAGCGTCATTTTCAATTTATGTTTCCGATATTTGCAAAATTTATTATTGAAAACTGATGTGCCGCTCGTATAGCAAAAATGTCATACTATACTTGAAGTAGTTGATTTATTACTCCGGTTCTTTTCCAAACGCACTATAGTTTAAGGATTTTATAAATGTTTTATTTTCAAAAATCGATCGAGTGGTTTTGGAAATATCTTGTTTTGAAATTTTTGATCGCTCGTTATTTTGTGATTTGATGAAATAAAATATACTTGTAATTAATTAATATTTATTTGTTTTTTACAAATGTTTAAAACAAAGAATTCGATTTTACATAACATAATTATAGTATTTAGATATTTATTTGTCATAATTACATAAACAAAAAGATTCTTATTTCCTACAAAAAACAAAACAAACTTTTTACATTTCAAAAAAAAAAAAATTAAACACCTCCTACACTTGTCCCCTTCTCTCTACCCTTTCCCTACTCTCCAGCACCCCCTTCATCCACTCCACCCCTTCCCCCTTCACTCCCAAAATCACTTTTCTTTCTCTCTTGTCTTCCTTTAGTTCCTCACACTCCCTCATCATATGCCATATAGTTTCCCTCCCTTCCCCACACATTCTACATATCCTTTTCTCCTCCTCCCACCAGTATCTGCTTTCATTTTCCTCGTTCCCGCACCTGAACCTTGCCACCATTCTTTTTTCCTTTAACTCCATACCACTCACTATATAATCGGCCTTGCCTTCCACCATTATCTCCATATATCCCTCATTATATCTTCCCTCCGCTATCCTCTCTCTCCTTTCCTGACCTTGTACGTCTTTGTCTCTTACTACTAATTCCTCTACCATATCCCTTCCTTCCTCTCTTCTCCTTTCTATCTCCTCCCTCGCATATCCCACTCTCTCATAAAACAACCTCCTCTCTTCTTGCCCATACCTTATCCGTTCTTTTCTTATCTCTCTCATACACTCATTTACCATTACAATTTCATTTCTCTTCCTAACCTCTTCCTCATACTTCACCGCTCGCTTTCCTGTCTGCACTCTTATTTTTTCAAATTTTGTTTCTTCCTCTACTATATACCCTGGCGTCTCTCTATTCAACCCCAACGTCCATCTCCAGTACTTTTCCTGTATTTTTTCCATTTTCTCCCACTCCTTCCATCCCCATATCTCCGCTCCGTAAACCATCACGCTCTTTACCAACTTGTCAAAAATCCATCTTCTCTTCTCCATATCCTTCCCAAAAACTCTTTCCCCCACTCCCCACACTTTCCCCACTAGTCTATTTCCCTTCTTTGCCAATTCCCTGATGTGCGCCTCATCCTTATTATCGTACCGTAAAACATACCCTAGATATTTCCATTCATCTACACTTTCTATCTCCTCTTCTACCCACCACCACTTTTTCTTTATAACATAACATAATTATACATATACTCTAACTTCTTCCTTCTCTCCAACACTTCCTTCATCCACACCGCCCCTTCTCCTCCATCGCCTAATATCTCCATTCTACCTCCTTCCTCCTCTCTCAACTCCCCACATTCCCTCATCATATGTTCCAAGCTCTTCTACACTTCCCCACGCAGTCCACACCTTCTACTTTCGTCATCCCTCCAATACCTATTTACTCTCTCTCTTCATTTCCGCACCTAAACCTCGCTACTATTTTTTTTCTTTCATTCCCATCCCTCCCTTCAGATATCTTGGTATCCCGTCTACCATTATTCCTTCATATTGTTCATAATATTTCCCTTCCCTCATTTTTGCTCCCCTTTCTTGTCCCTGTACGTCTTTTTCCCTCATTACCAACTCCACCTCAACGCTTCTTCCCTCCGCCCTTCTCCTCCCTCGCCATACCACCTCTCTTGTAGTATTTTTTCCTTTCTTCTTGATCCCACTTCGCCTTATTCTCCTTCACTTCCCTCCAAAATTCTTGCAGTATTTTGTTATCTACTCTTAATTCCATTCCTTCTTCATACCTCACTGCCCGCCTTCCTGTCTGAACCCTTATTCTCTCCAATTTCATCTCTTCCTCCACTATATATCCCGGTGCCTCTCTGTCCATTGTCCATTTCCTATATTTCTCCTGTATTCTCTCTAATCCTTCCCATTCCTTTCAACGCCATATCGCTGCACCATATACCATCACACTTTTAACTAATTTTTCGAATAGCCATTTTCTTTCCTGTATATACTTTTCTCCTATTCCCCATACCTGCCCTAACACTTTGTTCCCTTTCTTCGCCAGTTCTCTTATATGACTCTCATCGCTATTGTTGTATTTCAGCGTATACCCTAGGTATCTCTATTTCCTCTTCCCCCCACCACCACTTTTCACTTGATCTTCCTCTCCTTCTTTGAAATACCATTAGTTTTGTCTTTTTCACATTGGCCTGAAATCCTTTTTTTCCAAATACCTTTTCAAAATTCCTATTGCTCCCCTCCTTTCACCCTCATCTTTTGCCACAACCGCCACATCGTCCGCGTACGCCATGACCACCCCTCCTCCCTGCTGCCCTCTCATCCAGATCCAGATCCCCTATGTATATGGAAAGGATAATATGTACTTGTATCTACAAATGTTTAATGAGTTCTATCTGCCGTTTTCGAATGCAACAACTTAGTATTAACACCCTGTATGAACTAGTTCGGTCCTTACGGACCTCATGCGCACTTTTTCGTGTTGTTTGTTAGAATGCGTCGCATTTCAAGCCTTGGAATACCACGACTATTCGCGGAAAAACCCTTTACGTTAACAAAACTTATTGTAACATTTACATATTTATAGGTTGTGAAGGATGGTGGGATGGGAGGGGGTGTTTATTTTGGGACCGTACACGTTTCAAAAAACCCACGGAAACTGGATGTAGGTACAATTCATGAAATCGAAATAAGCTTAAATTTGGCTTTTTAGCAAGAGCCCGGGCTCTCTTCAAAAGAAATCCTGAAACTCCTTTCTATAACATTCAATCCAGGAAAATTCGAATAAATCGAAAAAGAGGCGAAAATTTGTTCTCTCCTTGCCTCACGACCATCCTCGTCAGCGGTTCCGCCATATTATTCCAGATTTTCTCTTTAGAACTTCCGCAACATTCCAAGTTCTCCCGTGATTTTGATATTTAAAGAGAGCATCGCGTTTCCTCATTTCATTTTTTGTGAAAAAAATTGGGATCGTCGCTTTGGGTTTTGAGATAAACGATAGAAACCCGCGTTCTACAAAATTGAAAACTCCCTTTGGCAAAAAAAGGGATATCCTGTGCGGTGACCTGCGCAAAGTTTCGCTCATGGCAACTAGCTTAACGGCAAACCCTTGGGGTGCGATCTACAGGGTGGTTTCCCACAAAAAAGTTCCCACGTACGCGACGGTGACCGATACACTGTTTCAGAACAAAAGACCATGAACGTTATTTTGCATGTCCTTTTTCCCGACACTGGTGAACCTATCCATGCTGAAATTCGTTCCCATCATCTTAATTTGGTTTCCAGAAAAGACTGGGTGGTTACAAGAAAAGACCTTCTTGGACTAGCGCCGAAGATCCCTACAAACAAAGCTCTTGGAGTGGAGAAAATTCATGGTAATATACTGAAAACGTTGCTTGAGACCCTTTCTGGTATCCTCGTCGATGTATTCAACTCTAGACTAGTGAGAAATGTTAGAACGAATGCTCGCAGGTATATGTTGGCAATCTTCGTCGACATCGCCGGGCCATTCATCAACGTATGATAGCCATCAATTTTAAATGCTCTCGTTGTTAAGAGAGTGCTTGCATTCGAAGTTATCTGTCGGATCGCTCGATTCGAACCACTTCTAGAGCATCCAAGTTTTCAATTAACTAATACTCTAACAAAGTGTTGCCCACAAGGCTCGGTCCTCGGACCACTTAATATTGTTGTTTGTAGATTTTCTCCTTTCTTCTGGGATGTAATAATTGCATATTTGAACGTAGTTTTTGGTTCTGATTAACTTTTTTTAATAACAATTTTCGATATTGTCAAAAATAAAGGTACTTTACTCTTGAGCAAAATTCATACAGGGCCATTGAAAAGGTAACACGCCTGTTTTGGGAAACTTAGACAAGTTTCTTAAAAAAACGCTCGGACACGTCGATTTTTTATTTTTGGGGGACAACTTTTGATGTCAAATTTGACTTTGTCAAGTCAACCCCCTAGCCCCAGCAACCGCTAACTCAAGAATTTAAATAGGGAAAGGAAGTCGAGCGACCCCTCATTTGAAGCGTCTTTTAATACTCTATTCGAAAGTACAAATGAAAATTAGTTTTATTCAATTTTTTTTCACCCCCATGAAAAGTACCCTCTAGATTAACAAGGTGGGGGTGTTGTTTAGGAAAAATCCTGAAACACCTCATCTTTGACCTTTTGAAGGGCACATTTTGATGTCAAATTTGACCTTATCAGATCAACCCCCTAACCCCAGAAACCCCTAACTCAAGAATTTAAATAGGGAAAGGGTGTCGAGCGACCCCTCATTTGAAGCGTCTTTTAATTCTCTATTCGACAATATGACCGAAATTAGTTTTATCCAATTTTTTCCACTCCCATGAAAAGCGCCCTCTAGATTAACTAAGGTGAGGGTATTGTTTAGGAAAAATCCTGAAATGTGCCGTTCAAAAGGTCAAAGGTGGCGTGTTTCAGGATTTTTCCTAAACAGCACCTCCACCTTAGTTAATCTAGAGGGTGCTTTTCATGGGGGTGAAAAAAAAATTGAATAAAACTAATTTTCATTCATACTGTCGAATAGAGGTCGCTCGACTCCCTTTCCCTATTTAAATTCTTGAGTTAGGGGTTGCTGGGGCTAGGGGGTTGATCTGACAAAGTCAAATTTGACATCAAAAGTTGTCCCCCAAAAATAAAAAATCGACGTGTCCGAGCGTTTTTTTAAGAAACTTGTCTAAGTGTCCCAAAACGGGCGTGTTACCTTTTCAATGGCCCACCCTGTATTTTTTGACAAACCGCGTACACGACTGAAAAAATGTAATATCTTATGATTGTATTTTAGCTTTTAGAACATGCAGAACTTTTTATAAAGAATAACTTTTTTTCGTAACATTACAAATAAAAAAGTTTCCCATATATTGCCACCTTTTTCAGACATACTGTAAGTATATGAGAACAATTGAATACAAACGAAAAATAATCACAAGTGATTTTTTGAAAAAGCATTAGTGGGAGTGTTACATAAATCAAAAAATGTGATGAATATTTAAGGACAAAGTACAATCTAATGCATTTGTTGGAATTTATTCATTAGTAAGTAGGGGGGAAGGGGGATGGACACGAAGTTTTTTTAATAAGCCATTGCCAAATTAAAAAAATATCCTTAATTTACGGAGCAAAATAGACCAAATGGTGGCAGTCCAGGAACCAATTGGGACCACCCCCAGAAGTAATAATAATAATAATACTACGGGGTAGTTATTAAGTTATGAGCGATGATATTGAATTCTACGTGAAAAAGTACCTGAATAATGTTAGACAAATATGTAGTTGATTAAGGGTAGTTTTTTGCCAGATTATCTCGCAGAAAACTACCGTTACTCAACTATAAAGCGAATGCCGTTTCAAAATACATAAAAAATGTTTCATCCAACTTTACAAGTAAAGAAATTCATTGAGGGAATCGGCCATTTTTCACTGTTTCCCCCTTTGGAAAAAACAAAAGTTTATTTCAATCCAAGGCATTTTTATTAATCCACGCTAATAAGAAATTGGAAAACACTGGAGGTAGGTAACTTAAAACATCGAGTGAAAGATTTTTATTCAATGCCTAAAAGAAAACGGCTTCCATTTGATCTGAGACATTTTAACAAGACGCTTTCATTAAGTGCATATTTTATACATAATTTTCTATGCTGAAGATGAAACCTTAAGGGGAAGGTTTCAGAATTTAAAAGTTGCAAATTTTAATAAAGTCTGAATATATTTATTAAAACATCTAAACTGAAAAGTAAGCTTTAGACGTCACGCTCAATTTCTTTGCCATCAGTAAACTCTACTCTACTCTTAACGTAAAGAGATTTCGCTTTTCGCATCTCATAAAATTCACGAGTGCATAAATTGTTATTACACCAATCTATCGTGAAGTGAAGTAAATTGACACGTTACACTTTTAATTTTAAATTTCAAATTGAAAATTTTCGATATTTCCAGAATTCCACGACAAATTGTCATCAGGCCGTTTTATTTTTGACGAAAGTAACAAATTCCGATATCGGAGAATATTCATTTCTGGTACGTTCACCAAATGGTCTTAGTGAAGGAGTGTTTATGGTAAATATGACGTACGCAAGTGGATATATCGTCCAATCAGCTTCTGGATCTAATTCGGCAACATTTTATGTAAATGTGGTTAATTTATTATTATTATTATTAATATTCACCTGTTGTTATTGATTGATTGTTTAGCTCATTGTAGTTTATAATAATACAAAACGTCATCACAATATTGATATCTTTAAATGTATAGTTTTTTATTGTTTGCAAAAAAAATGTAAAAAAAATTGTTAATAGACAGCGCTTCGGTGTATAAAATGAATGTAAAATACTATAATAAAACATACGTCCATAGTACATACTTTTTATAGTCAGGAGATTGAAGATTGAAGAAAATCGTCCTGTGATATTTGTGGGCCTAAAAGTCCTTTTACTGCAAGAGGTGAAGGTAATGAACTGCACCATCATAATTAATATTTCTTTGAATATTCTTCTAATTGATAGGCATAGGGTAGTAAATATAAAATTGTGGCAAAATCCAGCTTCTTTGAACAGGCCCAGATTCATCTTTTGCCCTGACGTCCAAGATCTTTCTTCGATTTGAACATCTATGGTTAGAAGGTTGCGAAATTTACAGCGTCCTCCTTTGACTTTAACAATAATCTGGAAAAATTACGCTCTTCGGTCACATTCTTTTGACCTACCATATATACATCCACGTATGTTATATCATCTTAAAGGAAATTTAATGTTCTAATAAATAACGATTCTAGTGTAAAATGAACGAGTGAGGAATTAGAAGAAAAAATTCGATGAAAAGCGAGAGCGGGAAAGGTTTTTTTTTGGAAATCTTCAACACTGTAGGATCAAAAACTCAAAAACGGTACGTTTTCTCATCATTATGTATAGAATGAAAGTTGTAGCAAATTTAATAAGGTTTCATTTTTATTTAAAAATTTTTGGCCAGGGTTCACCGTTTTCGAGTTATAAGTAAAAACTGTAAAATGGGACCAATGAAAGTTGTAGAAAATGAAATTTCCTTCGAAATGGGTTTTTGGTTCATCATTTTATATTACTTTAATCTGGTCTTGCCCTCCTCCTTTTCCCCGTGGGATTGCCGGTGGCATTACTGCGCGGGGGGAGGATTCAGCCTTAGCTCTTCCTTCAAATGTTCGAAATCATTACTTATTTCCTCTCAGTTGCCCTTCTTCCTCTTGCCCTTATTTCTCTCCTGTTCAGCTTGGCGTAGTTCCTTCAGGACTTCAGCCACGAAGGTGATGGTTACTTCCCAGTCTGACTTCGACGAAAGAATGCCTTTCACCAGATTTTCAGGCTGGAACCTTCCTCCAAATGCTCTCTCGAGAGTGCCGCGAGCCGCATTGAAACGCGGGCACACAAAGAACGCATGCTTCGTATCCCCTGCAACTGGTGTGCAGGCCGGGGAATCCTCATGCTTGAATTTGTAGAGATAAGTCCGGAAGCACTCGTGTCCTGAGAGCATCCGCGCAAATGTCACGATTATGGTTGCCCTTGGTAGCACCAGCTTCAATGGGCCATCGTACATGAGAGGACCGAGCACTGAGCCCTGGAACACTCCACCAGTGACCCTGTATCCTCCGAGACCGGTTTCGATGTTCTTTGGGTGAAATAGCTTCGCCGCACCATCCTCTGCAGATTTCCTGGTACGTTCATCCTTGTCAGTGCCTCCATGATGCAGTCCCACCGAGAGGAGTTGAATGTTAAAAATCACCACAGGAAGTACTTCTTCTCACCTTCTTTCCATCGTGTTCCGGCAATCGCTTCCCGAGCGATGGAGACGGCTATATCGAGCGTAGAGCAGCCTCTGCGGGGTCTTGGATCCTTTCTTGGAGTATCTGTTCCAGAATCTTCCCCGTTGTGTCCAACATACAGCGCTGCCGGTAGAACGAGGGTTCATCTGGTGATTTCTTCCCCTTCGGGAGAAGGACCAGTCTCTGCTGCTTCTACTTGGTAAGGAATGTTCCTTTATACGCGTCAAGGACTAATCCTGACGCTGCTTTCAGGGCGATGTTAGGAATTTCGTCTACTCCTAGGGCCTTGGCGTTTCCGATCTGCAGCAGGTTTCCAACAGCTGCTCCGTGGTCACCGCTGGAATCGTCTGGGTGTCGTACTGCTCGATGGAAAAGTCGAGTTCCGGTTGGTGTGGGAATAGCACAGTAACGATCTTCTTCAGTAGTTCGGGACACGTGGACGATACCATCGGTTGGCCTTTCAGTCTCGTCATCACCACAATGTACGGTCTGCCCCATGGATCCCCTTCCACTTCTTCGAGGAGTTCGTCCCAGCAGTTCTTTCTTGCTGTACTTGATGGATTTGTTGAGGTTCTTTCTGCTTCGTTGCGATACTTTCCTTGCTCTAATGCACTCCTTGCGTAGGCTGACCCACCAGTACATCGGTGGGAGCTTATTTGTCCTGCGCTTCCGGGGCATAGATGCGCCGCAAGCTTTGGTGATTCTCCTCATGGGTTGCTGCACCTTCTCTTTGGCATTGCTGTCACTGCTTCGGCGATCGTCTAATGCTTCTCGGAATCCGCTGGAGTCGAAGGTGCTTGTCTTCCAGCCGTCCGCTTTGGTCTTTGTGGACGCTGGCCCAAGGTCTGTAGATATTTCCCATAGGATCGCATGATGATCACTGGCAGTGTAGGTGTCCGTCATCTCCTAGGAGCAGTTTTCCAGTGCAAGGTAGCTGCTAACGAAGGTAAGGTCCACAATTGAGCTCGCCTCTCCTCTTTGGAATGTTGGTTTGTCGCTGCTGTTCATCAAGACTACGTCCAGCGAAGACGCTGTCCCCGTGCGTTAGTCTTCTTGCTGCCCCAAGCGACTGCCCAGGCATTGAAACCCCCGGCGATTGCGACGGGAAAGTGCAGTTTCGCGTCCACGACCAGTCGATCCAGGAGGACTCTGAACTCATTAGGTGCCAGGCTGGGTCTGGAGCGTAACAGCTGTAGAAATGAATTCCGCCCAGCTTAACTCTCACAAAGTCGTTCTCTACGCTGTCGGCCGCATCCTACAGACAGGCTGTCGGCGCGTTAATGTATTTAATGGTGGGAACCAGTCCTGATGTGGCTTTCAGCGTGAGTTTCCTTTTCAAAACTTTGAACCGTCCTAGTTTCGAGGACATAGGGAGGTTGAGGAAAGTTCTGAGGTACACCACCGAGTTTGGTACCTATAGTATATCTACCAACCAAAAATTCAAACTTCGAAAGCTACAGCGACTCAGACTTTGGGGGATGTAGTAGGACTTGGAGGTCAATAAGAGGAGTAGTGATCACTCATGCAGAGGAGCCATTTCTTTGCTGAACCATAGGCAAGGAATGGCCACCACATCTACCACAGATGCTGAGCTGGTTGCAGCCATAAATTTTATTTCGGAACGAAGTGTTTAAAGTTGCCTACATGCAATAAAAGTGTTCAGGGCAATTCTCAAAAATGCTATCAGTTTGTAACGTTAATATCTAGGCAACGACGACAGGACAATTTTTGTTTTCTTTTCTACTTTTCAAAATGTGGCATTTGGCCACTCTGACGTTTTTCCCAAAAAACCCCTATTTCCAAATATTTATAAAAAAAGCCGTCGTTATTGCCTTGCTAAAGCATTCACCGAATGTTCAACCCCTCCTTCATCTTCAACCAAAATCTAGATTTCGTGTAACAAAGTCAAACATGTTATAATACTGTGGAACGAGTGTACTGTCCAGGCTTAAAGAGGTGGTTTGGATTATACAACTCTTTAAAAGTATGGGAAGGATCTGCATGTTGACAATCCGGGCTACCCTGAGATTGGCCCAGAATTTCATCGTCGAACAAAGCACATAAAGGACAAGTAATTTTTAATTAGGGAGACAGTGCTAGAAGCCAGAAGGCACATCGCAACGAGTCAGCAGATGGCAGATATAACGACGAAACCAAGTCCCAGATTACAGACTCTATGTAGGGATCTTGGACTATTTTCTTCAATTTAAGAATAAAGGAAAGTGTGGTAGCATAGGCTAATTTATTAGCCTATGGTGGTAGTGTTCCCTTGTTGATATTCATAGATTTTAGATTAAATTGGCTAAATTGTTCAGAAAGGAAGTTTTAAAATAACAAGTGGATGTTTTTAAACTTGAGATGCCTAAAGAAACATCAATCATTAAATCTTTCTTTTTCACTTTATTATCAAACAACCACAATTACTGCACGGTATTCTGAAACGTACATTAGCTGTGGAACTATTTTAAGAAATATCAACAAACCATGCGTGGTAGCAACTTCTATTAAAAGATTGTCACGTAAAATACTTACGTAATATACATAATTAATTTTGATAAAACCGTCGATAACCGCCACTTCCTTTTAATTAAACACAACAATCACTTGTTTACTTAAAGCCGCCCCTGTACTCAAACACGATAATTTATTAAAAAAAAAAAAAAGTCAACCGAAATAGATAGATACGAAAGTAGTGCAACCAACAGAGATGAAGTTACTCTCTTTCCCCAATTAGTTCATAAGTTGTAAACAACTTTTAGGTTAAGTTTCACTGATTCGAATTTCGACCTTTACCAATTAACCTTTGTTAAGTTTTAGATAAAATGTAATAATTAAAAAATTAGATAAGAATGGTGGTACGTAGATTTTTGTGGGGTCTATGGTTCGCCTTAAGACATCCGAGAGCCTTTTATCGAACAAAAATTAGTGGACCCCTCGTCAAGTTTGTCTACGATACAGTTCAAGTTTATAAGTTACGAACGAAAAAGGGAATTAACAGTCTTCGTGAGATACTATTACGAGGTACAATTGTAGCCGCGGCAACTTCCGTTTTAGTATGGCTGTCGATTTTTATGTATATGGCTTTCTATTACATGTACGTACCGACGATATCGCACGAGCGTCCCGTCTTCCTCCAATTTAAGTAAGTCTGAGGCTCTGCTAGTAACCGTATACAAGGTGTTGGTTTTTTTTAGGCCTTGTCAGAACGAGAAAGGTATATGCAGTTTTCCATCCGCTCATATACAGCTGACGAAACGTCAACAACTACTGATGTACGGACAACCGTATAAAATTCACCTCGAAATGGAGATGCCCGAATCGGAAACAAATCGTGAACTTGGCATGTTCATGGTATGCGCGGATTTTCGTGGCCAAGACGGTTCGTTAGTTACAAGCTCTTGTCGATCGACAATGTTACACTATCGTAGTACCGTCATCGACATCTTATACAAACTGATTTTTATACCGTTCTACATATTGGGTACCGTCGAAGAAAAGCAAAGGATACAAGTCGAATTGTTCGCCGAGTACGAAGATCGAGAGGTAAAATCTAAATACAGGGTGGCCCAACGAAAAGGTATCAGACGAATTTCTGTGTAGAAAAATTTTAGAAAACATATTTGTTAACTTCTTCCTTCTGTCCAACACTTCCTACATCCACTCCACTCCGTCTCTTTCATCACCCAATATCTCCATCTCACCTCCTTCCTCCTCTCTCAACTCCCCAGTTGAGCGAGAAGGAAAGGGGTAAGATGGAGATACTTCTACTTTTTCGTCCTCCCTCCAATACCTATTCACTCCCTCCTCATTTCCATACCTAAACTTTGCCACTATTTTTTTTGCTTTCTTGTCCATCCCTCCCTTTAGATATCTTGGAATCCCGTCTACCATTATTCCTTCATATTTTTCTTCCCTTATTTTGCTCTCCGTTCTTGTTCCTGCACGTCTTTATCCCACATTACCAACTCCACCTCAACACTCATTCCCTCTCCTTTCCACCTTCTCCCTCGTCATACCCCCTTTCGCATATTATTTTTTCCTTTCTTCTTGACCCCACTTTGTCCTAGTCTCCTTCACTTCCCTCCAACATTCTTGCAATACCTTATTATCTCTTATTAAGGGGAGGTTGTGTGTTATTTTTGTACCAATCTATTTCACCCCCTCGTGAACTACTTCGAATCCAAAACATGGTTTATTATCTCTTCTTCAATCAATATTTATTTATTGTATTCGTAAAAATATACAAAGGATTCTTATTCCTGCTCCATAACCACAAACTAAACATGATAACATATCATATACATAAAGTCCCCACCAAAAAACGCCCAAACATACCACCCTAAAACTTTGTTGACTCCTGCCCCCTTCGTTTCACCCTTTCCCTCTTCTCTAACACCTCCTTCCTCCACCCCACTCCTACCCCCTTCCTCTCCCATAATCACCTTTCTCTCTCTCTCTCCGCTTCTCTTAGCTCCTCACATTCCCTCATCATATGCCACATACTTTCCCTCCCTTCCCTGCACATTCTACAAACCTTTTTCTCGTCCTCCCACCAATATCTATTTTTATTCTCCTCATTCCCGCACCTTTATTTTTTTTCCCATGTCCGCCTTGCCTTCTACCATAATCTCCCGATATCTCTCATTATACCTCCCTCCAACTATCTCCTTTCCTGCTCTTGAACATCCTTATCTCTTCTTACCAACTCTTCTACTATATCCCTTCCTTCCTCCCTTCTTCTTTCTATCTCCTCCCTCTAATAAACATTCTCCTCTCCTCCTGTCCATACCTTATCCGTTTTTTCCTCATCTCTCTCATACACTCATTCACCATTACAATTTCGTTCCTCTTCCTAACCTCTTCCTGAACTCTTATCTTCTCAGCTTTTATCTCTTCTTCCACTATATACCTTGGCGTCTCTCTATCCAACCCCAACATCCATCTCCAGTATTTTTCCTGAATTCTCTCCAATTTTTCCCACGCCTTCCACCCTCATATCTCTGCTTCGTACCTCCTTACTAGCTCGTTAAAAATCCACCATCTCTTTTCCATATCCTTCCCAAAAACTCTTTCCCCCCCTCCCCACGAGTCGATTCCCCTTATTCGCCAGTTCTCTTATATTATGCTCCCTCATCCTTATTATCATATCTTAATACATAACCCAGATATTTCCATTCATCTACACTCTCCATCTCCTCCTCCCCTCACCACCACTTTTCCTCTACCCCTCTCCCTCTTCTCTTTTGAAACACCATTACTTTAGTCTTTCCCACATTTGCACTTAATTTCTTTCTCCCTAAATATCCCTTCACCACGCCAATTAACCCCCTCATTTCCTTCTCACTATCCGCCATTACTGTCACGTCGTCCACATACGTTAACACCCACACTTTTATGCTCCCTATTACAATCCCTTCCCTTTGATGTCTCTGTAACTCGTCTTCTAAATCTCCAATATATAAAGAGAAAAGGCTCGGGCTCAACGAGCATCCCTGTCTGAACCCTTTTTCCGTCCAAAACCTTTCACCTTTCTCTCATTTCCTCATACATTTCCCCTATTGTCATCACCAAATCTTCTCCTATCTCATATTTCCTTAATACCTCCCACATTTTTGTCATTGTTATCTCTTCTTAATTCCTTTCCTTCTTCATACCTCACTGCCCGCCTTCCTGAACTCTTATTTTCTCCAATTTCAACTCTTCCTCCACTATATATCCCGGCGTCTCTCTATCTAAGCCTATTGTCTATTTCCATTGTTTCTCCTGTATTCTCTCTAACCCTGCCCATTCCTTCCAACTCCGTATCTGCTCCATATACCATCAACCATCACACTTTTAACTAATTGTTCTCTTATGTGATTGTCATCTTTATTGTTATACTTCAGCATATACACCAGGTATCTAGGGTAGTCATCCACTCTCTCTATCTCCTCTTGCCTCCACCACCAGTTTTCATTTGATCTTCTCCTTCTTTATGAAATACCATTAGTTTTGTCTTTTTCACGTTCGCCCGTAAATCCTTTCTCCTCTTCCCTCCGCCACCAGTTTTCACTTGACCTTCTTCTCTTCCTTCTTTATGAAATACCATTAGTTTTGTCTTTCACGTTCGCCCGTAAATCCTTTCTCCTCTTCCCTCCGCCACCAGTTTTCACTTGACCTTCTTCTCTTCCTTTATGAAATACCATTAGTTTTGTCTTTTTCACGTTCGCCCTTAAATCCTTTCTCCTCTTCCCTCCACCACCAGTTTTCACTTGATCTTCTTCTCTTCCTTCTTTATAAAATACCACTAGTTTTGTCTTTTTTACGTTCGCCCCTAAATCCTTTTTTTCCAAATACATTTTCAAAACTCTTATTGCTCCCCTCATCTGACCCTCATCTTTTGCCACTACCGCCACATCGTCCGCGTACGCCAGTATCCAAACTTTACATCTTCCTATGACCATCCCTCCTCTCTGCTGCCCTATCATAATTTCTTCCTGATCTTCTATGTAAATGAAAAACTGGCATCCTTGTTTCACCCCTTTTGTTGTCCCGAACTGTTCTCTCATCTTCACCCCCACTTTAGTTCTACACCTCGTCTCGTCATACACTTCGTCCAATGTCTACACCAAATCCTCCTTCACATTTTTTGCAACTCCTTATTCACCAACTGTCTCAGTATAAATATATTATCAATCGCCCCCTTCCTCTTCTAAATCCTGCCTGCCAATCCCCCAACAATTTCTTTTCCTCTATTCTCCTCCCTCTAATCCCCTTCTCAGTACCTCTGCATAAATTTTATATCCCGTGTTCTCCAAACTCACCCTTCTATAACTTGTTACTTCTTTTCTATCGCCTCCCTTATAAATCGGGCATACTATCCCTTCCCTCCATTTTTCTGGAAACCCTTTTTTCCAAATTCTACTCAGTATCCTTCTTATCTCTTCTATCACCTTCTCTCCTGTGTATTTACATTGTTCTCCTTGGATTCCATCCGTTCCCACCGCCTTTTCTGCCTTCATTTTTCTCATCACCTCCTCCCTATCTATCTCCCCCCCTCTTTTCATTCCTATTTATCTTTCCACCCTCCGATTTTTTCCTCATTCCTTCGAGGAGTTCCACACAATGCTTCTTCCTCTATTCTGACCCCTACTTCCTTTCTCGTATTTCCCACTCTATTTACTAGTTTCCATATATCTCCCTCGTTTTTTAGTTTCTTTATTTCATCCTCCACTTCTTGCTTCCACTCCTCTTTTCTTCTCTCACAAACTTCCATTCAGGCTCCATTTTCCATCTTCTCCTTCTCCAAAATGCATGGGGTGGTCCGTATGAAAAAATGTAGTTTAGGGTCGTACACAAAAAACCAAACACAGTAAGGGATGAAATCATTTCCGGTTGAAAATCATTACAAAAGTCTCAAAAAATAGTATATTAAAGTATAAGTGGATAAACAGGTCTTTAAAACACGCGCGAGTTTTCAAGCACGACGGCGCAGCCGGAGTGCTTGAAATAGAGCAAGTGTTTTAAAGACCTGTTTATCCACGAATACTTTACGCTATTTTTTATTATTGGTTCACTTTGAAATCTCGTATTAAAATGGAAATGAAATGGTTGAATTCGTAACTTTTCGTTATCATGGAAATTAGAAAAACGGAAATTAACTTGCAATCTGTCACTTTATTTGACGTAACAAGGTACCTACTCCTGTCAGATCAATAACCAATAAACGGAAATTAATTTGCAATCTGTCATTTTATTTGACGTAACAAAGTATTCCTGTCAGATCAATAACAATAGAATTTAATTTTTTTCAAATCTGTTGATGTTGGCATGGCAACTTCAAAACACGCGCGTTTTAAAAAACGCGATTTAAACACGCTGGGGCGTGGTTTAAAAGGCTAAAATACGACACCAATAAAAAAAAATTTGTTCTACCCAAAAACCTGTTTGTTACCTTTTCGTTTGGCCATCCTGTATAGTTCTAACACGACTCGTATAGTTAGCAAAATTCTAGACGGCGCCCGTAACGGACGTTTATCTCGAAATACAAACCAAATACATTCAATTGTATTCGGCGAAGTTTTTCATTAACGCGCAATTTTCCGGATTGCGTTACTTCATGTTCCATTGGCCGTTTGTCTCGGCGACGATAGGTGATATATATATCGAAATTGTGCCCTTTAGTATAATTATGTAAAGATTGATTGTTGCAGGTATAACGTCGAATCTTTTTTTTATTGCCGTTGTTTGTATGATTACTTGGTACCAACTTATACAGTCTGAGGATTATAGAAGTTACGCTAGCGGTATTGAAGAAAATCGACGGATGGAATATTTGAAAGGTAACATCGAGGATGGTAAGTTTTTTCGAGGCAGTGTTACGTAAATCTATTTTTTATTGTTGTTTAAGATTCGTCTTCTTTCGAAGAGGATACTTCGTTTCTTCAAGAAGGAGGAGGTAGTAATGAGAGGGATTATTTAGAAGAACGTAAAATATTAGATGACATTAAGCCAGTTAACCTTGAACAATGAAGTTCCAAAAGAATTTTTTCCTAATGTTAATGTTTATAATATGTATTGTTAATGCATTTACCGCGATGTTTTTTAGGAGCTGTACCAAAGAGATTACTTTTATATTGCCATTGATGTTGTTTTGAAGTTACCTGTTTTTTATTTATATTAAAAAGTAGTTGCTCTACTGTTAATTTTTCACCATTTCTAACATTGTACAATTTTTGCTTCATTGGCAACCCTTAAATTAGGGATTTATGTTTATCTTGTTAAATCTATTTTCTCTTTTTTCTATCTTATGTTTTATACTGTATTTCGTTTATATTTGTTATTTACTTCTGCTACTATTTTTTATTACACCAACTGTTTTTTTATGTTACTGTTTGCGAAATTTTGCTATTTAGTGGGCATTGTTCTCTCTTTGCACATGGCTACCTCCTTGGTGTACATTTCATTATTAGGTCAAGTTTTGTTTATTTTCTTTATATGGCAGCTTTACCCAGTATTTTTATTTCATGTACCTCATGTCGGTGCATCAAGCTTTCCTTCCCTTTTGACACAATCTACATCTTCTCTTGTCATTTTCTCAGTTTTCCCTGTCCTCATTCTTACATCTATATCTTGCTACTATTCTCTTCTTACTTAATCCTCCCCTTAGGTACTCTGTCATGATATATATTTCTCATTATACCTCACTTCTGTAATCCTACTCCTTTCCTACCTCTGCACATTATTTTTTTCTACAATGTCCTCTCTTGTATCTACTTCTCCTCCCCTATGCATTGTAGCACAATGGGTTTGAATAAGTGGCCTATGTGCGCGTGGACTTCTGACTACTCTCCCATTGTAATTCATCCTCTACATCTCCTCTTTCATAATACCTCTTCCTATGTTCTATTCTTCCTTTCCATGCCTCCCTCCAACAAGCTTCAGTACACTCCCACTTTCCATCCCTACTTCCTCATACCTCATCGCCAGTTTCACAGCCTGTATGCTTATTTTTTCCCATGTAAGTTCCTACCCCGACGTTTCCCTTTCCAACCCCAATATCTATTTTCGCGAACCTTACAGTTATAAACTGCTCTTCCATCCTTGCTTTACATCTCGTCTCTGCATATACCTGATCCTCTATTCTCTTTATTAAATCACCCCTTATCCTCTCCCTTCTCATTGTTTTCCTCTATATTAATTTATAATCGAATGCTGCCTTTTGTCTAGAAACAGCGCGTATGAACTATCCCTCCTTTATTTACAATGTACTTTAGTATTTATATATTATTAATCGCCCTTCCTTTTCTAAACCCATCCTATCGGTCTCTCCTGCAATATCAATGTATACACTTTATACTCCACGTTCGTTACGCACTACCCCGCCCCTATAGATCTTGGCCACCTTCAAGCCCCCCACCCATACACTGATGGACACACTACAGCCACTGACCTGTATCATAAAGGACTGAGCATTCTTCAATACAACATTGAAGCAAACAAGCCCCACCTAAATATTAGTTACTTCAGGTGCCAACTAGTGCGTTAGTTATATAATGATGGTAGCTCGGTGTTTATAATGTGTTGGTAGTACTGGTATCAGCTGTTACAGTTTAGCTTGTTTTAACCTATATGCTTAATATCTGGTGAAAAGTAGTATATACAGGCTCATAATTATTTAAAAACGTAAATTATTCAAAATTGTATTTTATTGCAATTCATAAACGTAGTTTATACTACGTATGAAACAAGGTTGTGTTTATGTAAATAAAAACATTAGTTACAGTGTTACCAATAATCACCAACACAACAAACCTAAATTACTAATTGGCACCTTAAAATACCAGTTTTCAATTTGCTTCAAAAATAGTGGAGGGGATCATTAGAATGCTCAGTCCTTTATGATACAGGTCAGTGACTACAGCCTTCCTGAAATACTCCGGGAAACCATCCCTTCTCTATTCTATTTATAATCCTTCCATCGCCTTCTTTCCTATATACCTACTTACCTCCATTGCTCTCCCAGCTCCAGCTCCACTCCCGTTATTACGTCCCTTCACCCATTGCCCCCCCCCCACACTTATTTCCCTGCAATAACCTCTTGCAGTCCCCCGTCCAGTTCTCCATTTCTATTCGCCCCTTTCTTTCCTTCCTCTTCTTTCTCTCCTTGTTTAGATATCTCGGCATATTCCCCACTCCCTTAGTAAGCCGGTGTATCTGCTCTTTTCTGTATTCCATCTTCCTCTTATCGCACTCCCTTCTGTATTTTAACTTTATCTATACCTACATATTTTCCCCTGCCTCCATCTCCTAATTCTTTTTATTCGCACCACCCCCTCTTTCTCCCCGCCCTTTTTATGCCCTTATTTACACCTTAATCCTTAGCGTTGCGCCGTTGCCTTTTCCATCTTGCTTATCATCTGCTGTACAGCCCCTACTCAACACCTTCTTCCGTTCAGTCCATTGTTCCTTCTCCTCATACTGTTTGATGCTATTTTCGTTCCAGATACCGCCGATCTTCCGCCATTATACCTCCCAATCATTTTCTCTTCCTGTTCCTTTCCTCCGGTGGATGGTCCGAGTCCACTTCTTCCCCTATTCTGTAGCTGTCTATCACCGCCCGCCCCTTACGTGAGTCACACTGCGGAAACACACGTCAAGAGACCTTGATCCTTGGCGTAGAGATGGCTGGTAGGTGAAGACATGTTGGATCAGATAATCGCGTATCTGTGCAGTAACGAGTCAGAGGCTGCGAGATGGTCCCTTAAAGCCCCTCTCGCATGAGGATACTCTAAAATTCAAGTTCCACCTAGCTTATGGTGCTGGGCTTGGATATCTTTTGAGGTAGAATTAGGTTGCTGGACCATAAAACACCAGACGGACAAACGCTTTCTCATTATTGCCTTTTATTCCAGCAAATACCAACTCGAGTGTGTCCCTGGTTTGCTATTTGCTCCAATAGGTTGTGTAGTGATGATATTCGAAATTAGTAACTTTACAATATGACGAGCTTTTGCTTGCAGGGCAGTCGTCCGAACACTGTCTTTCGCAATTCCTCTTGCACTTAATTCCTTCAAGCTATATGCCTTGAAGACAGTAGGAAATTTGTCTATAGTGAAGTTATTATAGTTCTTCGGAAGCACCTAAATATCAGTACCTACCTGTTTCATCCATTTTTTAGATACTGGAATTTGAGTGTCCCTATCTCAACACTTTTCCTCAATTCTTATATTCTCGAATAGGTATAATGATGGATGTGAAATATTTTAAGAGTAGACAGATAAGGGAAATTAGGGATGAGGGAGAATATGAAGGAGGACTGGAGGAAAGGAATATAAGAGGCGAGCAAGATAAGCAAGTTGAAAGGGGCGATCGAAAAGTCGAAGGAAAGATATAGGAGAAAGAGTGGTACATGCTGGAGATAAAAAGGATAGAGGGGACTGTAAGTAGGTAATGAATTTATAGGGGCGGAGCTGGAGAAATGGGAACGACGATGTAAAATATAGACAACGATTTAACGCAAGAGGAAGGCGTAGGTGCAAGGAGAAAAAGAATAAGGATTGCGAGGGTAGAAAGAGAGAAAGGATAAAGAGGACTACGTGGGATACAGGAATAAAGGTATGGATAGGGGAGATGAAAGTTAACTGATGGGACAAGGAAATAAGGTAGCTCAAAGCAGCGGCGGTGGTAGAGGGGGCGTGGGGGAGAAGGGATGGCATGGTTTGATGGTGGTAAAAGAGAGTAGAGGTAGGTAAGCGATGAGAAAGGCTTCTTTGGAATATTATCCCCAATACTTATCCCTTATTTATTTCCAGACGCAAGGGCCCCTACTTTCATTGCCTTTGAAGATCGGCATGGTCCCCAGCCTGTATGTTACCCTTAATACCACTTATATGAATATTAGTAAAGTGTGCTTTTACGCACTCTCTGTGTTGTATTTTACTATACTTGTAAGAGTAAGATATACCTATAAAGAATTATATAATTACACAATGGATGTAAGCGTGGATCCAGGGCGGGGGCGCGGAAGCCCCCCCCCCCCCCCTGGAGCAAAATAATGAATATTTCAGTGGAGGTTTAATGGACCTTCTATTTTTTAATAGTAAAGGTTAATTAGGTTTCATTACTGAGATACAGATCCGCTTCCCCTAGGAAAAATCCTGGATTCGCTCTTGAATGTAATAAAAATCTACATATTTATTGGATCTGGATGCACACGTTCTACACCTACAACATTGCCACGTTTACTTATATTACAACACTTTGTCATTCAGAAATTCATCAATTTCTTTCAAGTTTTAATCTGTTGACTCGGTTCGTAACGTAATAAATATATCTAGTAAGCAGTTATCATTACGTGACCCCATTATTTAATAAAGAGATAATAAATTAAGTATCTACTTTGTCCCATCTTATCTAATAAAACTTTGAGGCCAAAGTTATAAGTATATCAACCGATAAGCCACTTAAGTAGCCCAATTAACGTTGTTCGATGTGTTAAATTTACACTTTAAATTACTTTTAAGTACATTCGCGTATTTCTTACCGAAAGGACAATAGTTTTTCGCGTTTTATTAAATGGGAATTTTTTGATAAATTGAAATATTTTCCCAATTTGTGTAGTTGTCAAAAGTCCGATGAACCTCAACAAAACCAAACATTCCAAGATTTTCGTATTTTCTTAATTTAAACGTATGCGGAACTGAATTAGTGTCATAAGTGAAAGTTGTGCAAGAATGGCGAGTATTCAAGATATTTACAAGAAGCAAAAGACTTGTATGCAAGTTGCAACTAATGTAACGGAACAGAAACATCATGTTTCGAGAGCTAAACGAGGACAGATCTTGGGACATCTTCGAGGTTTTCGCGGTTGTACCGTTTGGTTTACGGGTTTATCGGGTGCCGGAAAGACCTCGATCGCGTTCGAGCTCGAAGCTTACTTGGTGTCACGCGGAATACCTGCCTACGGCTTAGACGGTGATAACATGCGAAGGGGCCTCAATCAGGATTTGGGTTTCTCGAAACGTGATCGAGAGGAGAACATACGAAGAGTGGCGGAAGTTGCCAAGTTGTTCGCCGATGCCGGTCAGGTTTGTTTGTGTAGTTTCGTATCTCCGTTCGCGATCGATCGCGAACTGGCGAGAAGAATTCATCGCGATAGCGACTTGCCTTTCTTCGAGGTTTTCGTCGATACACCTCTCGACGTGTGCGAAATGCGCGACACTAAAGGTTTGTATCAAAAGGCGAGATCCGGAAATATTAAAGGTTTTACGGGGATCGATCAAGTTTATGAGAAACCCGAAAATCCGGACCTCGTCGTGAAAACCATCGATTGTAGTGTGGAAGAGTCGACGATGCAAGTCGTCGAGATGCTGCAGGAGAACGGTATCTTCCCGATCGATACCGAAAACAGTGATAGTGTACGAGAGCTGTTTGTACCCGAATATCGTTTGGGAGCCGCGCTCGAAGAGGCAATTTCGTTACCTTCTTTAAACATAACGAAAGTCGACTTACAGTGGGTGCAGGTTCTCGCCGAAGGATGGGCCACTCCGTTACGTGGTTTTATGCGTGAGGATCAATACTTACAAACGCAACATTTTAACTGTCTCGTCACGGACGGTGATTGTATTAATCAAAGCATTCCTATTGTTTTAGCCGTTACAACAACCGACAAGGAACGTCTAGACGGTAATTCGGCCGTCTCGTTACATTACAACGGGATCTGTACGGCAATCATAAGAAAACCCGAATTTTATTACCATCGTAAGGAGGAACGCGTCGCCAGACAATTCGGGACGACGAACAAGGATCATCCGTACGTTAAACAGATATACGAATCGGGCGATTGGTTAATGGGTGGCGAACTCGAGGTGCTGCGTCGAATTTACTGGGACGACGGTCTCGACGAGTACCGTCTAACACCGAACGAGTTACGCGTACGGTTTAAACAAATGGAGGCGGATGCGGTTTTCGCCTTTCAATTACGTAACCCGATTCACAACGGTCACGCTTTATTAATGACGGATACCCGTAAGAAACTGGAAGAACGTGGATTTAAGCGTCCCGTTCTCTTACTACATCCACTAGGCGGTTGGACCAAGGACGACGACGTACCCTTACATACGCGCATCCTACAACATGAAGCCGTACTAGAGGACGGGCTACTCGATCGTACCTTCACCGTGTTAGCGATCTTCCCCAGTCCCATGATGTACGCCGGTCCTACCGAAGTGCAATGGCACGCAAAAGCTCGCATGAACGCCGGTGCCAACTTTTATATCGTCGGTCGTGACCCGGCGGGTATTCCACATCCTTTCGGTAAGGAGGCGTCGCCCGATGGTAATTTGTACGACGGATCGCACGGCGGTCGAGTTTTAAAAGTTGCACCTGGTTTGGATGCGCTCGAAATCATTCCATTTAGAGTGGCGGCGTACGATACTAAGAATCGTAAGATGGACTTCTTCGATTCTACGAGAAAAGAAGATTTCGATTTTATTTCCGGTACGCGAATGAGAATGTTGGCACGTACCGGAGAGAGTCCACCCGAAGGATTTATGGCCGAGAAGGCTTGGAATGTTTTAGCCGATTATTACCAAAGATTATCGAAAAGCGAATGTTAAATTCTTTTACAGCCAAATTCGCTTTTATAGCTTTAATTTAGTTGTTGATTCTTATCAAATGTTTATATAATGTTGCATTTATTATTTTTTTTAAGATTTTGACCATATACATAGAGAGGCTATCAAACTGTTTATTATATATATGTTATTTTTATATATTCTGGGGTATATCTCATGTAAGTAGAGTACCTAATCACAAGATAAGAACGTTCTGTATTCGTACCATCAAGTCTTATTGTTTGAGAGTTGATTTCTTGACACGACTGGGTGTTCTCTCTTTGTAACAACTCTACTTTATTAGTTTGTTAAGGAAGAAATATTATTTGATGATGTACATATAAGCTCAATTACATTTCAAATATATGCTAGTGTCTTATGACAAAGAACTAGCAAAAAAAAAACAATTTATTTACTATGTATGTATATGTATTTTTATATTATTTTACAGCTAACAACCTTGTTCGTATGTCGTCAGTTTATTGCAGTTGAACTTGTTACACTTTTTGTACTTTAAACTACTAATAAGAGCAACTTGCAAGTTGTGAATGAAGCTTAGCAGCCCTGTGAAAATGGACTATATGAAGCCTATAAAACAGTAACGCATGGCAACACAACATGTACCAAAAGATTCATGGTAAAGAGCCTTGTTAAAGATTTCGCTACTCTAAGAACGAGGGCGCTACCAGAAACGCTCATAGATTGTAACAAAAAAACTTACGTAACTAATTTCGCGATGAACATACATTCGTCGCGACGGCGACGTCGCATCAACTCTCACTGCCGTTACTCGTTAGTGAAAAACTGAAAATCAATACCGACGACAATTAAATAATTAGCACAAGTTCTTTAAAGATCCAAATAGAGGGTCCCTTCGCAGAGCCCTTTCCTCCATTATCGTACAAATGAGACACTTATAGGTGGACCTGGTACACTTTTTCTACTTTAAACTATCTTTTATGAAGTAAACTAACATATTCTGCACTTTTCTCCAATAAAAAATTTTTTCAAATTTTGGCCAAAAAAGCAAGGTTAACCCCTTTGAACTTTTTCTGGGTAAAAAACGAACTCTCCAAATTCGACCAAGTAAAGATCGTTTCCTTTAGATCATTAGACGCCAATTAAATAATTCCAAACCGTTCCATTCTAAGTCGAACCGTTTGGGAGATATCGCTCTTTAGAGATCCAAATAGGGCGTCCCTTCGCAGACACCCTTTCCTCGATTACTCTACAAATGAGACACTTACATTTGCACCTTGTACACACTTTTTGTACTTTAAACTACCTTTTATGAAGGAAAGTAACATATTCTGAACCCTTTTTGATCTTATTATTATCAAATTGATCTTATTACCTACCAAACATTAATTGAAGCTGGTCGTGTCTTAATTGGGCTTGACTCCTGCAAGGTATATGATGCTATAGAAGTACTAAGATGTTTTAGGTCATCATTCCGCAAAAAACTGTACTAATAAAATTAACTAGTCCGTTATGTGCTGGAGAACATATCATTAAAGACTGCATCTCTAAAGAAATTTGCTGTTGCAATACTGTGTTAAATTCAACTCAATGAAGAATCAAAATATTGATGTAAACCATCCCGCCTGGGGCCATTCTAAGTGTCATGTTTACAAGGAACATGCATCTAAGTGGAAACAAGATTTCCTTTTGATATAGCAACAACAGTTGTCCACACTCAATATAAAGCATTGTTTATTAAGAAGATATAGTTAGTCAACCGGAGGTTGTTTCTGAACCACGACTGATAGATGGCGAGTGCCTAAGCATATAGGACGTGGCACTCGCGATCTATCAACCGTGGTTCAGAAACACCTCCGGTTGTCTAACTATCTTCTTAATAAACAATGATTTAAGTACATAATGTTAATATTAATTTAGTATTCAACTCCTCCATTAATGATGATACTATTTCACGATCATATACTATTGTACATTTCTATAGGTCTGCTCAATACAACAATGTAACAAATATTATGAATAGAACACTCGACTTGGTCTTCTCTAATGTTGATATTCAGGTTTCTAGAGACACTCTTCCAATGGTTAATGAAGATAAATACCATCCATCTCTTTGTATTACTATAAATACTCCAAAATTCACTGCTACTTTTAATATTCATAAAAACAAAAAGATGTACAATTTTAGAGCAGCTAATTTTAAAACTGTTAATACTGGCTTACTAGCCACTGATTGGTCTATTTCCTGATGAGTGTTCAAATATGTGGATGATGCATGTAAAATATTTTATTATAAACTTTATCAAGTACTTGACACCAATGTTCCGGTAATACGTTCGAATAGACGCTTTCCTCCATGGTTTACAAATCATATAATCAATCAAAGTGGTGATTCGGCTCTTATTAATAATTACAGGCCTATATCAATTTTATGTAATTTTGGAAAAGTGTTTGAGATGATCATATTATATGAGAAAATTTACTTTTGTATTCATCCACTAATCTATCCTGAATATCAGCATGGATTTGTATTACAAAGATCTACGCAATAACTAACCTAGCTTATATTATGCAGTATATTCCTGAAGTGTTAGATAAAAGAGGACAGGTAGAGGTAATCTACACAGACATATCTAAAGCATTAGATCAAATTGATTTTCGTTTACTGTTAAATAAACTAAAAAACATAAGTTTCTCGGATACATTACTTCAATTATTCGCACCATATTTATTTCATAGTGTTGAATACAAAGGAGTTGTTTCATCTACATTCATATTCCTACATCAGGAGTCCCACAAGGGTCAAATTTAGGACCCTTGCTATTTCTAATCTTCATTACTGATCTACCAACTGCTTTAAAATGCCAAAAAAGTTATTGTTTGCTGACGATTTGATAATATTTAACCAGGTAAGAACTATATCAATGACTGCTATCAATTATTACAACAGAATATTAATCTTCGAACATATATATGTTCGAAGATATTAATATAGTAAACACCTGGTGCAAAGATAATCGTCTACATCTTAATATAAGAAAATGCTCTATTATGACATACACACGAATTAATAATTCAATACACTATAACTACTCTATTGATGAACAAACTTTAATCCGTACGTATAATGTTAAAGATCTTGGTTTATACTTTGACAGTAAACTATCATTTATTGATCATATAACATATATTACATTAAAGGCTAACAGAACCTATATGGTTTAATTTACAGAAACTGTAAGGATTTTACTGAGACCCATTCTTTAATTGTATTACACTGTGCTTTTGTACGTAGCGTATTGGAATATGGATCACTAATTTGGTATCCTGTATACAATACTCATTTTAATAATCTGGAATCAATTCAAAAAAGGTTTTTGAAATATATTTAACATATCTATCCTCGGGACTTTATCCGCAATATTATTTTCAATATTCTACAGCTCTTATTAAAATTATAACTTGATTTCACTAAAGACTAGAAGAATTATAATGCGAGTATTAAATTCTTGTTCAATTTAATACGAAACAAAATTAATTTTCCACAATTATTAGAAAAAATAATAAACATCAATGTACCCAAAAGGTATTCCCGAAAATCTTTATTCTTTTACACAAATGTTCTCAAGAACAAACATATTAAAAAAGAGTCCTTTAAATATTATTTGTAATAATTTTAATATGTTATGCGCTGATTGTGATATTACAATAGATAGCTGGTTACGTATTTTTGATACAATTAAAAATAAATGTGATGTGAAGTTATTTAAATGACATTTGTAATAATTTTCATGTATTATGTATTGTATTGTAGTACCTACATGTTTTTCTAGTTTGGGCGTGTCCCGTTTCAAATAAAATAAAATAAAATAAAAAATTTCTTCACTTTTTTGCTAAAAAAGCAAGGTCTTGGACTTGGACTTGGAATATTTTATCCATAAAAATGCAACTCTGGAGGTCCCCTTTCCTCCATTACTGTACAAATCAGACTTTAATGGTTGTAATTGAGCAACACTCTTTGTACATAAATTTCATTCAATGTGAAAACCAGATAAAACAAACACGAACAAAATGTTTTGAAGAACGTATTTGAAAAACTGAATTAATTACGTATACATTTCGAACTCTTTGAACCGCAGTGGCAATCTATGACTTCGCTTTTCCAACGCTATTTCGCTCGTATCTTGTGATTCGTGTGATACCAATGCAGCTCCCGGAGGAATGTTTACATGCTCAGGTGACTGTTGCTGCTCCATCAGAGGAGGTGAATCCATAAACAATTCATCACTGTTGCTAGTATCTACTGGAGTTTTATCACCAATTTTTCGAATTTGATTAATGTGTCTTTTCCAGTTTTGATCCCTATCTGTATGAATTATATAATGCAACTTTCCTATTCTACTTCTAACTTTTCCCAAAATCCACTTTAATTTACCTATGTAGTTCCTAACTATATCACCCTGTCCCGTTCTTTTAAAGACCGTATGTTTTTATTGCAATTAATATCTGTTAACGATTTCTCAACCGAGTTTAGTTTTATTAATTCTAATCTTGATCGAATTTGTCTATTAAACATTAAATAACTAGGTGATATGTTTGTTTGTGCATGCTGCATTTTTCTGTAATACAATGTACACTGTAATACAATGTACACTGTAATACAATATTTTGAATAGCACTACCTAATTTAATTTTTGGGTTTTTCATAGATAATAAAGCGTTTTTGATAATTTGTACAAATCTTTCTGCTTGACCATCGGTAGCAGCATTGTACGGAGCTGTAAATTTTAAAATACTTCCATTATTTCGCAAGAAATTTTGAAATAATCTAGATAGGTCCATTGTCGCTTACTACAACTTTGGGTATGCCGAAACGACTGAAAAACTTCTCGACATTTTTCAATTGTATACTCCGCAGTAATATATTTCATTACGAAGACTTCTCGCCATTTGGTATAGGCATCTACTATAATTAGGAAATTATTATTTAAGAAAGGCCCTGCAAAGTTTATATGAATTCTTTCGTATGGTTGTGATGCTGGTTCCCATAAGTGTGTGTCTCCTTTAGGAGGATTATTTTTTACTTTATGGCATGATGTACATGTGCGAGCAACTTCTTCGATGTCCCTATCTATTCCTGGCCACCAACAATATCCTCGTCGCCAAAACTGTTGTGTATGTATGTAAAAATAATAATTCTAATGAGAATTCGAAACAAACCATTTTATTTTTTCACATGTACATTTTTAATGACAATCTAGTTACCCCTGTACATAGTGAACTTGTCTTACAACATGTATATCATAACAGTAACGATAATAAATATAAATTTAATTATTACAATAATAATTATAATATAATAATAAATTAGCCAAATGCACTGTAATTCATGTTGAATCGTTTTGTTAAGAGTTAGTGGACCACCAATCGAGTGGACCTTCCTCGATATAAAGTTCTAGAAGCAGAAATTCTTCCACAATCTTCCGGAAATTGTATCTGCAGTGAATTATAAATTAATTATCATAATTATAAACCTTTGATTACTTACAACGTCTACGTTCTGCTTCTGTTTGCATTCTGGAATCTAAGAAATTTGCTAATTGGCATAAGTGTTTCTAATCATCCCCTTTTCTGACGTCCAGGATCTTCCAAAAGCACAATCATAATTTCAAACGTCGTTAAGTTACATTGTTCCATGTACCTCACTTGCACTTTGTTCACAAGCTGGGACACCAGAAGGTTAGTGCTTGATGGATTTCAAAGGAATTGAATCCAGACCAGGCCGTTACCCTTCCTGGCCATCTTCAAACCATGCACGGCACACTAGTATTACAGTGGCTACTACGTTCCACTGTTCCAGGTTCCAGTGTCATAGGCAAACATGTCCAAATAATTACAACTCTATAGTGATTCGTGAGCCATAAACGATAGTGAATCTAATTCTTTTTCTAAAAACTTTTCCAATTCATTTTCTTCATTTTAATCCAATATGACGAGGTATTTTTGTAACTTCGAGTAAATGCCGTCATGTTGAAGTTTTCTATAAGTACACGATTTGCTGATAGCGGCTTATATTGATTATTTATACACAAACTAATTATTGCATTTGAAAAATTAATTATTAACTGTGAAAGGGGCCGTTATAGCGGCCCCAAATTTCAAAGTGATACTTCTACTAGTTAATTTAATGGAGAGTCATGGCTAAAAAACGCAGATTTTGAAATATTACATTTTTCTCATTTACCTACATAAAATTCTTTTTATTAATAAAAATTGAGATTATGCGTTACCGATAGACCTTAAAATTCTCTAAAAGACGTTGTGTATCTCATTTAGTTATAACGGAATTTTTTTTGCATTTTGTCCGTCTTGTTTTAATGAAAGTGTAAAATTTCTGTCGACAATTTCAACAAAATCGGTAGTGAGGTTTGATCATTAGGATCACATGAATTGGAAGATACGACAAAAATAATAAAAATATCAGGAGAGATGTTGGTGAGTTGTAGACGGTAGCGCTATCTGCTGTAGAAAATCTAACTAAAATTTAAAGCAGTTGATTCTTCAATCCTTGATGTCAGTACAATATCAAACATTTTCAAAACAAAGAATATGTAATACATACCACAGAATGTTATTATATACAGTGAATAATAAAAATGTTAAAATAATACTGTTATATGTATTTATTTATTTATTATACAAAGAGGAACAGTTTAAAGCATATACGTAATTAAAGCCTTTTTAGGGCGAATGCTAATTTTATTTTTCCCTTGTGTAAAATATAGAACACAATATTTGGCACCAATATTATTGTGGTTAGGAATATCTGTATACAGGCCGTTTCATTATGGATGGCTACCGGCAATACCTTCAAAACCAAAAGTCTTAATTTAATGGGATAAAAATTTTTATAACTAAATCAGGCATGAGAAATTCAATGAAAATATTTTTAAACTATAAAAACCACCGCAAGAGGGCGTAACTGCTACGACAAACACTAAAAATCGATTTTTTCAGTGGAAATGCCCTACTAAGCTACAATTTAAAATAAGTTTTTTAAAAGCTTAGTTCATTTCAAACAACTTTTGTTTAAAACATTTTTTGATGTTTCCAATAATAAAACCAGGGGGCGCGACCAAACCTTACGAAACAAAAAGCACTGTAATTTCTAGAATTTTTAGCCGATTTGAAAGCTTATTTGAAAGGGCACTTAACGCAGATTTTGGGCTTAATAATTGAAAATATTCGTTTAATACATTTGATAGAGGTGGTTATCTCCAACCGAAGTTGTTTTTCCAAATTTTCTCTAAAATTTTAAATGGATGGATATCATTCTTTTATGTTGGTTTTGTAGAACTTAAATCGTCTAAGATACTGGCGAAAACCCCGTATTGATATCTCTTGTCGTTTTCGAGATATGACCAAGAGGAAGAATAAAGGGAATTGTACTTTTGTATCTATTTCTCTCGATTTTATTCCAATATTTCGAGATATTTTGATCACCTTCGGTAGTTGCTTTCATGTCAAAGTTATCAATAGGTAGAAACTTTATTTGCCGATTGTCAATTACTTATATGAATTATTTACACACAAGATATTTATTACATTTGAAAAATAATTAATCTGTGACAGACTCCGTTATAGTGACTACAAATTTTGAAAATTTCAAAGCGATTCCTTTATTAGTTAATTCGATGGAAACAGTACCCGCTAAAGAAATGTGGATCCCTCACAAAAATATTACATTTTTATCATTTACAAAAATTTGTATTATTAATCAAAGTTGCGATTATGCGTTTCCGGTAAGACTTAAAATTTTCTAAAAGACGCATCTCATTTAGTTATAACGAGATTTTTTTTTTCATTTTGATCAGTCTTGTTTTAGTGAAAAGTACAAAATTTCTGTCGACAATTTCAATACAAATCCGTAGTGAGGTTTGATCATTAGGATCACATGAATTGGAAGATACGACAAAAATAATAAAAATATCAGTAGAGATGTTGGTGAGCTGTAGATGGTAGCGCTATCTGCTGTAGAAAATGTAACTAAAATTTAAAGCAGTTGATTCTTCAATTGCTAGATGTCAGTATAATATCAAAAATTTTCGAAACAAAGAATATGTAATACCACAGAATATTATTTCGTAGGAGCGAGTTTTCTTTTGAATGAGTGTGATAAGGCGTCTTATTAAACGTGTTTCTTAACTATTTTTTCTATCGAGAAATGATTTTAGTCATCTTATGAATATTCTAGTCTCGTGTTGCCAATATTGACATTAAATTTGTTTATGTTGGCAACAATTCTAAAGTATCTAACTTCAAGACAGTTTAGTCCATTAACCTAATTTGTTTTGCAAGAAAATAACTGTATACATGTATATTTTAAATTATAAGTCTTGTGTTCACGCCAAGATTTTTATTGCGAAATGTGAACTAAAGAGGTAGTTGGTAATTTAATTAACGAATATGAGAAATAACGGTGCTTGTATTTAGTAAGCTCTGTAGATTACAAAAACAAAATTAAAAAATAGGAAGTAATTTAATGCATCATTCAAAGTTTAAAGGGAAACGAGGGGGTTACTGCGACCATAGACGATGTGCTAAAGAAAATAAATGTGCTTAAAATTCAATACTTGGGTGAAATGAAGAAAACTAAAGCATCCAAATTGAGTGGGGCCGACCAACCATTTGGTGCTGTTATTTACTCGATTTTTTAAACCACACTTCGTTTGGGAACAACATTTATACGATGCAGGTATGTAAAATGCAAAGCGTGTAAGATAATACTAATTCTCCCTTTAAGGGATGAACTCGTGGACGAAACCCTTATATTTGAAGGAACACTGCAAGAATATCGCAAAATATTGTTCCTTTTCCAGCCACATCAGTGGGAAGTGTGCCAACTGAACGAGCAGCACATAAAAGTAATAGGAAACGCTCTACTATTAATCAGGGCGACGATTCATTGGGAGGACTTATTGCAGACGCTTCTAACATCTGTTACTAATAAAAATGGCGGAGACAATTGTGAAGTACCTCATGCTTTTTGTTTGTAAGTTTCAAACCTGATATTTTAAAACAACTTATTTGGTTGATATTACAGGTCTGTAGCTAAAGAGTTACGATTAATAAAAAATGACCGTATTTTGTAAAGATCAATAAGAAAGATAAGGAATTTAATTTTTGATACGCAAGAGGAGTAATCTGGAATACCAGGATACACTAAATTAGTATTAGTTTTTGTATTTTATTATACAAACTATAACAACTGTAATTAATTATCATATTACGATGATACACTTCCAACTCCGTTAAAATATTTGGAAAATTCCTTTCGGATATCTTACGCATCATCTGTTCTCTTCCCCCCTTTTTCGTTAAGTCCCTATTAAAAAAATGCATTCTTATCATAATCCTTTAAACCCACGATAATTTTTTTTACATTCGGTGCTTAAAAAATTATGAAATGTACAGCATGGAAACAATTTCTTGAACTTTATTCACGTCTAAATTAATCGTTGTGAGAATGCAAAAAAGATTTGCTAAAATTCCAAACGCATTTTCAAAAACTCATAATTTTTCTGATAGATTCCTAAATGGTTTCTTGTTTAGAGAAGCTTCTACATATCCTTCGGGAATCCTTGATGACTTCCAACTTCCATGACGTGTAATTGTAACATCGCCACCACTATTTGATAATTCATTTTACATTATTTTCTGTAGTCCAATTCAAGAATTTTAACGTTTTCATATTGGTGTATCGTATAATACAATAAGAAATTGCAATAAAAATTAAATTAAATTTTATTCAAATTGACATTTTGTTCAATTGTACTACCAACTTTTTCCCTGTTACAAACTTACTATCTCAAAATTCCCTAGATATTAATTTTAACCACAGACCATTATAGTGGTCTGTGATTTTAACCTTGTATTTTACCGTTTTAATATTTTCATAAAATGAATAAAATCATTTCTCAATAGAAAAAATAGTTAAGAAACACGTTTGATAAGACGCCTATCACACTCGTTCAAAGGAAAAGTCGCCCCTATAAATAACATTCTGTAGTATTACATATTCTTTGTTTTAAAAATTTTTGATATTATGCTGACATCTAGCAATTTAACAATCAACTGTTTTAAATTTTAGTTACATTTTCTACAGCAGATAGCGCTACCGTCTACAACTCACCAACATCTCTCCTGTTATTTTTGACATTTTTGTTGTATCTTCCAATTCATGTGATCCTAATGATCAAACCTCACTACCGATTTGTCTTGAAATTGTCGACAGAAATTTTGTACTTTTCACTCAAACAAGAGGGATCAAAATGAAAAAAAAATCCCGTTATAACTAAATGAGATGCACACTCTCTTTTAGAGAATTTTAAGTCCTATCGGTCAGGCATAATCGAAACTTTAATTAATACCACAAATTTTTGAAAATGACAAAAATGTAATATTTTTGTGAGGGATCAAACTTCGCGTTTCTTTAGCTGCCACTGTTTGCAATTTTGCATCAAATTAACTAATAGAAGAATCACTTTGAAATTTTCAAAATTTGTAGCCACTATACAATGCAGCCTGTCACAGATTAATTATTTTTCAAATTTAATAAATATCTTGTGCGTAAATAATTCATATAAGTAATTGACAATCGGCGAATCACGTTTCTACCTATTGATAACTTCGACATGAAAGCAACTACCAAATGTGATCAAAATATCTCGGAATATTGGAATAAAATCGAGAGATCCAGATTCTGGATTCTGGGATTTCGATGGGAGAGTGGGAAAGCCCACGCGCACCGAGGTCACCTATTCGGGTTCTTTGTGCTACCTCCCTGATTAGAGTCGTTCGACCTCGCAACGTCACTCAAGCCATTCCACACGTGAGATAAACCTGAGGATGCTGGACGGGGAAGCGGCTCTAATATTAGCCATGTCCGGCCAGGATTCTTCGATTCTCCCAGGCCCATGCGGTGCATGTGCTTGTTAAATTTACAGTGTCCAGAAAATATATACACAAGTAGGCGCAGGTTTTCTCTGGATAGCCCTGTACAAAAAAGCGCCAGGCTACGAGATGGTCCTCTGCATGCCTTTCTCATATGGCGGCAGTCTAACATCAAGTTCCACCTAGCCAGGGTTGCAAGGTGTCGACAATGTCACGTCAACAATTCAATTGTCGACGCGTCGACAATTGCTACGTCGAGTAAATCATTGTCGACGTATATTGTCGACACCATTGTCGACACCAATTATAATCTAATCATCTCAAAAATTACATATTAATATATGTTGCAAGACATATAAACGTCACTTATTTGATTCAAAAATACAACAAAGTAAACTAATATGTCGGTAAAACATAGTAGTGTAGTACATTCAAAATCTTTCATTATAGGCATCCAAGCATTTATACCATCGCCGTTAAGATGCTTAAATAACAACTTGTTAAGCTCATTTTTATGATAAGATAACAACTTATTATTATCATAACTACTAACCAGGAGGAAAATAGTACCTAAGCTACTAAACTGTAAACGTTGAGAGCCATTTCTTCACGATGTTAAATATTTCACAACAAAATAAAAAACAAACATAACCTCAAAACAACTGGTATTGACTTTGTTGACAAACTCGACATTGTTGACGTATTGTTGACATTCACTCGACGCGTCGAGGTCGACATTAAAGTTGACGCGTCGACAAACAACTCTGCACCTAGCCCTGTGTTGGGCTTGGATGTCTTGGGTTATTAGAGGTTGTTTACAGTTGATACTGTAAGTGGAAGAGCCGGCTCAGGACCATAAAACGGTTGTTTCGAGGCCAGTCGGGCTAACTTATCGGCTTTTTCATTGCCTATTATTCCAGCATGCCCTTTAACTCAAGGGTATTGTATTGCCGTTAGTTACTTGCTCTAGTACCTGGTGACACTCGGAAACCAGCCTAGAGGTAATTTGTATTGATCTAGTGTCTGCAGAGCCACTCTGCTGTAACTGGAGATTGTGATGATTTTATTCTTTATCCGTGAAGATGGATATGTCTGGTTGGGATGCCATTTTCACATCAAAGAAGATGTGGTAGTTTTTCCCTAGTATAAATTGAGGTATGAGTGAGTCAGATCATCCTTCTAGTATAGGTAGTCGCCAGGCTTGGGCAAGTCCAGATGTATTTAAAAACGTACTTAAGTCTTTTTTTGTACTTAAGACTTTACACTTACAAGAAATTCGCAGAGAAGTATTTAAGTACCTTTGTATTTACAAAAATTTGTAATAAAGTACTTGCAAGTACCATCAAGTACAACAAAGTACATTTCATGATTGTTCTAAAATGCACACATTTTCGGCTGCATTTGTAAGCCGAACAAAGTAAAACACCGAGCCATATCAACTTTCGTGTCATCAAAACACAAAGTCAGCAGTACTTGATGTAGATGTACCGCATTTACAGTGCTTACTTAGCAATTAGCAGATACGTATCTTGCAGTGTCCGTACTTTTAATTATATTTAAGACTCCTTTGAAGTGTTTTACTGGACAAACGAAATAAAACAGCCGGAAAATGGAGTACCTACCCATTTATTCTTCGGGGAAAATATTTTAAACCAATATTAACTACTTCTAAAGGTATAATTACAGCTGAGTTAGCTGAGCTACTCTGCCCTGGACCAATAAAAACTATTAATGGCTCAAAATCAGCTAAAAATTAATCATTTTTCTACCACTTCTTAAGATTGTGTTGTCGTGTTGACTGTATCTGTATTGGCTGTGTTGATTTATAATAAAAAATAAAACGAGCAGTTATAGTACTATGTACTTGATGTGTACTTTCAGTTGGACTTAAGTACTGCACCTATACTTGAGGACTTGACTAATCTATACAAAATGTACTTCAAGTACATTTGGTACTTGAAGAACTTTTGGTACTTAAAACTTTGTACTTAGGACTCCAGGTCACTGTACTTGCTCAAGCCTGGTAGTCGCTTGACTGCGTCGCCCAGAATTCGAGAGTGCCTTTTCTGTTCAACAACCCCTTATTTCTCAGGCGCAAGGCTGTCAGAGTGGCCTGCTCTCTCACGTGGAGATCCAGTGGAGGCAAACCCAGGATGGCTGCCATGACGGCTGCAAGGGTTGTTCATATTGCGTCCGTGCACGCAAGGCATGTTAGTCTTTGCACATGGTTGAACAGTGCTTTGGTTGTGGATAGTCTGGTTCTAGGCCACCAGACAATTGCTCCATAACAGAACATGGGTCTTATCACGGCGGTGTACAAACCACAGGATAGCCTTTGGGGCGGGCACCAAAGTCTTCCGATAGCGCGGCTACATTGCCAGAAAGCCCTGTTATCTTTCTACGCTTTAAGTAAGTAAGTAATAAGTAATAGTAAATTTATTAGTAAATAGCTATTTTTTTCAACATCATCATGATACATACTACATATAGAGATAATACCATTGAATAATGGTTCTAGGTTTTACCATTGAATAAACTTATTCAATGGTTTTACACAAGGAAGAAATAAAATTAGCGCTCGCCCTAAAAACGTTAAAAACGCTTACTATACTGACATCTAGCAATTGAAGAATCAACTGCTTTAAATTTTAGTTACATTTTCTACAGCAGATAGCGCCACCGTCTACAACTCACCAACATCTCTCCTGATATTTTTATTATTTTTGTCGTATCTTCCAATTCATGTGATCCTAATGATCAAACCTCACTACCGATTTGGATTGAAATTGTCGACAGAAATTTTGCACTGTGCTAAAAACAATACGTATCAAAATGAAAAAAACAATTTTGTTATAACTAAATGAGATGCACATCGTCTTTTAGAGAATTTTCAGACTTACCAGAAACGCATAATTGCAACTTTGTTTAATAAAACAGATTTTTGTAAATGACAAAAATGTAATATTTTTGTGAGGGATCAAAATCCGCCTTCGGTCACTGTTTCCATCAAATTAACTAGTTAATAGAGGGATCACTTTGAAATTTTTTAAATTTACAGCCGCTATAACGGCGCCCTTCCCAGTTTAATTATTTTTCAAATGCAATAATTAGTTTATGTGTACATAATCATTAATCAATATAGGTAACGCAGCTATCCGCAAATCGTGTTGAAAAAGCTTCAACATGACGGCATTTATTCGAAGTTACAAAAATATCTCGTCATATTGGATTGAAAGGAAGAAAATGAGTTACAAAAGTTTTTAGAAAAAGAAATACACTGTCGTTTATGGTTCACGAATTACTACAGTTGTAATTATTTGGACATCCTTTGCTTTACCCATGAGTCTATGACACTGGAACCTAAACAGTTGAACGTAGTAGGTACTCGTACTACACATGGATGGTTCCAATCCAATTGAAGAAAATCGGTCCACTGTAATGCGAGCGTGTAGTGCACGGTTCGAAGATCGCCAGGAAAGGAAGGGTAACGGCCTGGTCTGCATTCAATTCCTTTGGAATCCAACAAATACTAACTTTCTGGTGTCCCAGCTTGTCAACAAAGTGCAAATGAGGTACATCGAACAATGTAACTTAACGACGCTTGAAATTATGATTGTGCTTTTGGAAGATCCTGAACGTCAGAAAAGGGGATGATTACAAACACTTGCCAATTGGCAAATTAAGTACTTAAGAATCCAGAATACAAACAGACGTTGTAAGTAACCGAAGGTGTATAATTTATTATTATAATTTAATTTATAATTCACTGCAGGATACAATTTCCACATTTCGAGAAGATTGTGGAAGAATAGCAGCTTGTAGTACTTTATCGACGAAGATCCAATCATCCAATCGATTGGTGGTCCACTAGCTCTTAACAAAGTGATTCTACAGTGCATTTGGTTAATTTAATATACCTATTATAATTATTAATTGTAATAATTCAATTACCTAATATTTATTATTGTTACGCTTTATAATTTTGCAAGGATTAAATAAAGTTGAAATTTGAACGTTTTGCTCAGATACCGCCGTAAGTGTCTCATTTGTACGATAATGGAGGAAAGGGCTCTGAGAAGGGACCCTCTATTTGGATCTTTAAAGAGCGATATCTCCGAAACGGTTCGACTTAGAATGGAACGGGTTGGAATTATTTAATTGGCGTCTAATGATCTAAAAGATGGACTCTTTACTTGGTCGAATTTCGAGAGTTCGTTTTTTAGCCAAAAAAAATTCCAAGTGGTTAACCTTGCTTTTTTGGCCAAAATTTGAAGAAATTTTTTATTCGAAAAAAGTGCGGAATATGTTAGTTTACTTCATAAAAGATAGTTTAAAGTAGAAAAAGTGTACCAAGTCCACCGATAAGTGTCTTATTTGTACGATAATAAATAATAAATAAGATATCGCACTTTAGAGATCCAAATAGAGGATCCCTTCGCAGCGCCCTTTCCTCCATTACCGTACAAATGAGACACTTACAGCTCGACCTGGTACACTTTTTTTACTTTAAACTATCTTTTATGAAGTAAACTAACATATTTTGAACTTATCTCGAACAAAAAATTTCTTCATTATTTTGCAAAAAAAGCAAGGTTAACCCCTTTGAGTTTTTTCAGGCTAAAAAATGAACTCTCGAAATTCGACCAAGTAACGATTGTTTCTTTTAGAACGTTAGACGACAATTAAATAATTCCAAACCGTTTCATTCTAAGTCGAACCGTTTCGGAGATATCGCACTTTAAAGATCCAAATAGAGGGTCCCTTCGCAGCGCCCTTTCCTCCATTATCGTACAAATGAGACACTTACAGCTCGACCTGGTACACTTTTTTACTCTAAACTATCTTTTATGAAGTAAACTAACATATTTTGAACTTATCTCGAACAAAAAATGTCTTCATTTTTTTGCAAAAAAAGCAAGGTTAACCCCTTTGAGTTTTTTCAGGCTAAAAAACGAACTCTCGAAATTCGACCAAGTAACGATTGTTTCTTTCAGATCGTTCGACGACAATTAAATAATTCCAAACCGTTCCTTTCTAAGTCGAACCGTTTCGGAGATATCGCTCTTTAAAGATCCAAATAGAGGGTCCCTTGGCAGCGCCCTTTCCTCCATTACCGTACAAATGAGACACTTACAGCTCGACCTGGTACACTTTTTTTACTCTAAACTATCTTTTATGAAGTAAACTAACATATTTTGAACTTATCTCGAACAAAAAATTTCTTCATTTTTTTTGCAAAAAAAGCAAGGTTAACCCCTTTGAGTTATTTCAGGCTAAAAAACGAACTCTCGAAATTCGACCAAGTAACGATTGTTTCTTTTCGATCGTTAGACGACAATTAAATAATTCCAAACCGTTCCTTTCTAAGTCGAACCGTTTCGAAGATATCGCTCTTTAAAGATCCAAATAGAGGGTCCCTTCGCAGCGCCCTTTCCTCCATTACCGTACAAATGAGACACTTACAGCTCGACCTGGTACACTTTTTTTACTCTAAACTATCTTTTATGAAGTAAACTAACATATTTTGAACTTATCTCGAACAAAAAATTTCTTCATTTTTTTTGCAAAAAAGCAAGGTTAACCCCTTTGAGTTTTTTCAAGCTAAAAAACGAACTCTCGAAATTCGACCAAGTAACGATTGTTTCTTTTAGATCGTTCGACGACAATTAAATAATTCCAAACCGTTCCTTTCTAAGTCGAACCGTTTCGGAGATATCGCAACTTTAAAGATCCAAATAGAGGGTCCCTTCGCAGCGCCCTTTCCTCCATTATCGTACAAATGAGACACTTACAGCTCGACCTGGTACACTTTTTTACTCTAAACTATCTTTTATGAAGTAAACTAACATATTTTGAACTTATCTCGAACAAAAAATGTCTTCATTTTTTTGCAAAAAAAGCAAGGTTAACCCCTTTGAGTTTTTTCAGGCTAAAAAACGAACTCTCGAAATTCGACCAAGTAACGATTGTTTCTTTTAGATCGTTAGACGACAATTAAATAATTCCAAACCGTTTCATTCTAAGTCGAACCGTTTCGGAGATATCGCACTTTAAAGATCCAAATAGAGGGTCCCTTCGCAGCGCCCTTTCCTCCATTACCGTACAAATGAGACACTTACAGCTCGACCTGGTACACTTTTTTTACTCTAAACTATCTTTTATGAAGTAAACTAACATATTTTGAACTTATCTCGAACAAAAAATGTCTTCATTTTTTTGCAAAAAAAGCAAGGTTAACCCCTTTGAGTTTTTTCAGGCTAAAAAACGAACTCTCGAAATTCGACCAAGTAACGATTGTTTCTTTTAGATCGTTAGACGACAATTAAATAATTCCAAACCGTTTCATTCTATGTCGAACCGTTTGGGAGATATCGCAACTTTAAAGATCCAAATAGAGGGTCCCTTCGCAGCGCCCTTTCCTCCATTATCGTACAAATGAGACACTTACAGCTCGACCTGGTACACTTTTTTTACTCTAAACTATCTTTTATGAAGTAAACTAACATATTTTGAACTTATCTCGAACAAAAAATGTCTTCATTTTTTTGCAAAAAAAGCAAGGTTAACCCCTTTGAGTTTTTTCAAGCTAAAAAACGAACTCTCGAAATTCGACCAAGTAACGATTGTTTCTTTTAGATCGTTCGACGACAATTAAATAATTCCAAACCGTTCCTTTCTAAGTCGAACCGTTTCGGAGATATCGCAACTTTAAAGATCCAAATAGAGGGTCCCTTCGCAGCGCCCTTTCCTCCATTATCGTACAAATGAGACACTTACAGCTCGACCTGGTACACTTTTTTTACTCTAAACTATCTTTTATGAAGTAAACTAACATATTTTGAACTTATCTCGAACAAAAAATGTCTTCATTTTTTGCAAAAAAAGCAAGGTTAACCCCTTTGAGTTTTTTCAGGCTAAAAAACGAACTCTCGAAATTCGACCAAGTAACGATTGTTTCTTTTAGATCGTTAGACGACAATTAAATAATTCCAAACCGTTTCATTCTAAGTCGAACCGTTTCGGAGATATCGCACTTTAAAGATCCAAATAGAGGGTCCCTTCGCAGCGCCCTTTCCTCCATTATCGTACAAATGAGACACTTACAGCTCGACCTGGTACACTTTTTTTACTCTAAACTATCTTTTATGAAGTAAACTAACATATTTTGAACTTATCTCGAACAAAAAATGTCTTCATTTTTTTGCAAAAAAAGCAAGGTTAACCCCTTTGAGTTTTTTCAGGCTAAAAAACGAACTCTCGAAATTCGACCAAGTAACGATTGTTTCTTTTAGATCGTTAGACGACAATTAAATAATTCCAAACCGTTTCATTCTATGTCGAACCGTTTGGGAGATATCGCAACTTTAAAGATCCAAATAGAGGGTCCCTTCGCAGCGCCCTTTCCTCCATTATCGTACAAATGAGACACTTACAGCTCGACCTGGTACACTTTTTTACTCTAAACTATCTTTTATGAAGTAAACTAACATATTTTGAACTTATCTCGAACAAAAAATTTCTTCATTTTTTTGCAAAAAAAGCAAGGTTAACCCCTTTGAGTTTTTTCAGGCTAAAAAACGAACTCTCGAAATTCGACCAAGTAACGATTGTTTCTTTTAGATCGTTAGACGACAATTAAATAATTCCAAACCGTTTCATTCTAAGTCGAACCGTTTCGGAGATATCGCACTTTAAAGATCCAAATAGAGGGTCCCTTCGCAGCGCCCTTTCCTCCATTATCGTACAAATGAGACACTTACAGCTCGACCTGGTACACTTTTTTTACTCTAAACTATCTTTTATGAAGTAAACTAACATATTTTGAACTTATCTCGAACAAAGAATGTCTTCATTTTTTTGCAAAAAAAGCAAGGTTAACCCCTTTGAGTTTTTTCAGGCTAAAAAACGAACTCTCGAAATTCGACCAAGTAACGATTGTTTCTTTTAGATCGTTAGACGACAATTAAATAATTCCAAACCGTTTCATTCTATGTCGAACCGTTTGGGAGATATCGCACTTTAAAGATCCAAATAGAGGGTCCCTTCGCAGCGCCCTTTCCTCCATTATCGTACAAATGAGACACTTACAGCTCGACCTGGTACACTTTTTTTACTCTAAACTATCTTTTATGAAGTAAACTAACATATTTTGAACTTATCTCGAACAAAAAATGTCTTCATTTTTTTGCAAAAAAAGCAAGGTTAACCCCTTTGAGTTTTTTCAGGCTAAAAAACGAACTCTCGAAATTCGACCAAGTAACGATTGTTTCTTTTAGATCGTTAGACGACAATTAAATAATTCCAAACCGTTTCATTCTATGTCGAACCGTTTGGGAGATATCGCAACTTTAAAGATCCAAATAGAGGGTCCCTTCGCAGCGCCCTTTCCTCCATTATCGTACAAATGAGACACTTACAGCTCGACCTGGTACACTTTTTTTACTCTAAACTATCTTTTATGAAGTAAACTAACATATTTTGAACTTATCTCGAACAAAAAATGTCTTCATTTTTTTGCAAAAAAGCAAGGTTAACCCCTTTGAGTTTTTTCAGGCTAAAAAACGAACTCTCGAAATTCGACCAAGTAACGATTGTTTCTTTTAGATCGTTAGACGACAATTAAATAATTCCAAACCGTTTCATTCTATGTCGAACCGTTTGGGAGATATCGCAACTTTAAAGATCCAAATAGAGGGTCCCTTCGCAGCGCCCTTTCCTCCATTACCGTACAAATGAGACACTTACAGCTCGACCTGGTACACTTTTTTTACTCTAAACTATCTTTTATGAAGTAAACTAACATATTTTGAACTTATCTCGAACAAAAAATTTCTTCATTTTTTTTGCAAAAAAAGCAAGGTTAACCCCTTTGAGTTTTTTCAAGCTAAAAAACGAACTCTCGAAATTCGACCAAGTAACGATTGTTTCTTTTAGATCGTTAGACGACAATTAAATAATTCCAAACCGTTTCATTCTATGTCGAACCGTTTGGGAGATATCGCAACTTTAAAGATCCAAATAGAGGGTCCCTTCGCAGCGCCCTTTCCTCCATTACCGTACAAATGAGACACTTACAGCTCGACCTGGTACACTTTTTTTACTCTAAACTATCTTTTATGAAGTAAACTAACATATTTTGAACTTATCTCGAACAAAAAATGTCTTCATTTTTTTGCAAAAAAAGCAAGGTTAACCCCTTTGAGTTTTTTCAGGCTAAAAAACGAACTCTCGAAATTCGACCAAGTAACGATTGTTTCTTTCAGATCGTTCGACGACAATTAAATAATTCCAAACCGTTCCTTTCTAAGTCGAACCGTTTCGGAGATATCGCTCTTTAAAGATCCAAATAGAGGGTCCCTTCGCAGCGCCCTTTCCTCCATTACCGTACAAATGAGACACTTACAGCTCGACCTGGTACACTTTTTTTACTCTAAACTATCTTTTATGAAGTAAACTAACATATTTTGAACTTATCTCGAACAAAAAATTTCTTCATTTTTTTTGCAAAAAAAGCAAGGTTAACCCCTTTGAGTTATTTCAGGCTAAAAAACGAACTCTCGAAATTCGACCAAGTAACGATTGTTTCTTTTCGATCGTTAGACGACAATTAAATAATTCCAAACCGTTCCTTTCTAAGTCGAACCGTTTCGAAGATATCGCTCTTTAAAGATCCAAATAGAGGGTCCCTTCGCAGCGCCCTTTCCTCCATTACCGTACAAATGAGACACTTACAGCTCGACCTGGTACACTTTTTTTACTCTAAACTATCTTTTATGAAGTAAACTAACATATTTTGAACTTATCTCGAACAAAAAATTTCTTCATTTTTTTTGCAAAAAAAGCAAGGTTAACCCCTTTGAGTTTTTTCAAGCTAAAAAATGAACTCTCGAAATTCGACCAAGTAACGATTGTTTCTTTTAGATCGTTCGACGACAATTAAATAATTCCAAACCGTTCCTTTCTAAGTCGAACCGTTTCGAAGATATCGCTCTTTAAAGATCCAAATAGAGGGTCCCTTCGCAGCGCCCTTTCCTCCATTACCGTACAAATGAGACACTTACAGCTCGACCTGGTACACTTTTTTTACTCTAAACTATCTTTTATGAAGTAAACTAACATATTTTGAACTTATCTCGAACAAAAAATGTCTTCATTTTTTTGCAAAAAAAGCAAGGTTAACCCCTTTGAGTTTTTTCAGGCTAAAAAACGAACTCTCGAAATTCGACCAAGTAACGATTGTTTCTTTTAGATCGTTAGACGACAATTAAATAATTCCAAACCGTTTCATTCTATGTCGAACCGTTTGGGAGATATCGCAACTTTAAAGATCCAAATAGAGGGTCCCTTCGCAGCGCCCTTTCCTCCATTATCGTACAAATGAGACACTTACAGCTCGACCTGGTACACTTTTTTTACTCTAAACTATCTTTTATGAAGTAAACTAACATATTTTGAACTTATCTCGAACAAAAAATGTCTTCATTTTTTTGCAAAAAAAGCAAGGTTAACCCCTTTGAGTTTTTTCAGGCTAAAAAACGAACTCTCGAAATTCGACCAAGTAACGATTGTTTCTTTTAGATCGTTAGACGACAATTAAATAATTCCAAACCGTTTCATTCTAAGTCGAACCGTTTCGGAGATATCGCACTTTAAAGATCCAAATAGAGGGTCCCTTCGCAGCGCCCTTTCCTCCATTATCGTACAAATGAGACACTTACAGCTCGACCTGGTACACTTTTTTTACTCTAAACTATCTTTTATGAAGTAAACTAACATATTTTGAACTTATCTCGAACAAAAAATGTCTTCATTTTTTTGCAAAAAAAGCAAGGTTAACCCCTTTGAGTTTTTTCAGGCTAAAAAACGAACTCTCGAAATTCGACCAAGTAACGATTGTTTCTTTTAGATCGTTAGACGACAATTAAATAATTCCAAACCGTTTCATTCTAAGTCGAACCGTTTCGGAGATATCGCATTTTAAAGATCCAAATAGAGGGTCCCTTCGCAGCGCCCTTTCCTCCATTATCGTACAAATGAGACACTTACAGCTCGACCTGGTACACTTTTTTTACTCTAAACTATCTTTTATGAAGTAAACTAACATATTTTGAACTTATCTCGAACAAAAAATGTCTTCATTTTTTTGCAAAAAAAGCAAGGTTAACCCCTTTGAGTTTTTTCAGGCTAAAAAACGAACTCTCGAAATTCGACCAAGTAACGATTGTTTCTTTTAGATCGTTAGACGACAATTAAATAATTCCAAACCGTTTCATTCTATGTCGAACCGTTTGGGAGATATCGCAACTTTAAAGATCCAAATAGAGGGTCCCTTCGCAGCGCCCTTTCCTCCATTATCGTACAAATGAGACACTTACAGCTCGACCTGGTACACTTTTTTTACTCTAAACTATCTTTTATGAAGTAAACTAACATATTTTGAACTTATCTCGAACAAAAAATGTCTTCATTTTTTTGCAAAAAAAGCAAGGTTAACCCCTTTGAGTTTTTTCAGGCTAAAAAACGAACTCTCGAAATTCGACCAAGTAACGATTGTTTCTTTTAGATCGTTAGACGACAATTAAATAATTCCAAACCGTTTCATTCTAAGTCGAACCGTTTCGGAGATATCGCACTTTAAAGATCCAAATAGAGGGTCCCTTCGCAGCGCCCTTTCCTCCATTACCGTACAAATGAGACACTTACAGCTCGACCTGGTACATTTTTTTTACTCTAAACTATCTTTTATGAAGTAAACTAACATATTGAGAACTTATCTCGAACAAAAAATTTCTTCATTTTTTTGCAAAAAAAGCAAGGTTAACCCCTTTGAGTTTTTTCAGGCTAAAAAACGAACTCTCGAAATTCGACCAAGTAACGATTGTTTCTTTTAGATCGTTAGACGACAATTAAATAATTCCAAACCGTTTCATTCTATGTCGAACCGTTTGGGAGATATCGCAACTTTAAAGATCCAAATAGAGGGTCCCTTCGCAGCGCCCTTTCCTCCATTATCGTACAAATGAGACACTTACAGCTCGACCTGGTACACTTTTTTTACTCTAAACTATCTTTTATGAAGTAAACTAACATATTTTGAACTTATCTCGAACAAAAAATGTCTTCATTTTTTTGCAAAAAAAGCAAGGTTAACCCCTTTGAGTTTTTTCAGGCTAAAAAACGAACTCTCGAAATTCGACCAAGTAACGATTGTTTCTTTTAGATCGTTAGACGACAATTAAATAATTCCAAACCGTTTCATTCTATGTCGAACCGTTTGGGAGATATCGCAACTTTAAAGATCCAAATAGAGGGTCCCTTCGCAGCGCCCTTTCCTCCATTATCGTACAAATGAGACACTTACAGCTCGACCTGGTACACTTTTTTTACTCTAAACTATCTTTTATGAAGTAAACTAACATATTTTGAACTTATCTCGAACAAAAAATTTCTTCATTTTTTTGCAAAAAAAGCAAGGTTAACCCCTTTGAGTTTTTTCAGGCTAAAAAACGAACTCTCGAAATTCGACCAAGTAACGATTGTTTCTTTTAGATCGTTAGACGACAATTAAATAATTCCAAACCGTTTCATTCTAAGTCGAACCGTTTCGGAGATATCGCACTTTAAAGATCCAAATAGAGGGTCCCTTCGCAGCGCCCTTTCCTCCATTACCGTACAAATGAGACACTTACAGCTCGACCTGGTACATTTTTTTTACTCTAAACTATCTTTTATGAAGTAAACTAACATATTGAGAACTTATCTCGAACAAAAAATGTCTTCATTTTTTTGCAAAAAAAGCAAGGTTAACCCCTTTGAGTTTTTTCAGGCTAAAAAACGAACTCTCGAAATTCGACCAAGTAACGATTGTTTCTTTTAGATCGTTAGACGACAATTAAATAATTCCAAACCGTTTCATTCTATGTCGAACCGTTTGGGAGATATCGCAACTTTAAAGATCCAAATAGAGGGTCCCTTCGCAGCGCCCTTTCCTCCATTATCGTACAAATGAGACACTTACAGCTCGACCTGGTACACTTTTTTTACTCTAAACTATCTTTTATGAAGTAAACTAACATATTTTGAACTTATCTCGAACAAAAAATGTCTTCATTTTTTTGCAAAAAAGCAAGGTTAACCCCTTTGAGTTTTTTCAGGCTAAAAAACGAACTCTCGAAATTCGACCAAGTAACGATTGTTTCTTTTAGATCGTTAGACGACAATTAAATAATTCCAAACCGTTTCATTCTATGTCGAACCGTTTGGGAGATATCGCAACTTTAAAGATCCAAATAGAGGGTCCCTTCGCAGCGCCCTTTCCTCCATTATCGTACAAATGAGACACTTACAGCTCGACCTGGTACACTTTTTTTACTCTAAACTATCTTTTATGAAGTAAACTAACATATTTTGAACTTATCTCGAACAAAAAATTTCTTCATTTTTTTGCAAAAAAAGCAAGGTTAACCCCTTTGAGTTTTTTCAGGCTAAAAAACGAACTCTCGAAATTCGACCAAGTAACGATTGTTTCTTTTAGATCGTTAGACGACAATTAAATAATTCCAAACCGTTTCATTCTAAGTCGAACCGTTTCGGAGATATCGCACTTTAAAGATCCAAATAGAGGGTCCCTTCGCAGCGCCCTTTCCTCCATTACCGTACAAATGAGACACTTACAGCTCGACCTGGTACATTTTTTTTACTCTAAACTATCTTTTATGAAGTAAACTAACATATTGAGAACTTATCTCGAACAAAAAATTTCTTCATTTTTTTGCAAAAAAAGCAAGGTTAACCCCTTTGAGTTTTTTCAGGCTAAAAAACGAACTCTCGAAATTCGACCAAGTAACGATTGTTTCTTTTAGATCGTTAGACGACAATTAAATAATTCCAAACCGTTTCATTCTATGTCGAACCGTTTGGGAGATATCGCAACTTTAAAGATCCAAATAGAGGGTCCCTTCGCAGCGCCCTTTCCTCCATTATCGTACAAATGAGACACTTACAGCTCGACCTGGTACACTTTTTTTACTCTAAACTATCTTTTATGAAGTAAACTAACATATTTTGAACTTATCTCGAACAAAAAATGTCTTCATTTTTTTGCAAAAAAAGCAAGGTTAACCCCTTTGAGTTTTTTCAGGCTAAAAAACGAACTCTCGAAATTCGACCAAGTAACGATTGTTTCTTTTAGATCGTTAGACGACAATTAAATAATTCCAAACCGTTTCATTCTATGTCGAACCGTTTGGGAGATATCGCAACTTTAAAGATCCAAATAGAGGGTCCCTTCGCAGCGCCCTTTCCTCCATTATCGTACAAATGAGACACTTACAGCTCGACCTGGTACACTTTTTTTACTCTAAACTATCTTTTATGAAGTAAACTAACATATTTTGAACTTATCTCGAACAAAAAATTTCTTCATTTTTTTTGCAAAAAAAGCAAGGTTAACCCCTTTGAGTTATTTCAGGCTAAAAAACGAACTCTCGAAATTCGACCAAGTAACGATTGTTTCTTTCAGATCGTTCGACGACAATTAAATAATTCCAAACCGTTCCTTTCTAAGTCGAACCGTTTCGGAGATATCGCACTTTAAAGATCCAAATAGAGGGTCCCTTCGCAGCGCCCTTTCCTCCATTACCGTACAAATGAGACACTTACGGTGGTAACTGAGCAACACGTTGAAATTTCAACTTTATTTAATCCTTGCAAAATTACAAAGCGTAACAATAATAAATATAAGGTATGTAATTGAATTATTACAATAATTATAATACGTATAATAAATTAGCCAAATGCATGTAGAATCACTTTCTTAAGAGCTGGTGAACCATCAATCGAGTGGATCTTCCTCGATAAAGTTCTAGAAGCAACCATTCTTCCAAAGTCTTCTGGAAATTGTATCCTGCAGTGAATTATAAATTAAATTATCATAATAAATTATAAACCTTCGATTACTTACAACGTCTGCTTGTATTCTGGATTCTAAGTATAGGTACTTAATTTGCCAATTGGCAAGTGTTTCTAATCATCCCCTTTTCTTTTCTGACATCTAGGATCTTCCAAAAACACAATCTTGTTCGATGTACCTCATTTGCACTTTGTTCCCAAGCTGGGACACCAGAGAGTTAGTATTTGTTGGATTCCAAAAGAATTGAATCCAAACCAGGCCGTTATCCTTCCTAGTGATCTTCAAATCGCGCACGACACACTCGCATTACAGTTGGACCGATTTTCTTCAATTGGAACCATCCATGTGTAGTACGAGTAGGTACCTACTACGTTCAACTGTTTAGGTTCCAGTGTGATAGACTCATGGGTAAAGCAAAAGATGTCCAAATAATTACAACTGTAGTAATTCGTGAACCATAAACGACAGTGAATCTATTTCTTTTTCTAAATACTTTTCCAATGTATTTTCATTATTTCAATCCAAAATCCTATATGACGAGATATTTTTGTAACTTCGAGTAAATGCCGTCATGTTGAAGTTTTTTATACACGATTTGCCGATAGCAGCTTATATAGATTATTTTCACAAGCTAATTATTGCATTTGAAAAATTATTAAACTGCGAAAGGCGCCGTTAAAGCGGCTGCAAATTTTAAAAATTTCATAGTGATACCTCTTTTAGGTAGTTAATTTGATGGAGAGGGGAGAGTCATGGCTAAAAAACGCTTATTTTGATCCCTTACAAAAATATTACATTTTTCTCATTTACCTAAAATTCTTTTTATTAGTGAAAATTTAGATTATGCGTTACCGATAGGCCTTAAAATTCTCTAAAAGACGTTGTGCATCTCATTTAGTTATAACGGAATTTTTTTGTTGCATTTTGTCGTCTCTTCTTTTAATCAAAGTGCAAAATTTCTGCCGACAACTTCAATACAAATCGGTAGTGAGGTTTGATTATTAGGATCACATGAATTGGAAGGGAAGAATAATACGACATACATATCAGCTGAGATGTTGGTGAGTTGTAGATAATAGCTCTATCTGCTGTAGAAAATGTAACTAAAATTTAAAGCAGTTGGTGCTTCAATTGCTAGATGTCAGAATTTTCAAAACAAAGAATATATAATACCACAGAATGCTATTTCGTCCTATATACAGTAAATAATAAAATGTTAAAATATAACTGTTATATGGATTTAGTTATTTATTATACAAAGGGGAAGATTAAAAAGCGTTTTTAGGGCGAGCAACTATACGATCGCTAATTTTATTTTTCCCCAATGTAGAATTTATTTGGGAATATTAGTGAGGTTACGTGTATCTGTATATAAATAACAATTAATAGTCGTTATATACAGTTTGATTTTATTGATAAAAATGAGTGAGGTAGGTAAGGGTAATTGCTGGGGTTCCTGTGCGTTTAGTTTATAAAACAGAGTTTGTCTCAATCATAATATACAGAAGTTGAATTTGTTCATTTATTTTAGGTTAACACAAATCGGGGAACTATCTGCAACGAAGATGTAGAAGTTGTGTGTGTATGACGTGTATGTCGTGGTTAGAAATATATGGATTGTTGATAAGATGGTATGTCCACATGACTTAATGGACAATCCAGATGACCAAGAAGAAAGGATTGCAATTATGTTTGGAGCTATCATTCTATTTTATTACCACAAAACATCCCCTTTATTACTGTCCGTCCAGATCTGAGCAAGAAGGCATTGCGTCTGTCAACTGTGCATTTAGATGTAGACCTGCTTATTGTGAACGGCTTTACATAATATATATGTATTAATAAAATGAGATTCGTATTTGGAATTTGTAATTTTAGACGAAAGTCAAGAAACTGTTGCAAAATCAATAAACTCTGATGAAGTAGAAGGTAAGTGACACGACAGGGGCAGATATTTTTTGTCGTAACGCTATTTGTTTATAGAATTAGATCAGCAACAAAGCACTACACGTGTAGTAGAAACTGCGGCAGAAATGTGCCTCATACAAGCAAAACCGCAGTTAGACAAAGAAGGAATGGACCGAAGTATAGATTGGGCTCTTTATAATTATATAGTTAAGGTTACAGTGCAATAAAATATGTATGACTTTGACTAACTGTATTACTGTATAAAACGAAAAGAGCTATGTGAGCGCCTGTGCCCTACTCAATAATTGTGGGTAGCACAAGGACAACAATAAACGAATAAGATCTAACTTTTTTTTTGTAAAAACTTTTGCATCTATTTCTCTCGATTTTATTTCAATATTTCGAGGTATTTTGATCAGGACTGCCACAAACTTCAGCACCAACTGACCATTTTAGTTGATTGGTGTAAAAAAAATGAATTATCACTCAACATATCGAAATGTTGTTATGTCACCTTCACCAACAAGCTAAACCCAATTACGTTTGACTATACCATCAACACAAATCTATTAACCAGATGTACCACAATCAAAGATCTAGGTATTTACTTTACTTACAATCTAGATTTCTCCCAACACGTTCAACGCATTACACGATCTGCCTTATCTACCTTAGGTTTTGTTATACGTAATTCCAGGTCCTTTCAGAACCTAACCGCACTTAAATCCTTATTCTTTTGCTTAATACGAAGCAAACTTGAATACTGTTCCCTGATATTTTATCCAAGATACGCCTACCAAATAAAGAACTTAGAGGCCGTACAACGTAAGTTTTTAAAATATCTATCTTTTAGAATTGATGGTGTATATCCATTAAGAAACGTTGAGCACAATGATCTTCTATTAAGGTTTAATGTTCGGTCCTTGGCTGTCAGGAGGGGCATTCATAGCCTCTCGTTTCTATTCAACCTCATACACAATAATGTGGATTGCTCTTATTTATTAAATCAAATTAACTTTCAGGTCCCAAGTTATTATTCACGTCACTCTACCACATTTTATAATCACTGTCCACGTACTAACTTTCTGTTTAAATCACCCATTTACTGTATTTGTCATGAATTTGATTGTGTTTCCTCAAATTCCACAATTGATATAAATTTTCAGTGTCTACCCTCACTGTTGTCTAGGTATCTTAGTACTTCAGTTTAATTGTTTAATTGTTAGTTCTTATATTATTGTTATGTTGTATTTATAATTATATTGATCGATACACTATTATACTATTATGTTATTAGCTATTACTTATTATATTATATTGTTATTATTTATTATATGTTGTCCTATAATTGGATTGTAATCTGTTGGGCAATTAAATGTATATTATTATTATTATTATTATCACCTTCGGTAGTTGTCTTCATGTCGAAGTTATCAATAGGTAGAAACGGGATTCGCTGATAGGAACAGCGGCATTTTTTTGTTTATTTTGTAAAGAACTGATTGGATAATATTATTACTGTAGCAACTGTAGTTGTTGACAAGAGAAATAAATATGTAATGGTTTTGTTAAGGTTTTTCTTAAAAAGGAAAAGTAAAGGTGAATTCTTGTGTTCTCTTTGGTATCCATCATTTGTGGCGACCGTAATAGGACATTATTGATTTATGGGATGGATAAATTAAAAAAAACAAGAAGTATTGTAAGGTCCTCATTCACAATCTGTTTGAGGAAAATTGAAGCGGAACTTAAAAGGGAAGACTGTGATTGGAATATGGTCAATTGTCAACTGAACATTCTGGAAAAACGAAAGCAAGAGTTGGAGGAGGACGCAGATTACATCGATTTGTTAGTTAGTTCGGATGATAAAGGTGAACATGAACTGTGTAAGGAACAGGAAAGTATTGATGAGTACGCAAGTAAGTTTTATTATATTAAAACCGGTATTAACAAAAGGGAAAAGTCAGGAAAGAACTCGGCCGATGAAACGGTTTCGACGGTTTTGTCCAAACATAGAATTAAGAGGTATCCAAAAGTAGAGTTGACAAAGTTTACTGGACAGCCTAAGGAATGGATAAGGTTCTGGAGCGTATTTAAGAGTATTGATGAGGATGCTGATTTGTCTAATGAGAACAAATTCCAATATCTTCTTCAATGTATGGGCTAGGAATGGACATAGTTGCATGTACCCCCATCCTCTGTCCACTAATTGAATCCTGCATTCCTGATGATCTTTCGAGAACTTGGGACAGAATGAGTAGAACAGAAAGGCCGCTACCGGAGGGTGACGAGTCGGTGGATGAGTCAGGAAGAATAAGAAAATTGTTAAACTTTTTAAGAGAAGAGATGGAGGGAAATGAAAGGCTTTGTTTTAAGGAAAAGAATACTACTAATAGTATATATGCACTGCCTCTGGATTATTAAACTCTCAAAAGACTGTTCGTCATTGTCTATTCTGTAATCTTGATCATTATAGTGATATGTGCACCAAACCAATGAGTTTGGAAGAACGGAATAGGATTGTTAAAGATAGGAACCGTTACGCTTGTTTGAGGTTTGGACATGAGCTCAAAGAATGCCGGAGAAACATCAAATGTCCAGAATGCTCAGGTCAACATTGTAAAATTATGTTGTGTCCAGTTTCAGATAAAAAAGGAGACGTAGACGTGTCATCTAAAGTTAGCATTACCGAAACTCTAGCCTGCATTCAACATGCCAATAATCCGGAGGTGGTGTTGCAGACTTTGAAGGTATTGATAAAGAATGAGGGCAAGCAGCGGACAGTGAGAGCTATTATTGACACAGGCAGTCAACGATCGTATGTATTTTGAAGGACACCGCTGAAGGTACGAGTTATGGTATGTATTACTAGAAATGTGAGTACCATACACGCCTTGTCTGGAGGCAGAAATAAGTCTGATGTGCAGACGTATAATTGTCATACAATCTTAAGGCTAATCTAGATGGAAGCTATCAATACTACTTTGAAGCAATGAACCAGATTATGATATGTGATAATATACCTGGTGCCAAAGGAGATACATGGATAAAAGATTTATAGTCTCGAGGAGTAGAACTAACTGACATAGGAGAGTCTCATGAGCCTATTGAAGTTCTTATCGGAGCTGATGTAGCTGGCAAGCTTCTCACTGGAAGGATACTCCATTTAAAAGAGGGTTTGGTAGCTATAGAAACACGATTAGGATGGACTATGATGGGAAAGTTGCCAACATGAAATAAGGAAATTGATCAAACGGTAACTGCCCTTTCCCTAGTTCACGTTGAACCGTCAGCCACTAATCATATCTCATCGGAAAGTGCGAATTCGAATGTTCTCAGATTAGTGTGGAATAAGTGTGATGACATTTTGAAATTAAACGATAATTGTTTTAAATTCATTTTAGTTAATGATAAAGTTACTAAACGAACCGTGCTTTCAGTAGCTCAACAAATTTTTGACCCTTTAGAAGTGACTACTGGAGTGATGTTATGTCCTAAAATTTTGCTCCAGAAAAAACGTGGCAGAGAAAACTAAAATGGGATGAAGAAGTCTAGGAGGATATAAAGAAGGAGTTATTAAAATGGAGTTCCGAGTTGCCCTTGTTATTACAATTAGAAATGCCTCGATGGTTATTTGGTATTGATAATTATTATGAAAGAATTTTGTTGCATGTTTTCTGCGATGGGTCGAAAGACGCATAACATGCCAGTTGCGTATTCGTGAGGGTTGAATCAAGTGGATTTGTAACTACACAACTTGTAATTGCGAAGGTCAAAGTGGCGCCCATAAAATCAATTACCATTCCAAGAATGGAGCTAATGGCTGCAACTATTGGAGCAAGACTCTTCTATTCCACGGTGGGAGAGTTTAGTCATATAAAGAATCTGGAATGTCTATTTTGGACGGATTATTCTACTGTGTTAGCATGGATCAGAAGAGAAGAGAACTGGGGTGTATTTGTGAGAAACAGAGTGAATGAAATCCGAAAGGTGACGGACAAAAATAAGTGGTATCATGTTCCTGGCAGTAAAATTCCGGCAGATCTTATTTCAACGAGTTCAAATGTTGGGATGGCCTTATGTGGTTGAGAAGTCATGAAAGTAAGTGGCCAAATCAAGAAGTGGTATTTGAAAAGGGAGAACTTGTGTTAGTTGAAAAGGAAAACGCTAAACGAGCTGTCTGGCCGTTGTATAGAATTAAAGAACTGTTGCCAGGCGTAGATGGTATTATAAGATCTGTGAAGGTAAGAACGTCTGGAGAATTCGTTCAATCTGTGCAGCGTATATTGCCTTTAGACATTCGATCTGATTATTATTTGCGTGACGTAGAAAACGAATCTGAAATGAAAGATGATTTGGTGATTGAAACTTTTGTACAAGATAAGTGCAAAGAGGATGGTGGTGGTGTTGATAATGTTTCAAGATCAAGAAGTGGAAGAGAAATAAATATAGCTAAAGAGACTTTTAGATTAAGTAGCATAATTTCTGATATCGTTCAATTTTTTTGTTTCTTTGTAATTTTGATAATTCAATTTATACTCGAAAAACTCTCTAAATTCAGTTTTTCGAACTTAGGTGGGAGAAATGATAGGAACAGCGGCACTGTCTATTTTATAAAGAACTGATTGGATAATATTATTACCGTAGTAACTGTAGTTGTTGACAAGAGAAAAACTATGTAATGGTTGTTGAGGATAATGTTCATTGTACGCTCTTTCCCTCCTTTAAGGAGGTTAGTCCCTGTTGAAAATGACTGATAGAAACTGATAAAAAAAAAGCTATGCGTTTCTATCTGGCTTAATATGAGCATTTGAAACCGGTATTCCAGATAGAGACACATTAAATTTTAACATTTAATTCCGTATACATTCTGATTAATATTTATCAGGAATTCCGGATCCATCCTAAATAAAATAGGAATTCCGTATAGGTCCGAATAAATTAATAATGGAAATCCTCATAAATCCGAATAAACGTGTGAACTTACTATTGGAAATCCGCATACAAATCAATAAAAAAAAATGTGTGTGACTCTGTATACTTTGGTAAGGTCAATGATCTATAACCTATAATTTACCAGTAGTTAACATTTGAAATTTTTAATTTGACATTTATTTTATTTGTTATTATTAAAATGGATAGTAGTGATAATAAAGTTTGCAAAAAACGACGTTATAAATTGTATTTGGAATCCAACAATCCCGAAAACAAAGTTTCAAAAACAACTGAATGGCGATGGGGAAAGCAATTAAACGTTTTAAACAGTTAAGTTATTTTAAAAATGAAATTTTAGCTAATTTAAGAATTTATATATGTATAGATGATCGAGAAATTTTATCGAATACAATTGACGTTGCTGAGTCGGTTGGTTCAGTACAACAAGCAGATACAACGGTTCAAAAAAACATAAATATTGTTACTGAAGTTACACAAAGTAGCGCAGAAAATTCAGAAACTTGTAACCAATATGAGAATGATTGTAATAAAGAAGAAAGTACATCTGCAGACATCAACGACACCATCCTCGAAGATGAAATTCAGAACAATGAGCAAGAAATAATGTTTCTACAAGCGGGTCTAACAAGGAGAGACGTTCAAATGATGGTTTTAGCAATAAGTCTTCGCCATAACTTATCGAAGGCAGCATGCACTGATATTTTAGATCTTTTAAAAATATGTGCGAATATTAATGATAAATCATTTAGTAGTAATTACTTATTCAAAAAACAATTTGATCCACCTGATGATGCAATAAAATACGTATTTTATTGCAAAGCATGTCAAACACAATTAAATTCACCAGTATCAATGTTGCAATTTAAGAAGGAAAACAAAGAATGCTCGAACTGTAAAAATACGGAGGAAGTATCGCTCACAGATACAAATTATTTTATAATGACTGATATTTCATCTCAAATCAAAAGTCTTCTTGAAACTAAAGGAGTGTTTGAAGGAATAACTAAAAAAACAAGTTCTATCAAAAATGAAATATCTGATATAACAGATGGTGAATTATATAATAATCTGAAAAAAAAGGCATTGTTCAGTCTAACTTACAATTTTAATACTGATGGAGCACCAATTTTTACATCATCAAAGAGATCAATGTGGCCAATACAACTGTTAATTAATGAATTACCCCCTAAAGATAGATTTAAGCATTTAATTTTTGGTGGCATATGGATTGGAACGGGGGAACCAAAAAGCGCTTTACTGAATACAATTTTTAGATGTTTTGCCAACAATGCAAAAAAACTAGCCATAGATGGCGTTGAAATTGATAGTATTCACGGAAAAAAACTATTAAATTGCTTCCCATACTATGTTCTGTAGACTCGGTTGCTCGCCCGATTTTGCAATGTCGGAAACAATTTAATGGTTACTACGGATGCAGTTGGTGTTATCAAGCGGGAACATACATAAAAACACAAATTAAGTATCCTGTGGAAGATCACCCACCAGTATTGCGATCATCTGAATCGCACATGCAAGATTTAGCAAAAGTTGTTGACAACAATTATAAAACTTCTGAACGTGGTGTAAAAGGTTCCTCATCATTATTACTTTTACATTACTTTGATATTGTTTGGTCACTACCTCCGGACTACATGCATGGCGTTTTACTAGGTAATTTATAAGCATAGTAACTTTGCTTTATTCATTTTATTTTGTATTAACTAGGAGTTACCCGACAATTATGTGACTTATGGACAACATATTCTCCTACAAGCAAAAACACTTACTATATTGGTGTTCCAACAACAATAAAAAAAATCAATAAAAGGCTATTATCAATAAAACCTACTCAAAATATACATAGGCTGCCAAGAACATTTAACGAAAAATCAAAGCGAATGGAAGTCTTGGTGTCTTTATTACGCGTTACCTTGTTTAAGTGGAATTTTAGGGACAACGTATCTAAATCATTTTGCTTTGTTAGTAAAAGGCATTTTTATTTTACTTCAAGAACGAATTACCTCAGATGAGTTGCTTCTTGCCGAAAATATTATACAAAAATTTGTTAAAGAAGTGGAAAAACTTTATGGTATTGCTGCTATGACTTTTAATATGCATAGTTTACTGCACCTAGCAGTATCTGTAAGAAAAACTGGACCGCTGTGGACAAGTAGTGCTTTCCCATATGAATCTGGCATTTATAAAATAAAGCAACAAATAAAAGGACCAGTTGGTGTAGAAAAACAGATTACAAAGAAAATGTTAACAATCAATACATTTTTACTTCATCTTGATAAAACTTCATATGAAATAAATGAAAAATGTGTTGCTTTTTGCACAAGTATATTTCATTATAACAAAAATCTTTCTTCTGTAAATACAACACCAGATATTTGTGTGCCTCTGCTGTTTTTTTCTACAACAAAAAAATAATGTTGAAATAAAACCAAACTTTTCTTATGAAATGTAAACTACTACTAATTTAGGTTATTACTTTTATTGCAGTGATGATCGATATAGTGGCATTTGTCAATTGTGAATCTTCTTCCCCTTCCGTTTCAGTGACAGAATCAAGCATCTCCGAAAAACGAGAAGGAGGCAAGCGTATTCTTTTCGATTCTGCTTCATGAAGTACACCATTTTCAGTATCTATTAAAATATTACTTAAACCAGCAATAGTAGTTTTTTTAATGAGTTCTTGTGTAAATTGGGCGCTTTGTAGCACGGGTGGGCCATTATAAAACGCGAGTGGAACGAGCGTTTTAAAGCCCACGAGTGCAACAAAAAGCCCATTTACATAAGAACGAATTAAAAACAACATTTTTTAGTTCGATACCAGACCTTAAAACGTTCAAAATTGGTTAAAAACTATAAAAGTAGTTTGACGTTTTGTTTGACGTTTCATTATTACATGGCAATATCCCGATCACACAGGACAAATTTCTCGAATTGAAAGTAGGTATAGAGAGAACTAAAAAAAATATTTTTAACAACAGCTTACCACCGACACAAATAATATTTGCACGATAATATTGTTTATCATCGGCAAATAATACTTTGTATTTTTTTTGATAATTTATGTCATCTGGATTGAATTTTTTAATGTCGGAAGCCTTGACTACACGTTTTAAACCATCTTCTACAAATCTAACATATGCGAAAGCCAGTATCCTAGAAAGAGAAATATTCATGCAATACATAAGTAAAACTAAAACTAGTTGAAATCCCTGGATTACAAAACGAACTTCGAATACCGCAGTAACGAAAGTAAGTATAAAAAAATCTGGCCTTATCAAAAAGACAAAATTTGATAATTTCGAAATTTCGACTTTAAAGTCGAATATTTCGAAAAGTATTTGAGATATCGAAAAATTGGGACCAGATCTTGAATCGGCATAAAATTTCACATAAGATACATATCTTAACTCGGTTGTAGACAATACGCATCTCTTGCAACGCACGGACGCACGGACGGAATATTGATTCCAGTAACGAACGAAGTTCGTTGATTACAAAAAATCATTAGTTACTTACCTTAATTAGCAAACTAATCAAATCGAACTTAACAGAACACAAAACAAACCGTTAAAACAATACTCAAAACGAAAAACACACTTGTTAGGATGACAAATTGAGGTTATGGGCGGTTATCGGTTACGCATCCTTTTTTTCACAATCGTAATACAGGAACGGTCAAAAATAGCGGGATGTTTGAATAAAATGAAACTCACTTACCCAGATTATGAATCCCTTTTTGTAACTATTACTAAACTATATCCATCTACAAAACATTTCGTTTCTACATAAATACAATTTTAACGCGATTTAAATAAGCATGCGCCATATATTTTTCTATACCTATGCGAAATTTCTTATTAAATATATTTTATGCGCAATACGCTCATTGAAACTAATAAACTTGAATAAAATGAACGGAAATTCTTTTATCAGCTTGAAATGGTTTCAACCAGTCTTTTGAAAGTATGCACAGTCATCAATAGAGACTTATAAAACCGTATTCATCATTATTACAATTCGGATTTCCAGGCAAAAACGAATTCATTTTAAAATCATGACGGATAGACACTAATAGAACTTATAGAAACTAATTTAAACTAATAGAAATTCGTATAAGTTTCAATGTGATTTTATAAGTTATTTTCAACAGGGGTGGGAGAGTTGTAGATAGTGTCCGACCGAAGGTCGATTTCTGGCCGAAGCCGAAGCCGAAGCCGATTAATCGGCTTTTGCAACAACCTTCGGCCGAAGCCGAAGCCGAAGCCGAAGGTTTAATAACCCCAAGAAATTCAGTTCAAGATTGACTAGAAGTAAAGAATTAATGATGAAGTTCATAGTTTTTAAGTTTTTAATGCTAAACAATGCTGAATAACTAATGTGCACTGTAAATAATAATTACTATCACATAAAAAAAATTAATATTAATAATAATTAGTAATCAAAGTTAAATAGTCGTACGTACCAAAGTACTTAACCAAATGCGTGTGCTAACTGCTAATTTGTTTTGTTTTGACCGGCGATGCAGGGTGATCCCGGTCAATCCCCGCCCTCCGCGCAACCACTTCTTCATCGCAATCCCGCGCATTTCGATATAGTTCGTTGATTTTCGGTATTTGCTAGAAACCTTCGGCTTCGGCCAAAACTTCGGCCTATTTTAGCCGAAGCCGAAGGTTTGGCCGAAGGTGGTATTTTTCGCCGAAGGTGGCCGAAGCCGAAGCCGAAGCCGAAGCTTCGGTCGGACACTAGTTGTAGATCAGTTTAAGTAGTGTGTAAAGAGCACGTCAATCCAGTACGATAATCGCTCTACTCTTTAACAATTCTTACGTATACTTGTGCTAATAATAAATACTTTAGTAAATCAACGACTTTTTTTCTTATCTCGAAGGGATCAACGATTATATCATCAATGGTTTTGTTAAGGTTTTTTTTTAAAAGGAAAAGTAAAGATTAATTGTTGTGTTCTCTTTGGTATCCGTCATTCGCCGATTGTCAGTTACTTATATGGATTATTTACGCACAAGATATTTATTACATTTGAAAAATAATGAAGCGGTGACAGGTTGCGTTATAGTAGCTACAAATTTTGAAAATTTCAAAGCGATTCCCCTACTAGTTAATGTGATGGAAACAGTGACGAAAGCCGATTTTGATTCATTACAAAAATATTACATTTTCGTCACTTAAAAAAATCTGTTTTATTAATTTAAGTTCCGACTATGCGTTACCGATAGGAGGCTTTAAAATTCTCTAAAAGACGGTGTGCGTCTCATTTAGTTATAACGGAATTTTTTTTCTCATTTTAATCCCTCTTGTTTTAGTGCAAAATTTCTGTCGACAATTTCAATACAAATCGGTAGTGAGGTTTGATCATTAGGATCACATGAATTGAAAGATACGACAAAAGTATCAGGAGAGATGTTGATGAGTTGTAGACGGTAGCGCTATCTAATGTAACTAAAATTTAAAGCAGTTGATTCTTCAATTGCTAGATGTCAGTACAATATCAAAAATTTTTAAAACATAGAATATATAATACCACAGAATATTATTATATACAGTGAATAATAAAAATGTTAAATAATACTGTTACTGTTATATGTATTTAGTTATTTATTATACAAAGGGGAACAGCAAGCCTTTTTAGGGCGAGCGCTATTTTATTTTTCCCTTGTGTAAAACCTAGAACACAATATTTGGCACCAATATTAGTGTGGTTAGGAATAAATAAACAAGGATTGATGTTCGTTTATCGTTATACAGTTTGATTTGATCGATAAAAATGACTAATGAGTGAGGTAGGTAAGGGTAATTGCTGGGGTTCCTGTGCGGTTAGTTTATAAAACAGAGTTTGTCTCAATCATGATAATATACTCAAGTTGAATTTATTCACGTATTTTAGGTTAACACAAATCGGGGATAAGTGCGTTCTATCTGCAATGAACATGTTGGTATTACAACAATGGAGTGTAGAAGTTGTGTGTATGTATGTCAGGGTTCAAAAATATATGGATTTTTGATAACACGGTATGTCCACATGATCCACATTGGACAATGCAGATGACCAAGAAGAAAGGAGTATAATTATATTTGGAGCTTTCTATTTTATTACCGCTTGTACAGATCTGAGCAAGAAGGCATTGTGTCTGTGAACTGTGCATTTACATGTAGACCTGCTTATTGTGCACAGCTTTACAATATTAATGCAATGAGATTTATTCTTGTAATTGGATTTGTCATTTTAGACAAAACTCAAAAAACTGTTGCAGAATATAAATAAACTCCGAAGTAGAAGGTAAGTGACGACCGGGACAGATAGTTTTTGTCGTAACACTATTTGTTTATAGACTTAAGTCAGCAACAAAGCACTGCACGTGTAGTAGAAACTGCAGCAGAAGTTTAGCCCGCACAAGCAGAACCACTCATAGACAAAGAAGCAACGGACTGAAGTATATCATAAATGTTGGCATGAACTGAAATCCTTTTGTTGTTCTCTTTTTATAATAAATAAATGAGATTGTGCTCTTTATAATTATATTGTTAAAGTTACAGTGCAATAAAATATGATTTTGACTAACCGTATGAGTGTATAAAACGAAAAGGTAGCACAAGAAGGACAACAAAATAAACAATTAATATCTTATTTCTTTTGTAAAAACTTTTGCATCTAATTCTCTCGATTTTATGGGTACTCTGTCCAATCTGATGCAATCAGCTCTCAGAGTAACCGAAGAATGGTGCAAGGAACACTCCCTGTCTATAAACCCGACAAAAACAGAGGTAGTTCTCTTCACAAGGAAAAGGAAGATAGAGGCCCTTCGAGATCCTCTACTCTTCCGAAAACATCTCCAGTTTTCAGGGTCAGTGAAGTATCTAGGTATTACACTTGACAATAAACCGAACTGGAGTAAGTACATCCAACTTAAAGCGGAGAAAGGTAACAGAGCTTTCTGGCAATGTCACCACGCTATCAGAAGACTTTGGGGCCCATCCCCAAAGGCTATCATGTGGTTGTACACCGCCGTGATAAGACCCATGTTCTGTTATGGAGCAATTGTCTGGTGGCCTAGAACCAGACTATCCACAACCAAAGCACTGTTCAACCATGTGTAAAGACTTGCGTGCACGGGCGCAATATGAACAACCCCTACAGCCGTCATGGAATCCATCCTGGATCTCCACGTGAGAGAGCAGGCCACTCTGGCAAGCGTCTGAGAAATAAGGGGTTGTTGAACAGAAAAGGCACTGAGGTGGGTCACTCTCGAATTCTGGGCGAGGCAGTCAAGCGACTACCTCTATACTAGAAGGACGATCTGACTCACTCATACCTGGATTTATACTAGGGAAAAACTACCACATCTTCTTTAATGTGAAAATGGCATCCCAACCAGACATAATCATAATCATTTTGTTATTGTGCTTAAAATACATATATAAATATTTTTGCACTTGTCAGATTATTTCAAATACATATTATAGATATGGGGCAGTGAAACGAAACATTTCGCCCATCTAAAATATACAAATAAACATATATATAAACATAAGACCGACATTTTAAACATTGAAACATTTTAAACACATAATAAGATAAGAATAATATTATGGTTTGTGCTGATATAGTGCCTGAATGACCAGACTAGAGTAAAAAAGGAGTATTTAAATAATCGTCTATTGAATAAAAGCAATGTCTTAACAAATGTTTTTTTACAAAGTTTTTATATAAACGCCGCGGCGATTCCCTGACCTGAGGGGGAAGTATGTTATACAGTTTCATTGCAATAACGTTATTTTTCGACTGTGGGGTTCTCAGGTCCTTTGCACGTCTAGTGTTATATAGTTGTGGTTACTACCATTTGTCACGCTAAGTTTTTACGGATTTCCAAAAGATTACAGTAGATGAATATGGAAGGAAGAAGTATGATTTGGAGATTTTGAAATATTACTTGACCCGGGTCTCTGAAGTGAGCGTTGCCTAAAAACTTAACCACTTTTTTTTGCAGCGAAAAAATTTTTTTGGATTTAGAAGAGTTACCCCATAAGTTAACACCATACCTAAGGTGTGAATGAAATAAAGCAAAATAACATGATTTGAGAGTGGTTGGGTTGATACAAGTTTTTAGGTTTCTAAGAACAAACGTGGCTTTTGATAATTTGTTAATGAGGCAGTTCACATGATTGTGCCAGGTAAGTCTGGTCGTCTACAAAAATACCGAGGACCTTAGCGCTCTTGCCTGAAGTGATCTTAGGGTTAGAAGAAAAAGTAATTATAGTTGTGTTTTATTTTTATTTAGTTGTAAGTTATTGCAAGCAAACCAATTGTGAGCAAGTTGTAACGCGTTATGACTTATGGTATTTAGAATGTTATGGTCTTTGTCGGTGACGATAACTGATGTATCGTCGGCGTATGCCACGCAATCTTCACAGATGGATCTAAAACAATGGAAGGAACAGGCACCGAAATTTATTTCAAATAACTGAACTTCCATATCAGTCAACCACTAGGCAAAATCTCGACTGTCTTTCAGGCAGAACTAGCAGGTATTACGCTAAGTGCAAAAACAATTCTTATGCACAGCATAAAGAATAAAATCATCAGAATCTCCAGTGACAGCAGAGCGGCTTTGGAGGCACTAGATCAATACAAATTCACCTCTAGGCTGGTTTCCAAGTGTTACCAGGTACTAGAGCAAGTAACTATAACAGTAATAGCCTTGAACTTGTATGGGTTAAAGGGCATGCCGGAATAATAGGCAATGAAAAAGCCGATAAGTTAGCCCGACTGGCCTCAAAACAACCGTTTTATGGTCCAGAGCCGGCTCTATCCACTTACAGTATCAACTGTAATGTAAACAACCTCTAATAACCCAAGACACCCAAGCCCAACACAGGACTAGGTGGAACTTGATGTTAGACTGCCGCCACACGAGAGAGGCCTTCAGAAGACCATCTATCGTAGCCTGGCGCGCTTTTGTACCGGGTTATCCAGAGGAAACCTGCGGCTACTTGTAGGTAAGTATACTTTCTGGACACTGTAAACTTAACAAGCACATGCACTGCATGGGCCTGGTAGACTCACCATCCTGTAGGGTATGCTACACAGACGATGAGACGGCGCAACACATACTGTGTTAGTGTCCCGTACTTGTCGAATTAAGACGATCCATGTTGGGTTGGGAGAATCCTGGCCGGACATGGCTAAGATTAGAGCCACTTCCCCGTCCAGCATCCTCAGGTTTATCTCACGTGTGGGATGTCTTGAATGATGTTGCGGATGCAAACGACTCTAATCAGGGAGGTAACACCAAGGGCCCAAATAGATGACGTAGGTGCCCGTGGGCTTTCCCACCCTCCCATCGAAATCCAGAATCTAGAATCCGGATCTCTCGATTTTATTCCAATATTTCGAGGTATTTTGATCACCTTCAGTAGTTGCCTTCATGTCGAAGTTAGCAATAGGTAGAAACGTGATTTGCCGATTATTGTCAATTACTTATATGAATTATTTACACACAAGATGTTTTATTACATTTCAAAAATAATTAATCTGTGACAAGCTGAGTTATAGTGGCTACAAATTTTGAAAATTTGAAAGTGATTCTTCTATTAGTTAATATGATGGAAACAGTCGCAGCTAAAGAAATGCGGATTTTGATCCCTCACAAAAATATTACATTTTTGTCATTTACAAAAATTTGAGTTTCGATTATGCCTGACCGATAGGACTTAAAATTCTCTAAAAGATGGTGCGCATATCATTTAGTTATTAATTAGTTATAACGGGATTTTTTTTTTATCATTTTGATTCGTATTATCACAGGTATTATGTTGTAGCATTGATTATATAGAAGTATATAATCAATGGTTGTAGCAAAGTATACTGTATACTTTGGTTGTAGTCACAGTGCAAAATTTCTGTCGACAATTTCAACCAAATCGGTAGTGAGGTTTGATCATTAGGATCACATGAATTGGAAGATACGACAAAAATAATAAAAATATTAGGAGAGATGTTGGTGAGTTGTAGACGGTAGCGCTATCTGCTGTAGAAAATGTAACTAAAATTTAAAGCAGTTGATTCTTCAATTACTAGATGTCAGAACGATTGATCAAAAATTTTCAAAACATTATTTCGTAAGGGCGTTTTCTTTTGAATGAGTATGATAAGTGATAAGGCGTCTTATTAAACGTGTTTCTTAACTATTTTTTCTATTGAGAAATGATTTTAGTCATTTTACAAAATTATTAAAACCTTCGAATATATAACAAAAGGAAGGAACATGTATATGGCTATGGCAAAATGAGGAACATTAATAGCCATACTGTGACGTATTCCGTCGAGTCATTGGTGTACTGTTAAGCAGGGTCGTAAATCCAACATTTGTATGTTTACGCGCCTGCTGTAAACAAAATAAAATGCATAATTTTTTTTTAAATTTTATTGCCCTTTAAACAAAATTAGTTTGGTATGCATATTTCTAATTTTTTGCACATTCTCTATGTTCTTAACCGTATAATGAATTCTACGCTACTGGTAATTTTTTTATTTTAAATCGACAAACTGCACGCTACACCCGTTTGACCAATCACAAATGGTTTACTGTTACGTCACTGTGACGTAAAGCCTGCGTAACTTCCGTTACATTGTACCATCTACTAAACTATAGGGATATTCCTTCCTTTTGTTATATGTTCGAAGATTAAAACGTTAAAATCTTAGGTTAAAATTAATATCTAGGGAATTTTGGGATAGTAAGTTTATAACAGGGGAAAAGTTGGTAGTACAATTCAACAAAATATCAATTTAAATAAAACCTTAACACAAGAATAAAACTTAATTTAATTTTTATTGCAATTTCTTATTGTTAGATACAACAATATGAAAACGTTAATATTCTTGAATTGGAGTTTGGACTACAGAAAATAATGTAAAATCAATTAGCGAATAGTGGTGGCGATCTTACAATTACACGTCACGGAGGTTGGAAGTGATGTAGAAGCTTCTATAAACAAGAAAACATTTAGGAATCTTATCAGAAAAATTTTTAATTACAGGTTCAGCAGAGCATGATGAGTTGTTGAAAATGCATTTGGCATTTTAGCATTCTTCTTACGATGATTAATTTAAATGTGGATAAAGTTCAAGAAATTAACGAGGTTTAAAGGATTATGATAAGAATACAACTTGGGGACTTAACGAACAAGGCGGCAAGAGAAGAGATGATGCGCAAGATATACGAAAGGGATTTTTCAAATATTTTAACGGTGTTGGAAGTGTATCATCGCAATATGATAATAATTACAGTTGTTATAGTTTGTATAATAAAATTACAAAAAATAATACTAATTTATTGTATCCCGGTATTCCAGATACTCCTCTTGCGTATCAAAAATTAAATTCCTTATCTTTCTTATTGATCTTTACGAAATACGGTCATTTTTTATTAATCGTAACTCTTCAGCTACAGACCTGTAATATCAACCAAATAAGTTGTTTTAAAATATCAGGTGTGAAACTTACAAACAAAAAAGCATGAGGTACTTCCCAATTGCCTCCGCCATTTTTATTAGCAACAGATGTTAGAAGCGTCTGCAATAAGTCCTCCCAATGAATCGTCGCTCTGATTACTAGCAGAGCGTTTCCTATTACTTTTATGTGCTGCTGGTTCAGTTGGCACACTTCCCACTGATGTGGCTGGAGAAGGAACAATATTTTGCGATATTCTTGCAGTGTTCCTTCAAATATAAGGGTTTCGTCCACGAGTTCATTCCTTAAAGGGAGACAATTAATATTATTTTACACGCTTTGCATTTTACACACCTGCATCGTATAAACGTTGTTCCCAAACGAAGTGTCGTTTAAAAAATCGAGTAAATCACAGCACCAAATGGTTGGTCGGCATCACTCAACTTGGATGCTTTAGTTTTCTTCATTTCACCCAAGTATTGAATTTTAAGCCCATTTATTTTCTTTTTCACATCGTCTATGATCGCAGTAACCCACTCGTTTCCCTTTAAACTTTCAATGATGCATTAAATTACTTCGTATTTTTTAATTTTGTTTTTGTAATCTACAGAGCTTACTAAATACAAGCACCGATATTTCTCATATTCGTTAATTAAATTACCAACTACCTCTTTAATTCACATTTCGCAATAAAAACCTTGGCGTGAACACAAGACTTATAATTTAAAATATACACTATACAGTTATTTTCTTGGAAAACAAATTAGGTTAATGGACTAAACTGTCTTGAAGTTAGATACTTTAGAATTGTTGCCAACATAAACAAATTTAATGTCAATATTGACAACACGAGACAGAATCTAAAAATTTTATAACGTTTCAATATTTTCATAAGATGACTAAAATCATTTCTCGATAGAAAAAATAGTTAGGCGGCAGTCGCACAGACTTTGGTCGCCGACCAAAGACGACCGACCAAAGTTAGATGCATTTAGTGATGACGTAGGAGGGTAGGGATTTGAATTGTCAGCGATCCAAACAACTTGTTTAGCAACCACGATATAAATACTAAAGATAGGATGTTGCGCATTGTGGGCGGTCCGCAAATGTGACGCGTGACGTCACCTGTAGAGTGAATTACATTTGCGGAATACGCATTTGATGTGTTTTTCGTCTGTACCGCGTTTATTTTTCGAGATACAAAAAATTTCATAAGATCAAATATGCTCCTTATGATGTCTTTTATATGTTAAAAATAATAGGGTGAGCTACCCTAAAACAGAAATCAATTTGCAAAATCTCGTCAACGATTGATTTCGTTGTTACCGAAGTGTTTAGGTAAATAGCTATTTATATACCTAACTAGTTGCAAAATGAACGTGTTTCTTGCACTAGATGTGAAGTTTGGATAGTTTTCAGTGACAAAATAAAAATTAGTTCACTTGTCAAAATTATGACATTTCGTAACTGAATTACAAAAAATGAATTCTAATATCCAATTGTTAAATAATGTTTGAATAAAGGTTTTGAATTTGTTGGTACCTAATATTTTATTTGACGTTACAAAGTACAGTAAGTTGTCAGATCAATAATCAAAAAATTGTCATTTCACGTTTTTTAAATTGGTGATGTTGCCGTGGCCACTTCAAAACACGCGCATTTTTGAAAGTGCGATTTAAACAGGCCGAGGCGTAGTTTAAAAAGGTGAAATAAAAAAAGGTAACGTAGGGCACCAATAAAAAAAGGTAAAGTAGGGAACCAATAAAAAAAATATTAACCCGAAAAATACTTGTATAAAGCAGCATATTTACATCTGATGGTGTTTGCGCCGCGACGACACAAAAACGGTGCCAGATAGAGGAAAATTGCATATGAACAAATTTGTAGAACACAAAATTTACTAAAGAAAAGTCCGCGGGAGGGTGTAATTATCTCCATTAGTTTGGGAAAAAACGGTGTGGACAGTTGCGCGAATAAGGTTTGCATCACTTTGGACGCCTGTAACTCTTAAACTATCGAAGATCGTGACACCCTCTCGCGGACTTTTCTTTAGTAAATTTTCTGCTCTACAAATTTGTTCATATGCAATTTTCCTCTATCTAGCACCGTTTTTGTGCCGTCGCGGCGCAAACACCATCAGATGTAATTATGCTACTTTATACAAGTATTTTTCGGGTTAACTGAGAGAGATTGAGCTGCCCTATTATTTTTAACATATAAAAGACATCATAGGGAGCATATTCGATCTTATGAAATTTTTTGTATCTCGAAAAATAAACTCGGTACAGACGAAAAACACATCAAATGAGTATTCCGCAAATGTAATTCACTCTACAAGTGACGTCATGCGTACGGTCTGACGAAATCTGAACATCGGAGCATCCGGCCCTGTTTAGCAACCGTTACTATCCTCGAAATACGCGAAATTGATCTGTATGTGTAGTGTACCTAAATATTATAAAGTTTTATTGGTAACCTGGAAAAATTAAGTAAAATTTTACAATTGTTGAACATTTGTAGCGGTTACGGTGTTTTTCCAACTGAAATATAAAAATGGCACAGAAGCATGTCTTAAAAGTGTCGTCTTTAAATTCCTATTTTAAAGACGAATTAAAATTAGTAGAAAAGGGCGAAAATGCAATGGAGTCTGGTCATGTCTTAAACATGGTTTACAATGAAACTTTAAGAGTGATTAAAGGTTCAGTTCATGCTAGCATGAAGGATAAATTATATAAAGTTGAGGTAAGTACCTAAGCTAAATACCAATTTTGCATGACATCATTTTGAAAAATGTAACTTCATATTTTATTAAAAATATATCTACCTACAGATCTTTTTGGATGAAGATAATACCATCAGCCATTCAAGTTGCACGTGTCCTCGCGGGCAGCTGTCATGTCACCACGTAGCAGCTTTGGGGTTGTTTGCTCATTATAATTTATCGGTAACTGATCAATCATGTGGTTGGTCAGCACCAAAAGTTAATAAAAATAATGAGCAAATGGTACAAACAATTGACCAAATGTATCCTTCAAAGGAGTATCGAGCTTCAAAGAGAAAGGTGACCGAACAAGAAATAAACAACCTTCAAGAAGAATTGGCTTCTTTTGGTGGTGCTGTAGGGTTTACCTGGCTATTAGCACCAAATGTTCCCTCAAAAAATAAAGATATTGCAGTGAATATTGCCGGCCTAATTTTTTCTTCTGCATTTCAAAATAATCAACAGAAATGTGATTATTTTCAAAATAAAGTAAAATTATCAGAAGAAAAAATTTTGCAGATTTTTGAATTGACGACGGGGCAATCAAAAAACCCGCTTTGGTTGACTGTTAAAAAATTTCGCTTAACAGCAAGCAATTTTGGAGCAGTGCTAAATGCATGCCGAAGAAATAGTTATCCTCCTTCGCTTTACAAACGATTAACAGGTATAAGTGACAATTTATGTCTGGAATATGCTTTTTGACCTTTACATAATTTATAGGAACATATAATTTAGACGGGGTAAAATCAGTTCAGTGGGGATGTGACAATGAAGGTTCTGCCACGTTGGCATTTACAGCAGCTTTGGGGATGGCCGTCAATCCTGCAGGATTATACCTTCATCCATGTGGATACCTTGGTGCTAGCCCTGATGGTCTGGTAGGAAATGATGCCTTGATTGAAATCAAATGTCCTTTTAAATACAGGAACTGCGATTTAATGGAGGCACTTTCTAATGACAGAAAGTATATTTGCATATACATACAACAATCAAGAAAAGAAGTTTGTAGTCAATGAACAACATGACTACTTTCAGCAAATACAAGGTCAGCTGCATATCTTGAATAAAAAAAAATGTTATCTTGTTGTCTGGACACCTAATACTGCTGTTGTGTTAGAGGTATTAAGAAATGAAGAATGGGCAAAAAATATAGCAGTATTACAAAATTTTTACTTAAATAGATTTTTAGAACACTTACTAAACATAGAAATGTAACAAACAATACAATTCCAATTTGTAAATAGTTATAATTCATTTAATTACTTTAGCATTAATTATTAGCAAGTAATATTGTATTTAAATTTTTAATCTGTATAAACTGGCTTACTTAGAATGACAATCTCAACTGTAACAAACCCTGTCCATATATTTTTGTATACTTTGAGAGCACAGGAAGTGAACGCTACAATTTTCTATTGTATCCACACTAGTTTTATTAATGGTTTGGTTAATGATAACATTTACAAACTGTCAGCCTTGTTAACATGACTACACCTTCCAATTACAATTAAACCCGATTATTATTACTTCGTAGTACATATAAGTTTAAAATTCATAAAACAAACTTTTGTAGTAAACTTTAAAAATTAAGTTTTGATAAATAGAAATTGAAAAGACCTATTGGTTTTCCTTTACATAAGCAAAATATCAGATGTCTTCACTTTTATCCTGGTAGTATGTTTCAACTTCTTTTATTAAGGGAAACTGGAAATTTGTCAATCCACCACAAACTTGCCATATTTTCGTTGCTAATGGCATAAGATTTTGTGGAATAAGGTGCAAAATTTTATATGCTTTGCAACGACGTATTGCTCGCTCAACATGAATCCTTGCACGAGCAATATTTCTTGTTTGGATAATTTGGTGGGGTGTGAACTGTGGCTGACATAAAAATGGAGGTATATTTAGTGAAACACCAGCGGGCAAAATATCTGTAATTAAAAAACCCTTGTCGGCAAGTATAAGGTCCCCAGGTTCAAAAATGTTGAGTATTCCGCTGTGTTGGACAACTTTCTTATCTGATGTTGAGCCTGGATATAGTGGGCTTATATATGTGATAACTCCATTTGGAGCTACTCCAACAAGCCCTTTCAATGTATTACGGTGTTTGTAATGGCTATATGTATCCTTTTTATTTTTTAAGGAATGTGGGATTTCCGAATAAATTTCCGTGCAGTCAATTACCATTCGTGCATTGGGAAATACCGAGAAGCAATTTGGAAGGCATGCTTCATTTTTATGTCTGGATGGTACAGATTTCATCAGTGTGCAACATATAATTTCATGCAACAAATGCAACCACGTTACAAATATATTCGTCACTGTAGCACTACTACAATTAAAACGTAACGCTAAATCCTTATGCGGGGGATTCTGCCTTAACTTTAATAACGTTAAAAAGAGTTGATCAATATCACTTACACATGTCACATTCCAACCTAAATAATAGTTTTTGTCTATGTTCTTTAATAAATTAAACACGCTTAAAAATATTTTCTTATTTGGCAATCCAGTGTATAGCACTACTAGGTCATCTTTATCTTCGATGTGCTTAAACGAAAATGACATTTCTAAATGGTTCAGTTGTGATGTTAATTGAACAACTTCCTTTTGTAACAACATATTTTCTGCTTCGGCAAGTACGCTACTGCTTGTAGAAGGTACAGAAACCAAAACAGTTTCTTCCTCAATCTCCGTTGTAACATTTGTTTCATTGTTCCCTGCTGTAACTGAACTTGTAATTTTGATTTGTCTGTAACATGAAATTACACATAGGTACAAGTACAACAAATAATCATTATTAACATTACTTAGGGTTGCCCTTTGGTGGAGAATGAAATACCAATCTTTTTTTTACATTATGTAAAAACAATGTGGGTCCATTCTGTTTTACTCCATCTTTAAAGTGGCAACTACAAATTCTTGAACCATCATTGGGGTCTCTGTCTGCACGCCTACAAATATAATAGTTTCAGAAAATGGTTTAAACAGTGCAAAAAGCAAGTAATTCTAAACATTACAACCTAACCTAACACTTACCGTATTAATTTGATCCACCGCTTCCGTTCTTTAACATTTTTCGGGAAGGTGAAAAACTTACACATATGTTTTTCGCTGTAATGTTTACATTCAGGTGCAAAACACATCATTTTTTATTGAAATAAAGAAAGATTTATTAAGAAAGAAACACACGAGCTGTAAACGTTGTGATTGCAACTGCGTACTACTTTATGCAACTTCGAAATAGAGCTCAAAATCGGTCGTTAGGTTTTTGCATGTGTTTCTAGCCAAATTGTTTGGATCGCTTTACCGTTGCTAAGGGAACAGCTACGTCACACTAAACGGGTCTATACCACAGATTACACAGTGTAATCTGTGTCTATACCACGTTGTTAGATAGAGCACGTCTTACAAGAACGACCGTCCACGATCGTCCACAAGCAACCACGACCGTACGGTTTGAAATTTCAACCCGGCTTTAAACTTTTGGTCGACGATTAACGGTCGGTGACTCATAACATTTGAAATTTTTTTACTAACCTAATATAATTATTTATTTTAAAGTATTTTATTATTGTTAAGTATGGATGGGTGGACAGTCCAGGAAGTGGATGAATGAAGTTGTTTAATTTGCTTAATTTGTTTAATTTACTGTGGGTAACATAAATATCGATTTTATTTATGGTGGGTATGTAGAAACCTGCAGAATTATTATCGACTTTAGCGCGACATTTAAAAATCGGTTGGTCTTGCAGGGTCTTCCCTGTGCGACGGTTGTTTAATTTTTGGTCGGTCGAAGTTGGACGGTTGCGGATGGCCATGGTTGGTCGTCTCTCTGTGCGACTGCCGCCTTAAGAAACACGTTTAATAAATTAGACGCCCTATCACCACTGATCTGTATCTAAAAGGTCAGTGCCTATCTCGCCCCCTACGAAATAACATTCTGTGGTATTACATATTCTTTGTTTTGAAAATTTTTGATATTGTACCGACATCTAGCAATTGAAGAATCAACTGCTTTAAATTTTAGTTACATTTTCTACAGCAGATAGCGCTACCGTCTACAACTCACTACAGTGACTCTATTACAAATAGTGACGACAAGCGTGATATCGATTCTTATTGGTCGTGGTATATTTTGCCTCATAATGGCGGCCTCGGCCTGACTCAAGATCAGTATACTGGCCTGACTGTGTTTACCATATACGTATAAAGAAATATACCGCTGACTACCTATCTTCCTAATGAGCGGAAACCGTAGACAACAAAGTGAGAGGTTTGACTGCACCGTAATTTTTTAGGCATTAATACGCAGGCGCACCACTACTTCGTTAATCTTCGAAGCGTACATCTTCGCGCCACTTTTACATCGCGCATTTAAATTTAATGGGTGGTTGATTAAAAATTTAATGAATTTAAACAAAATTTTAATTGATAATAATTTAATTAAATATTTACCAAACCACAAATTTAATAGTAACAATCCAATAATAAACAAGTCAATTCGAAAACTTAATAAGAAAAACGTAAAATTAATAATCTTTATTTTCCCATTAGAGGTCAATGTTATAAATACCAAAGTGATAAATCATAAATACGATGTAAACCAAACGTTCGCGTATGCGCATAGTTAGTAAAATACATGACGGATGCACTGTAGTGTTTGTTACGAGGTCAAGCCAAGCATCAGCGGTATACTTGTTTATACGTATATGGTGTTTACCCTTGATCAGCGTGTAATTTTTATTTGAATATGGCACGTTGCTAGGATACCACCGTTGAGTCCATAGAAACCCGCCCAAAATTTTGCCTCCTAATGGCGGATGGGTGGAGCTAATCGCTGCTTGTCGTCACTGTTTGTAATAGAGTCACTGTACAACTCACCAACATCTCTCCTGACATTTTTATTATTTTTGTCGTATCTTCCAATTCATGTGATCCTAATGATCAAACCTCACTACTGATTTGGTTGAAATTGTCGACAAAAATTTTTTGCACTTTCATTAAAACAAGACGACGGATTAAAATGAGAAAAAAAATTCCGTTATAACTAAACAACGTCTTTTAGAGAATTTTAAGGCCTATCGGTAACGCATAATCTTAATTTTTATTAATAAAAAAGAATTTATTTATGTAGGTAAAATGAGAAAAATGTAATATTTCAAAATCTACGTTTTTTAGGCATGACTCTCCATCAAATTAACTAATAGAAGTATCACTTTGAAATTTGGAGCCGCTATAACGGCCCCTTTCACAGTTTAATAATTAATTTTTCAAATGCAATAATTGGTTTGAGTGTAAATAATCCATATCAGCGCAGCTATCGGCAAATCGTGTACTTATAGAAAACTTCAGCATGACGGCATTTACTCGTAGTTACAAAAATACCTCGTCACATTGGATTAAAATGAAGAAAATGAATTGGAAAAGTTTTTAGAAAAAGAATTAGAATCACTATCGTTTATGGCTCACGAATCACTATAAAGTTGTAATTATTTGGACATCTTTGCCTATGACACTGGAACCTGGAACAGTGGAAGTGGAACGTAGTAGCCACTGTAATGCGAGTGTGCAGTGCATGGTTTGAAGATGGCTAGGAAGGGTAACGGCCTGGTCTGGATTTAATTCCTTTGGAATCCATCAAGCACTAACCTTCTGGTGTCCCACCTTGTGAACAAAGTGCAAGTGAGATACATCGAACAATGTAACTTAACGACGTTTGAAATTATGGTTGTGCTTTTGAAAGATCCTGGTCGTCAGAAAAGGGGATGATTAGAAACACTTGCCAATTAGCAAATTTCTTAGATTCCAAAATGCAAACAGAAGCAGACGTAGATGTTGTAAGTAATCAAAGGTTTATAATTATGATAATTAATTTATAATTCACTGCAGATATAATTTCTAGATGATTGTGGAAGAATGGCTGCTTCTAGAACTTTATCGAGGAAGGTCCACTCGATTGGTGGTCCACTAGCTCTTAACAAAGTGATTCTACATGAATTAGAGAGTGCATTTGGCTAATTCATTATATAATTATTGTAATAATTAAATTACCTTATATTTATTATTGTTACGCTTTGTAATTTTGCAAGGGTTAAATAAAGTTGAAATTTCAGCGTGTTGCTCAATTACAACCGTAAGTGTCTCATTTGTACGATAATGGAGGAAAGATGTCTGTGAAGAGACCCCCTATTTTGATCAATGAAAGGCGATATCTCTGAAACAGTGCGACTTTAAATAGAACGGTTTGGAATTATTTAATTGGCGTCTAATGATCTAAAGGGCGGAATCTTTAATTGGTCTAATTTCGAGAGTTGGATTTTTATCGAGAAAATATTCAAAGGAGTTAATCTCGCTTTTTTGGCAAAAAAGTAAAGAAAGTTTTTATTCTAAAAGTTTCTTTTTTATATGTTTTTGTCTTTTTTATGATGTAAACTCACACATCTTTATCTTTTTCAATCTCCAGTTAAAGTAGGAGTCTTCAACTACCTACCATAATACCACGTTAGGATTCAGGACCAACAAGTCGAATATAGCTGAAAATCTGAGAATCAGCTTGGGAAATTTATTATTCAAAAAAGCAAATTTTAGCCAACATAAAGTAGGAATAAGGTTCACTTTAAGTTTCAATAATAATAAATATTTTTTTAAAAATCTGTATTAACTATTTTATTCCCCGTAATTCGTAAAGTAGAATATTTTATAAAAATAGAGACACGATAATGTAAGTTTTATATTACCTACCATTAACCCTGACATTGTTTGAATTGGTTTTTATACTAAAAGCATATTGAATATTTAATGTAAAAATGTTCTATTGTTTGTATCGTCAGTATTGTTGCCAGGGTTTGTATTACAAAATGATGGTGTCGATATTACGTCCACTATTTGAACAATTCGTAAGTGGAGCTGAGTGCTTTTTTTCGTTTGAAGCACTCTATTTCCTTTTAAGACGAACATTAAGGTATGTTATTGATTATTGACTTTAGTAAAAGTACAAGTAGAAAACGTTTTAGTTTTCTTGTATTCGTGTTCGAGTGTAGTCGTGTTCATGATGAAGTGTGCAGTGATTAAAATTGTACTTTTTTTGATAATTAATGGAATTAGTTTAGCTACTGGTGATATCGGTAATCAACTGGCAATCACGGATGGACTGAGTACTAAAATTCAATCTTGTGTTGCAAAAGTTATTGAACATATTTTGGATCCAACCGAAAGTTTGGTTTTTGTGATTAGCTCTCACCCAGATTATATACCTAGTCGGTTGCCAAATCCAGTTACAATTGTGGATATGAGAGACCCTCTGCCAACTAATTACAAAAGGTATGAAGTGAATTATGTAATAGAGGCAGAGAGTGCGCTATTACTCCAGCGAGCAGTCAACACTCTGTGCTCATCTCAGTTATGGTACAAAAAGAGTAGTCCAAAGGGAAAAATCGTTTTCCTCATCAAAGAAGGACTAGATTTGCAAACGTTGTTTTTTCAAATGTGGCGAATCTTATGGATTCTCCACATTACAGTTGTTCTTTACGACGACACCTCCATAAATTGCCCAATAAATGTTATAACGAGCAACCCGCAAGCGGAAGGAAACAACTGTGCTGGATATCCGACGGTATTTTCCAATTTCAGTTGTGACAATATTTCTCTTGAATTTTTAAAACCAATAAGAAATTATAACGGTTGCCCTGTTTATGTTAGACCTAACAAAGTACCCTTTCTATTTGATTTGAACACAAAGGCAGATAGAATAATTTATAACTTGTTAGCTGATCTCAAACGTATATTAAATGTAACCCCTATATTTCTACCGGAAAAAAGTGATGAGAGGTACTATAAAGCCTACAATAGTAGAAACATTGTCATAGTTGAATATTTCTTTGGTAAAGACGTTCAATCTGAAAGCAGCATAATATTCTCAAGATCAGGACTTTTTTGGGGGGGGCCAAACCTTGTACGAGTATCTCCTTTAAAGACGGTTTTTTTACCATTTAAATATAATTTATGGATAGCAGTAATACTTATAACGATATTGATTGTCCTGGTAAAGTGGATCATTATGAAAGCCAACGGATATAACAATAATTATGTTAACCTCGCGTGTGCTTTTACTGACATAATTGGATTAACTTTCGGTGTGTGTGTGAACAGAATTCCAAACATTTGATCCTTAAAATTATTGCTGGCATTTTTCTTGGTCTACATGATTCATATTCATACTGCTTACACTTCGGATTTAGTCAACATTTTGACAGTGCCACGATATGAAGGTAGAATAAGAAACGTCGAAGAAGTTGCTGATAGCGGCTTTCCGATATTTATGTATGAATATTTGGCGCATTATTATTTTTCGAATGGTACCGCTGATGATAGACTTTTGGCGAAAATACATAAGTTAATTATCCCCACACCAATGGAAAGGAATCGTATGAACCTAACGAAGTTAGGCAAAGGTTTTGTCGTTGCTGACCAAGATCACGCAAACATACCAAATTCCCGAAGTATGGTAAATAGTTGGTATCTTGCTAATACAAAAATTAACGGATTTTTCACTAATGATATATCAGGCGAGATTAAAAGTTTGTTTATACTTCACTATGGTAGTTATTTTACTGAAAGCTTAAACGCAGTGATAACTCATTTGTGGGAATCTGGTACAAAAGAAGCGGATGCACATTTAAATCCGAATACGTATCATGTAACAATCAATAGGGAGCTTGAGTGTGTGACTGCATTTGCGATGAGCAAACGTTTAGAACAAAATATTGTTCGACCTTTACATTTAACAGATTTATTACCAATTTTTGTTATTTATCTTATATGTCTCTCTTTTTGTATCATCATTTTTGTAGCAGAAATATTCCTACATAAAATAGTTGGCATAGTTGCACGGCACAGTAATCGAGTAGTGCCTTTAAATGTTTGATTGTGTGCTGCACTACACGTTATTGTTTCTCTATGTATTTAACATTTTCACATGTGAGATAGCAAGTAGGTGAATATTGATTCTATATTATGTATTTATTGTCACAAACGTTTTGAGAACACATAATTAATTATAATTATACTGTTTTGTTTTAGATAATTTGTACTTTTGTCTGTAAACATGTAGGTACGGAGTTGTATTTAAAAATGTTTTACAATACCTATAATTATATTGCATGTAGTTGCATTGTTACTGTTGAGATATTTGTTAGTCTGAATTGTTTTATCTAGTGTGTGTAAAAATACTAGCAGTTGTTAATTTGTTATTTTTCAAGTCTGTAATAAATATTCACATATTATTATATTAATCATTATTCACATATTATAATCGTAGCTGATTATAGAATTAAAGCTGCCATATATTTATTTCAAGGAATAAATTCAACAGTTACTTGTTGAATTGAATTAAATCTCACTTGCACCGTTGCACCAAATTTTGTTATAATTTCTGAAAGTAAAATTATAAATTATAAAATAATCCTCTCCCTGATACATTCTTGCGCCATAATTAATTTATAATCAACACTTAAATAGTTTTTGTAAAAGGAACACAGTTTACAAATGAAATCCTATACTGCTTACAAATTTTATCGAACGTTAACCTAGTAATAAACTAATATTCATTTTGTGAAGTGAACTCGGTGAACTCCAGTAGAGTTCATTGCGTCAATTATAATGTGTGTTATAGGTGACGTTAAAAAATGGTAAGCTTTAAGACGTCATATTATATCGTCAGTAATAGGTTGAGTGACATTAACGATCAATGAGACTTGTAAAAGATGTCAAAAAGACGTAGCATTGTTGGGATCGTTCTATTTAATTTTTTTTCTTGGATCATAATTGTTTGAAGTTAGGGGATTGGCGTAAAATTGTAAAGAATACAATTAATTAGTTTCTGCGCCCTTCCTGCGGCGAAAGGATTTCATATTAAGCACTTTATCGGTTGACGAAGGACGTTAGAAGCCTATATTATCTAAGGGTAAGTACGAACCAATTACATTAGTTGTAAATTATGGAATATTATCTTACTTTGGCTTCAATTGAATTCAATTTAATTCCATCCAATATCATTCAAGTCAAGTTTTCAAGTTTCATCTTTTGAATTTCATTGATAAGATCCCATATAAATTTTCCATCATCTGGGAAATCTGGTGAAATCATCGCGAGTTGCCGATCTGGTAATCATCAACAACAAGGGTTAATTAATTAGTTTCATTAAAATTATTGGAGAACCATACTTACCATCCCCAATTGTGGTACGTATTGGTCTTTATAACAGTAAGGAAATCAACAAAAGGTCTTATTCATTATTTTCAATCATTGCGTCATAATTATTATTGGTTTAAATAAATATTTCATTTAATCTTTCATTAAAAACTCATTTCATTAAACATATCATTTTCTTGTACAAATTCATTTCATGGTTATGTTATTTTATCTGTCAACTGACATTTGACCTTATGATAATTTGTGATGAGTTTTTTTTATACAACTCAAATGTCATACTTTCTTAATATTACTTATACTTAATTATATTTGTTATATCATTGATTATACCTTAGATTATAGGATATTCTAAGGATTATACGTAGGTATAATCCAGTGAACTCTACATATAACTGAAAGGATAACGGTTACTGCAAATGTTTTCGTAACTTGCCCTCGACTGTTAGACAAGCACCGCTGCTGTGTAGTGGATTCCTATTTCTTTCTAACGTAGGTATTTGTATAAAGGTGCGAAGGCGTGGTTAATACTTAATAATGAGAAATAAACACAAAATATTAAAAATGTCACTCTTGTATATAATAATTATCGTACACTTATGTTATAATTATTGTCAATTTAAAAATTAATCATGAAATAAGCGTCTTAACCAAACATTATTTTTAATTAGGTTATTTGCAAGTTTAGTAAATTTTTTTTCAATTTTGCGGTCCGATAATACACAAGAACCGTTATTTTTGTTGTTTATTGTTACTAATAAAGCTCATATAAGGAAAGTTATAGGTTATAGGTTATTTTTGTTGTTTATTATTACCTACTTATTACAAATAATACGAATTTAAACAGTCACAGTTAGTTGCTAGTGAGCGAGTATTTGTCACCCTACCTATGCATTGTGTTCCTGCAATGACCGTCTCTTATCTCTTTAATTAGGTTAGCCTACTCACATGTTTATACTACCCATTTTTTCGATTCAATTTAGTATGTAAGGTATTGTAGTGTAAACCATGGTGTAAACATATTATATACGTGTGCTTATTCATTGAGTACTATTTTACTGTCACAGCGGAGATTGTCATCGTCAGACCCCTAAGATAAAACGACTTCCGAAGTTGGATCGTGTTAAAGATGATGCAATTTAAATATACGAATTCCAGAGTCAGTAGATTAACTGACTCTGACGAATTCGACGAATTCCAGAGTCAGTAGATTAATAGAACTCTGGACGAATTCATACCTACAACGCCACCTATGGAACAATAGCATGCACCTCTATAATTACAAAATTATTTTTTTTAAAAAACGGCTGTTTTCCGAGAAATTGTTTTTTCATTTTTTCTATAAGGGACCCATTTCCTATCATTCCTAAAATTGTTTCCCCCGAAATAAGATGGTCCCCTATGCTATACTGTTACCTGTAAATTTCGAATTATTTTCCTTATTTATTATTTCATATCATTTTTTTTTACATTAATAAACTTTATTTTCGTTATAACATACGCGCATATCGTTCTTGATTTTCTGCCACTATCACATTTATAGGCCCTTCAGGGTTTTCATTAGTTTGGAATCGACTATTGAATGATACAACTTCCAAAGGTATTAAACATTAATTATTAGATTCCTGGCGCCATTACATAATAAATTTTCATAAACCATCTTATGGCGTGCTTTAGGTTCCCGATCAATCCAACCCCTAGCCGCGAGCATTAATTATTTTCGTACCTTTAGGATATAACGGTGAAATTTTTCCCGTGATAGTGCGCTGACTCCAGTTCAGTTTGTGACCCTCAATCTTCCTTTTCCTTGTGAAGAGAACTACCCTCGATTTTGTCGGGGTTTATGGACAGGGAGGGTCTCTTACACTATTCTTCTCTGAGACCTGCTTGCATAAGACTGCACAGAGTAGCCACAAATTTGTCGGTCATTAGGACGGATAGATCATCCGCATAGCGCATAGCCCAGCGTATAGTAGCCGCTGACGTTAACAGGATAGAGTAGGAGCCCCTCCACCCTCGGGCATCCTCCCACTACTGTACACCTCACCTCTATGTCGCCTACGCTGATGTGCATTGCCCTGAGTTTCAGCAGCTGCACAATCCAGCTTCGTACGACGTCAGTTACACGATGGTGGCGTAACGCAGCTTTTACTGTTTTGACAAACGCCCCTTCTATGTCTATGAATGCTCCCAGAATGGACTGTTTATAGCCCAGCGAGCCTCCCCACGAGGGAATGTAAAGCTGATTCTGTGGATCTTCCTGGACCTCTCTTCCTCCATTACCGTACAAATGAGACACTTACAGGTGAACCTCGTACACTTTTTGTACTTTAAACTATCTTTTATGAAGTAAACTAACATATTCTGAACCCTTTTGGAATAAAAAATTTGTTCACTTTTTTGCTAAAAAAGCAAGGTTAACCACTTGGAATTTTTTCTCGATAAAAATTCAACTCTCGAAACTCGACCAAATAAATTATTTTTCTTATAGATCATTAGACGACAATTAAATAATTATCAGAAGTTCCATTCAAAGTCGCACCGTTTCGGAGATATCACTCTTTAAAGATTAATATGGCGATGTCTTCTTCACAGACCCCTTTCTTTTCTTACCGTACAAATGAGACACTTATAGGTGGACTTGGTACACTTTTTTTACTTTAAACTATCTTTTATGAAGTAAACTAACATATTCTGCACTTTTTTCAAATAAAAATTTCTTCACTTTTTTGCTAAAAAAGGAAGGTTTAACCACTTGGAATTTTTTCTCGACAAAAATCCAACTCTTGAAATTCGACCAAACAAATTATTTTTCTTATAAATCATTTGACGACAATTAAATAATTCCACATCGTTCGATTCTAAGTCGCACCGTGTCGGAGGTATCGCTCTTTAAAGATCACGATGGAGGGTCTCTTCGCAGACCCCTTTCTTCTATTACCGTACAAATGAGATACTTACAGGTGGACCTCGTACACTTTTTGTATCTTTTATCATGTAAACTCACACATCCTTATCTTTTTCCGAAAAAAATGTTTCAATACTTGCAGTAATTAAATATTTGCAACATACCAATAACACCAAATGCGATTGAATTGAAGTTAAGAGTCCATCACCAGTTGGAATTGAAAGTGATTTCATGGGTGTCGCTGTATACATAAAATTTAAATAAAACGTTGTATAAACACAAAAAAGGTGTCAATGGATAGAGCAAGGTTTATTGTAGGGCTCTCCTGATAGGGATTTTTAAATTTTTCACAAAGTTTTTTGTAAAATTTGTTTGAAGTTGCTTAATATTCATTCAATTTCACGAATTTTTGACAAGAAATACGAACAAAAATGGAAAATTCTAATACACGAGAGCCCTACAAGAACCTTTCCTCTTTGCAATGACATATTTTGTATTTCGATAAAACTATTTATTATCCAAATTTTATGTATATTTCTAAATCCATGCAAGCGCTAAAATTTGCATAGTGCGTTAAATAAACTTTGTAAAAAATTATATAAAACCAAATCAGAAGGGCCCTACAAGTTGTTGTGGTTATACAACAATGTATTATTTCAATTTTATGTATACATAAAAAGAAAAACCCATTCAATCAGTGTCAACTCCAACTGGTGATAGACCCTTAATAAAAAACTTAATATAACGAACTCACATCGTTTTCGAAAGATCAATTTAAGATCTAATTGTGCATCAAGTTCCGCAATCTCCAATTATAGTAGGAGACTTCAACTACCATAATACCACAAGTCGAATAGCTGAAAATCTGAGAAGCAGCTTGAAATTTATTGTTGAAAAAAACAAATTTTAGCCAACGTATAAGTAGGAATAAAGCTCACTTTTAGTTTCAATAATAATAAATCCTTTTTAAATCTGTATTAACTATTTTATTCCCATAAAGTAGAATATTTTATAAAAATAGAGACACGTGTAAGTTTTGTATTACGTACCATTAACCCTGACATTGCTTGAATTGATTTTTATAATAAAAGCGTAGGTATTGAATATTTAATGTAAAAATGTTCCATTGTTTGTATCCTCGGTATTGTCACCATGGTTGGTGTTACAAAGTGATCGAAGTGATGATATTTCGTGTATTCGATAGTGAAAGTTTTATTTTACCTACCATTAACCCTGACATTGTTTGAATTGGTTTTTATACTAAAAGCATATTGAATATTTAATGTAAAAATGTTCTATTGTTTGTATCGTCAGTATTGTTGCCAGGGTTTGTATTACAAAATGATGGTATCGATATTACATGCACTATTTGAACAATTCGTAAGTATAGACATTATAGTGGATCTGAGTGCTTTTTTTCGTTTGAACCACTCTATTTCCTTTTAAGACGAACATTAAGGTATGTTAGGTATTGATTATTGACTTTAGTAAAAGTACAAGTAGAGAACGTTTCAGTTTTACTGTATTCGTGTGTGAGTGTAGTCGTGTTCATTATGAAGTGTGGAGTGATTAAAATTGTACTTTCTTTGATAATTAATGGAATTTGTTTAGCTACTGGTGACATCGGTAATCAACTGGCAATCACGGATGGACCGAGTACTAAAATTCAATCTTGTGTTGCAAAAGTTATTGAACATATTTTGGATCCAACCGAAAGTTTGGTTTTTGTGATTAGCTCTCACCCAGATTATATACCAAGTGGGTTGCCAAATCCAGTTACGGTTGTGGATGTAAGGGACCCTCTGCCAACTGATTACAAAAGGTATGAAGTGAATTATGTAATGGAGGTAGAGAGTTGGGCATTACTCGCGCGAGCAGCCGACACTATACTCTCATCCCAGTTATGGCACGATATGGCCAGTCCAAAGGGAAAATTCGTTTTCATCATCAAAGAAGGACTAGATTTGCAAACGTTCTTTTTTAGAACGTGGCGACGCTTCTGGATTCTCCACATTACAGTTGTTCTTTACGACGACACCTCCAAAAATTGCCCAATAAAGGTTATAACGAGCAACCCGCAAGCGGAAGGAAACAACTGTGCTGGAGATCCGACGGTATTTTCCAATTTCACTTGTGACAATATGTCTCTTGCATTTTTAAAACCAATAAGAAATTATAACGGTTGTCCTGTTTATATTAGACCTACCCCTCCTACGACAGTACCCTTTCAATTTGATTTGAACACGAAGACAGCTAGAATAATTTATAACTTGTTAGCTGAACTCAAACGTACATTAAATGTAACCCCTATAGTTCTACCGGAAAACAGTAATAAGAGGTCGACTAAAGTCTACAGTAGTAACGAAATTATCATAATTGAACATTTCTTTGGTAAAGCCCCATCATTTGAAAACAGCATAATATTCTCGAGATCAGGGTTTTTGTGGTCAGGGCCAGAACTTACACGAGTATCTCCTTTAAAGACGGTTTTTTTTACCATTTAAATATAATTTATGGATAGCAGTAATACTTATAACGATATTGATTATATTGTTAAAATGGATAATCATGAAAGGCAACGGATATAACAATAATTGTGTTAACCTCGCGTGTGCTTTTACCGACATAATTGGATTAACTTTCGGTGTGTGTGTGAACAGAATTCCAAACATTTGGTCCTTAAAATTATTGCTGGGATTTTTCTTGGTCTACATGATTCATATTCATACTGCTTACACTTCGGATTTAATCAACATTTTGACAGCGCCACGATATGAAGGTAGAATAAAAAACGTTCAAGAAGTTGCTGATAGCGGTCTTCCGATATATATGTATGAATATTTGGAGCATTATTATTTTCAGAGTGGTATCGATGATGATAGACTTTTAGCGAAAATACGTAAGTTAATTAAAATTCTAAATGGTAATGCGGAGATGTCGATGGTAGGCAACCGTTTTTTCGTTGTTGACCAAGATCAAGCAAGAATAGCATATTCCCAAGGTAGGGCAAATAGTTGGTATGTTGCTAATGCAAAATTTAGCGCATTTTTCACTAATGATATATCAGGCGAGATTAAAAAAGTGTTTCTACTTCACCCAGGTAGTTATTTTACTGAAAGCTTAAACGCAGTGATAACTCATTTGTGGGAATCTGGTACATATGATGCGGATCCAAATTTTAATCCGAGTTCGTATAATCATTATAATGTAACAATGAAGGAGTCTGAGTGTGTGACTAGGTTTGCGTTGACCGAAGTTTTACAACAAGAGATTGCTCGACCTTTACATTTAACAGATTTATTACCAATTTTTGTTATTCTACTTATGGGTTTCTCTTTTTGTATCATCATTTTTGTAGCAGAACTATTCGTACATAAAATAGTTGGCATAGTTGCACGGCACAGTAATCGAGTGGTGCCTTTAAATGTTTGATTGTGTGCTGCACTACCTACACGTTATTGTTTCTCTATGTATTTAACATTTTCACATGTGAGATAGCAAGTAGGTGAATATTGATTCTATATTATGTACTTATTGTCACAAACGTTTTGAGAACACATAATTATAATTACACTGTGTTTTGTTTTAAATAAGTTGTACTTTTGTCTGTAAACATGTAGCTGTACGGAGTTGTATTTAAAAATGTTTTACAATACCTATATGTTGCATAATTATGTAGTTGCATTGTTACTTGTTGAATTGAATTAAATCTAACTTGCACCAAATTTTGTTAAAACTTCTGAAAGTAAAATTATAAAAAAAAATATGTTATACCTACTGCTTACAAAATTGATTGAACGTTAACTTAATAATAAACTAATATTCAAATTTTTCATTTATTGTGTGCCCTAAAAGCTCCAACGAGTAACACATCCCAGTAAAATGAGTCACGTTATTTTGACGTTAATTTCACATGACTTAATAACCCGTAGGACGTCAGATATGTCGTCTTTTTGTGAGCATTATGTTTATGTCATAATTATATGATAGAGACGTCATACACATGACACCATTTTTACGTCACGTTAAGAGCTTTATGACGTCACTTGCGACCGTTATGGGTCGTCAACCAATATCAATGCAAAAAATTATTTAACCACTTCCATACAAAAAAAGGGAAAAACTACATTTTTACGTGCAACTGTAATTTAAATTATTTAAAACTTAATTCTTGCACCAACCCGTTTTTTAGTATTGTATACTTGCACGAAAGTTTCCCTTAACCGGATTCGAACCCTTTGGGGATGGGTGTTAACAATTCCGAAGTCCGACATTCTACCGCTGCGCTGATGTGAAACATACCTACTTCTCATTTTGTACTTCGAAACGTAGCATTACTTAATAGTTTAAATTATGTTTGAAAAAAATACATAAAAGAGGTGTTAGTTACTGGGAATTCACAATTGACAACTTTTGATGTTAAACTTAACATTGATACATCAACCCCCTAGCCCCAGCAATTCCTAACTCAAGAATTTAAATAGGGAAAGGGAGTCGAGCGACCCCTCATTTGAAGCGTCATTTAATTCTCTATTCAACAGTATGAATGAAAATGAAAAGCACCCTCCAGATTAACTAAGGCGGGAGTGTTATTTAGGAAAAATCCTGAAACACGCCACCTTTGACCTTTTGAACGGTACATTTCAGGATTTTTCCTAAACAACACCCCTTACCTTAGAATCTGGAGGGTGATTTTCATGGGGGCGAAAAATAAATTGAATAAAACTAATTTCGGTCATACTGTCGAATAGAGAATTAAAAGACGCTTCAAATGAGGTCCCTTTCCCTATTTAAATTCTTGAGTTAGGGGTTGCTGGGGCTAGGAGGTTGACCTGACAACGTCAAATTTGACATCAAAAATTGCCCCCCAAAAATAAAAAATCGACGTGTATGAGCGTTTTTTTAAGAAACTGGTCTAAGTGTCCCAAAACAGGTGTGTTTCCTTTTCAATGGCCCACCCTGTATACAATATCTAAGTATACAATTATACATTACTTTTATTAAATACAATAAACGATACACAGCAAAATGGAGACACTTTTACAACAAACTGTACTAACCGATAGTTTTGACGCAATAAGCTGGGGAAAAAACCGAAATTTAAGAAATTACAACTGTGAAGTGAACTCAGTGAACTCCAATAGAGTTTATTGCGTGAACTATAGGTAATGTGTAATTGCTAACTTGGTGAGAAAGAAAATTATCAATATAAATAAAATCTATTACTCACTCATATCAGACGTCATAATGACATCTTATAAGTGACGTTAAAAAATGATAAGCTTTAAGACGTCATTATATCGTCAGTAATAGGTCGAGTGACGTTAACGACCAATGAGACCTGTAAAAGACTTCAAAAAGACGTAGCATTGTTTACTGGAATCGCGTTTGTAACAGTAACAAAGCCCTTCTAAAAATTGATCCACCAAGGTACCAACGAAATTTATTTTCGATAATTAACTTCATAGTATTGTAGACCAATGAGACATTAAGAACAGTGTCACATGCACCAATCACAAATTTCTTTAACTGAAAAGAATGTATGCTACTTTTCTTGCCGCTACCTCATTGTTTTAGTAGGTATTGATTAATATTTTAAAAAATCAAATGTCATTTTGACAAAAGTAAATTAACGCTTCATTCAGTTAATTCTCCAACCGAAGATCATTCGTTCTCAACTCTTGTCAGGCAAGATTTTTATTTTGTATTTGCATTGATTGCTAAAAGGTAATTAAACTCGATCAAATTCTTGGGAAAAGAACCCTCGCGCTCTGCGCTCGGGTCTTTTCGTCAATTTGATCTCGTTTAATTGCCAAGCAACCAGTGCTCATACAAAATAAAAATCTTGCCGACAAGAGTTGAGCACTTATGATCTTACTGTTGATAAGAGTCGTAGCTAACTTGAGACCAAGGTAGGTATTCTTGAGTCTTTTAAATTTAAGTGAGCCGCTGTTGGGGGAATTCTGGCCGGACATGGCTAAGATCAGAGCAGCTTCCCCGTTTAGCATCCTCAGGTTTATCTCACTTGTGGGATGGCTTGGCTGAACGACTCTAATCAGAGAGACTGCACCAAGGGCCCGAATAGGTGGCCTACGTATGTGTGGACTTCTGACCATCCTTCCATCGAAATCCAGAATCCAGCCGCTGTTGGCCACTGTTCACTCAGTTGAACATTAAGGGCTTGGATAAAGTAACTAGTTTTCTCTGTTCAATATAATCACCTCGATCCTTGTGAATTGGAACGTTGGAAAATTTCATACATTTCTCTAAATAAATGACTTAAAGTTTGTATGTCTGTCTCTAAGAGGAGGAATCGACTGATTATGCATATACATATTTATATAGGTACCATATACTGGGCGTCCCAGGTTTAATGATCAGGAATTTTGCGCCCGTGCACGCAAGGCACGCTAGCCTTTGCACATGGTTACAAAGTGCTTTGGTTGTGGAGAGTCCGCTCCTTGCTCCATAACAGAACATAGGTTTGATCACAGCGGTGTACAGCCACCGGACAGCCTTTGGGGATGGACCCCAAAGTCTTCCATGCCTCTCTCTGCCGCCTCCTAATATCCTTCTTATATAGCCTTAAGTTTGTCTTGTAGACCTCCCAATCGGCTGAAGCTTTGCCTTATTGAACAGTTCGCCTAGCTGAGTTTTCTGCTTTTCGAGCGCCCTGCACCACCAAGGATGGTTATAGGGTGTCTGAGCAGTTCTCAGAGGACATACCTGTTCAAATGACTCCACAATAGAGCCCGAAAAAAGATCCACTTCGTCCTGTAAGTTGGTAGGGCTCGAGAGACGTCCCCCAGAAGGGTGTTCTCTAAATTTTTCTCCAAGGAGATGTTTGTAGAGGGGAATATCCGTTACTCTTGGGTTGCGATAACCCTTCTGGACGGCCCCTTTGCAGTTAATTTCAAAAGAAATCATTCTGTGATCTGACATAGTCGCTTCAGAAGTGACTTTCCAGTTCATTATGTGGTCAGACATGCTCACTGAGGCCAGACTTATGTCAATCACAGTAGTCTGGCTTCGGGTATTTACAAACGTGGGTTCCAAAGATTCAAGTAACGATTTAATCCTAGCGTTGACGTCAGTGTTCCCATATGTAGTACGGTGAGTATTTGAGTCACACCCTATAATGTAATGGTACAGCTACGTGTCTCACCGTTATTTTGATGTTTCGAACAAACGTTGACTTTTAATACAGAAATATGGGGCGTCGTTTGGTGAAGGGCTTAACCAACTGGTGTTGCCATTTTTGATCATTTTTATGGTTCTTTGAGTCTACGTCCCTAAATAATCTTGTTTAGTTATCGCCCAAGTGCACTGTTAATCCATTCTTCCAGCAAGACTATGTCCAATCCCACGTTGCAAGGGCGTCTTTGAAAATTCATCAAGACATCTATGTTCATCTTTTATGATTGCCAGTTAAAAGTCCTGAGGTGTCGCCAATCGAACCTGTATGGAAGAAGATTAGGGAACACAGTTAACCTTTCCCAGATGATGGAAACTCTCTGGTCTGAACTTGGAATACAGTACAACACGTTGGAATCCATGCTATGTCGAGTTAGGGAGTGTGGAAATAACATGGGCCGTCAAATACAACTAATTTCTTGTTTTCTTCCAAAAGTTAATCAGTTGTTACTTGGTGGGAACGCAACAAGTCCACTAGTCGAGCAATTTCCGTCTCTGGGGTCAACTTTCCCAAATACGTTCTGATCATTTTCTCGCCCATTGAGACACTTCACCTATCTGTAGTGGAAGAACGCAGCCTTTTTACGATGATAACAGTGTTTATCAACGTGTAACTATCCGGAGTGAAGCTTTTAGGCAGATACCATACTCGATTTGTTACTAATCGCTCAACTAAAATTAGCATATCCGTCAAGATATCCATAAAAAACAAATATAGATAATGTAAAAATATAGGTGACGATAATTCAGATTTGAAGGAAATGCGGGAGCGGTATCTATAGTAAAATTTTTTTTTTGGGCAATTTTAACCAGTAATACACGACTTTTGTAGGTACCGTTTAATTGCTACGACATTATTATTATTATTTTTTTAATTGGGACACGCGCCAAAATTTTTTCGTTCAGTCAACATCTTAAGAAGTTACTGAAACTTTTTTGTAAGAGCGGGATGAGTATATGAAAGGTTGTGATGAAAATATAATGAAACGGACGTCATATATGGTTGGTTAAGCACGCATGGTGGTTAAAATGACTAAAATAACCTACCAGTAGCACTTTAGCGTAGGTCTTTCAGCGCGCGTGAAGGTTTCACTTTCTGCCATTTAAAACCGCGCGTGCTATGAAGTTTCATATTGTATTTTAAAGGGGGTGAAATTAATTAGTGCGTCGCCGACAATTTAGTGTCATAATGTGCAAATGGACGCTGTGCCTTCTACTATTAATCGGATTATTTCTCGATGGTAAGATTTTTTTCAATTTTTGACCGTTTAATAAGAGTGGCAGATGGACAAACGGAAACTCCAACAGATACTACATATTATTTCCGTTGGCACGTGCTGAAGTGTGACGCGCTTTTAATATAAACGGAAGTCCATTTAACTGCGCCCTTTAGTCCTTTAATATATTAAAAAAAAAAGGAAGAGTATCAGATTTTAATACGCAGCCATTCAAGAAAAAACAATCTTGAAATTTTAGCCGGTACGATTTGATCGCACCATCTGACTTTTAAGTTGTAATTGAATACGTAATTGGATAATGAGATATATCTCTTGTTGTCCGGGGCTTATTTGAATATTGAGGCTATTAAACTAAATTTAAAAATTAAAAAAACCTACACAAAGTTCCTTTACAATTGTACTACATACTTTGATTTAATTTCAAAATAATGACAGGTGTAATTTTTTTTTAATGTTCGTTCCGCTTACAATTTCATCCTGTTGCGTACGACTTGCATGAGGAATTTCACTACAAGCACGTGCTCATGGCAAATTCCATACCAAAAAATTTAGAAACTGAAGGTAAATAAATAAACCAACGGTAATCAAGACAAATAAACCGAAATATTGTTCATGAACACAAATATACAGTGCGGTCCAAAGGTATGGAATAAATTCATTTTTAGCGTTATTATGCAATTTTGGGAAAAAACCTGAAACACGTCGATTTCTATTTATAATTTACCATTTTCTCGTATGAAAGTCTTACCACCCTCTTGCACCCCCTCGGAGGTATGAGCAACCCTTAAAAAAATTTAAATACGAACGGGTGGCTTGTGGCACCTTGTTTGAAGGGGATTTTAACTCTCTATTCAGAAATATAAAAATTTTTAAATTTGGTACACTTGTAACTCAGAAATTGAATTTTGAAAAAGAAATAGTTCACAAACCTCCGTTTGAGTTTTTGTTCTATTACCACATCCAATCATAATTAAAATGTCTATTCTCTGTGTTTCTGTTAACTGAGCCATGATTTATTTACTGAAATGCACACACAAACAAAATTTGGCAATACACAAGCGTCTGTCAAAAATAACTACAAATATGAAGTAGTCTACTATGTAGTTAGATTTTTTGTTATTTTTTGTTAAACGCTTTTTTCCTCAAGAGAATCAGAACAAATAAGAAAATACCTGATTATTATTTCAAATTAAACAGATAATTTTATGATCAAGAAGTGACTGGTGGTCACTTTGAACACTTAATCTAAAAATACACTATTTCTTTTTCAAAATTCAATTTCTGAGTTACGAGCGTACCAAATGTAAAAATTTTTATATTGCTGAATAGAGATTTAAAATCCCTTTCAAACAAGGTGCCACAAGCCAGCCGTTCGTATTTAAATTTTTTTAAGGGTTGCTCATACCTCCGAGGGGGTGCAAGAGGGTGGTAAGACTTTCATACGAGAAAATGGTAAATTATAAATAGAAATCGACGTGTTTCAGGTTTTTTCCCAAAAGTACATAATAACGCTAAAAAAGAATTTATTCCATACCTTTGGACCGCACTGTATGTGAAAGCACTAACGGCCTAGAAGACTCATGGCTTGGGTTGAGATCATCTTCAACTCGTTCCATATCTTGCAGAACCTGTGTCTTCCACTAGGTCCGTGTAGTTAGCACTGCCAACTAAAGCACTAGCGTCGGAGGCTGTGCAGATCGTTAGTGTTTTTTAGTGCTTTATATTATAACTCGTATCAGCGCGATCGGTCGTTTTCGAGAAAATGACATACCCTTGTACAGTGCTAACGTCCTACTTTTTTGGAAGCACTAACGTTAGTGCTTCGTTAGTGCTGTGTTACTTGTATCAGCACGACCGACCGTATATGAGAAAATGACATCCTCTTGTACAGTTCTGGCCCTGTACTCTTGCTTGAAGCACTAATGTGGAGTCGAATGCAGATCAAGTGCTTTACAGTGTGATTAGAGAATGCATAAAGATCAAACAGAATATCCCACACAATGGCACGATGTACTACTCCTTATAATATAGTGGAAATGGTGCAGATGAAGCGCATTTTCAGCCGCACTTACTTTGTTTTTTAACTGATTATTGCATTGTATTTTGTGATACAGTGTGATACATAATAATGTAGGTACTAACCGGAAACGCACATAAACATATAGCAAGCTGGGATAAAAAAATGTCTAATTTCCATGAAAGTTGGCAGTTGCACTGGATCTATGACCCTAACTCACCTTGGCAAATATTTTTGAAAAATTAACAATATTGCAGCAGCAGGCAGATCGAAGTGGTGAAATAGGCCCATTTTTGCAAAGTCCCTGTAATTATAATTCCTCGAACGAAATTTCATTTAAATGAAACTCCAGCGGCCAGTGCAGCACTTCATAAGAATGATACTCCTGACGTAAAACTTCACTTAAATGAAAGTCCTAGAGCAAAATTTCATTTAAATGAAAATCCTAGCACAAAATGTCAATAGCATGAAGCTACCAACGTAAGACCTCATTTAAATGAAACTTCTAGGGCTGAATTTCGATAAAATGAAACTCCTAAAGTAAAAATTCATTTAAATGAAACTCCACCGCAGCACGTCAATAGAATGACACTCCTGACGCAAAATTTCACTTAAATGAAACTCCTCGAACGGAATTTCATTTAAATGAAACTCCAGCGCAGCACTTCAATAAAATGAAGCTCCTAACGTAAACATTCATTTAAATGAAACTCCTCGAGCACAATTTCATTTAAATGAACCTCCTCGAGCAGAATTTCATTTAAGTGATACTCCTAAAGTAAAACTTCATTTAATTGAAACTCCTAGCGCAAAATTTCATTTAAATCAAACTCCTTGAACAGAATTTCATTTAAAAGAAGCTCCAGCGCAACACTTCAATAAAATGAAGCTCCTAACGTAAACCTTCATTTAAATGAAACTCCTAGTGCAAAATTTCATTTAAACGAAACCCCTCCAGCAGAACTCATTGAAATGAAACTTCAATAAAAGCTCCTAAGGTAAACGTTCATTTAAATGAAACTCCTCGAGCAGAATTTCATTTAAATGAAACTGCTACCTAAAATTTCAATAAAATGAAACTCCTAAAGTAAAACTTCATTTAAATGAAACTCCTAGCGCAAAATAACATTTAAATGAAACTCCTACCACAAAATTTCAATAACATGAAGCCCCCAACGTAAAACCTCATTTAAATGAAACTCCTCCACCAGAACTCATTGAAATGAAACTTCAATAAAATGAAGCTCCTAAGGTAAACATTCATTTAAATGAAACTGGTCGCGCAAAATTTTATTTAAATGAAACTCCTCGAGCAGAATTTCATTTAAATGAAACTCCTACCGTAAAATTTTAATAAAATGAAACTCCTACCGCAAAATTTCATTTAAATGAAACTCCTCGAACAGAATTTCATTTAAATGAAACTCCAGCGCAACACTAATAAAATGAAGCTCCTAACGTAAACCTTCATTTAAATGAAACTCCAAGAGCAGAGTTTCATTTAAATGATACTCTTAGCGCAAAATTTCAATAAAATGAAACTCCTAAAGTAAAACTTCATTTAAATGAAACTCCTAGCGTAAAATTTAAATAAAATGAAACTCCTAAAGTATAACTTCACTCTGTACTCTTGCTGGAAGCATTAATGTCGAGTCGAATGCAGATGAAGTGCTTTACAGTGTGATTAGAAAATGCATAATGAACAAACAGAAAATCCCACACAATGGCACGATATACTGCTCCTTATAATATAGTTATATAGTGGAAATTGTGCAGATGAAGCGCATTTTCAGCCACACATACATACTTTGTTTTTTTATTGATTGTTGCATTATATTGGCATCGTATTTTGTGATACAATTTGATACATAATAATGCACTGACCGCAAACGCCTATAAACATAGCAAGCTGAGATAAAAATGTTTCTAATTTCCATGAAATTTGGCAGTTGCACTGGATCTATGAACCAAACTCACCTTGCCCAATATTTTTGAAAAATTCACAATATTGCAACAGCATGCAGGTCAAAGTGGCGAAGTAGGCCCATTTTTCCAAAGTCTGTCACCAGAATCTGGAAACACCCTGTAATTAACTACTCGAACGGAATTTCATTTAAATGAAATTCATCAAGTAAAACTTCACTTAAATGAAACTCTTAGAGCAACATTTCATTTAAATGAAACTCCTACCGCAAAATTTCATTTAAATGAAACTCCTCGAACAGAATTTCATGTAAATGAAACTCCAGCGCAACACTTAAATAAAATGAAGCTCCTAATGTAAACCTTCATTTAAATGAAACCCCTAGAGCAAAATTTTATTTAAATAAAACTCCTCGAGAGCATAATTTCATTTAAATGAAACTTCTACCACAAAATTTCAATAACATGAAGCCGCCAATGTAAAACCTCATTTAAATGAAGCTCCTAGCGCAGAATTTCATTTTAATTATTCTTTTTGTAACGCAAAATTTCAATAAAATGAAACTCCTAACGTGAAACTTCATTTAAATGAAGCTCCTCGATCAGAATTTCATTTAAATGAAACTCCAGCGCAACACTTCAATAGAATGAAACTCCTGACGTAAAACTTTATTTAAACGAAACTTCGAGCAAAATTTCAATTAAATGAAACTCCTCGAGCAGAATTTCATTTAAAAATGAAACTCCTAAAGTAGAACTTCATTTAAATGAAGCTCCTATAGGAAAATTTCATTTAAATGAAAATCCTAGCACAAATTGTCAATAACATGAAGCTTCCAACGTAAGACCTCATTTAAATGAAACTCCTAGAGCATAACTTCATTTAAATGATGCTCCTAGCGCAAAATTTCAATAAAATGAAACTCCTAAAGTAAAACTTCATTTGAAGTCTTGCGAGATGAAGACAAGACTGCAAGAACAAGACCGATTTTGGCTATAACTACTAACAGTGGAAAAACAAAAAAATCAAAATATTAAAAAATCGTCCAGCCGCAAAAACCACATTTTCTTATGGGAATTAACATGGGGAAATGAAATTAAAGAATGCCCCCCCCCCCCTTCTGTTATCTATTTTCGATATTTGGACAAAATTTAATACTTCCCAAATTTCCCATGAACATCAACGAAATAGCCATTATTATGAATTTTTGAAGTTTTTCCACTGATAGTGTTCGAATTTTTGAAGCTTTAATGTATGTCGCTAAACTACATGAGATGTTCCTGGATTTGAGCCTGACCTCAATTTACAGGGTGTTTCAGGATTCTGGCTACAGACTTTGCAAAAATGGACCTATTTCGCCACTTTGATCTGAGCCTGCTGCTGCAATATTGCGGATTTTTCAAAAATATTTGGCAAGGTGCGTTATGGAAATCAGAAATTTTGTTATCTCATCCTGTTATGTTTAAAGGCGTTTCCGGTTACGTGTTTAGTACAACTTAGTTGAGAACCAGGGCCGGATGTTCCGACGTTCAGATTTCGTCAGACCGTGCGCATGACGTCACTCACAGAGTGAATTTCGTTTCCAGAATACACATTTGATGTGTTTTTCGTCTGTACCAAGTTTATTTTTAGAGATACAAAAAATTTCACAATATTGAATATGCTCCTTGTGATGTCTTTTATATCTTGAAAACAATAGCGTAGCTCAATCCCTAAAAAAAAACCTAAAAAATACTTGTATTAGTAGCATAATTACATCTGATGGTGTTTGCGCCACGAAAGCATAAAAACGGTGCTAGATCAAGGAAAATTGCATATGAACAAATTTGTAGAGCACAAAATTTACTAAAGGAAAGTCCGTGAGAGGATGTCACGATCTTCGATAGTAGAGTTAAAGGCGTCCAAAATGATGCAAAACTTATTCGCGCAACTGTGCACACCGGTTTTTCCCAGAATATTGGAGATTTTTTGTAGTAAATTTTGTGCATTCCAAAATGGCTTGAGTTCATTTTTTCTCTGTCTAAAAATATAGTGGTTTTCGCAGCGTTCGAGGCAAAAGCGTTAGGGGATCTGGGTGATTTCATTGATTGGTTCAAGACAATTTCACACTCAACTGTAAACGGGCTCCTGTTAATTGGTGTTATGTAAACCAATTCAGGAGCCCGTTTTTGAGCTTTGGTCAAATTATTCAGACAATTCATTAGAAACGGATCATTGGGACAGCCAATTGTTGATGAACAATCGAATATATTGCAGTCTGTAATATGCCAAGCCATGGCCTTCATATCGCGTGTTGTTAGCAGTATCGACCTTCACGATTTAAAAATATCAAAGTTGAAATTTTACGAATATAGTGATAAGATAACACATTTCAATAGCGCCATCTAGTTGTCATTTGTGACAATATAAAAGTCAAGCCTCTTTACCCTCTGGTTTCGTTAGAAAGGCAACACACCCTTGACCTAGGTCTGCGTTAACGCTTTTCGGGTGGCGATGACCTGACTAGTAATGTGTGCCAGTAGATTGTTGGGGACTCCATTTCGGGAAAAATTCGTGTTGACAATGGGAATATCAGGAGTGGTGCTCTAGACAGATGGGCCAATTTTGTGCACCAAAAGGTATTTGATTGATAGATAAGAGGAACGTGTAGCAAAACCAGCAACAAAAATGATATTTAACAAAGGTATGTATGTAGTAAATGAGCGGTGTAAAGTTCCAGGTGGCCTAATTCTGAGTCAACAAATACGTGCGTACGTGCAAATACCCAAGTACTACTTGTGTAAATTGAATTAGTAGTAATAAACAATAACATATCAGGAATCCAGTGACGTCATGGATACTAAACAATTAACGCTTTTATTAAATTTATTTTTGTAAAATCGTGTTTAAATTAGATCTTTTATGCAGCCTAATTTCGGTGCGTAAATAGTGCCTTTTCCGCCCTAAGGCCTAAAAAAACCAGCAATTGTAATAGTTCTAACAACCATAGCAATCAACAACTTGATTTTTGAGAACGAATAGTGCCATTTATTTTACTAAAGCTTTAAGGTGGATTTAAAAGATTTTACAAAATATCTTATTTGCATTTCGGGCGTGAACGACGATTTTGGCCCTTTGGCCTCTTATAGCTCCGCGGCCCACCAAAATCGCACTCTTTCACGCCCTTAATTCAAAAATAGTTATTGGAGTATCACACGCCAAATTCTATAAAGCACTAATTTGGTAAAAGTTGTACTTATGAGATTTTTTCCCATGGCGAACTGAGAGTTCGAAAAAAATTTAGTCATTGTGTCCTTTTCTCCACTCTACGCTTTCTTCAAATAAAAAATCGAACTATTTGAACCAATAAATGTAAAATATAATAATTAAAAACACATTTTATCATATGTCTGTGTAATAATATAAACAAATTCAACGTGCATAAATCGAATAATATAAACAAATACCTACGATATTAACCATATTTCCTCTGACGAATCCATTTAATCGCGGCAACTATAAAATTGTTCTTATTTTTAAAGTTTCGCACGTCTAAAAATAACCGAAAGCGAATATATGTCACTGAGGAAAAATTTCGTCCTTTTCCGTTTCTATTTTTGAAGCAAAGTTATTTTTCATTAGACTAATCGAACTTTTTTGAGTAATATTCCCATTTTTTTGTACTTTCATGTTTCTAAAAATCTACTGAAAAATGGAATCGCGATTAGGTACCTACAGTTTTGAGAATTGTTACCCCAAAAGGCAGGAGTCAACAATTGCCTTGAAAGTTAGTTGTTGGGGTTGGTTCGAATTGATCTAGATGGACGTCTGAAGTTTGGACAACACCAGCTTCCGGGACACTCGGGAAAACTTCACCACGTCACACACCTTAAGTGAAAAATGAGAATATTCTGTATTTAAGCAACCTAAGTTTCTGTAAAAATCATACAAGGCCACGGACGCAATTAGCAACGGGAATAATCAAATTCCGGATCCGAGATAAAATTGGGAAACCCACTAATCGTGACAATTTCATCAAACTCATGAACTTTTCTGATGGTCGCGAAACGGTTTAGATTTTGATACTGTGAAAACTCTCAAATTTTGAGAAAAAATTATCTAATGGGACCCCCTTGCCGTTGTTTCGAAAAAATTAAAACGGTTTTTTCCGAAAAAATGGTGTGAATATGCTTGTTTATCTTATAAAATGTCAATTAATGTAAAAAAAGTTAACTAAATTTCACCGCAAATATCAGTTGTACAATAATTGATCAAAAGCAACAAACAAAACTTTTCAGGAAACGATTTTCACCATTCTTGCACTAAATGAAACAAAATTTAAGCTTTTATCCTACATGTGTTAAATGTATGGCTTTTTGGAAATATCTACCTGTCCAAAATTTAGAGAAATTAAAAAATTTCTAAATATTTAATTTAAAAAAACAGTAATTACGACAATTAAATTCTACAGAAAAATTTAATTGAATTTGATATTCAACTGGACAAGTTTGATTTCGCTTGAAGAAACTGAAATTTTGGTCGTAATTTTTGAAAAAATTGCTCCACTTAGATGAGTGTAGATATATCTACCTTATATTGAAAAAAAAAGCGACAAAATGCCTTCAAGAATGTGTTATTTAAGCCCTTTTCCAAGCTTTCAAGATCAAATTTGACACCTTTTTTTGAGCACTCAGTATAAGTATACTGTCGCAATATCTATTTTTCAGCACACTCAGATTCAAAGATACGATATATTGTTTTGGAAAATAGTGAAATTTTTTTTCCCGATGTGGTCCAATAATTTATTTTTTTCCGAAAAATTTTTTTTGCGAATTTGTTTCAAAAAGTAAATCTCTTCATTGATTTGCGGTAAACATTTATGTTCTACAACACTTAATACTACTAATTAAGCAATGTAGTTGCCAATTGTAAATAAAATATATTAACATTAACAAGTGAAACGACCATTTGACATCTTAGGATGCATGATTTCTTACATGCGCACACTGCTGGACCTCCTCAGTAATCCCATAGAGGTACCGACGTATGAAATTCATTCCATGAACCATCTTCAGGGTACCAAATGAGGAACACTTGAATTTGCACTCCTAGAAAACGATAAGTGATAGAAGGGCGTGGTTTTTTGCATTCGGACTAGTTTTCAGTATACAGGGTGTTTCTACTCAAAGTGGACAACGTAATAGAGGTGATAGAACGCGTGAACATTTTTCAAAATAATTTTTTTCAGTTTGGATTTTGTTTTCGAATTATGGACCTTTTTTTGTTTTTTCCACATCTCTATATCTCCATTATTTGTAGTCAGATTTCAAAAAATCTAAGTTCTTCGGAATCAACAGTTTAATATCTACAATGTTTGTTCAAAACTTTTTTACAAGAAATTTACAACAATATGGCGGTCATTTTAAATTTTGGAAATTGAATAACGTTAAAATTTAAAATGACCACCATTTTGCTGTCCTAATTTTTTTGTAAGAAAGTTTTGAACAACGTTGTGCTTAGATACTAAACTGTTGATTCCAAAAAACTTTTATTGTTTGAAATCCGACCACAAATAATGGAGATATAGAGATTTATAAAAAAAACAAAAAAGGTTCATAATTCGAAAACAAAGGCTAAAATGAAAAAATTACTTAAAAGAAAGTGTTAGTTTTGACGAGATCTATACCCTCTATTAAGTTATTCACGTTGAGTAGAAACACCCAGTATTTATAATTTTTATTGACCCTAAACATGAACGAACTCTTTGTGTTTTTAGAAATATTTCCCACTCCACAGCCCCACCTCAAACAATCAAAACCTCTCTCCCAAACCATTTTTTGTACAAAATCGAGGAAGTCTAGTGGAGACTTGAAAAGCATTTTCACCAACACCAAAGATAACATTTTTTGGTCCTTCGTTCCGGATCGAAATTTTCATCTTCAAAATTGATATGCGATCAATTTACAAAATGGGGAAGAAGGGGGACATACTCAAGCTCACATGCATGGAAGAAACGAAGACGAAAAATGAATACGCTCACGGAAAAAGTACAATGAGTTATAAGGAATGTGGAAAACAATAAATACGGAGAAATAAAAAGAAGACAACTGAAAATACAGGGTGTTTCTACGAATTATGGACTATATCTCCATTATTTGTAATCGGATTTCAAAAAATCAAAGTTCTTTGGAATCAACAGTTTAATATCTACAACGTTTGTTCAAAACTTTTTTTACAAAAAATTTAGAACAGCAAAATGGTGGTCATATTAAATTATACCATATTATATCCAGGATCTTTCCCATTGCTAAGAGTAGGCTAATTGGGCGGTAACTTTGTGGCATAATTGCTGGGTTCCCTGGTTTGAGTATTTGGATCACGTCGGCCGTTTTCCATTCGGTGGGATAATATTGTAGTCTGAGCGATGCATTATACATGGCCACTAACATGGCAATGGCTTTCGCTGGGAGTAGTTTGAGGGCGCATGGTTTGATATACGATCTCGGCCAGGTGCTTCTTTCTGATCTGTACTTTTTCGGGCCAAGAAAGCTGAGGGACTTCGACTGTTGGTTGGACGCTTGCAAACCAAATTTTTTTGGTATGGTGTTCACCAGACCTTCCTATCTATTTTCTTCTAACAATTTTTTACGATTCATTGCGCGAATATCATTGGTGAAAGAGCGATGATGTAACAAACAACGGCTAGGTACCTTTCTCTACTTTTCTCCTTTTGAATTAAACCAATTTATCCGGAAATAAACATTAATAAAAACATGTTTATTTTAAAATTAGGCAACTCGCCAATTTGTATAACCTCAATTTCGTAACGGCTATAATAGCAAAATTCTGCGATGTCGTCACTTCTTCCAGCATTAATATCTACTAAATTTCAGGATACAAAGTAAAAATACAACGATCATAAATGGAATAGGTCAATGTAACTCATTTCAGTGTCCGATAATAAATTACATAGTAATTTTATAAATTACTTTAATAATTTATGCGTTATTATACCTACTACCAGCATATCTTTCAAGCGCAACCTTCATTTCCTGTTGATTCACTAAGTTGGGCATGTACCTACTACGTGCACTTTATTGCATTTAATGTTTTGTTTGCAAACCATAAACTGTACAGGGAAGACGTTCTTACTTATCTTTCAGGAAAATTAGGGATAGAAGTATTTGTTCGAAAAGATTCGCCAAAAATTGGGAGCAGTTAAGCCCAATCAGCAAACGTATTGGTGACTTTCCAATATTTGAAGTCAGATAAGCAGCATTTCAGTAGTACGAGTATGTAATTTTACTTTCAGTGACGTTGCTTGTCAGAGCATTTGAATAATTAACCAACGTTGCTGAAACGTGTCTTTTGCCACTGAACTGTCAAACTATATCACAACTGATTACATTTACACGTTATGTACATGTATTACAATTTACAAATATATTCGCCGTCACAGTAATATTGGAAAATTCAATGGCACCACAAAATATATTCAAGCCTGCCTTTTTCCGCAGTTTACTTACTTCTTTACATACAGTGTGTCCCCGGATAGGTGAAACGACTCTTGTGAAAGATAAAAAATTTTCGATATAAAATTTCATTGTTTGGGGTTCAGCCCTGCTTAGTTAAAGACTAATTTCTGGCATAATTTTAGTTTTCTAAAATCATGTATGCCTTGGATATTTTCAAAAATCTGATTTTTGGTTCTAGTAAACTACCTTTGTTAGTGAAGATATAACAAAATTTGATTAACAAAAGTTGTTTAGAATCATGAAAGAGTCCTACTTCTAGAATTTCAAGCACCTAGGCCAACGTTGATGTTTTGGCAAAAACGACTCTTGTGAAAAATAAAAAATTTTCGATATAAAATTTCATTGTTTGGGGTTCAGCCCTGCTTAGTTACAGACTAATTTCTGGCATAATTTTAGTTTTCTAAAATCATGTATGCCTTGGATATTTTCAAAAATCTGATTTTTTGTTCTAGTAAACTACCTTTGTTAGTGAAGATATAACAAAATTTGATTAACAAAAGTTGTTTAGAATCATGAAAGAGTCCTACTTCTAGAATTTCAAGCGTTGATGTTTTGGCAATTTACAATAATTTAGGTGTTATGACTCTTGTAAAAGCGATAAAATTCTAAATAAACAAAATAAATAAAAGAATTTCTTTAACAACAGTCATATCACCTATCCGGGGATAAACAATATTAAACTATCAGGTAAAAATTATTGTAAATTGCCAAAACATCAACGTTGGCCTAGGTGCTTGAAATTCTAGAAGTAGGACTCTTTCATGATTCTAAACAACTTTTGTTAATCAAATTTTGTTATATCATCACTAACAAAGGTAGTTTACTAGAACCAAAAATCAGATTTTTGAAAATATCCAAGGCATACATGATTTTAGAAAACTAAAATTATGCCAGAAATTAGTCTTTAACTAAGCAGGGCTGAACCCCAAACAATGAAAATTTTTATCGAAAATTTTTTATCTTTCACAAGAGTCGTTTCACCTATCCGGGGACACACTGTATATTGGAGGAGGAAGAACTTGTGAGGAAGGGAAAGTAAGAGGTGTGTTAATCCTCTTTTCCTAACGAACAAATAGGTGATACTAAATTAGAGCGTAGAATTGTTAAAATTTTTGACGAAAGAATTCATGAAGAAATAACAGCAGCTGGCCGAGCGCATCTTCAAATCAAATTTTGGTCTAAAGCAAAAACTCAAGAAATAGTGCTTCCAGATCGTTATGTAAATATTGCAGTCATTGCATATGAAGCCAAGACATCCGGAACAACAGTATTAAGGAATTTGTACAATGATTTTGACATGAAGAAGGTGCAAGATGGATTCCCACACTGCTCACGCCTGAACAGCAACTGTCAAAAGAGAATGGCTGTTTTTGGACCAAGTCGAAAACTTACTGTCGCGCATTATTACTGAAGAAGAAAATTGACTGCACCATTAGGGCCCTCCTCCTCCTCCTCATAAAGCAGGAATCCATGCGCTACCACACCGAAAAAGGCCGTTGGGGACGTTGAAGGAATGTTGAGGAAAGCAAAGGGACAATAAATGGAGAAGTCTACAGAACCGCAATTTAAAAGTTCAAATAAGGGTTTTGATGGAGAAAAGGGGGAGTTCATGGAAGCAAAAAAAATACAATGTATTCTATCACGTAACCTGCTTTAAGTTAAGAAATATCGAAGATAATTATATAATAATAAAGGAAGAAAAGGTGGCAAGTGGAGATAAAGATGGAAGAATATTAGAGAGAGCTTTAAGAAAAATAAAGAGAGGGAGGGCGGGGGGAACAAATGGAACACAAGGCGAACAATGGAAGTATACGGGAAGGAAGGTGAGAGGAAGAATGCTGGAAATCTTCACTAAAATTTGGGCAGGTGAGTGGAGAGAGGCAATTTTATGTCCAGTGTACAAGGGAGGAGATAAAATGGACGTAAGAAATTACAAGGTGATAAGTACAGTATACGTAGGATATGAGGTGTTTACCATGATAGTGCAAAAAAAATGGAAGAGGAAGTAGAGAAGAGGGAGTTCATACCAGACTGTCAAACAGGTTTTAGAAGAGGAAGAGAAATGGTGAATAAGGAATTTGAGAAAAACGAAGGGAGGATGTACGCCTTGTTCGTAGATATAAAGACAGCGTTCGACAGTGTTGATAGGACAACGTTATGGCAAATATTTAAAGTACTAAATAAGGGAGATGATCTAGTGGAGATGATTGAAAAAAATGTATTAAGGGGCAAAGTGCATGCTGCGAATGGAGTGAGAGATAAGTGAGTCATTTTGGACAAGGAATGGACTGCGGCAAGGTTGTCCGTTAAGCCCCACTCTATTTTCGATGTACATAGGAGATTTGGAAAAGGAGTTAAGGAAGGACCACTGTGGGGAGGAGTGTACAATGGGAAGGACGATGGTGTGGGTATTGGCCTATGCGGACGACTTGGTGTTGATAGCGAGAGGGGAGATGAGAGAGAGGATAAGAGTGGTAAGGAGATATATATATATATACATGGGGAAAATAGGGGTGGAGGTGAATTTCAAAAAGAGAAAATTAGTGGAATTTCAAAAGAAAAGAGAGAGAGGGTGGAATGGAGGTGGAGGGAAGGGTAGACGAGATCACGAACTTGGTATACAGGATAATGAAGAGGCGCAAATAAGGTACCTAAGTGGCTAGGAAGAAAGCGTAGAAAGAAGGGAGGAGGGTGGAACTTTGAAAAGTTGTTTGAATGAAGAAAGAAAATAGGATAAGATATGGACAAGAGAAAAGAACTACTATGAAAGAGGAGATTATGCGAGAGAAGAGGTAGAGCGCGAGAAATAATAAGGAGAGACGTAGACGTGCAAATGCAGGATAGAAGGATGAGGTTCAAGGAGGAGAGAAATAATGAAGAAGTATATTAAGGAATTAGTGTCCAGGAGAATGCCGTGGTACTTGAGGGTGGGGGTGGGAGGAGAAAGTATAAGGAGGAAGAGGATTGTGGCTCGGTTCAGAGTTGCAAAGGAAGATAATGATAGTATAAGTATTGGTGGGAAGACGAAATGACGATATTGAGATTTTATGGAGAGAGAAGGGAAAGATTGGAACATATTGCGGAGGAATGTGTTCAGTTAAGGGAGCAGGAGAGTAGATGGAGAGAGGCGTTGAGTGAAGGAGGGGAGGGGAATAAAATGGATGGAAGAAGTGTTGGAGAAAAGAAAAAGGAAAAGGTTGGGTATTAGCGTGGTAGTTTTTTGTTTTTCTTTGTTTCTTTTATTTCTGTTTTATTTATTATTTGTAATTGGCTTAGTTGTGTTTTTGAGTATGGTGTTGTTTGGGCATACCAATCATTGTCTATATTTATAAATTCAAAAAAATTGATTGATTGCATAATAATTAACAATCAATTAAAGGTAAGCAATACGGTGGAGCACCAGATTGCATTTCTTAAAAAAAAGTTTACTTTTTCGATCATTTTCATTCATTTTTCCATAATTTTTGATTATTTCGCAATCCTATACCAATGAGTTAACTTTCAAGTATGGTGCCGTTATGTTCACGTTGGCGGTACCAGATTGTATTCTTTTTCGTTAGTTTTTGCTCAATTTTCGTTCGTTTCGAAATCCAATGTCAGTATACCAAATGTTATTTTTCGTTTTCTTGCGGTAGCTAACCATTATACAGGGTGTTTCTACTCAAAGTGGACAACGTAATAGAGGTTATAGAATTCGTTAAAACTAAATAATTTTTTGCATTTTGTCGTTGTTTTCGAATTATGGACCTTTTTGTGCTTTTCTTTACAAATCTCTATATCTCCATTATTTGTAGTTGGATTTCAAAAAATCAAAGTTCTTTGGGATCAAGAGTTTAATATCTACAACGTTTGTTCAAAACTTTTTTACAAAAAATTTCAACACCAAAATAGCGGTAATTTTACATTTTGGAAATTGAATTTAAAATAATCACCATTTTGCTGTTCTAAATATTTTGTAAAAGTTTTGAATAAACGTTGAAGATATTAAACTGTTGATTCCAAAAAACTTCGATTTTTTAAATTTCGACTACAAATATTGGAGATATACATATAGATTTGTAAAAAAAAACAAAAAAGTCCATAATTCGAAAATAAAAGCCACAATGAAAAATTACTTAAAAAAAGTGTTAATTTGACGAGTTCTACAACCTCTATTATGTTGTCCACTTTAAGTAGAAACATCTTGTATATGGAATACGGTGGAAACAGACTCCAAGCGATACTATAGAATTTTACAAATCATTGCATGGCTCTGTATAATACATAGGATGCATAATAATTTGAACTTTTTCAAGTAAAATAAAAGCTTTTTGTACACTTTTCAACAATAAAATTTGTGCCATTCATTGGCGAGAAATAACAATTTTTTTGTTACTTCCAGAGGTGCTGTTTAGAAATTAATGTAGTAGGTACTAGAATTTGTGCATAAAGCTAGGAATCAACAACTTTTGAAATGAAAGCTTAAAATTTGCAATTCTCAAATTTGATTTTTTAAAATTTAGAAGTCTTTGGGTCACTTCAAGTATAATAATAACTCTTCATAATGACACAGAGCGTCGAAATGTAACGGGTTACATTTACAATAAAATTTGAGTGGAATTAGTTGTTATTATTATAATATTCTGAGAACAATTTCAAATCTACCTCCAAGTTAGTGAGTGATTAATAATAATAATAATACTAATTTTCAAACCACTTGAGGAAATATAACATAAGGAATTTAATACAATTTTTGGAATTTTTACCAGGTATTTTGGGAAGCTTTTAGCATCAATCACAATAGGACAGAAGAAATGCAAAATTCCCGATTTGACCTCCTGAAGAATGCAAGGCTTCCCTTCGCGACGCTAGATTAAATTTTAGACGCGATTTGATTAATTCTATTTTTAAGCTTGGCAAGCATCCACAAAATTTCGAACAGTCGCAATCTAAATCGGGACGTGGAATCATAACCTCTATTTATAACGGCCTCCGTAATTACTTAACATCTATTTATTTACACCTTCCTTTTCTTTTCAGCACTTGGAACCGTAATTATAAAGGAACTGACGGGAGGCGACACCGCACAATTTGGTACAAACAACACTTTGACCTGTAATTTTATGTTAGAGGACGAAACGGGTGTTGAAGTGAAATGGTTTTATAACGATCATAAGCAGATTGTCTCATGGATACCGACGAAGAATAGGCCGCAGGCTATTGGAGCGTATAAGTCGATTTTGGATTTCAGCGACAGTTCAGGAAATGATACAACGCGAAGCGTTGTACGTTTTAAAGATCTAAACTTTAATTTAACGGGACGATATACGTGTAAAGTTAGCGGAGATGTGGATGAAAAATCCGAAACTCTCAACATGATCGTGTACCGTAAGTAAATCAGGTTGGCGTGTGCCGTTTCGTTACCCTTCGTTAAATTTGTACAAAAGAAGATTTCTATTTAATTTGATGAAAAAGTGACGTTCTTCTTGTAGAACCCGCAAGTTCAGTCGAGTTTGTCGATGAGGATGGTAATATAACGTGTTCAGCTTACGATGTGTATCCTGAGCCAAACATTACAATTACGGGAGCTTACACTACAGGAAGGTACGTAAAATTCTTTGACATCTAGGTAACTAACAGAATTTATATTAACGCGTGGTTTTCCCAATACATGTTTTCTTGTCGGACGTGCATACGAAATTTAGTACACCTTTTTGTGGGGGAGGGAGCTCGCACCTCTGTGCAGATCAAAAGTTGGTTTAACTTAGACTCACGGAAATCGTTGGTTTATATCAAAAAATTCCATTTCCATTTTTGGCGGGAAAACCGGTTTTTGGACAAATATATCGCTCGAATGCGGAAGATTTTGTGCTTCAGAATACATTTTCACCCAAATTTGAAAATTGCGTGCAGGAAGATGGATTGCAAGATGTGGAAGTGTTATCGACTTTTCAGTTTCAAAATACATACTATGTTGATATCGGTGGAAGCTCCAAACCGTCTGAAGCACAATATACAAAAGTACTGAAAATGAACAGAAACTGAAAATAGACGGAGGAGGGTGAACTAACCACATATTTTATGATAATGATCGTAAATAAATAAATAATCATTTTAAAACAAGGCCGACTAGAGGAAGGAAGGGACACAAACAATTAGGAACTAATGAACCGTCGAAGTTTGTTCCGTTATCCGACCAGGATAATTAGAAATATACAACAGACGTTAACTATTTGGGTAAGACTCGCCGGAGATCTACCACAATATCCCTCAATTAGCATGTTTTTCCATAAATCTGGAAGTGGAACTTGTGACCTTGTGACAAGTACTCAAATTAACTAATAAACCTACAAAACATCGTCGTGTTTGATTGTATTATCACCCATCAAGTTCACTTCCAAATTTTAAATGATTTAATGTAACCTCAACATGATAACATAATCTGCGTGGAAGGAAATCAAAATCCTATACCTACCAAAATCTTGCACACTTTTTCTTTATCTTGGGGAAAGTTTATTGATCATTGGATGATTCTCTGAAATCCAATTAATATTTATAGAGTACGAATTTAGCACATTTTTGTGAGGGGGTTCGTCTTAACAATTTTCGAAAAATGTAAGTCGTTTTACTAAAGATCTCTCATTGGACTCATTTCCAAAACGCTCCATATTTGGTGCGATGGCAGTAACACCAGTCTTGCCGAATTGGATTCCAAAATCCAAATTTAATTAATCGTTAGAATACCCATTGAAGTTTAGTTCGAACGGTATGAGCTGTACTGTCAAATTTTTCTTCCATCTGTGTATCGTTATCTCTTCTTACAATCTCCTCTTTTATGCTTCTATCCCATCCGATTTCTGTTCTCTTTTGTACCTCCTCCCTTCCACATCCTCCTCTTTCATAATACCATCTTCTCTCCTCCTGTCCATATTTTATTTTCCCTTCATTCATCTCTCTCCAACAACTTTGAAGTATCCTAACCACCTCCCCCTATCCATTCCTTCCTCGTATCACCAACCTCCCAGTTTGTATCCTTATTCCTCTCCAGTTTCATCTCGAACTCTTCCTGTCCAAACTTAGTACCCATCACCAATATCTCTCTTGTATCTTTTCCAAAATTCTCATTTCTTCCACCCACATATTTCCACACCGTGCATCATCACACTTTTCTCTAGTTTATCAAAAAGCCACCCATTTCTTCTCATATCCTTCCCCAATAGCCTTTTCGCCAATGTCCATACCTGCCCTAATATTTTGTTCCCCCTTTTTCCTAACTCTGTAACATGTGCGTCATCTTTATTATCATATCTCATTCCATACTCCCCCCCACACTTTCAATTTCCTCATTTCCCCATCTCCATCCCACCTGTCTTCTACTCCCCCTTCCCTATTAAAACATCATCACTTTGAATTTTTTATATTTGCACTTAAGTCTCTCTTCTCTATAAACCCCTTTATTGTATTCATGATTTCAATCATTTGCGGTTCTATTCTGGCAATCACCACAACATCATCCGCATACGCTAAAGTCCATACCCATGGGGGTTCATACGGTAATTTGCAAGGGGGAGGCAATTGGGGGAAAATTGTTTTATTTAAATTAAAAGTTTCGTTATTTAAGAAATTATTACTTAGAGTCCGAGCCCAGGGGGGGACGCCCTTATTGGCGCCCATGTCCATACCTTCAACCCCCTATCACAAACCCACCACTCTGCATTATCCTTTCTTCCGACTCCCCTATGCACACCGAGAATAAACTCCAACTAAGTGGTTGTCTCGAACGCCGCGCCGCCCTTAACTTCCTTTTTATTTTGACTCTGGTCTCTATTCTTTCTTGTAAGCCCCCTTTTATTCCCTTTTCTATCAGCGTTTCCCATAATTTGCTTGTGTTCACATTGTCGAAGGCTGCCTTTATGTCTAAAAATAGCGCATATAGCTTTCCCCTCTTCTTTTCCAGCTCCATATTCACTAACTCCTTTATCACGTGTATGATGTCCATCCCCCTTCTCCCCCTTCTGAACCCAGCTTGCCAATTTCCTATTATTTCATTCTCTTCCAATTCTTTCTCCAATCGCTCCTGTAGTATCACATTTGGGGCACTCACCTCCTATATGTATAGTTTTTTGCTTCTTTCAAATCCTTTCCGTTCGGACATATTATCGCCTCCCTCCTTTCATCCGGGAATCCCTTCCCATTCCATGTTTTGTTTAATTCTCCTTTGCTTTTTTCCATACATTTTCACTGTTCCATCCGTTCCTCTCTCCTTCCCTCTCTGTATCCCTTTTAAAGCTCTTTCGAACTCTTGTGCTTTCCTTCCTTCCCTCTAACATCTTCAGGCAGTGCTCCGTCCATTTCTCCAATTCTGTGTGTTTAAAGCTGAAAATGGTTTGTGTATAAGGGTTGTTGCTAGTAATTGGACGATTAGTTGTCTAACCACAAAGATGTTTCAAGCTGAATTGTCGTGAAGATCTATCAAATCAATATTTGTGCGATGAGCAAAAGCTGCACCCGAGTGGAGTAATGACGTCTTATGGCACCACCCCTGTGTTTATAAAATTTCTATTTCTTCAATTCCTCAAGACACGAAAAATGATGATCATCGTTAGGAAGCAAGGACAGAACGGTCGTTACAGAGCATCGGTTAAGAGTTGATTTAAAAACCTTGAGACTGTCTAATCACTATCCCATTGGATCCTGATTTCCTAAACCACATTGGCCTTCAATTGCCTACAGAAGTTTCCTTTAGACGGATTGTGGAAAAACACTGAAAAACTGAAACCTGGGTCAAAGTATGAGACACAGTAAGTAAGGCAATCATCCTTGAGGCTATGGAGAACCATTCTAACACACGAGCTTGTGCTTGGACGAGCTTTGTTCAGCACCCAGTCGAAGACACTCAGTAATAATTTTTGGGCATCTTTACCATTTTCCAAACATATTTGTTTGACCATTTTTTTACACACAAATAATCTGTGTTCATAGCGTTTCTTTCGAAATTTGGAAGAAGAACTTGTTGATTTTTCGAATCTTAACCAATTATTTTCCTTCCTCGGTGTTCCGCAACTACCTCTCTGGTAAGATAACACATATCTAACATATATCAAATCTTTCATCCTGCTTTCTAGTTAATTATAAAATTAGGTAAACGTTGCATCCGAAATTTGACCTTAATACGGATAGTCTACAGTCTCAGATTACACCGGAAGTTTGTAGATTGCAAAATTTATTTTTATCTAGCCCTTGAACGCGAACAAAATCGCGAATAGGATTAATTTTCGTATCTGTCGTCGTTTCTGTTAGCAAAATATGTTTTTTACTCCAGAAAAGGAGCTGTTTATCCTGGCATGAGACAAGGCAATGAGGTGACTCTGAAGTTATTAGCCCGTAGTAACTCCGCATGGTTATTCCACATCGTCGCAATCATCAATAACATTTGATGACAATGATGAGGGTCGACGTTCTTACAACCGATGGATCGAAGTTCCAAGTTTCAAAAACCTTGACAAAGGGTTGTCCACAAGGCTCAATCATCAGACCATTACTATGGAATATTGTTGATTTTTCCCTCACACGACACCGGTTACACTATCACTGCAAAAAACGGCAACTTTTCAATGCTACATTCAACTGACGATGCAGTAGGCAACAAGGCAACAGTTGATAAGATTAGGTTCATGGTGTTTGGTTGGAAGGGTATTTTGAGATCCTACCATGTATATGTATATGTATTTTTTTCGACTTTCGCCACTTTTCGTCAAGTGTTGCTGAATTTTGCTCTCATTATTAGATTTGGTCTTCGTTGGAAGTTACCCATTGGATCGCATAACACGAGATGGCACAAAGTTTGATCGTGTTGCTCAATGTACTCTTGAAGAGTATTTCAGTACAGATTAGGAAGAATCCCTACCATATTCCATGTTGGCCAATTATGACACTTTACTTTAATTTAGGAGTGTATTTACTTATCATTTTCCAATAATAATTGAAAATTTTGCCAGTTAGTTACCCAAATAACTCTGTGTCATCAGGATTAGTCATTTGACATGAAAAGGACCAATTGATTTGCTAATAATAACAATTTTTTTTCCAGAGACGATCCTATACCTATTGTGGAAATCCTAGGCACCGAAATAGAAACTGAAGATGGCTGTCACAACATCACCAAAACGATTGTCTTAGATAAAAAGTTGTTAAATCGAACGGTCCAGTTCACTTGTAACGTGTTTATACCGGGAACAGTTTTCAACGAAACCCTCACTGTGACAATTGAGATCGAAAGTAAGTATACAATCCTTTCATTTGTGCTCGTATTGTAAAAAAAAACGTGTTCAGTTGCGATCATGAGCTGCAACTAACTCGGCATGTTGGTGGTTTATTTTTTTTATTATTTTGCTATAGGCTACGAATCGACTACCGATTATCCTGACTACACTACTGACTCAACAACTAGTGCTCCCATCACTACTTCTACTACGATTAAAACATCTACGCTAAAAACTATCGGACAAGGTACTTCTTCCAACATATTAGCTCGGCTTTTGCTCGTTATATCCATAGTAAAATGATTTTTTGTTTCTAACATTCCCTAGATGTTGTTTGGCTGCAAAGACCTGGCGCTTATAATAATAATGTTTACATGTTAATGTTAGTTGTTAACGGCCCCTTTGTTTGCAGAAAGTTTGGCTCCTACTCCATCGACTCCAATCCATTGGCTGTTGCTGAGCGTCATGGTTCTATGGTTAGGTATAAAACTGTGAAGATGAAGAATAAGTTGAATGTGATATAGTATGTACAGAGTATGTAAGGAGCAAACTTAAATGTGTAAATATGTATTTATGTACAGTGCCCTGAGGAGTCACTTTTGTTATTTATTTTTCATAACTTATGCTAGTCGCCATTACCAAAACGGAAAGTGTAACATATTGTATTTATAGTTGAAGTAATACAACTTTTATAAGTTTTTGCAGTTAAGCTTATTCACATGCAAAATGGTATTGTATTCCTTCTCCAAATCATTGAAACGTGCACTACCAAAACTTCCACCAAGAAAACTGTGAACGATACCAAGTTGCCCAAAATGAGTATAAAAAACGTCCCCTGTAGCTGATTCAAAGACAAACTGGCGGGTCCTTCGTGTTCATCCATGTCGATTGGCTCAGCAAAATATTCAATCTCGATGTCCGACCTCCACTTCGCGTAAAATCCAGTTTCGGTAATCCTCCTCAAATTATAATTGAAGAAATCGTAGTAGATGTGGTCGCGTTTAACCAGAATCACAGCATGGTAGAAGAATAACTCGAGCAAGTTGAACGAATTTCTCAAATGAGGATGTATAGTTAGCTGACCTCCTCGGCTGATGGTTATATGATCTCTGCGTAACGCCGCGTTATATAATGTTTCATTCTCATCCAGCGTCGAAGGAATGAAGTGATCGAGTACTTCATCAGATTCGGGGCCATTAAACATAAACAGTCGAGATAATGAAGGTTGGATGAGTATTGGTAAACCGGAGTCTAAAATTTCTCTAGTGTTGGTAATGGCGGTTTCAAATCCGGGATTGTTTAGGTAAGCGAAAAGGTTTCCAAGATACGCCGTACCTAGAACGATGCAACTCAGGCTGTACAGCCCGAAAAGGATCCGGGAGCTGTTCGAGTGCGGTGGTCTTGGTGCGGTGGTACCAAGCGAAATGCGAAGAGTGAAATTTACGGCTCTACTGATCGATCGTTCTCTTAAACCCAAACAGAAGAAGGTTATAACTACCAGACCCGTACTTACGCATAGGCACACCCACATAAGTGATGAAAAAGCTATAACAACACTCTTCCAAAATGGTTTCTTTTGAGGTTTTGGTATGACCCAGTAAAGCTTCTCATGGTCCAAAGGCACGGTGCACTCGTATAAAACCACACATTTCCGGTACTCCGACCCGGTTACTGACACAAATATTTCGCCACGATTGTTATTGAATTCTCCTAAAATCAAACCGTCAACTCCAAAACTGATTTCGTCTACCAACCTTGAGGTATTTTCGGCAAAGATCACGTTAAAATGATTCCTTTCCCCGATCAATTGCAGGGCGGATATCATCAGACCTGGGTTCTTCCTTGTATGGTCGATGGTAAAGGGAGGTGTTGGTATCCACAGTGCCAAAAGTGGCAAGTCGCAAAGATTATTACGTATCTTTGTATGGTAAAAATCACGAGTGACCTCCATGATTCCATTGTCACAATGGCCGACTGGTTCTGCCAGAATGTTATGCCCACAATTCGAACCAACAAAATCGTACCCGAAAATGTTAGTTTTACTCGCAACCAGTGACTGGTAGATGTTGAAGCTCCATAACATTTTGAGTATATCGCCAGCTTCCTCTGCGCACAAACTTTTGCTTGTCACAACCAAAAATGTCGCCCTCGAATTCCAGCTCTTTTTCTGACTTCTCAGTTGATATAGAGTATCGTTTAGCTGATTTTGGTCTTCGTAACCTATTATGTAGTGGTTCATTTTCCCCTTAACACTTGTTAGAGTTGGTAAACTCTCGAGTGTAATTTTCGGGTATTGGAAACCCGTTAACCAAAATGTGAAGTTTTCCGTATTAATCACAACGGTGTTTTTGTTAGAAAAATACTTGTTGGCTAACGTCACCAAGCATCTCTCAAAGGAGTCTTCAACACATGTAACTGATACGAAAATGCAAAATACGTAGATGTAAACCGGTGACATTTTTACCACTGTGAAATTCAAATTCCGTTGTAGGTATAACACAAATTGTCAGCCATTAATATGATTACATTCACCTGCTCGGTATTTCAGAGCAACCATTTATTTAATATTGGTCGATTGCTTGATGACATTAGAAAATTTCTTATTGAAACCATCTGGAAATTATAAGTAATAATGGTTCACTTAAAGGTCTCATTATTTTTGGAACGTTACGACTAATGTTTTTTTTATTGAAATATCGTTCGAAAGCTAAATTGTAATGGTTTTATTTAATTTACTCAAAGAAATGGAGACGAAGTAATGTTACTTGCAAAAACACAGCACAACGCTTTTATTACTACTGGTAGCCAAAACTTTTCAACAGAACTGGAAAGTATTCTGCACAAAACAGGAAACAAAAAAAGAAAACCATTTGGCACCCTGTCGACCGAGACGTTATCTCTGGATCTTATCACCGAAAGGGTGGTTCTGAAAAATTAAAGGTAAGTGTCTGTGAATTGATTGGTTGAGCTCACTACAGTGCGAGAGGAAAGAGGACAACAAATGGAAAGCAGTGTGTATACATATAACACAAGAGCACACTGAATTGTTTTTGGGCGCCCTGCACCACCAAGGATGGATATAGGGTGTCTTAGCAGTTCTCAGAGGGCATGCCTGTTCAAATTACTCCACAATGGAGTTGGAAAGAAGATCCACCTTGTCCTGAAAGGGAACAGAACTCGAGAGACGTCCCCCAGAAGGGTGTTCCCCAAGTTTTTCTCCAAGGAGAGGGGAATATTCGTTACCTTGGTGACTTAGTAGTTCATTATGTGGTCAGATCAATCACAATCTGGCTTCTGGTAGTTACGAATGTCCGATTGAGAACCTCTCGGTTAACGTAAGTGCTCCCCCATGTAGCATGGTGTGCATTTGAGTCGCATCCTATAATGAGGTGTTTTTTTGTTTATCTCGCAGTGTTCTATCAGCTCTATCATCTAGTTACTGGGAGGTGGATTGACAGAATCCCCTGGGAGAAAGCAACAACTAGTTCAGCTCTACCCTGTATATGTCACAACTTAATTGTATGGCCATGATCTCAGGACCACACAGGTGTGGCAGCAAAAGAGATTTACTGTGGCTTTTTTCCCATGTCAACTAACTTTTCACCAAGGGAAATTAGTTTGGGTTAAAATTTAAATTTTTGCTCCCACAATAACCCTCCTAGTTTGGGCCCCTTTTGGGCCGATCTTGATGAGAAGCTTGTTTACCGATGAAGTTTTTTTGACAGGCCTTAGTTTTTCATCAAAATCCGTCTAGTAATTTAGGCTCCACAGCTATAACGTACGCACCCACCCACCCGCACACGCGCCCACAGACAAACATTTTTCAAAAATGGTGGTTTTTGACTCAGGAGGACCCAAAACGTTGAGATTCATCAAAACCTCGAGATCGATTTTTGTTGTTGGTTATATTACTTTCCCTATGTGAATACAGGGTGGTTCGAGGTATTTTAAAAAAAATTGGCTGTAGATTCCCCAATGAAAAACAGTAACTGTTTGCTGATAAACATACATCCGGAAACGAATGGTTTTTAAAATACAGAGTTAAATACATAAACTACAGAAATCAAAGCAATTAAAGCATTCGGATTTCAAAATATTATAATGATATTAAACAATGAACTTATTATTGAATAAGAAAAAATTACTTATAATGAAAACAAAGACAATTAAGAAAAGAAATTAGGTGATTATTTTTCAAATGATTACTAGCTTCATTAATACGTAGGGTTAATTGTTCAATATTTTCTACAGGTGTAGCGTAAACCTGATCGTTTAAATAACCCCAAATAAAAAAATTCAACACAGTAAGTTCAGGTGACCTAAGTGGCCAAGAAATTGGCCCCGATTGGCCTCCAGCAATGAGAAAAATTAGCATCACACCAGTTACGTACGTTAACTCCAAAGTGAGTTGGGGCTCCATCTAATTAACACTCTGTATTTTAAAAACTATTCGTTTCCGTATATAATTAACAAACAGTTACAGTTTTTCATTGGGGAATCTATCGGTAAAATTTTTTAAAATAAATTCTAGCCACCCTGTATACACGTGTGTATATGCACGAGAAAGTAAAAACCAGATTTGCAATTTCCAAAGTACTGTGCGAGCGGTGGTGTGCCAAAAAAAAACCGTGAAATTTTCGGATTTTTTTCAGTTTTTGCTCAATATCTCAGTGAACGAAGGGCTTAACCGGTATAGTCAGTCTATAGGAGTTTTAAAGTAGACTAAATTTGCTACAATTTGAGACTAGGGCGATCACTATACCTACAGCCAGTGGATCCCAAGATACAGTTCGTGGAAAATAGGTATTTTTTTCCAAAAAATGAAATTTTCACCGAAAAGTGAAATTTATGTCTAATATTTTGTGAAATATCTTTTAAAATACACATCCCACGCCAAATATTATATGAAATGAAGTTTTTGTAAATTTAATTAGTTTTCATTTGAAATCAGAGTAGCTGTAGGCCCACCAGTGGTTCTCTCAAAAACGACAGATAACCAAAAAAAGTAATAAGTGGATTTTGGGAGGAAATGCAAATAAACTGTTCTCACACCATTACATAAATCCATAGAAATTCAAATTGCTCAAGAGCATGTATTGGGCAATGAGAACAACAAGAGGCGCCGAGAGATCGTCATGACGGCGCTTTCAAAAAGAACAGTTACCGATCGGGTCGTCATAGTGGTAGTAGACGTCGACCTGATCGTTCTTCTCAATGGTTTAGGCGTTGAAGACACAAACGTCTACCTTCAGAAGAGCACGAAAGGTGAAACTGGTTGCTGTCACTATTCTACGACCTCCTACAACCACCAGGACTCCCAGCGATCACCAGGCACGATATTATTCATCCACGCGTTTACCGGGTGCGATACCTTGTAATTCGCCCAATAAGAATTTTTGAGGAAATGACACACAAGGACTTTTCCTCTTCATTTCCATCGGTGTCGGTAAACCCAAAACTTGAGAATATCTTCTTGATTTTATCTTACGAAGCACTTGTTGATGCTTCGCTATTGACTGACCCTCACTTACCCCAACATAACACATTTATCCATGATTCCTGCTGTTATTCGAATGCGGCGAAGTGGTCAAACATTGCGAACGTACACCTTTGTATCGAATTTCAATATTGTAGAGATTGACAGGAAAAATACCCACTTAACTTCTGATTGCTTCGTAAATACGAAACGGAACTATGTCAATATTATTAACGTCATTCCGGTCAGGTTGCTGTCGAACAATCCAACGAAAATATTATTTACATAATAATTTATGTTTGATTAAAAAAGTAAGGTCGGTTTCCAACAACGCATTAGCTTTTCCGTCTCTGAAGGGAAAGGTAGTAAAATGTTCGGTAAAATATACACGTGTCTGTTCATTTGGTCTCACATTGTAAGTGGTGCACTTGACAACTTCGACAACCTTCACAGTGATAAGTGTGTCGCACGTATGGTCGACAAACTGTTTGATGAGGAGTACTTGCTCGTCATACTCACGGAGAAAATTCACGGAAGTCTTGTACCAATGGACATTCCTCATCCAAAGATTATTTGGAATCCATACCAAAAAACCAAATTCAATTCCAGTATGTACGGTAAAAACTTTATAATTGAGGTCGAAAATGTGACGAGTTTAGGTAATGTTTTGGGCCACCTGAATCGTAGTTCTGTTTGGAACAGAATTGAATCACCGAAAGGTAATTTTCTAGTTATCACCTATAAATTCGAGGTAAATATAACTTGAGGTTTTATGGACGTACAAAATCCATAATGCAGTTGTACTGGTTGTGGAAGATTCGAAGGTTCAAAAATTATATCAATCTAATCCGCAGACTGTCGCAAATGGATGTGGGATGGTTGCAAACGTAATTGATGAGCAAGATTGTAGTGGTGACATGGAATTGATTTTTCGCACGGGGTTTCGCCGATATACTGATTGTCCCTTACGTTACGTAAGGGTCCTAAGGAGATTAAGCACCAAAGGGACGAAACTTGAGGACATTGCTTCAGCAACCCTAGATGCGCTTGTTCACAAATTAATATGGAATCAATTACACGACATCTAAAAGGTTGGATGACATGCAGCGAGGTGATTTCTTTATGGTTACAACTTCGTGGATTAAAGACTTTGTACCGATACAAAAAAGTCAGGTAATATGTAGAGATAGTTGGGTGTGGGTTCTTCCCATGCCAGATCGAGTGGCGCCATTAAAAGAATTTTTAATCATTTTCCAAACGGAAGTGTGGATAATGGTAGCTGCTGGATTTTTGCTCACCGCTTTGTTTTACGCACTTTGTTTGGCGCGGAAGAATGGTCGCATCACTTTAGACAACCTCACAAACATCATTTTTGAAATTATTTCCCTAACTCTATGGGGATGTTGTTCCACATTTACCAAAATACCTCCAATTCGATTATTGCTGCTGTCTTACGCATTTTATGCTGTTGTAATTCAAACTGGGCACGTTTCGAATTTGATTCGAGTGTTGACTATACCGCAATATGAAAAAGGTATAACCAATTTAAAAGAGTTGGCTGAATCTTCATTTCCACTATGCACGTTTTACAAATTTACAGTTCCTGATGCAGAAGTGGGTAACGAAATCGACAGATTGAAAAAAAAGTTTGAGAAGAAAGTCATTCACACACATCCTAGAAATTTCAATGCAACTGTAGCCAGTTTCAAGAAATATAACAATTGTTCGATCTTGCTTGATGAAGGATTTGCTGTACATTTTTTTTTCAACGAGAAACTTCAGAATAAAATAATAACCGAAACGTCTTTCTTCGGTAGCTACCAATACCAATTTGCAACTCCTCGTGGATATTACTTTATGGATGCTTTGAATTCAGCCATCCAAGATTTAACCGAAAATGGAGTTTACGCCAAACATCACGATGATGCTAAAGAAGAATATGACAACCTGTTTCATCCCAAGTTACTTGATGATGAGCCTCAAGTTTTAACTCTAGATCATGTGTATGGTGTATTTGTTATATGGGGATTCGGCATTACTGTTTCCATTATTGTGTTTTTTTGTGAAGTTGCTGTACATAATTGTAAGAAATGTAGTAAGTAGACCGAAATTGCACTGTGTAACCTTGAAATTGTATTGCGCTTTTTGTGTTTGAATAAAGCTTTTCATGGCATTGTAACTGTCACATAACCATTCAGTCAAGCTTTAATCTCTTGAGACAGCTCAGGTGGTGAGAGACGTTCAGTTTCCTGGAGTCACCCTGTCTGGGCACAGGGAGTCTCCTTCACTCCCACGGAGAGAGGGAGAGATTAGACGGTATAACACACCCGGTATCACTTAGCGAGAATCTACACCAAATGTGTCGCTTTCAGATGCATACCAAAAGAATTGATGCGGATAAAACTTTGTTTATTCCCAAACTTGGCAAATGTGATTACTCTACCTCAAAATCATATCGTCCAATCAATCTGATGCCTTTTCCTCTTAAAACATTTGAAAGATCGTGCCGCAGATACATCTGCAACCTAACCAACACGCATACTGTCCAGAAAGAGGCACAGAATCAGCCCTGTACTTTATTGTAGCGCCGATTGAAAGATTGTTGAACCATGAAGAGCCCATATCTGGATTATTCATGATCCTGAATTCCTGAAACTCCTGAAATTAAGGATTATGTTGATTTTAGAATGTCATCACGTACCTACTAAAGCAACATTAATAACCTCGAGTTCGTATGGTTTACAGAACATGCTGGAACATACGGTCGATGCATTAGGTGCACAGTACTCAAAACAGGTATTTCATGGTCCAGAACAGACACTTATCAACTGTGAACAACCTCATAAGTGATCCAAGAATTGTATTTTTCGTTCTCCAACACCTGAGGTAGTTCTTCATACCTTCTCATGAGTTTTTGCGTCTCGGCCACTGTGGCCTAAGTGGTCAAAGTGTTCGCATCTCCATTTGATATGAAAATGAAGTGACTCTAAAGATCTATTACCTCATATTTGAGTTGTTGTAAATACATCACAGAGTGCCCAAATCCCTAGCACGGTGGGATGTTGGCACCGGAACACGAAGAAGTTAGGCTGCTGATCGCCTTGCCAATGACTGCCAGTTCCTGTTATTATTAGGACCACAATGCTTCTAGGTGTTTCGGTGTAGGGGGGCTGGTTTTTTTCAACTTCCGATTGGCTATAAAGGAATGACCGGTGAATATTAAAAAATGATTTTTTACCAAAAGTAATGTACAATCAAGGTTACCTTGATGATTGAGACATTTGTCATATCTGCAATTAATATCCTCTTCATAAAAATGTTACCGCCAATTATTTAAAGTGAGTTTGAGTTCCTCGTCAGTTTGGAAGTGCTGCCCCCCAAGTGCTTCAATTCAGGGAAAAGATGGAAGTCACTCGGCGCTAAGTCGGAAACATACCGTGGGTGTCTCATTTAAATTCCGCAAGGAGCCGTTGGGTTAGCACTGCGAGAACTGGTATTGGTCATGGATCAGAACAATTCCAGAAATCAGCATGCAACCTTTTTTGTGTTTTGAATAGCTCTTCATAAGCGTCGCAAAACTTCACACTACGAATTTGCAGTAATTGTTGTCCCCGGCTGCATAAACACCACAAGCAACACCTTTTTGGTCTCAAACAACAGTTGCCATAACCTTACGGTTGTTTAAATTTTTGGGTTTACTTGGGGAATTTGTGTTCATCCATTGTTGTGTTTTTTGTTTCGTTTCGTTTCGGGCATGTCATATTGAACCCAGATCTCATCACCATCTTGCCAATGACATAGTGGTTGTGGTACGGGGCAGACCGTCTCCGTTGTGATGAAGGACGCTTTAGACCTAGTAAAAACATGGTGCGGAGAGGACAAAAACAAATCTCATTCTTTTCTCACGGAGAGAAGGGCCGGCAAAGCTAAAGGACACAGTAATGTACGGCACCAAGCTGCAGATAGTAAAAAAAATACTTGGGCTGACGTTTAAGTCACGCTGGGGAAATAATGCTGCAAAGCCCCTGTGAGCTTGTAGGGGACCATTTTGGGAACAAGTGGGGCCTATCTTCAAAAATAACTCACTGGATACTTATACACTGGCACATGTCACTACGTATACGTCACTGGTGTGGTGGCATAAGATCTGCATCTGAAAGAACATACAGGGGGGCAGCGCAGAATCCGCCATGATATTACAGGGGCAAAGATAACGATCCCTACCGCACTACAGAAACCTTCTTGAACCTACCGCCTCTAAACCTAGTAGTTTCTTAGGGTAGAGGCGCTCAGAGAGGCATACAGGTTGAATGTCAATGGCGAAAAGGGATCGCCAAGAGAGAGGCATTCGCCCATCTCCAGAGATAAAAACCTCAGCTGAGAGGATAACCAAAACAGATTGTCCTACTAAACAGTTTAAGACAACAATCACCACTCGTTACGAAGGGGGATATTAATGAAGTTCCAGTAAAGTAAAGCTAAATGGAATCGTATATTATACAGATGGCTCCAAAGCTAGTATCAGCGCCGGTTCTGGAGTGTACGAGGAGCAATGAATGTGACTGTAGAGTTTCTGTTGGCCTGGGACAAAAAGGGACCGTGTTTTAAGCCGAGGCATATGTGATATTGATGTTCCAGCTATCAAAAGAGAACCTTGCAAACAGGAATATCTTCATGCAAAGCAGCAGTAGACACTTATGTGATAAATTCATAGGTGTAACATAGTCAATGGGTTTGGGAAACCACTTATAAGGTCCAAAGCGTCCTGATAACACAGCCAAAAAAGAAAATGGTCGTCTAAATCACATGGGAGTGTCCAACAGTCTGTTATGCATCAGGGATTATGGTGGGTAAGACGAAATGCCATGCCAAGCCATCTTCCAATATGACGCATGGGAATGAAAAGATTACACGAGGATTCAGCCCATCCAAATCCTAGACTTTGTTCTTCGAAGGACACAACAGACCAATAAGTCGTGATGAAGGAACCACTCAAGACCATACCTAGAGGAATAATAATAATTGTTATGGGAGGAATCTTGTAACAGGCCTTTTACTTTTTTTAGTTCATTGCAAAAATATGTTAATTGATCTCTTTTCATAACAAGACTGTGTCACGATACAGTAGTATAGTTTGCTACAACATTAGAAGTGCTTTGGGTGCGGTATGAGGAAGACTTGGTGGGCAAAGAAGGCAAATAAGGTAATGGGACAGGTATGGGGAATGGCGCAGAGAGTGTTAGGGAAAGAGATAGAGAAACGGAAATGAGTGGGAGAAAAATTACTGAAGACAGTTATGACGTATGGAGGGGAGGTTAGGGTGTTGAAATATTGGGAAAAGTTGGAGAGGGTGCAAGAAAAGTATGGGACATGAACGCTAGGGTTAGAAAGAGAGACACCGGGATAGTGGAGGAGGAAATGAAGTTAGAGAAAATAAGGGTACATGTGGGGAGAAGAGTGATGAAATATGAAGAAGGGATAAACAAAAGAGAAGGAAAAGTTTTGAAGGAGTGCTGGGAAGAGGTGAGGAGACAGGAAAATATATTTTGGCAGGAAGAAAGGTGATTGTATTTATGAAAGTGGAGGGTACGCAAAGGAGGAAGTGGCGAAGAAAATGAAGGAAGAAGAAAGCATAGTGGAAGAAATAGTAAGAAGAGACGATGACATCAAAGCGCAGCAGAGAAGAGCGAAAATAGGGGAAGGAAGAAAAAATGGCGGAATATTTAAGCGGAGTGAAAAGCTTAGCGGTGAAAAGGATTATAGCACGGTTTAGGTGTGGGAATGAGGATAAAAGTAATAAGTACTGGAGAGAGGAGGAAGAAAGAAGATGTAGTCTGTGCAAGGAAGCGTATAAAAGTTGGCAGTATATGGCGGAGGAGTGTGAAGAGCTGCGAACGGACGGGGGAAAAAGGAAGTACTTACTAAGGGAAACTTAAACATTAGAACTGGAGTTGGATAAATTAAAATTATGACCTCGATTGATGCTGAGAATGTAAGAAGACCGATCACTACGATTTTGAGTTACACTGCGTAGGTTTGAGAGTGACAACCAGAAAGTAGCCCAAAGGGATTAAGCTAGATATAAATTTAAATCTTTAGCTTTCTCATAATTTACATACGGAAGAAGAAAAACTAGTGCAGTGGAAAAATGATTATGATCTCAACATAGAAAAAGTTAAGAACATCAACAAACTTTTATATTAACAACAATAAACAATATAAATAGTAAAATGTTAACAACTTATCAATCAAAATATTGCACGTGCCCTCCAAGTTCTTTTCCACCATTTAAGATACTAACGGATGAACCCCAACCCCTTCATACGTAACTTCGGCATGGTACCCAGTTTCGTCAGCAAAATACTTGACATTTTGCAATCTTCCATCTGGTAACAAAACGTAATAACGTCCCTTGACCGAATCTCCATCGCGATACTCTTCGTGCCCAAAATCGTTACCGCTCTCTACATCCCTCACTTTGTACCCGAATGCGTAATCCGCAGCGTACTGCAACTAGAAAATGAAAATTACTAAAAAAAAAGAATTAAACATAAAATATCCCTGTTGATAGAGAAAGTGCATAATTAGATATTAAAAGAAATAAGTGAAAGTGATTAATATCGCTTTAAAAAAAATCTTTCTGTATGAATAAAATTTTAGGCAATAAATAAAAACTCTTCATTTGCATAATCGTTTATTATTAACTTTTACCGTTTAATTATAACAATTTATTTAAATGCCCAATCGAAAGTTGTCAACCGACTCTCACTATCCGTGTGGTCTGTCTATTTTACCAAAGACGTACTTTAATTTATTAATGTGTTTCGGTCGCCTCTTTCTCTTTTTTCTCCGTCCCCGAAAATGGGGTAATTTGCGAAATTTGTGTTTTTTGTGTTTAACTTTGGTGGGGGCGTTCTTGTGTTGATGTTTACTTGAGGATTGATGGGTGTGGTGGTCGTTTGAGTTGTTAATGATAATGTAATTAATGGGTTTGTTATCTGAATCTGTAGGTTTGTGTTTTGTGATCGTTTTGTGGTGGTGGTGGTTGTACCGCCTGTTATCACATTCACTATCGTCGTCGCAGTACTCAATACTGTTAACACTATCGCTATCGGCGTCACTCTCGCGCTTATTTCGCTGTGAGATACTTACGTTATCGTCTTTAAAAAGGTAGTTGGGACGTTGTGGTGGGGGTTGGACTAGAACAACGTGTCCGTATGTAGGGTGTGTTTCGATTTGCTCCTCGAACTGTCTCTGGGCTTCGGACTGTAAAGCAAAAGTGCTTGCAACCGCCTCCTGGAATTCGGGAGGTGCAGGTTCTACTTTAACATTGGGTTGATCCAGAGGATTTTCGACGTCAACCACATCTTCCATGATAGGGGTGTGATCGCCGGTCAACATTTTCTGTAAACCATGCAGTTGAACAACGGGAGATTTTCCCAGTAGCGAGTTGAGCAAACGAATTTGTTCATCTTTCGTTTTGGCCTTTTCGTTCAGAAGTTTTCCGTCGTCGATTTTACTTAACCCGTAATTGAGGGATAAAGGGTGTAACGGTTCCACATTGTTTAGGTCACGTTTTCGCAATGAGGACTGTTTTTTTTGATTTTTCGCGACTCGATTTCTGGCCTGATTTCGGGCATCCACTACCTGTTGCTCTAAATATCTCGATTTCTGGCGGTCGCGATGTGTTATCGATGCGAAATTGACTGTTCGGTTCGTGCTTGTTTCCTTGACCGCCGTTGCTGTTGCTATTGTAGTCGAAGGGGCCTCATCGACATTTTCGTAAACCTGAGGGGAGCGTAACTCGACTATTGTTAAAAGCGTTAGTAAATACACGATCTGAAATTAATTTCTGTTAGAAATACCGAGGGGTTAGAATTTATGAACTTACATGTTTAAGAGCCATAGTTTTTCACAGCACTGCACTAGACACACCAAGTCAGTCTGCCGTTAACATTGACACTGAAGATTACCTCGACTTTCATTTCTGTTAAAGTCACTCTTCACGCCAATGAGGTGTGACCAAATACGATGTATGCGAAGGAGAGAAAGCAGTACATTACTAAAGAATCTGATTTTAATAGTTACTTTTCTTAGAGTTCAAAGTACCATATTTTTGGTGTGAAGTGGTGGAACTTGTCGCCTTTTAATTTCTGAATTTCCCAAAATACGTTATGGTCTCTAAATATTATGGAATTTTTGCAATTACTACTTTCTTAATGAATAAAGATTTGTAACACAACCGGTTCACCAGGTGACATCTGCTTTCTTCACGTTTTCGCTTATTATCAAAAGACGGGTTTACATTACATTTCATAACATTTAGGTACCACAGCGGATACTACAAATTTTATTGTAGTTAACGGAGCGTAAATTAATTATTTAATGTTTATGGTGCTGTAATATATGCAATAAAAGTAGTACCTACCGCCGCTTTAGGCACCATTCATTGATTTCAACATCGTCGGCTAACCGGCAAGGTAATAGTCATCGATCATTAATAACATTAACAGCTCTGTGCGTAAATATGTATTAGAATAAAGAATTAAAAAAATAATAATGAGAGTATCATCATCAGACGGGTTCGTAATAACTTTCGCCGGGCGAAAGATGTATGGAATTTTCTAAAAAAAAAAAAAACGAATAATAATCTGAAAAATGAAGCAACTTTCTAACATCCGGAGACAATTTTTTCAACTTTCCGATGTATTTCGTAATTCTCGTACGCCTTTCAGTTTATCCGAAAGTACGGTCACGGAAGTCCCGATGGGAATGGACTACGATGCCTAGAATGCGGAGATGGCGGAGCAAGAAAGGGAGGAACAGGCCTTCAACGACACAGTAATCACGATAGGAAGCCCCCTGAATACACCGGGTGAAATTGCAAAAATCGGCCTAGTAAGAAAGAGGGATCAAGACATGAATGTAAGGATAAGGAAGTTTCCAGAAGTGATGCAGCTGGAAGGGGACGTGGAAACCCTGGAGCTGACAACCAGCAGTAAACGAAAGGAAAAATAATAACAACGAAACTGAAACCGATCTATGGAAAAAATGGAAGCTATAAAGACAGAGCTCCTGGAGGACAGCAAGGCAGCTTTGCATAGAGACGGGCAGGGTAAGGAAAATGGCGCAGGCTATTTTCCTTGGTAGTATCGCAAGGATGCTCTAAAGAGAGACAGACCACCAACATACTCACTAATGGTACATGGTGGGCAGGGGGACTACATACCGACCCTGAAGTCAATGAAAACAGTACTAAAGAACTGTGCTCCAGAAAAGTACATAAGGAGCGTGAGACGGGGGAATGATCCTAAACATGAATAAGAACGATGAGAAGAGAGACCAAATCCTGATGGCCGAGGGTGACCCCAAAACCAGAGTGATAGACAAGGAAGCTAAGAAAGAGGTCTAGATGACAAGAAGAGTTCACTGAGTCACTCATAGACCTGGTGGGGCCGGGTAGCATATTTACATATCCTCCTATACAATGGCACCAGGGTGCTGAAATCTGTTAGTCTTTGTGGCGTACAATTGAGCTACAAAAGCTCATTGATTTAGGCACCTCTCCAAGAGCTGAAATCACTGCAAGTGTGTGCATACATACACCATACCTTAGTAACTTATCTCATATCTGTGCCCATACGTTAAAAATTTTACCGTTATATTTCCGTTCCTAATCGTTAATACATATCAGAGTGAGTGAAGTGCACGTTTGTTATTTATACGCCACAATGGAGGAGGAATATGTTAAAATCATAAAGTCCCTTTTACATCGTGTTGATCTAGCGTGTAAGATCGTGTTAAGTACGATTATAAATGAAGATAAATATATGTACCGTAAAAACAAAATTTTCTGACGACTATGAAACTATGAAAGCGAATGCAAACATTGGATACAACAATACTCTGTAGAAACACGTACTGAAAAAACTTGATTTAAAAAGTTCTGCATGATCTAAATTCTAAAACTTTTAAAATGCAACCATCAGGTACTTATTAATTTTTTTCAGTCGTATACGAGGTTGGTTAAGAATATGAATTTTGCGCAACAGTATTATTGCGACAATATTATTTAGCATTAAAAACTGTGTTTTAAATATTTAACCATGTCGATTTAAGTAACATTTTATCATCAAATATCGTTCTAAAATAAAACTAAAATGTAACTATAATAAAATAATTTAATACAAATGGATATGATTGCATACCTATCTAAACGCAGTTTTCAATTCTGACCAACTTTTCTTTATAACAATTATCGAAATAGGAGTATTTTACTTGCACATTTCGCAATTGAATTTTGAGTTTTGGACCATGCCGAACATTTTATGTAGAATACCTTTTTTCCTTAAAATTAATAATAAAGAGGTTTTCCGTATGGTTTCAACTTACGGAGACATACTAGTGTATACCATAGAATCTCAGTAATATATTTTTTAAATAAATAAATAACTAATTATTTGAACATGTGTTTATATCAATTTACTCTGGCTGCTTTATTTCACCTGGAAGTGTTAAAATATTAACTTAAACAATTCGCGGAGGTGCCTAAATCAATGAGCGTTTGTAGCTCAATTGTACGCCACAAAGACTAACAGATTTCAGCACCCTGGTGCCGTTGTATAGGAGGATATGTAAATATGCGGCCGGGTAAAGCAGTAGGCATAACCGTTGAGTGAAAAGTTATAAAGAGGCGAAACTACAGTCGTTTTAACGTCGCTCCTAATGGGTCTGAGAGTTAGGTCTGATATTTGACTATCTCACTCGACGGTTCAGTACCGATACGAGTAAGAGTGACACAGCAATAGGGTACGCAATTTTGCATTATAGTTTCGCCTCTTTATACTTTTCACTGAACGGCATAACAGTGGGAGAGCTAAGGCCGAACAGGTATGAAACATAGGCGGTGACTATCATTGCAGAGGAGGAGATGAGCCAAATGATCCTAAAACAGACCAGGATTAAAATAGGACTGGCGATGTGCACGGTAGGGAAGAGAGTAAGACTGCAAGAGTGCACAAGGAGCTGGAGTTTTGAGCACACTATGGGTCCAATCATTCCAGACTATGCTACCTATGCGATGGTGAACAACACACGGTAAAAAATGAGGGGTGCTGGTTCCCGAGGCCGCGAGGAAATTAGGCAAGTAAGCATGAAGACACGGTAATAAACAACTGGGCTATCATCTAGAGGGCGACCATCAACCCCCGAACAGTACTCGGCTGGAAGAATACCTAAACGGTAACGCCTAGTCTAAATGTCCCCAACCTCAAAAAAAAGGTCTCATTTTGAAAATTTGCCAGACCTCATATCTTCAAAGATGCCTCGAAGACGTTTCTAGAACATTGAGGGGAAATCAACATGACTCATACAGAAATCTGCAACTCACCCCTTATAGGATCCAACCACCCCTATTTTTTCTTAAATAGCACTACCCCATGTGTAATACATTTTGGTGCTCTATAACTAAAATAAAATTAATGAAACTCGAAAAAGAGTGAAAATGTTTAATTGAAAAGTCTCATACTTGATTTTTCACAGTAACCCCCTCCCCGTAGATCATTTGGAAATCTGACACGTCTTCCTGAGTGTGTGCACCTCTGGGTTTCCGGTTGATCTGTAAGTAGTTTACTAGCTGTGAGTTGCTGCTTACTTGGTATTGTGTCCTGCTTAGGGATGTTTATGTCGTAATCATCACCATCTGCGACAACATAAGCGGGTTTGAGTCGGCCTATGTTAAAAACTACGTGGCGTCCTCGTAAAGGTTTTGTCGGATCACTTCGCCACTTTGAAGGGACTTTCGTATGGTGGTTGCAGCATTCCTTTAGGTCCTCCACGACGAGGAAATACACTTTCCACGTTGGAAAGTCCTTTGAAAATAAATATTGATTTCCTACCATCATTGGACCCGTCAGTGGGAAGTAGTTGGATATACAGGGTGATTCATTAAGAATGTCCAATCTCTGAATTGTAGATTCCAGACTTCAAACTATGATGATTCTGCCCAACAACATGCCTTATACAAATATTGCTAGTTTCCGAGATACCGGGTGTTTAAAGTTTAAATATGAATTTTGATTTTCGCAATAACAATTACTTAATTAATTAATTAATGTAATTAAAAATAATAGACAAGGGTTATTTGATATGTATCAAAATTTATATTTAAACTTTAAACACCCGGTATCTCGGAAACTAGCAATATTTGTATCAGGTATGTTGGGAAGAATCATCATATTTTGAGGTCTGGAATCTACAATTCAGAGATTGGACATTCTTAATGAATCACCCTGTATAAACCTAATGTCTTACGTAGTTATACAGGGTCCTGCACCTCACCTCCCGTCTTCTGTAGCTCAGTTATTAATTAAGTTAGGTTTTTGATATTTTGCAGACGTTTCCTGTACCTCAGAGTATATTTCAGGAAAATATTTTTTATTATACAGGGTGTCCCAACAAAGTGTGACGTCATGTTGATATATTTTTTTAAATTACATGCTTTATTTTTTTTTACTTATTTGGTCGTCTTTTATGCTTGCCTACATATTCCTAAAATTCTATTGAAATCGGTTCGATGAAACCAGCGAAAAAAAAAAAACGAAAAAAAATCTGTTTTGCACCACTGGTTTTAAAAATCAATAAAAGACGCAAATAGTACCTGGTTAACGAAATTTTACGACACACTCATTAAATAAAGTCTAGTAGTCTCGTTTACCAAGTTTCATTGATCCAAATTATACAGGGTGATCAAAATCTAGTGTCAAACTTCTCAAACTTTAAAGCACTTTGTCTTTCTTATTTTAAATTGCAACCCCTACATATTTTGATGTCATTCGATGCGGAATTGAAAAACAAACATTTTTTTCTAATATAACTATGGCAATTCCTAATATTGTAAAAGTTATTCAAGAAAAAGTCATTTTATCAATTATTGCAATAGCCATTTTAATTGATAAAAATCGAAGGCGCCTTTGAAAGACAATTTATTAACATAACATGTTGTGATCACAATTATCTCTAAAGTCTTAAGGTTACCTACTAGAATTTATGTTCGATTTGTCTTCCGTTTCCTTCAGGCTTCAAGGCACAAGCGAAGACGAGTATGAAATAATGTTGCCAATCTTCTTAATAGCTGTAGGGTGTAATGCTTTGAAATGCGTTCAGGATTCTTTGCTGCATGTTTTCTGGTGTGGTGGGAGGTTCTTGGTAAACGATTTCCTTAACGTAGCCCCGCAAAAAGAAATCTAATTGAGTTAAGTCTTGTGATCGAGGAGGCCAAGCAATTGATCCTCCTTTTCTAATCCACTGATTGGGGAAGGGTGTGTTGAGATGATCCCTGACTAGTAATGAATAGTGTGCTGGAGCTCCATCGTGTTGCACCCACATTCCATCTCTCACAGCTATTGGTAAATTTTGAAATAAATTTGGCAATTGATTTTGAAAAAAATCCAGATACATTGGTCCATTCAAATGTCCGTTAAAAAAGTGAGGACCCATAACATGTTCACCAATAATTCCCCCCCACAAATTGTTTTTCAAAGGCGCCTGCGATTTTTATCAATTAAAATGGCTATTGCAATAATTGATAAAATGACTTTTTCTTGAATAACTTTTACAATATTAGGAATTGCCATAGAGTTATATTAGAAAAAAATGTTTGTTTTTCAATTCTGCATCGAATGACATCAAAATATGTAGGGGTTGCAATTTAAAATAAGAAAGATAAAGTGCTTTAAAGTTTGAGAAGTTTGACACTAGATTTTGATCACCCTGTGTAATTTGGATCAATGAAACTTGGTAAACGAGACTACTAGACTTTATTTAATGAGTGTGTCGTAAAATTTCGTTAACCAGGTACTATTTGCGTCTTTTATTGATTTTTAAATCCAGTGGTGCAAAACCGATTTTTTTTCGTTTTTATTTTTTTTCGCTGGTTTCATCGAACCGATTTCAATAGAATTTTAGGAATATGTAGGCAAGCATAAAAGACGACAAAATAAGTAAAAAAAAATAAAGCATGTAATTTAAAAAAAATATATCAACATGGCGTCACACTTTGTTGGGACACCCTGTATAATCAAAAATATTTTCCTGAAATATACTCTGAGGTACAGGAAACGTCTGCAAAATATCAAAAACCTAACTTAATTAATAACTGAGCTACAGAAGAAGGGAGGTGAGGTGCAGGACCATGTATATGGGATTGGTTGGGGCCATGAATTCTTCAGGTATTCGAAGTGGTTCTCCATGGACAATTTCCGCTGATGAAGGCGTCAGGGCATCTTTCCATGCTGTACGAATTCCCAGCATTGCAGCGGGAAGAAATTCCCTCCAACGGGAAGCAGCATGGTACATGATTGCTCCATTCAATTGTCGGTGGAAACGTTCGACTATACCATTGGCCTGTGGATGGTATGCTGGTATTTGAAAATGAGCAGTACCAATCAGGACATTACTTAGTTAGCTTCGGGCTTCGGACCAACGGGAAAATCTGTCAACACAAGTTAAACCTTCTGAATTTACCATAATAATGATGTCAACGTGAACGTGCTCGAAACGTGTAAAGTCCGAATTTCTCCTCGCGTTCAGTTTTCCTAATAAAAATTACTTTCTGGTTAAAGCTACTCCATACACTGTGTCATTGCAATATACACAGTGATTAAAAGACATTACAAATGATCGGTTCTCAGAAGGAAGAAGAAGTGGCCCACCGCCACCCCGACTTGTCTTAGTAAAGCCGTCCACATTTCAGGATAGACCAAACTAGGAGTTTGGTTCGTTTTGGCCGGATACTCGATGCAATATCAGTGATGGCAGCTAGAGTACAAGTGACTCTTTGCTAAGAGTTTTGCGTATGGGACGCCAACTGAAGTGTATCCTCATAAGCGATGCTAAAAATCCAAGAAGGTAGGAGACTCTAAAGTTTTTTAAGGGTACAAATATCCTGAGAGGGTGAAATTAAAAGGAACCACCTATAAGAGAAATAGTTATAATTTCGGAAAAATAGAAATTCTTGAAAGAACATCAGGTACCGTTTTATCCTATTGAGGGGAGAGTGGAAACGATTTAGTGCATTTAACAATATAACAAATTAATGACAATTTTATTTAATGAAAATCATGCAAATGGAAACGTACAATGAGGGTTTACTGAATTATTTAATACATGTGCAAGAGAACAAAATTAGATTTCAGCACATTCAAATAATGCAAAGAGGAAAAAGTACAATATTGATTTTATTATTTATTCGTGGTCATGAATTTTGATCCTTGGATTTGTGTTGGCCCTTTTCTTCAAAGTTGTAAGCGTTGGAGGGTGATTTATCAAAAGTCCGCTGGCTCTGAAACACAAATAACAACAACGGTAGTAATCCGAAAACATTGTTTTTTTGGTGAGTCACCAAATATTTGGGCAAGTCTACTTAGAGTATTTGGATTTTTTTGGGGTTGCTGCAACAGGATTTGTATTGTAGTATTGGGGATGGACGTCATGTCTGCATGTTAGATGGTAAGGTCAGATAGGTATATGTAGTGTAGTCGGTGGTTGGAGGTGGAAGTGTGCTAAATAGAGTCAATGAGCAGTTGGATCAGGGTTTTGTACGTATCCTGGAGGGTTTTGGACTGTTTTATAGAGAATCATTCGAATTCTTCAGCGGTCGATCCAACTGGGGAATTCTTGAAATGTGGTATTCAGTGTTGACACTAAACGCGCGCGGTCCGAGAGATAGGAAAAAATGGAATTTGGCGAATTCCGATGGATCTTAACTTGTGGATTAGTCCGGAATGCCAGACTCGCTCAAACCACTATAGTTAAGAATGAGAAGGCTGTGGATCCTGCACGGATCCAAGGGGTTTGAAATCAAATTTTAAGGTATGGTTATTTCCGTGTAATTCCAATGATGCTGTACGATGATTTTTTCTAAGGTGGAACGATTCTTGAAAATGCGAAGTCTTGTATTGCTCGGCAGGGATGATATTTCCGACTTGATTGATGTTCGCCTCCAGGTTGTCTTCCTTGCGTTGAGGAGAGTATATTCCGTCTTTATGTTGCGTTGAGGATTGAAGTATAGTTATGAAATTGATGGCCATTTCCAGACCGTTGAAGGTTTACGTAGTATTTGTGGATGCCTCCTGGAGGAAAGCCTCACAGTTAGCATTAGAGACGTGTCTTCATGTTCATGTGTTCATGTTTACCAGGTGGTCTGAATTCTGTTACAAAGTATGGAACAGAGGCCTCGTGTGCAGGATGTCGCATATGGATTCATCCATATACGCCGACAAAAGGTACGGTTTATGAAGAGAATGACAGCTGAAGGTGGAACTGTGGTCATCAAGTGAGTATGTTTCCCGTCTAGTTTTTGTAACCTTGTCCGATCATTATGGATCATTCTTTTTGTATAGGTCTTGGTGTGATAAAAGCTGCACAATGGAGGGTGGAGACGCAGGTTGAAATAGAGCTAGATAGATGTTAGGATTGCTAATTTAAAATGTAAATGTTCAAAAAACTTGCCGTTAGAATCACTCAATGGACCTGGCCTTATGGACCATCAGCTACAACCGCAAGGATCCATTACGAGGTCGATACTCCACTTCCTACAAAGTAAAAATTTGGACTTGATGGTGGTGGTGATTTTTTAATTGGACAATTTTTCTTACCGACAAATTTAAATGGATATAAACATTTGGTTCCGTTGAAGAGTGTTGTTAATCCATCGCTGATCGAAATTACGGACAATGGACGGCGGTAGCTGAAGAAAAACAGATGTGTTACCAAGACGGTGTCTCTCCTCATTACGCATTTTACCTATATTCAGTTTTCAGATGAAACGTTTCCTGGTTGGAGAAAGGAAGAATATTCGCTTGAAACTTCTCGAATTATTTTCGCGAGTACATCTTGTACCATCCACCCCTGAATCATAAAATGACTAAGAAACAGTATAATAAATGAATGGCAACATATTACCCTAGATGTTCTTCATAACGTCCAAATGCATTTTGAATAGCTGCTGTACTGTTCTGTGGGATGTAGCATGTGGGAAGGAATGAATCGATGGTCAGGGATGTAAGAACAGTTGATGGTAGCAGTACAGGATGATTATAGACGAAGGGCTGTAGAGGGTTTGAGGAGCTCTAATTATTGTAGCCATTACAAACTCCATCAATTTGGGATTTGTGACCAATATTTTATGAGTGTGGACTCCGAAGGATATAAGATGGTTGTTTAAATTAAGATGTGAACTTCTTCACCTAAATGCTAGGCCAAGGTGGACTGGGACCAGGGAATGATGTCCTCTATGTAATCTACAAGAGAAAGAGGATGTTGATGGATGTCTCTTTCACATGACGACAGTCCAACATTGAATTGAATGCTGTGGAAGTGGATAACGTACATTATCAATATTTAATATTGAATACAAGGCTAAGAGCATGGAAAGGAAAAGAAGAGGAAGACTTAGGAACTCATGGGCGGAAGCTTAGAAAAAAATGAATGGGAACAAGTGCGAGACCAGAGAAAAGATGAGGAATAATGGAAGAGAATATGTAAAAACCAGAATTAAACTTATTTATGCCGAAAAGCAGATGGATCCAAGAGTACGTAAGAAACTGAAAATACTAAAAAAATGACAATGTCTGGTCTGGGAATCATCTGAAAAGTGTCTACTTCGTTGTATTACACAAACACTCGCTTTTAGGCATTTCATTTCTAATACGGTAAAAACTGGCAAAATAAGAATTTTTTTGGGAAACTACAACTTAAATCTAAGGCACTTATGGGCGTAAGTTTAGAAAAAGGAGAAGTAAAAAGTAAAAAAAAGTAAAATTGGGCTTGAATTTGAAAAAAATTAGAGAAAATCTTTTCAAGTTGAAAGTAAAACCATAAATGTCTCGCCCTGCTTATGAAGGTAGCGGCTCATTTAATGCAAAATTGGGTATAGGGATGCATCTTTTTGGAAATCCACCGATTCTAGTTCTCGGATCACAATAAGAAAAGAGGAGAAAATGACAGAAACCACCTCCCCTGAGGGGGGTGAGGTTTCAGCGCTGATACTAATAGACAATGCCCCTATGAAAATGTGGTTGATAAACTTTTAGAAAATTTGAAAATAATTTGAAAGCATAGTAATTAGTATATAAGTTTGTTAATGTTAGTTTTAAGTTACTTTTCTCCTAGCAAATACACCTAAGCTCACAATTATTACTATATAATGGAGACTTTGATTGCGCAATATCAGACGAAATTAGGAAATGCGATTTTTAAGCCTACCGGAAACCGGTCATGTGAATCACAAACGGTGTAGAAAATTTTAATAATCTCTACAATGAACAGTATTAATAGTAAAAGTAAAATTGAAAGATGCGTGCGCATTACCAATTAGTAACATAACGAAAATACAGTTCTGAAGAGAATGAAGTGAGTAGATGGCGATCACAGATAAAGTAAGAATGCAATATCACTCGAATTATCAACAAATGATGTAAGGCACTGGTGACAGTGTACTAACATTACGTTCATCTGTACTAAAAATACCAACACCATTGGCACCTGGATTACCAACAAAAACAATTCGTGGGACATATACAAACCATGAAATGCACTTTCAAGTAACCCAGGTTTAACTAACGAAATCTACAGTCGGAACGCTTCTTTTGCCCAAAAGAAGCCTCGTTGGCCTTAACCTCCTGTTGTAATAATAAACAAAATTCAATATGTACTTACGTTAAATATTATTATACTTACTTTGATTAAAAAGTGAATATATACTTACGTTAAATACCTAATATTATAATCCATACTTACTTTGATTAAACAAAGTTTAGAAGTTTTTAATTAATAACTTCTGCCTTATCACTTATGCACATCACTTATAAAATCCGACGAAAAAAAAAAACGCGAAGGCCGTACAAATTGATGATGATGTGGTGGAAAAAATGCACCCAGCATTAAATTAATTAAGACGAAAGGGTGCGGAACATGGTTAACGCAATAGAAGACTTGGTTAAGTTCAAGACACATTTGTCGAGAGAAATCACGAACAAAAATGATCAATGTTTAGACCGGAAACCTTTATTGTCATGGAGCGGAATTTAAATATTTCTGTGGTTAGTACTCTCGTTTCAGAAATTACTATGAGATTATCGCGGAAAAATCGGTTTAATACTGTTTTCAAAAATGCTAAATTGTGTTTAGTTTTTGTTCAACTGTTAAAACATCATTTCTATTCAAAATAAGCGAGCCAATAAACATAGCAAAAATAATGACATACCTTGTGCCACCTGTAAAGCAAAAACATAGGTATAAAAAAGGCCATTTCAATTGTATCATTTTAAATATTCATTTTTGAATATCCATAATATTTGAGTTCAATACTATTGACCCAATTAAGAAAAAAAAAACAGTTCAAAACATACAAAGGTTATAACATTAAAATGACTTACCCTGTATAACCTGTAATACAAAAACAAATAAAACTGTTAAAACATCATTTCTATTGATAAAAAGCGATTCAATAATCATAGCAAAAATAATGACCTACCTTGTGCCACCTGTAAAGAAAAAACATACAAAAATGTCATTTCAATTGTAGCCTTTCAAAAATTCATTTTTGAATACGCATAACTTTGAGTTCAATAGTATGACTCAAATTAATTAAAAAAAAACAGTTCAAAAAATACAGAGGTTATAACAATAAAATGACTTACCCTGTATAACCTGTAATACAAAAACATATAAAAATGTCATTTCAATTGTAACCTTTCAAATATTCATTTTTGAATACGCATAACTGAGTTCAATACTATGATTGCAATTAATTTAAAAAAAAGAGTTAAAAAAATACAGAGGTTATAACAATAAAATGACTTACCCTGTATAACCTGTAATATAAAAAGATATAAAAATGTAATTTCAATTTGTAACCTTTCAGATATTCATTTTTGAATACGCATGATTTTGAGTTCAATATTATGAATCCAATTAATTAAAAAAAAATACAGAGGTTATAACAATAAAATGACTTACCCTGTACAACCTGTAATACAAAAACATAAAAATGACATTTCAATTGTAACTTTTCAAATACTCAATTTTGTACACGCACAATATTTGGGCTAACCAATAAACAAGGCAATTCAATAAACATAGCAAAAATGATGACCTACCTTGTGCTACCTGTAAAGCAAAAAATTACACAATACATTCAAATAATATACAAAAAACATATTAATATGCCCAAATAATTATTTGTAACAATCGATCATTGTGCTGTTAAATGAGTGCAGAGTAATAATCGTATGAACTCTTCATAATATACAGTGTGTTCAGTGACGGTTGTACAATTAAGGATTTTAACATTACGATCAATTTATATTCTGAAGAAGAAATACTAACGTCTAACAACTAGCAGTATAAACCTAACGGCCCTAACCAATGAATATTTTAATTATTCAAAATAATGTCAATGTGGTCCAATTTTTTATGGTATTTGACCTGTTGAGATTTAAAGAGTAAAAGAGTTAAAAAAGGACCTCTTTCTCATTTTTGTTTAATCAATTAAGTCAATGTACATCCTTTTAAATTCGACACACTGTATTTTTTTCAATGCACCCTCGTTACAATTTAATAAACAGTTCAAGAAATATAGCGGGAATAGCAAAAACACCTACCTTTACGCCACTGTTTCGTCTGTAATGCGAGAGAAATAGGAATTAGCACATTTTGAAGAATTTCTGTATCATTCACTTACCCTTAGTGACGTCTTTATCAATCGTTTTCCTGGAATCCAGAATTCTAATTAAAAAACGTTTATGCGATTTAATTAATTAAGTAATTGCACAACCACAGATTTTTAAATTCAAGAACACGAACGCGAACTTTCGAAATTTATTTAAACACACTCCCGATCACTATAAAAGTCATACTGATCGATATTAACTTCCGACAGTGTTATATAGACAGCAGTCGTTATCAATTGTCATTGTTAAAACTCGTTAGGGTTTCACGTTTAAGTATTGAAAAAGATCAGCTTGCAGTGACCTAATGGCGGTGATTCACGTAAAATTAAACAACTTTTGAATCAGACCATCGCACGAACCAATCAAAATCGATCAAATTTATCTGCATTGTTACCAACCTAGTTATAACAACATATTTAATGACTATTACAGCGATGGTTCTGTAATGTTAAAAAATACAACTTTACAGGCTTATTCGATTGATTGATCACCTGACGAACTTCCTTATATTTCGTTCATGTGTTTCATTTACCTACTTATCCTTTGAAAATTTATGGTTATTTTTGTATAGGGATTGGACACCATTTTTGTTACTTATAATTGCACAAGAGGTTTGTATTTTACCGAGTAAATTTGGGTTGTTTAATAAAAATCTGTTGCCTAGAAATTAGACGAGAAAAACAGTCAACTAATAAAAATGCGGCACCGAAGGTTGACAGTTTTTCGAGTCAAATTGCATCTAGTGTCATGCCTGAGTATTTAGCGTTGATCTCATAATAGTACTAATAGTTCCATTTATCACCAAGGACGGAGGATCTGTCAATCTTCTGTTTGTGAAATTGATGTGGATAGATTTGTTCTCATTAAGCTTTATTCTCCATTGTTTCATCCAGTCTAGTGCTGTATTGCGAGCTGCTTGCTTGTAATCTCCTAACGACTTGCTCTTGATCTGTCTCTATTATCAGAAGTGCAGGTGGCATCCGCAAACGTAGGAACTGTAAATTCTTCCAGTTTCGGTAAGTCGCATGTATAAGTATAATAGATAAAGCATCGGTCCCAGTACACTACCTTGTGGTACACCTGCATTTATTTCAACTGCTCCAAGATTTCGCCAGTGATGAAATCGTATCCTAGCTGGTGCTTTTTTGGGTTTAGGTTTTTATTTCCTTATTTGGAGTGACGGGGGTGGTGTTTTCTGTTCTTGGATTAGTAGTATTGTTCAAGGCGTCTCGTTAGGAGCGAAATGGTTACTAAGTGTTCAACAAACAAGTCAGCTTTTTGTTTATTAAGTTGTTTTATGACCATGGATCGTTTTAAATGTTCACTGGTGGTATTGACGTTATGGGTCTTTTTATTCTCTTGGTAGCTCTCCAAAGCGAGCAGTTCGTTTCTTCATCTGGTTGAAGGTCGATGTTTTCCTCGAACTTCATGAAGTTTAGTGAAACTTTTCGCGATATGAAGAAGTCCAACCTGGGATTTTATTGTGGAGATGTTGTACTCCTTGTCTTTAAGGTGTTACGCCTTCTCTTTTGCAATTCTTTAACCACTATACATTCCCTGTAATTGGCAGGATGGGCTTCAGAGGAGTTTGTCAAGTCAAATGAATAACTTTTCATCTGTAGGTACCAATGCAACGTTTGACAGACTGTTTTAGACTTATTAACAATAATTCTTTGCACATCCATTTAACGTACTGGTTATTGAAAATGTTTGCGGCTCTGTGTGTACCCCCCTCCTGCTTTTTTACTTTTGCCTCCTTGTTGTGAGCATGCCAATTGTGGTCATTTTTAGGAAAGCGATCGCTAGCCAAACGTGCTCTTTGATTTACCTTTCATCGAACGAGCACAGAAAGGAAGTAATGGTCCTTGCTAATTGCTTCAAACCTAATCTCATTCTAAGAGACGAACACCAATTGAAAGTAGAGTTAGGATCCGATAGTTTGTAAGAAACAGGGGGGAGGGGGGGACAGTGCCACTAAATTCTAGAAAGTAAAGTTATGGTTCCATCCCTAGTAAATGGTAATGAAGTATCCATGAAGAGTTGAATGGTGACTACGATGATCATCGATTATATTTTCAACATATTTCTGGAAAAACTTTTCGAAACTCCTGAGGAGTTATTTTTGGCTTAGTGGTATTTTGTAATTAGAGTTAATATTACCTGGTCTTCTAATAGCGGCACTGTTTCCCTGTACCGATTATGGAACTTGATAGCAGACGAATATAGCTGTTTTATAACAACCGTATAATCGCTGTATAGTATGATAATTATGGAGGCCATTTGATAGATCAAAGATGTTTACAATGTAGGGATTTAGAAAGTTTTATAGAATCTCTCTTGTAGAGGAGTAGTAATTGTATGGATGTCGTATAGGCAACAAAATTGCTTCCCGGGACCACAAGAGGTAACAATTACAAAAGTGAATGACACACTGTGGGTGCGAAACGGTAATACACAATCTGCATTATTATTTAATGTAACATTACAACACCATAAACATAACTTATAACTAAACTATCCATGAAGATTTGAATGGTAACTAAGAATATCCATGGATTGCATTTTCAACACATTTCTGGAAAAACTCTTCGAAACTCCTAGGAAGTTATTTTTGGCCGAGTGGTATTTTGTAATTAGAGTTCATATTACATGGTCTTCTAATAACGGCACTGTTTCACTGTACCGATTATGGACCTTGAGAGCAGACGAATATAGTTGTTTTATAACAATCGTATAATCGCTGTATAGTGATAATTATGGAGACGATTTAATAGATCAAAGATGTCTGCAATGTACGAATTTAGAATAGAGATATTATAGAATATCCCTTGTAGAGGAGTAGTACCTAGTTATATGGATGTTGTATAGGTAACAAAATTGCTTCCGGTAATATCAAGGTTACAGAAGTGAATGACACACTGTGGGTGCGAAACGGTAATATACAATCTGTATATTATTTAATGTAACATTACAACACGACAAACATAACTTATAACTAAACTATGATAAAAAAATAAATAATAAACCTATAAAAGCGTTCTTAAACCTATTTGGTGTGTTTCTCAATCGGGTTTCCATTTTCGTCAATTGCCAGGGACGGTATTAGTGGCGGCATAAACCCATACTCCCATCGTATACTACTTTCAAAATCGTCCATTGCAGTTCTTTGTTTTCTCACATTATTTTTGGTGGCGTTGAAGTAGTGGATGGGATGAGTGTGTAGTTTGGGTGGTACTAACCCTATGTAGTTATCGCAGTATGATTTACTGGCACTGAAGAGACGTAAGTTAACACATGGTAATTTATTGACATGTTGATAACTGGCGGCCGTTGCTAAATTCTGCGGACTTTTGGATTTCTTCGGGCTCTGCTTAAAACTTCCGAGTAGCCTGTTAGACCTTATAGTCGCCATGCTGGGTAGTACTGGGTATGGTTTAGATGCCTCAACAGGTAGATAGAAGGCCTGCACAATCGGTTGCGGTACTTGCACGGGGTATGGTTTTGGTACGTAATGCGGCAATGGTCTTTCGATGGCTAGTGGAATTTTATTTCCAACGGACACTGGGTAGAGTACTGGATATGGTTGACTTGTGTACTGAGAAAACGGCCTTTCGGTTGATATAAGCTCGATTTTGATAGGAACCGGTATCGGTACCAGTTGGGGTTTCTCCATTTGGTGATGGTATTGCACATTTTTTGATTCTTGCACCTCCGCGCTTCTATTTTTAAGCGCTTGTGGAAAATTCTCCCCAGCTAGTACTGGACGATCAGCGTTGGATTTCTCAATGATTGGTTGCTGTAGAAAATCTCCTAGTTTGAGGTGTTGAGCTGCCGTTTCGGTAACGTTCCTGTTTTTGCTTTGTGCATCACCGTCGTAATACTCGATCTTACCAAGATAATAAGGAATGCTTTGCTGAACGTCGACTACAAAATTTTCGTGAACCACGTTTGACTTTTTCTCTTGAGCGGGAACAACTGGCAGTTCGATTCCGGCGGTTAATGGGGCCAGCAAAGCGGCGTGAATGGGACGTGGGGTAACTATAACAGTTGTACCACCTTCGTTTCGTAGCGCGTTTGTCGTTGGTGGTAATAGGTGGTAATTATTTGGTCGATCCATATCTACTACTACTATAGGTTTTTCAGATAGTACGAGATTCTGCGCAGGCAAGGTTTTTTCGGTCGCTTGATTCGTGTATTGGGGTGTAGCGGTAATTTGATCGTGGTTGTTAACCACCTTATTGATGTCGAGAACATCTTGATCACTGATCAAATCCTTGAAACGGTTTACAAATTGATATTTCTGAGGTTTTGTAATTTTCGGCTCGTTTGTGTTCACCAACTGTGAGACTGATTGATCTTGTTCATTGCTAAACTGAAGGTGGCTTTCTTGTACGTCCTGATACTGTGTTGGATAGACAGCAGGAACGTCAGTTTGGTAAACCAAAGGCTGAACTAGTAAATTGTCGTTTGCTTGAAGCACGTTTTCCTGTGAATTCTGTACGAACGGAAATTCCACGTACTGTTGAACACCTTGAAAGTCGTGTACCTGGTCCACATATGCCTGTGGTTGGTGAGGCAGCGTTTCCGACTGCTGGGATGGGTGTGTTAAGTAAACATTCTGGTCCTGTTGCGGTTGAATGTATTCAACACCGATATTTTCAGTTTGAGTCGGACCATAGGACGTACTTAGAAATTTAGACTCTTGTTGAACCGGGGTAACATCGCTTTGGTTCAACCGAAGTGCTTGAAGAGCTGCTTCAACTTGCTTTTGCTCAACATTTTGCTGATTTTCCCCAGCAGAAACCAACGGATGTAGATTTTGCCCACGTAAGTGCTAAAACAAGACCATGTAACATAAGTTTCTACTTTCCACCACTCACCTTGTTATTTAAAGTGTTGATGGCTTCTTCATCCATTGCCATATGGGTGACCGTTTGACTGTGAGGCCCAAGACTTTTGTACTCCACATACGGATGGTAACCTCCATCATCGGCTACGTATTCGACGTTCTGACTGGAATTCATTTCCTCCACGTAATACCTATTTAATACATATTTACGTTAGATAATCAGGTTAAAGATGTAAAAACAAAACGATTCTCTTGTAACGGAAACATCGTTTTAATAATAATAATAATTACTTTGCGATACCCAAAAGATCCGCATTTAACGCATGATTGCATGTATAATTATTATAAACGGTTGTTTAATTAGAGTACAATTACCGCGTAATCTATGCAATTTTCATACTAGTAATGACACCTTAAACTAACTCGCTTTACAAGTTCATAGAATGAAAGGAACGATGTTGAGAGAAATGGGATCTTTCGCCTTTCGCCCACATATCCCAATTTTTCGGGCTTTAAAAAAACTCGTTTGAGTGAGAAGGGTGTCTAATCCCAAAATTGTGTTGGTGTTCTCAGAGAATTGTAAGATAAAGGGCAATATGGCCTTCATTTAATTACAAAAATTTGTAGGAACCCTCTTGGGGACGATGAAACTTCAAGGGTTTTGAAAGGGTTATCATAGTGCCAATTGGCTAAAGCACAAACTGCTCCAAATTCACTGCTAAGGCCAGTCTCATTGAAGAATCTTTGGTTACGTACAGAACTGAATTATCGTTCCTATATAATATATAACAGACAGTGATGACACTCTAGGCATCCTATCGCGTCAATTTTCCTCATCTTCTAGGGTTTAAATCTGCTACGTTTCCATTTTTCCAAATGTCCATAAAGGAAGAAAGGCGGAGTGATCTTGGTTAATGTTTAGTTAGATAACTGCTGGGCAGTTCGATTCTCTTTGTTGCTTCATCTTAACGTTTCAAAGATTTTCACATGGTTGGAATTTTGAAATTTCCTAATCAGGGTTTACATACCAATGGCACCTACATTTGCACCTTGATGATATTGCGAAAAGCTAATTAGATTTTAGAGCTTTTGCAAGTTTCACATGCTTTAGCGAGCTTTCATGTACTGTAATTTACCTGCTGTAGTTCGGATTCTGTGTGGGAAAAACGTAGAAGCTTAAGATATCCATCAGGAACCTTGTACTGTACACAAAAAGAACATTATGAATGATATGTTGTAAGAAAATGACGCCGTTTCTCTCTGGAAGAAAGGATTAACGTCCTTGATGAAAAAACAATAGTTGGCCATCTGTTGTGACAAACTTAGAAGCTTAGGTATCCATCAGGAACTTTGTACTGTACACAAAGAGAACATTATGAATGATATTGATAATGTTGCAAGAAAATGACGCCGTTTCTTTCTGGAAGAAAGGATAAACGTCCTTGATGAAAAAAAGAATGGTCGACCGTCTTTTGTGAAGAACGTAGAAGCTTAGATAATTAGGTATCCATCAGGAACCTTGTACTGTACACAAAGAGAACATTAGGAATGATAATGTTGTAAGAAACTGACGCCGTTTCCTTCTGGAAGAAACGTCCCTGACGAAAAAAGAATGGTCGACCATCTTTTGTAACTTCAAACGTTAATCATAAGTTCAGAGAAAATCGTCTACTCAAAATTACAGCACTAGGGAACGGCAAAAAGATTCGAAAATTTGAAGAACTTGTGTCGGAAAACCTGGGGAAATAAGCATTAAGTAAGGTAGCTGATTCCGAATCAAAAACCTCCAATCCGTTGTCATTTCTTGAAGAAATTGTCAATATTGCATACTAGTCTCTTTTTGTCCGAAGAGATTATTAAAAACTTATATCATAATACAGGGTGGCGCAATGAAAAGATAATAGACGGGTTTTTGGCTAGGAAAATTATTTTTTTTGAGAAATGCAAAAACACGTCGATTTTTATATCAAGGGCGACAACTTTTGTCATGATTTTCAACCTGAAATGATTTCTTCCCTTAGCGCTGCGAGCACAACCCCTAAAATTTAAATAGGGATGATGGGGCAAGTGAGACGTCACTTGAAAGGTCTTTCTTTTCTGAATTCACTGCACTAGTTTTTTAATTTTTTTTTATTTTTCATATAAAAATTGAAGTTGCAAAAATGGACAACCAGGAAAGAATTTGAGGCATTTAAAAATTAAAAAAAGCGCGGACAATTTTTTTTTACTGCCATTTGATAACATTGTTTCACAATCAGAAAAGACTGTTTATAATTGATTTGCAGAACTTCGTTGTGATCGTGCCTCCTTCAGTGATGAATCTCGCGACATGATTGTAGAAGATCGACACGTGACGTAGAGCGAGAAGGAAGCATCCCTTAGCATCTTCCAGTCTGCAATACATTCCATTGTGAATCAACAATTAGCTGTCAGAAAGATCTCTTCTGGATGAATTCGGCATAATTTTACTAAAGCTCAAAAATAGGCTCGTGTCAATCGGCGTAAGGAAGTGTTAAAAAAATTCGACCAAGGATCTGCAAAATCCGTCTCCAATATCCAACTTGGGTATACTCGTATGAACCAGGAACTAAGCAATAACCGCTTGGATGTTTCCGAATTTCAAGAAAATGGTCCCTTGTTTCTTCGGTTGTACTGGACATCTATCAACCATTCCTTTAGAGTTTAGAGGATCGAAGACCAGATAACGCTGAATGGTATACAAACATTTGTTTGCCAAAGGTAATCCAGGAAAAATAACCAAAACATTCGCATCATCTTCCATCCTGTGAATGCCAGCTCCCATACAGCACGTTGCATCGCTCATTGGCAGGGGAAAAACGTCGAATTAATGACTCATTGGTCGTATTCGGTAGATTGATCGTCTCACGACTTTTTTTGTTCCAGAACGTCAAACAAAAAATACGTGCACAACGATTTTCATCACCACAGAGAGCCTTTGAAAACAATGTTTTTGAAATACCAACTTCAGAGTGGAAAAAATGCACAAGTGTCAGTATGATTCAAAAAATTGTTTCCTAATTATAAGAATTAAAATGTTTCATTTGTCTATATCAGAATTTTGAAAGTTAAACTACTGTTTTCTAGAAAGAGTTTAAGTCCTTAAACCTTTTTGGCTCATACCCAGAACAATTTTTAAGCCAATTTATAAGAAAGATCGTACATAAAAAAACGGCCTTTCATTTACAAAATGCATTTGGAATTTTTACTACTCATTGCAACCAAATGACTGTTATTAAAATTAACCAGGACCTAATAATTATAGAGAAGAATCGTTCGATTAATTACTATTTGAACTGTTTTTTCTAAAACTTGCACTAATTTTTTTTTCTTGACCACTATAAACGGAAGCCGCTCATCGATCATAAAAGGAGAAAGTAGTGAGTTGCGGTTTTTTCGACTAATTACTACCAAAAAAAAATCTATGTACAAACCTTCCTGAAGATATAACGCCGTCTCGTATTTCCGCCTTGCCTTGACCGACTCCATTATTATTATGCACCCTGTATTCATATTCGTATTTCGCTTGATTCTGAAACAAGTTTAATTTTATTAATGCGTGTAATACGTATGTTAATACCGTTATTTAATTTACGATTATTTCTTTAGGCGTGTGTGTGTTTATTACGGAAAGGATGATATAAGATTAAGAGTTAAGAGATCGTATGTAAATGTTAATTATTTGCATTAACGGAAAATTCCTTTGGTTAAAAGTTATGTGGGTAATTATATAGGTATCCTTAAAAGATTTAATTGCTGCATCGTGTCCGTGGGTAGATAATTAGAATTTATCAAAAGTGACAGATTTACCGGTCACGCTTTGGTAATTAAAATCCTATGAACCTAGGTACACCTGGAGACTGTAACCATCTCGTTGTGTCACTTTTACAAGTGCATCCTTAATTCTTGCCTTATTTATACAAACCATTTGCAGAAACATTGCATTGTCACAATGTCAGAATGACACGTGCATTCGTCGCGATTTGTATAAAAAAATGCTAAGGATTCTGGTCGTGGAGTGATGAGAAGAATTCCAGTAGGTGAAGAACATTGGGTTTAAACAGGAAATGTATGTTTAGGAAAAAAAACATAAAAAACTCCCTCCAGCCGCAATTATCATGAAGATGTGACATTCACGATTCATCATATAAATGCCAAAATGTTTAACGCTGTGCAACAGTTAGATCTCGATAGTAATTGACTCTTGAAACAAAGGATACCATTTTACAAGACATGGTTTACATAAATATGTCGCAAGAATGAAACATTGCCTTCTAAACGCCATTTCTCAATTTTTATGTCATTTAAGAGTACTCACGGTAACTTAATATGGGTCACAAAGTCACGGGCCTACGTAGTAACGTAACATTTTTTTGCGAAAATTCTTCTTTATTCATCAATGGCGGCGATACAATCATTCCCACGCTTTTTTCCAACTTTTCGATACCACTATTGCAGAACATCCCATAATGCAAAAAAAAACGTTTCTGAAACGTTTTAGAAACGTATCTCTGAAACATGAAACATCTCCGAAACAGCGACAGAAACGTATATACACATAACATAGATGTTTAATGTCCGCCTTCAGCAACCTAGATTTGAAACAACTCAAAAACGTTACATCGAAACGTTTTATATACGTTTCTCGAGAGTAATATATTGATATGTAGGAGAAATGTGTCTTTATAAATGTTTGATATGTCAATATTGAAACGTCTCATTATGTTTCACGTGAAACACACTAGAGTATAAAAAATTGGGATGTGGTGGACACTACACCCTCGAGAGCCCCAACTGCTCCGAGGGACTTTTTCCAGTGCGCAGTTTTGCTTCAAAAAACATTCATATTGAAACGCGTAACGTTAACTTTGACACATGACTATTTTGTCGATGACACATGACGAAACATTACATTTTTAACGTTTCTAAAACGTTATAGGTTATCACAATCCAAAAAATACGTCACAGAGATCTATTTTTCGATAGGTATCTGAAACGTTCATGTTGTAATGTATAAGTTTTGTATTTTATGTAGCATATCAATTGAAACGTTTATTAGACGTTATCATATATTCGCTTTCGAATGGAATGTACCAGTAATGTGTTTTAGGAATGTTTCATTTGTAACCCTTGCACAACATTTAGAAGCGTTTCATGGATGTACTGTGTTCAGTGGGATTTATCTTTGGATTCAAAATAGGCTTCACTTTCTGCGATGGCTTCCTCGTCTGAGACAAATTTTTTGTCATGGAGCATCTTTTGAAGTGCGGAAAAGAGGTGATAACCGCTAGGTGGGCTAGATTAGAATTATACGATGGGCGCGGAAGCAATTCAGAGCCTAATTCATGCGTTTTCCCCATCGTTTTCAGTGACCACGGTGCGTTGTCTTGGTGAAACAAAGATTTTTGTCTTAGCCAAATTTGGCCTCTTTTTGGCGATTTCGGTCTTCAAACACTCCAATAACCCAATATAAAAGTTGATTTTGATTGTGTGCCATGTTCAAGGTAGTCAATAAAAATTATACCTTGCGCATCCCAAAATACGGAAGCCATAACCTTACCCGCTGATTTTTGGCCGTTGGACGGTTTTCACCAGCTGCTCGCCACTCAGCTGACTGTCCACTTAATTCTGGAGTGAAATGGTCGAGCCATTTTTCATACATTGTGATGTACCGACGCAAAAACTTAGGCTTATTCCGCTTGAACATGTCCAAGCAACACTCTTTGTTGTTTTTGTTCGGGTGTGAACAAACGCGACACCTATTAGGAAATAGTGAAAACACTACCTTTTGATAACTGCAGGGTGTCAGCTATCTCCTGCAACTTCATTTTTCGATTACCCACAATGGGGTTTTTTCGATGTTTTCAGGATTGACAGCCTCATTTGGACGTCTAGAAAGTTCAACATCATCGGTGTCTGTACGAGCATGTTTAAAATTGATGTTTGTTGTAGATGGAACAGAGTGGGGGTAAAATTTTGGAAGCCATTTCACAGATTAAACGGTGTTTTTCGTATTAAAAAACAATGATGAATCAGCACACGAAATTGCTTTGAATTCATTGTTTCTGAAATAACTTAAACCACTGTAACTTCTAAACTAAAGATCGGATTATCATGAAATTTTGACATACATGTTTTGAAGGTTGGTACTATTGAAATATCATACGAATATTTCGTTAAAGGTGCCATCTAGTGGTTAGACCCGGCACTTATTCACTCATGTGCTACATGGTGCCTGTCCATTTGCTTGTGCGTCAAAAATTGAACACTTACGGCATAAGGGGCATTGTTGCAAGTTGGTTTTCCTCATACCTTACTAATAGATGTCAACAGGTCGAGACAATATTTTAAAAACGGCAGTACTATAACTAAATTTTTATCGTTCCCACGTGGCGGAGTTCCACAAGGATCTGTTTTGGGACCAACATCTTGCTAAACTCAGTTACTGGTCGAACTTGAACCGATTGTTCTCAAATTGTGATAAAACATTCTTTGTTCCATTCTCGTTTCTTAATGGAAAAATATTCGACGAATTAACAATAAGTCCAGGCAGTGCAAACCCACCTTTTCGGACCGCAGGGAAGTTCTTAGGAATGTTCATAGGTCACAACCTAAATTGGAATCTCTTCGATCGTACCTCCATGCATTTTCTCTTCGAGGTGCTTCATATTCCTCTCTTCCTCTTCTGTATCCCACTGTATTGACGTTTCGTCGATATCCTTGATGCCGATTGTCGTTACTTGCATTATTTTCGTTTTGACTTCAATATTCAATCTTTTCTAGTAGTGCTACAAGTCCTCTTATCGTCTTGACTTGGCCGGCGTAGAGTATAAGCCCGGGTTTTCTCTTGGCCTTCCGTTAGATTTGGTTTCAGATGGGCAATCTTGGCGATTCTACATACCTACGATCCAATTCTTGATTGATAAACTTTAGGTGTGCTGAATTGCAGTCCACTCTTATTTTGTGCATCGCTTGACCAGAATTGTTCCAAAAATGCTGCCTTAAATTCTTCAAAATGGTGCCACTTTCTATCGTATAGGTCGGCTCAAGCTTTCGCAATCCCCGGTTAAGTTCAATTTCTTCGCCTATATTTTCGGATTTATTGACAATGGTGGTTTGATTCACCGCTGTGGTTCATGATTTCTTCAACAATTTTTTCTTTTAGTTAAAACTGTCGAAACATCGATCGCATGCCCCACCTGATGTTTAAAATGTTCATTTATTTCTTCAATTTGCTTTTAGTTGGTGTTTTGGGCGTGAATTTGTTGGTTAGTATATCTTCTTTGTGTTTTGTAATTTCTTCGTTACATTTCGTAATTGCTTCAGTTTGACCTTGCCTTAGATTTTCTTTGATTTGCAACACTTGGTACTTCATTTCTTGTATTAATGTCAATTTTAATTCTTCCTTGCCAGCTTCAATTTTTTTCGCTGTTGCTCTGATTTCTTCTTGCACTAGTTTTTGTTTTGCTTCTATTTTTTCTTGACTGTTTTTGTCTTGGTTTCATTTCTTCTTGACCAGATTCTATTTTCTCTAATCGTATATTGTAAAATGTTGTTTATGTTGTGTATTGTTTACTTTAATTATTTCGCGACACTTTATACAGGGTCCTGCACCTCACCTCCCTTCTTCTATAGCTCAGTTATTAATTAAGTTAGGTTTTTGATCTTTTGCAGACGTTTCCTGTACCTCAGATTATATTTCAGGAAAATATTTTTGATTATACAGGGTGTCCCAACAAAGTGTGACGCCATAATGATATATTTTTTTAAATTACATGCTTTACTTTTTTTTACTTATTTGGTCGTCTTTTATGCTTGCCTACATATTCCTAAAATTCTATAGAAATCGGTTGGATGAAACCAGAGAAAAAAAATAAAAACGAAAAAATGTCGGTTTTGCATCACTGGTTTCAAAAATTAATAAAAAACGCAAATAGTACCTGGTGAATGAAATTTTACGACACGCTCATTAAATAAAGTCTAGTAGTCTCGTTTACCAAGTTTCATTGATCCAAATTATACAGGGTGATCAAAATCTAGTGTCAAACTTCTCAAACTTTAAAGCACCTGAATAACTTTTACAATATTAGGAATTGCTATAGAGATGTATTAGAAAAAAATGTTTGTTTTTCAATTCCGCATCGAATGACATCAAAATATGTAGGGGTTGCAATTTAAAATAAGAAAGATAAAGTGCTTTAAAGTTTGAGAAGTTTGACACTAGATTTTGATCACCCTGTATAATTTGGATCAATGAAACTTGGTAAACGAGACTACTAGACTTTATTTAATGAGCGTGTCGTAAAATTTCATTAACCAGGTACTATTTGCGTTTTTTATTAATTTTTAAAACCAGTGATGCAAAACCGACATTTTTTCGTTTTTATTTTTTTTCTCTGGTTTCATCCAACCGATTTCAATAGAATTTTAGGAATATGTAGGCAAGCATAAAAGACGACCAAATAAGTAAAAAAAAGTAAAGCATGTAATTTAAAAAAATATATCATTATGGCGTCACACTTTGTTGGGACACCCTGTATAATCAAAAATATTTTCCTGAAATATAATCTGAGGTACAGGAAACGTCTGCAAAATATCAAAAACCTAACTTAATTAATAACTGAGGTATAGAAGACGGGAAGTGAGGTGCAGGACCCTGTATATCTCAAAAATCCTCGTTGATGAAAAACAATTTTTTTGAACGCTAAACCGTGATTTTTCCGGGAATTTTTTCATTCCATATGCCCAGAAGATTCGCATAGTATTCGCTATTCATTGTATGTTCCTTTGAAACGGGAAATCAACAATTAGAATTCCCTTACCATGCCAAAAACCGTTGTTATTACCTTTCCGGTAAACTTTGTTCCCATGGCTTTCTTTGGGACCGAAGAACCTGGTTCCGTCCACTGTTCAGATCGCAGTTCTATTTCCGGAGGTTTTTAAGAAGTTTTCTTCGGTTTTGCACATACCTCAATCATAGACCGAGTTTGTTACTTCCGGTTTTTAGCTGGAACCAGAAGAGGTGGAACCCTTGTGGCCGTTGAAAACCACCCACCCACCCAACAATATATTGTTAGATTTTGTTGAAATTTAAGTGACCTATACAAATGAATCCGAAATATAAATCAATATTAATATCACCCAACTACACAACGTATAGTATCAAGCAATTTAAAGTGAAACGTAGTGACAACATCATTGAAGTTGGTGATATTAATATTGATTTATATTTCGAATTCATTTACATAGGTACATCACGTAAATTTCAATTGTAAGAATATTGATGCCAACCTACGAAACAAAAAGTAAAATTTATTATGTGAATTGCAGATATTAAACGAAAATGAAAACTTTTAACGCTCTTAAATGCACTTATTACAATATTATTATAATGAAAGGAGTAATTTACAATGTGGAACTGGAATAACAAACAGAACTCGATTAATTTTGATTATTATCGTTATACAGAAGAAAACAATGTCTATTGTTGCAATAGTAAAAGTATTCCATATCAGGCAAGCGGTAACACAATTTAATAGTTTCCTGACGTTATTCATTTAATCGAAAGAGATATTTTCCACTTTACATAATTATGTAATAGCATTGAATAAATAAGAGAAAGAAATTCAACCTTATGGAAAAAAGTGTAATTGCTCAATGCGGGTTGCATACTCATTTTTTTCTAATTTTTACAATTTTTACAAGTAATCCTTGCGTGAGTGTTTAAAACTAGACTTGGTAAAATGTGTAGTTTTCTTTCTACCCGATCTTAAACTCAACAACGTTGTCGATTTTACTTGATAATATTAGAGCACATTTTATTTATAGAATAATACTGCTAATGAAACAAAAATAAGGTATCTATTTCACTGTGTCACCAGTACAATACATGCTTATTCATGTGTTCACGTGTGTAAAGCCGCGTCCACATTATGCCGAATGGTGTCGATCGACACGGTCGATCGACAATGTTGAACAAAATGTGTACGCGTCGCCCGGCTTTGTTGAACCATACTTGTCGAGTCGAACGCAACCCGAATCAAGTCGGTACGGATCAAAGGAAGTCGAATCGACAGCTGTAGTGGGGACGTGTCGAACACGTTGCTCTACATTTCTGCTAATCGTAAACTAAAAGAATTACGAAATATTTACATATTATACTGTTCAGTCCTGTTTGTGCATTTAAATATTGTAGTTCATGATCAATCAAGTAATAAATCTTTCATAAATTCCTCTATACTGTACTTTTTTCTATCTCGGACAAGACTGGGCCTTACCCAAAACCTCCTTGGGCGGCGGCGACGGCGACGATCTTCCTGCATTTCAACAACTGCAATAATAATTGCAGCAGTCGCCAAGCAGTCTCTTCTGAATCACTCATTTATACTAAACCTTTATATTTAAATTCAATTCATAATTGGGTGTGTCGCTCGACTAGTCCACATATACTGAGATAATGTGGACGTTAACAAAAGTCGACCATGTCGAGCGACAGGGTCGATCGACTTTGTCGATCGGCATAATGTGGACACGGCTTAAGATTTAATGATCTCATAACAGAAATTCAATCGTGGAATAATTTTAATCTCTTCATACGTTAATGATTGTTAAAAAACTAAATTACATATTAATTTCGGAGATGGCTAAAAATAAAACACCAAACTTGAAGAGAAAAAAATAAGAATTTTTGGTCGAATTACGAAAAAAATATTTTGAATTTAAGCAATCAAAAGTTGCAATCTTTGTGTACTTACGTCTGGGAAGTGAGAACGCAGAATACTTATCAAACATAAGATATCGTTTATGGATTAGCGTATTAGGGCGCCAGGACAGCGTCATTTTAGGTAGTGATAAAAGTGCGTCTGCAAATCACTGTTAAAGTGATTTGAGCGCGTATAATTCTTTTACGAATCGAAAGGACAAATGAAAAACGTCGCTTTAAAACAGTGATTTTTTATGCACAATTTGAACATGTTATCCCCAGGTTCAGCGAACTTGCGACCATTTTTATGCTCTTATATTATGATATTTTACATCATCTGCAACGTAGTGGATATGATTTGCAGACGCGCTTTTATCGCTACCTAAAATGACGCTGGGCTGCCGCCCTAGCGATATAATTCTTGAAAAGGTAAAAGGCCTCTATTTTGTTTATCGGGTATGGGTAACGTGACCCTATGACCCGTTTTGAACGGGGCCGTCCCTTTTTTCGGTACTCCGTCCCGATGTACCCGAAAAAAACCCCGGGACGCAGAATTGTCTCGTTTTGACAAACAGCGCGAAAATTAGCGGACAGGGTGCTAATATTTTTGCCTGAATCTACTAAATAATTTAAAAAAATACCGGAAATCTATATTATACCCCATAATATAATTTTCTATGTAATAAATAATACCGGGTGATTCTCTAATACTGATGACAGTTTGAATTTCGCGCGTAGTGTTTTTTACGGTGTTGGATTGGCGAGTTGAACTGCTCCTGTCGAGAGCAGTTTATGAAAGGGCACCCCGAGTTTAATATTCCTTATCGAGTGTTTGCTAACCATAAGAAACGAATTGTTAATCGATTTCAAAATTGTTTAATTAGCAAAGGATTATGATTCCCAGTTTTCCAGATGTAACTCTGTTAAGTATATTTTTCTGTTCAACGTTTTGGAAACCGCCTCCATACCACAGAATAAAACACTAGTGAGACAGAAGCGACAGTCTCCGTCGGCACCTTTGAAGTTATGTTGCCATCACAAGGCGGTCTACTCGACGCAACCACGCCCATTGTAGTGTAACCTTCTTTGTCTGTTTTGTCATTAGTAAGGCTAGTAAAAAGAGGACTCATTTGTAGTTTTTCTCATTTATTTTCTAAATTTGAAATAGTATCAAAAAATGTCATAAACGAAAAATATTTGCCATACATTTTCGCATATGATAAGCGGTTCACCGTAAAACTAATTCCGATAGAATTCTCGCAATAAGAGTTCAACGCACCGGGCACCGCTAGGTACATACGCTGAAATGTATAATGTATCAATACGCTCGCTATATTCTACACCACAGAAGGCGGAGCTGTTAGTTCGCGCGATAAGAAAATGTGCAACACGTATTTAGCAGAGTGTCGCTTCTGTTTCACTAGTGTTTTATTCTGTGTCCATACATTGGACGAACGACGAACTACAAGCAGCAATTACTGCGGAAACTTGAACGAATTACACCTGAAACTCTGGAAAAAGAGTTCCACAATTGGATTTGGAACAAAGTGGAATTGTGTCGTGAACATAACGGTGGACATTTTGACCAATTTATATACAGGTATCAGATGGGTTTCTGGCTAGAAATTTTTTTTCTTTGCGAATTTTTATATCAAAGGGCACAACTTTTGCCATGATTTTCAACCCGGAAATGATTTCATCCCTTAGCGCTATAATTTAAATAGGGATAATAATAATAATAATAATCATTTGAAAGTTCTTTCTTTTCTGAATTAAGTGCACTAGTTCTTTATCTTTTCAGTTCTTTTTATTTTTAACAAAAAAATTGAAGTTGTAAACATGGAAAATGAGGAAAGAGTTTGAGGCATTTAAAATCGAAAAAAGCGGCGAGAGGTCAATATTGTTTTTCTTTAGAGAAGCCAGGTACTTTTACTGCCATTTGACAACATTATTCCACTCTTTACGTCCAGATTTTAATTAATAAATCGTTCCCGTACATTTTGCAAATGCAAACCGATGTCCTGGTCGGGGAGCCGGCAACCTTTTTTGCAATCAATTATACTTTTTATACTTCGTGAGAGGCTTTATTTTAACGAGACGCCAAACTTTTTCCTTTGCGAAAATTTTCGCAAATGGGTCCTACGGGGTGCGCAGGGGTAAAACACGTTGATGTGGTAATTACAAAAAATTGATTAATAACAGTTAATTTTTTAGCTAACTGTTAAGTTTTTTTGTAAGTACATAATTCAAAATGACATTTGTTCTACAACAAAAATGAGTCCATCAAGAGTGTCCCCATCTGAAGACATGTAGGTATTACTACATTACCAAAAATAATGAATATCAAGTTGATTTTTTTTCTGTAGCTTTTAGTAAATATTTGCATAATTAAATGCCCACTTTGTCCCACAAATTAATTGGGCCGTTTTCCCATGATAGGTATTCATCCATTTCTTGTCATTTCCAAATCAACGTGTTTTACCCCTGTGCACCCCGTAGGACCCATTTGCGAACATTTTCGCAGAGGAAAAAGTTTACCCTCTCGTTAAAATAAAGCCGCTCACGAAGTATATTAATTGATTGCAAAAAAGGTTGCCGGCTCCCGGACTATCCCGTTTTGAGTCAAAAAATAAATGGTCAACTCAAGTTACGCATGGGATAGATTCTAAAATATTGGTATGTTTTCGGGTTTAGGATAGGAATATTAAAATTTATTTTAGGTGTAGAAGCTTGAAAATTAGTCTGTTCGACTTTTAAAATTTTACATGATCTGAGTTTAAACCGGTGTTGTACATACATATAATATACAATACTTTTACTGACATAATCTGAAATCTGGAAAACTCAAGTATTTTGAATGGTAACGAATCTAATTCAATTAATTCTTGTTTATTATAAATTAATCTGAGGTGGTTCACAATTTTATTATTTCTATGTGAAATGATTTCTAAGTTTTGGATTCCTGAGGCTATAGTGTAATGGGTCTTTCTTGATTTATTCACAACTTTACCTTGAACAAGTATCAAAGGGGCCAATTCTCATAGAATTCTACTTTCAACCAACTTCAAATCTGTACCTAATTATGGCATGTATTATATACATACAATATATATGTATATAACTACCCCTCCCCCTCAGACACAAGCACACCGGATTCTGCACAAATGAGCCATTGTTTTTCTTTCCACCCTTAAGGGAGATGGAAGCGGAGAGGGTGACGGGCAATTTGTAAATCACGCAAAAATGTTGCAGGAAAAAAAGTAACAAAAGATCGTTTTTCTCCCCCTTCCACCCCCAAAAAAGGGGTTGCAGTTGGGGGTGAAGTTCGCAATTTGAGAATTGTTTTTTATAGATAATCCAAAAGTGCAATAAAAATAGGTGTTCCACTTTAAGTTTTCAAACTTCACCCCCGCTCCACCCCACAGGGAGGCGAGGGTGCTGTCTACGTATCATGACTCAATAGGTTTCAAAAAATAAAGGAAACGTGTTTTTTCCTTTTTATAATTGGATGTGTCGTTCTCAAGATATTCAAGGGCGTATATTTTGACTTTAATGGCGTCCCGACGGCGAACGGGTGATCCGATCAAAAAATTTAGCAAAGATTTGGAATCAGTAAACAATTTCCTATAAGATGACACCACTTCCAACTTTCTAAACCTGTAACATCGACCAACGCACAGACACACAGACATCCGGACGAATTTAGTAACCAACTTTTTGAAATTGGTTGAAAACAGTGTTTCTAGATTATAGATTCATCTCTAATCCTTTTCCTTAAAATTGATTAAAGATAAAGATTGTTTAAATCTTTTATCAATCTTGTTATTTAAATTTAGGTCTCAATAAATCTAATTGCCGCGTAACTTACGTCTTAAATATAATTTTGCAGGGATTTCACATGTTTGTGAATGTTTTGTATTTCGATTAAAAATTGATATACTTTACACCTAACCATCTACATCTACTATTTTCATTCTACATTTTTTTATAAAGTTTTTAAACGATATTCGTCTGTTTTCAAATATTCCACTCGCGGTAATTCGAGAATTTCATTAGTCAGATAAGTTATATAACATATTTCTATTATCATTTTCATAAAATTGAAATTTTACATTTTACAAGTCCGGAGAATTTTACTAAAACCCGGAATCTCCGAGTGAAAATAACCATGTTGACAAAAACCAAAAGTGATCGACATACAAAGAACGATAACTAATTCATAATTATGCAAATTGCAATGGTAGGAAAAATTTTAAGTAAGATAATCTCCTTCCAATCTTAACAATGAACTGTATCGGTATCGTTGAATGAAAAATCTCAACGACTGTATAGGTACTATACGTAGTATACAGTTCATTGAATCTTAATGATCATTTAAATACACCTCCTACAAATTTGGCAACATCGTCTGTAGTCATTTAAAGAAATCTGCTTGATTGTGGGTTAATAATACCTTCCGGCCCACCCAATAGATGGCCAAGATCGTCCCGGGCTACTTACAACGATTACACTTGTTAACATTAGCGTTGATCTTCTTTCTCTTATTTATTCAATGGTAATAGTTAACGAGGGACGGTGTAATTCGTGCATTAAACGTATAACGTTCTGGCCAATGGAAGTGCAATAAGGAAATTTTGTTTTTTTCCTTGCTTTAAGTCTTTTAAATGGTCTCTTAAAACATTTATTTATAATGCTCCACAAAAAGAAAACCTTAAGCTTTGGAATTTAACTTGGACTTCTGCGTTTGGCAGATAATATAAGGAAAGCCAAAAAATAAATGAAAATGTTTTCAGTTCCAGTTTTTCACCGAGCTCGGTATATTAGATATAGAAGGTTGGTTAATACAAAATGAGTCTTACACTTACACTTATGTCAATGTGCCTTCTACAGTAGGTACTGTTAATAAATTAAATATTACAATAGATTTTAGTAGCTGCTTATTTTAACAAATTGAAAATCACAATCAATATTATAAATTGACCATTCTTCTCAAAATTGAAATCGCTTATTAATAATATAATAATAATTAAAAAGTTACATTCAATAATTAATTTATTTAATGAGAACGATCGTTTCTAAATTAAATTTGGCGCTTCTGTTTATAAATATAATTAGTAATTCACTAACTTCTCGTTTAATATGAAATAATAATTGTTTAACAAGCAACTAGAAACCTCATTTGCCTCTTTTTTTCGTAGCACCTAGTTCTAAATGTTGCTATATGTCTATACTAAATAATTTTATTAAGCTCGAACTCTTACGCGTACAGTGATTTAAATATGAAATAATATTTAATGCATCCTAGGAATTGTCATTCTCACCGCAAGAATGATTATTTTTACCCCAAGAATTATTTTTTCTACCTTAGCTTTTTAATTATTTTGGTCCCAAGACTTTTGTTCTCAAGAATTATTATATTAGCCCCCCAAAATTATTAATTTAGCCCACATAATTATTCTTTTGGCCACAAGATTCTATTCATTTTACCCCATGATTTTATTCATTTTACCCCAAGGTTTTACTCATTTCAACCCAAAGAGTTTATTTATTTTACCCCAAAATTTTATTTATTTACTTATTTTATAGAAGTATTTGAAACTAAAAAAAAATGCCACCCTAAACGTACGTATATTGCCACTCAGGCGCTTAGGTTAGAGGTACCTATGTTTAGTATATTTTTTTTCAATTGATACAAAAACGGAAATATGATACTAAACAGTATTTGAAACTAAAAAAAATTTACAATGGCTACATAGAAGCTCATAGCTACAAACTTCTTGCGTACTTTATTTAGTAAGTCTCTAAAACCTTCGGCATCAACCTAACGCTGTTATGAAAATGGAAATCTTAGGTAAAAATGTGAAAACCTTGGGGTAAAATTAGTAAAATCTTGGGGCCAAAAGAATGATTCTGTGGCTTAAAATAATAATTTTGGGGGCTAATATTCTTGGGATCAGAAATCTTGGGACCAAAATAATTAAAAAGCTGGGGTCAAAAAAATAATTCTTGTGGTAAAAATAATAATTTTTGGGCTTAGAGTGACAATTCTTGGGGCCGCGAAAATTATCACCCTTTAAATATCTCCAAATCTAAAAAACTATCGGTTATCAGAAATAAATAACTTTAGAAGTGTAGCCTCTAAACTAAAAAAAAATTAGAATTCTAGAATTTGGCGACTTAAAATCTTAGACCTTCTAAAGCTTTAAAACTATAAAATTTTAGAACTTCACGATTTGTATATTTTACAGCTTTGGAACTCTACTATTTTGAAATACAGGGTTGTCCAAAAAGATGTTAGCACTTAGATCTGAGTGACTGTTATTTGAAAAACACATAGTCCAAATGAAGCTAGTGCACTCCTTCGAGCTGTACACCTTCGTTGGCAATGCATGTTTCAACAACAACAAAAATTTGAAATTATGTAAGTCCCATCTAAGTGGTAACACCTTTTTTGGGCAACCCTATAGTTGAGAAGCCGAGATTAAACAGTTAACAATACTCTTTTGGAATTTGCGTTCATTAGAACTCTAAAGCCTTGTAATATGTAATTGTAATGGAATGATATGAAGGTTATGAGTTTGCACCCTTAGAACTTTTGAAATTTAAAAGTTTAATATCATGAAAACTCTAGAACTTGAGAATTCCCTTGGTATAAGCCTATGTACCATTTTAGGCCCGTACTCCTTCGTAATCTCAGAGTTACAGCATTTAAAAGTGGTCCAGTTTTAAAACTCTAACGCATTGGTGCCTTTTAAGTTAAAATTTTGAGACAATTAAAACATGTTTTGAGTTACGTTAAAGGTTTAAAGCTTAAAGTTTCAAATCTAACTCTGTTGTAATTATTACAGGATTCTAGAACTTTAGTAAAGTTGAAACAATTTAGCTCTAAAATGATTCTCTAGAATTAGAACTTTAAAACATTACAATCATAGCTCTAAACGTGCCTGTCTTACAACTTTATTTCAAATCAACCACTTTGTAACCTTTACGGATTTAAAACCTTAAATCTATAGAAGTTTTAACAAATCATAGTAGATTATTTTAACATTCCATAACTTTAAAGGCTTTATAATTTTAACTATTTAAAACTTTAGAACAAAAGAATTTCCCAATGTTAGGAATTTTAGGGTTGGGATTTACATACCTACTTAGTACTTAATCACTTTATAACTTTAGAACTTTAATTTTAAACATTAAGATTTTAAAATATTAGTGTGTTGTATTTTAGAAGATAAAGTTATAACTTTGGAGCTTTATAAATTCACAGCTCTAAAAAAAGTTAAAATGTTAAAACGTTAAAGATATGTATTTTAAGAGTTTGCATTTTTGCATAAAAACTTTTGTATAAAAATTGTCTATCACGATGAATTCTACGTAAAAATATGCTCTAAGAAAGTTTTTGCCAAAATTAATTTTATTTAATAATAAGAAAGTTATAGGGCATTAAAGAAATCGACCAAATTTGAGGAACGCCCCCTAGCGGCCAAACGATTAAAGATAGCTGAAATCTGTTTGCATTTCTCATTAAAATTTAACTCCAGACACCTAGGTCTATTTTTTTCTATCTCTTAAAATAAAGGGTCCAATTTGGACCACCCTGTATATACCATGAATTGGAACCTTAGTGTCATTAAGTATTGTGTGGTGTCAAGGAAAGAATTTGTATTATCTACTTGCATGACGCACGTGAGAGGTTTAATGAAGAAGTGGGCAAAAATCACTTGAGGAAGTCTTCCAGTTGTTGGGAATGAAACGTCTCGGGTTCAATATGACATTGGCATGGTTCCAAACCTTTTCTTTCTTCTCTCATTATCCTGATGGTTCTTTTATCCATTTCTTCTATATCTGTTACTCGTTAGATCTATCATATTCTTCAAATATCTTTACCCCATTAATTCGCATATGTGATTCAACTAAGGTATTTTCGGTGCACTTCTTCATCTGTTTCTTGCGAAACCTAGGCCGTCATCACCTCCTGAATTTTGTCTTTGACGACGTTCAGCATATGAAAGCAGACGAAAGGTTTTATGGAATAGTCAGTCAATAAGAAGTAATGAAATGGGCAAAAATCACTTGAGGAACTCTTCCAATTGTTGGGGATGAAAGGTCTCAGGTTCAATATGACATTGGCATAGTTCCAAACCTTTTCTTTCATCTATCATTATCCTTATGGTTCCGTTTTCTTTTGCCCATTTTTTCCATATTTGTTATTCGTTGGATTACTCATATTCTTCAAATCTTTACCCCATTTTTTGTATATTTGTTCCAACTAAAGTATTCTCGGTGCACTTCTTCTTCTGTATCTTTCCAAACCTAGGCCGCCATCATCTCTTGAATTCTTTCTTTGCCGACTTTCAGCACATAAAAGTACCAGTTCAGTGTTGCATTTCCTGATCGATTTCCTTTTTCCTGAAAATAAGTAGTTTGTGATTGATTTCTTCAATTATTGTATATTTTCAAAACGATTTTTCCAGTTTTAGTTATTACACCCCCAAGACAATCGATAGGGGACACCCGTTCAACTGCTTGGGCATTTACGTTCCCCTCTTTCCTTTTTTGCTTTATTATCGATTTGATTTGATTGTCTTCTACAGCTTTCTCTTTCTTCTTCTTCCAATGTTGTTTTATTGTGTAGGTTCTAATCGCCATATTGAGATAGTTGTGATTGTTTGAATTTTTATCACATTTTTGTTTGCCGTAATTTACGGTTTCATTAATATCAATCAAACACTCATTGGCTATTTTTTCTTCAACTTTAAAGTTTTGTAAGTGGTTTACTCACGTTTCAATTGGCAATTCGCACTACAATTCTCTTTTGGCCTTTCACATACTCGACTTCCATAGTTTCTTCCTCAGCTTTAACATAAAAATATCTTCACAGACCGGTTTGTAGTAGGCTTAAAAAGTCGAATTTTCTAATTTCGTCTAGAATTGTGCAATCGAAAATTAGTAATGTGTGGTTGAAGATCACTATCTCTTGAACAATTGTAAATTTAGCGAAGCTGGGTTAAATAATTTTTCTGTATGCACTAAATTCTAACAAATCATCGGCCATACCGACGCCATTTAATAAGTTTACAGGATCTGACCTCACAACATTCAAACAATACTACATATATGGAAAAATTTGGTATTATTTTAAACCATTTCAGTCATCTATCAAAGCGTTTGATCGTTTATGAAGTTCCGTTTGAATTTTAAATCTAGAATAATTATTATTGTTGTGGGTTTGTAATTCAGTTGTCATTTAAAATTTCAACGTGCCGTTATTTAAAAATGTACAATAAACAACTAGAAGTGTACCGAACGACTGTTGTTAAATTAGAGACCGATTGTTAATTTTTAGGTGAACAACATATGAAATAATGCTTCATTATAGACTGTGGTTGACTATTCGAATCTTCAGCCTTTTGATCTCATCACCCAAATACTATTTTACTCTTTATAAACAGCAATTAGTAATAAAAGAAAACCTATAATTTGTCTGGGAGATGCTATTATTGAAAAAATCTTTGTGTAACCAAAGCCCTGGAGATACGTGAGAGATGTTAATGTCGATCTTTTTTTCAATCACCGAAGCGTAACATTGAAATGAAGCTTAAATAAAAAAGAATTTCAAGAATGTTATAGGATATTTTCATGCCCGAGATCACCCAATTATGATTAAATGGAATGTAGGTACTCACCTCACCATTTTCTGCCGTTTTATATCTGGTAGGTTGCTCGGCGTTAATCGAGCTTAACGTTACCAATAAGACTAAAGCTCCCTGAAAAAAATCACCAATTTTAGAAAATTGTCATCGCGCGCCTAAATCTAATTTACTACGTAAATTCATTATAGCAACAATGCTGGACAGAAAGTGGGTCGCCTAACGAAAAATTCACTTACTTGAATTAGCATCTCACGTAAGAAATTAATTGCACCGCTATCGCCAACACTTGATGCTGTTGAACTGATCTGCTTCTTTAGAAATGTATCAGCACCTCTTCAGATTCTAGTCCTTTCACCGGCCCAACCCGCAGCAACTTAAAACCATCGAGAACTTGATACGAATATTATTATCATCATTATTATGTAGATTGGTAACCTTTACTTTCCGTTAACGAATAAAAAAGATGCGTAGTTGAGGTAAGATAATCCAAACGGTGTTACCTTTCAAAAAAAAATTCCCTTTCAAAATACAAGAGGATTGATGGAAAACTCGTTTATCATATTTTTAGCCACGAGCTTCCTTTAAAAGAAAGTCGCGTTCTGTTGATTTGTAATTATGGGTTAAGTACGACGTTGTCCATTAGAAGTGTTTAGGTATAAAAAAAATTGTAAACAATTTCACTTTTGAACGACTCCGTATTGATGATGACGGATGAAAGTACTATTTAAGTGATACGATTCCGTAAATTACGTAAACGAAGAGTGAGATGTAAGCAAACAAAATTACTTACCGGTTACTTTTACTTACTAGAAAAATGACAAAAAATATGCACCGAAAGTTAATTTACTGGTATTATTATCGTTGCGAAATGACGGAGGAAGCGATCTAATTCTTCTTGAAAAATGTTAATCGAACGTTAAAAATACGCATCTTACGCAACTTTGAAAATTGCTTAAGTTAAATGGAGTTGAGAAATGCCCGAATCACAAATTGGTGATGAACAATGATAGATGTTGTTATTAGAGCAATAATTGACAGACTGTGGTACTCAAATGGAAGGCAGGTGCACCCTTTGGTGATTACCTACACATCATGACATATAAAGGGGATACAATTAATAATGGTCTTTATTTCCTATGAGTCGAGCGATACCTATACAAAACAAAACATACTTTGATTATAAAAATAAGAAGATACAATAAAAAATAAAAAGATAAACTAAAAATAAAAATACAAAGCGAATCATAGAAAACCACATGGTGCAGTTCAAGTAAAACTTGCTCTTCCACTGAAGCCATGTTTTTAAGATTAATTAACAATGAGAAATTTCCTATTACTAAACCAAACAAATTAAAAACTAAAAAAACTTCTGTGATGATGGTGGATGTGAGTATTATGAATATGAGTGATAATGTATGTTGTGACGAAGATTAGGCAGTAGTTGTATGAATCATACTAAATAAAATTTATTGACTTTTAGTCTGGTTTTGCTTTAACCAGCTTCTGTACTTGATACGAAAGGTGTTCACCGATTTGATTTTTAGATCGCTAGGTACTGAGTTGTATATTTTAGAAATTTGATAGGAGAAGCTACGTTCATAAATTGAAGTTTTATGCATTGGAGGAGTTATCGTTCCTTTAAAGCGAATATTGAGATTATGCACGTCTTCTCTAAAATGTATTAATCTATATAGATAAGAAGGCTTTTTTTCAATAATAATCTTATGATAGAAAGTGGCTGCCTGAAGTTTCCTTCTGTTACTCATTGTAAGCCACCGGAGTTCAGGTAACTTATGAGAAACGTGATCATAAAGTCTAAACCCAAAAATTAACCGAATGCAAGAATTTTGTACCCTTTGAATTCTTCTAACAGTATCACTAGTCAGAAATGGTCCGTATATTGAAGAGCAAAAGGCAAAATGAGACAAAACCAAGCTTTCACATAGTAATGTCTTCATCTGAATGCTTAATGAAAATCTATGAGGATATATAAGCCTGAGATTAAAATACGCTCTTCTTATGCAATTGGCAATATGAGTATTGAAGCGCAAATTGCTGTCAATTGTTAACCCCAGATTACGATGTTCATTTACAATCGGTAATTCAATACCTTCAACGGTTAACTGAATATGATTTTCTAATAGCTGAACATCATTTCTATTACCAAAAATTAAGGCTACACTTTTATTCGGATTTAGCTTAAGATCGTGCTTTGAAGACATTTCTGAGATTGCAGTTAAATCTTTGTTAATATCAGATAGTGCTCTCAAATGGTCGTTATACTTAAATGAATGAAACAACTGGGTATCATCTGCATACATATGGATATTACACGTTTTTAAACTTTTACATAAAAAAGACGTATATATAATATATAAAAGAGGCCCAAGTATTGATCCTTGAGGAACACCTTGAGTAATCCTAGTCGAATTCGAGATACCCTCTGGTATCTTCACTAATTGTCTTCTATTAGATAAATAACTTTCAATCATGGCAACAGAACTGTCAGATAAACCAACATATTTTAAAACTGCGCATAGGAGTCGATGATTGATTGTATCAAACGCCTTACTATAATCGAGCAATACTAAAACCGTGACGTATCCCTTATCAGTTGCAGATAAGATGCTATCCATGACATGGGTAAGGGCAGTAGTGCAGCTGTGGTGTGGTCTAAAACCAGATTGGAATTCATTAACGATGTTATGCTGCTCAAGATGATTCCTAAGCTGCATCTCAAGTACTTTTTCTAGTATTTTCGATAACGTTGGTAAAATACTAATTGGCCGTAAGTCTTTGAGTTCGGTTGGATGAGATGTTTTAGGTATGGGTATAATCAAGGCAGTTTTCCACATATCCGGAAATGTATTTGCTAAAAAGCAACAATTGATAATGTGGGTGACAAAGGGTATGATAAACGGGCAGCAAAGCTTTATCATCAGAGCACTAATACCATCCGTACCCATACTATTACTTTTTAATTTGTTGATAATTGAAGATACAAGATCGTTGTCCGCTAAAGAAAATTCTAATTTAGAGTAATTATCTACCGCAAAGTTATTTTCATAAAAGTTAATAAGTTCAGAATTACTGCTATTTACTGCAGGAACAGAACTTAAGAAATAATTGTTGATTTCATTAGGACGAAGTAAATGAGAAGGAAGGGATGTTTTGTTTTGCGTTCCAATGTGTAAGGACTTGAGATCTTTCCATAATGATCTATTGTGTTTTTGTGAAAATAGTGTTTGAAAGTACGCTTTTAATTACTGCATGAACTGGAGTCTTAGCAACTCAAAAGGGTTTCAACCCAAAATAAGTAACTAAAAAGGTTCACATCGAACCATACGCTAGGATTTTTGGCATATTTCATCTCAGGAGAACGATCATCGGGCATCGGCCCAGTTTTCAGATACATTAGCTGGCTTATACTCAACCATGGGTAGTAACAAATCGCCATTAGCATCTCCGCACACTATAATGCTAAGAGAGGTTCAAGAATAACTGTGAACAACCATTCCTTGAATCGTCGATGGTTTTGCGCTAAAATGTGCCGTTAAAATTTCGTTTTGTGCTTCACCCCTTCCAGAGACATCGTCAATAAGCTTTGGACGGTGCTGGGGAAATGCAAACACACACCCCCCACTTCGAATTTCGAAATGAAAATTTTCACACGAATTGTGCTCGTTTTGTACTGAATTGTGCCGTTAAAATTTTGTTTTGTGCTTCATCCCTTTCGGAGATATCACCAATTCAAGTTTAGGGGACCACACGGATGGGTAGTTCTTTCTCTGATTTATTGTAGAGAAAATATTCCGATACATAAATGTCGTGTGTCAATTTTATAATTTTAAGTTCAAGTTCAGAGGTTGGCGTTTCCAAATATTTGGCAACAACTGTTCTGATATCTAGTACCACTACACCCAAGGCGTGCTCAACTCTGGATAAAACGGTTGGATGACCATCTGCTGAGTTTGTTTCAGGAACCTCCGTACCTGCTAGAGGTACGCGTAGTGTTCAATTGTTGTTGGTTGAAATTATTGTCTGCTTTATGAAAGTAAAGAAAATTGTTGTTTTGGCCGTTAAGAAAACATTGAATAGGTACCATTGAATTACTTCAACAGGAAGTAAAATGGGAGAAGATTGGGAAGTTGGCGATGAGGAGGAATGGATGGATAGGGGAAGGCGAGAGGTGGAAGATACTGCAAAACTGTTGGAAAAAGCGTAAAATAAAATACGGACAGGAAGAGAGAAAGAACTATTATCAAAAGGGTGTGATACGAATGGGAGGCGGTACAAATGAGAAGGGCAAGAGGATTGAGAAAGATGAGCAGAGGCAAGAAAGAAGGAGTAAAATTAGGGAAGGAAAATATAACGAAAAGTATGATGAGGTTTGAATGCAAGCAAGAAGAAAATGGTGACGACGTATAGGTGTGGAAACGAAAAAAATGGAAAAAGAATACTGATGGGGGGACGGGAGAAGAAAATGCAGACTGTGTTGTAAGGGCTGGGAAACCATAGAGCACATGCTCAGGGAATATGAGGAGCTAAGAGAAGAGGGAAGAAGTAGGAGAGAGATTCTAGGGGAGGGAGGGGAAGAAATATGTTGGATGGAGGAGGTAGGGAAAAGAAGGAGAAAGTCTCTGGTGGTGGTGAATTTGAATGAATTTCGACTTACCGCATGGTTAAAAATATTGAGAACAAGTTTAATCGCGAACAGTTATTGCCAAGAGAAAATTGTTACTACCTTGACTGTATTTCATGAGACGTAGAAGAGACAAGCCCATTCGCAGACGAAAGACATTAAATCTACTGGGCACAAACATCGACGATTTTGTCTTATCAGGCGATCCACAGCACATTCCATACCGTTATCTGTTGGTACAATGCACTAGGTTACAGGGAATCGTTATTCCCTCTTTTCTGTTACGAAATTTTTGCCACCTTTTATTGACAGTTGACAGTGCGTTGTTTCTTGTTCATTTAATATGCTTTCTTTCTTTTCCTCTGGGACCCTCTTGTTCCAAATTTTTTCCTATGGTCTCCATTTCCTTACGACTCAAGAGTATATCTCCAAACGGCGACTCAACTCATACATTAATTGAACTAATTGCACTTCAGTACCTGTAAATGTGATAACATTACATAATAATATGAACATTTAAGGATTTCTTCAATGAACAAAATGGTACCCAACTAAGCGGACTTCTTCATATGAACCGCAAGCAAGTTTACTACAAAATCAAAAGTATTACACGCACTTTCTTCTGCTAATCGCTAATATTACACCTCAATGTCTGTATATGTAATAACATTTCATAATATGAACATTTAAAGATTCCTTCAAGGAGCAAAATGGTACCAAATTAAGCGCAGCCCTTCATACGAACTCCAAGCGTGTTAACAACAAAACCAAAGATATTTTACATACTTTCTTATCCTAATATTGTACTTCAATATCTATAAATAAAACAAAATTTCATAATATGAACATTTAAAGATTCTTTCAAAGCAAAAACTAGTACCCCACTATGCGCACGCGCAGCCCATTACATGAACTCCAAGCGTGTTTACACCAAAAGAAAGAGTATTTTACTCACTTTCTTGTAGGTACTAATATTGTACTTCAATTTCTGAAAATGTGATAAAATTATATAATGCGAACATTTAAATATTCTTGCAAAGAACGAAATGGTGCCCAACTAAGCACACCTTTTCATATGAACTCCAAACGAGTTTACTACAAAATCAAAACTAATATTACACTTCAATGTCTGTATATGTAATAACATTTCATAATATGAACATTTAAAGATTTCTTCAAGGAGCAAAGTGGTACCCAAATAAGCACACCCCTTCATATGAACTCCAAACGAGTTCACTATAAAATGGAAAGTGCTAATATTATACTTCAATGTCTGCATATGTAATTTCATAATATGAACATTTAAAGATTCCTTCAAGAAGCAAGATGGTACCCTAATAAGCGCAGCCCTTCATACGAACTCCAATCGTGTTAACAACAAAACCAAAGATATTTTACATACTTTCTTATCCTAATATTGTACTTCAATATCTATAAATAAAACAAAATTTCATAAAATGAACATTTAAAGATTCCTTCAAAGCAAAAAATGGTACTCCACTATGCTCAGCCCATTTACATGAACTCCAAGCGTGTTTACACCAAAATAAAGAGTGTTTTACTCACTTTCTTGTACTAATATTGCACACCAATTTCTGCAAATGTGATAAAAATTATATAATGTGAACATTTAAATATTCTTGCAAAGAACGAAGTGGTACCCAACTAAGCACACCAATTCATATATGAACTCCAAACGAGTTTACTATAAAATCAAAAGTGCTAATATTACACTTCAATGTCTGTATATGTAATAACATTTCATAATATGAACATTTAAAGATTCCTTCAACGAGCAAAATGGTACCCAACTAAGCGTAGCCCTTCATATGAACTCCAAACGTGTTAACAGCAAAACCAAACATATTTTACATACTTTCTTATCCTAATATTGTACTTCAATATCTATAAATAAAACAAAATTTCGTAATATGAACATTTAAAGATTCCTTCAAAGCAAAAACTAATACACCACTATGCGCAGCCCATTACATGAACTCCAAGCGTATTTACACCAAAATAAAGAGTATTTTACTCACTTTCTTGTACTAAAAGCGCACTTTAATTTCTGCAAATGTGATAAAATCATATAATGTGAACATTTAAAGATTCTTTCCAAGCACAAAATGGTACCCAATTAAGCACACCCCTTCATATGAACTCCAGACGAGTTGACTATAAAATCAAAAGTATTACACGCACTTTCTTCTCCTAATATTACACCTCAATGTCTGTATATGTAATAACATTTCATAATATGAATATTTAAAGATTCCTTCTAAGAACAAAACGGTACCCATAACTACGTGCACAATTCCCACATTTATAATAAAAGATGCGGTCAACATGATGGAGTTGAAGTCTGACTGACAGTGATGATAAAAAAGGAACACTTTGCAAGAACCAGGGATTACTGATATAATCTGATCTCGAGCGCAACCGAAAAATAGTGTGAGCAGCACCCTTTGTCTATTAGCCCGCCAAAGACGGAGATAGTTCACTTCAAAGGTAAGGAGAAGAGTGTGGGCCTTCGAGTCCCTCTACTATTCCAAAAACGCCTCCAGTTGGTATTTGGTATTACACTTGACTACAAACTGAACTGGATTAAGCGCATCCAGCTCAAAGCGGAAAAAGCCAATAGGCCCTTCTGGCAATGTCGCCACGCAATTAGAAGGCTTTGGGACCCATCCCCAAAGGCTGTCCTGTGGTTGTACACTGCTGTCATCAAACCTATGTCCTGTTAAGGAGTAATCGCCTGGTGCAAACAATTTCCACAGCGGTCACGGAAGCCCTTCTGGGACTGCCTCCATTGGATCTCCGCCTGAGAGAGTAGACCATGCTGGCAGCTTTACGACTTAAAAGAAGGGGTTGTTGTATAACAGAGGTATAGAGGTAGCAGGACACTCCCGAATTTTAGGAGAGGCAATCAAGCGGCTGAGTATCCTGGAGAGGGAATCGGAGTCCCTCGTCCTTCAAGTTATGATAGAAAAAACTACCACATCTTTCTCAATGCGGAGTGGCATCCCAACCCCAGACATATCCATCTTCACGGATGGATCTAAAACAATAGAATGAACAGGCATCGGAATTTACTCCAAAGAACTGAACGACGATATACTTTATGGACACTATAAATTAAACAAACACATGCACTGCAATTATCAATTATCAGACGTCATAATGACATCTCATAAGTGACGTTAAAAAATGGTGAGCTTTAAGACGTCATTATATCGTCAGCAATAGGTCGAGTGACGTTAACGACCAATGAGACTTATAAAGGACGTCAAAACACGTATCATTGTTTGTTGGGCCGAGGAAAGGGTTTTTCCTGTATTATAACGCCCGCCACGTCGTCGAAATCATTAACAAGTTGGATTTTGAGATACTGGAACATCCTCCTTACGGCCTAAATCTCACTTTCTCCGACTGTCTTCTGTTTGGGATGCTCAAGGATGTGAGATCGTAGATTTGCCAAAACTTAGACGTACTTACCTACAGGAAGCGGCATTTCACGGTCCATAACAAACCTTCATCTTGGAAGCAATCGCTGCACAAAGTGCGTTGAAAAAACGAGGAAATTATAGCATGTTTAATTTAGAACGAAAAATTTTGAGTGGCGCGTTACATCTTAATTTAAAATCCCAAAACGAAAAGAAACAAAACCATTTATACATAGCTTAATATTTATACATATTTATATTTCTTACTTGTTTTGATTGTTTGTGTTGTATTTTATTATGTATTTTGTACCTTATGACGAATGTAAGTGCTTTTGCACATAAGCATCAATATATTATTATTATTATTATTATTATTATTATTAATGAATTTACATTTTTGTGATTGTAAAAGTGAAAAAGGAACAAGATTTTAAAAATTAACATAAAAATTCACTTCGATTGACCTACCGCAACGTTGACCTGGATACTGTTAAACGCAAACCATTAATGAACAATATGAAAAAAATTTTAATTTCGCGATTAGTTGTGGTCCAATTTTAAAGAACCTGTTAAATTTCAAGTTTGTAACTATAATTGAAGTACGAAAAAAAATTGTGAATGATTTCGGCTACTATTTTACGGGCGAACGAATCACGCAGGTAACGGATTTTTGTTTTGTTAACAACAAATTAGTAATCGAACTGTAGGCGGTTTTTATAATATTTACAGTTACGATTTCGTAATTAATTTGTTTTAGTGAATATTTGTCAATAACGGAACAGGTGCGGGTAATATAAGAATTTTTCGTGACTTCTTAATGCATTCCGAAATCGATTTTTTTTTAGTTAAATAATTAAGGCGGATCTAGTGAAAGTTGAGTTTTTGTTTATAAATTAATGTTGGACCATAGGACTGTCACTTTTAATTAAACATTTTTATAAATTTATGATTGAGCATTGTTTAATTTAAAGAATGAAGGAAAAATAACTAATTTTTATTGTTTCAATAAATGTATGTCACCTAATTGTTGGTGGTATTGTTCATTAAGTTGTAAAAGAACAATTAATTACAACCATATAGAATGTTTGTGGGAGATGCAAAACCACTATTGTCTTGTTCACACAGTCTTTTTTCAAATCAAACTTCATAGTAAATTTGCATTTACCGTAACTGCAGAAAAGGACATTTCTGTTAATATCTAACGTTATTGGCTGTGATCATGTTAATTCTAGATTGTGCCATTTTGTGCCGTTCTCACTTGTTCCAAGTTCTTCTTCACTGTTAACCGTACGATTATTACATTTAATCCGTTTAAATCCTATATTCAGGAGGAGAACCCCAAGATACCCCTGTATGTCAGTTGCAAACCATGGAGACTCAACAACAAAAGAAAATGAAAAAAACCAAATGGACATCCTCTAATCCATCTACCTCTCGTAACTCAATCTCGACACCAAGGCAGGCTCCTAAAGCCACAATTCCGAGCAAATGTGCAGGAATAAGGAGAGGTAGAGGCCAGACAGTTCACCTCCCACTCAACTTCAGAAGGAGAAGGAACCTTAACAAGAAAAGGCGATTATTATTATTATAAAAGAAAAAGGAGAAATCCCGACTGACCCAGGAAGATCAAAGCAAATGGGCAGGAATAGGGAGAGGTAGAGGGCAGACAGTTCAACTCCCATTCAACCTCAGAAGGAGAAGGAAGCTCAACAACAAAACAAAAAGGAGAAATCCCGACTGACCCAGAAAGATTAAAGCACCAAATGGACATCCTCTAATCCATTTACCTCCCGTAACTCAACCACGACACGAAGGCAACTCCTACAGCCACAATTCCGAGAAAATGGCCAAGAATAAGAATAGGTAGAGGTCAAACAGATCAACTCCCATTCAACCTCTGAGGGAAAGGTACTAACCACGGTCTTAATTGACGGGGGGGTATCGTCAAAATTGAACCATTTAATCTCAAAGAAGCTATCTAAAAAGTAGTAATGATAAACATCGATAATTCACTGAGTCATCCGAAAAATCATCTGGCCAAGTCTATTGACTAACATTTTCACCCACTTTCACGAGCTAAAGGTACTCGTGCGAAATCCATGAGATCTGTAGTGCTTCTCTTGAGTCGTTCGAAAATCTCCTACCATTATACAGGGTGTTAGTCAAAAAGTTCATATAAAAGTATGTCCTAAAATGCGTGGTTTTCGATATACAGGGTGTTACAGTTTTTATTTTTTTTCGTTTTTTCTTAAAAATCTCTATAGTCCAGGACGATTCTCTTACACGGCTTCATAAAGTCATTTCAGCGTATGCAGCTACTGTGTCTTCCATGCAGTTGTGAAAGATCAAACTCACAAAGGATCGTTTGCGGTATTGGTGGAGACGTCCACACTAATGTAAACGCCAGTAGACCAAGTTTTGAGTTGTCCTCTCAAAGAGTGGCGTTACTAAGGCCACGAAACCAGAGGCGGCGATTACCTTGGTACAACGGCTTCAGCAGCTTACACGGTCTGAGATTGTAGGAGCGATGTAGCCATCTATGGTAAGTGGCAAGAAAGCCTAGAGGACATGTACGTGTTATTGAGCACATTAAGGACTGTTACTGCATCTGCACGGCCGTGACACCTTGAATATATAGTTTAGCTGTTACATACAAGAGACAGCTATTCACTTTCTTTCTGGAGACATTTGTGGGATATTTATATAAGGGCGAGGGCGGTTCAGCGGGAAAGAAGGGATACGCGGTTCTCGCTGCATCCCAATCGGCATGCTTACTCACCAAGAAGATTTGCTGAATTAGCCCTGCACTCTATTCTAGGGGAACTTTCATGGAGTAACAGAGGTCGTATAAGGTACAGCCGCAGAGCACCAGAATAGGCATACCAATGTTGCCGACAAAACACTGAGGTGAGACGATGTTCCCTCATCGCTTCTCTGGAGCAAAGGGGTATGTGGATGATTTATTATTTATCCACGCCGATAACCGTCCAGATTAAGGGGAGCAAAGTAAACACGGTTTTCGAAAAATGTCACCACAAGATCGGCAGACTTTGTGATTCTGATGCGTCAATCTAAAACAATGAACTCCCCACTGTATTCCAAGTAGAATCGCTAGGATATCGCTTGGTGCAAGGACACTTCTCATGGAAAACGTCGAGGATTTTGGTTCTCTTTGATGCTGAAAGAACTGGAACGCTTATGGTCGTTGAACACCGCAAAAACCAAAAACCACAATAAAAACAAGTTGTTCGCTGATGGTGACAGCTTTGCCGTCGAAACACGTCCGATTTGATAAATCATTATAGCGGTTTTTGGCAATTTCAGTGTTGATGGTCTTAAGGCAAGGTTGATTTGGAAAAGGAATTCAATAAATTGTGGTACTATTCATTGTGTCTTTAGTAATGCACACTTCTGTTTGGTGTTATGGCGCAAAGCATTCTTCCATAATGTACCTCATTGTAATATCGGTGTCTTCGCAGTGATGATGGGTGTTTGTTTTTTGGCCATGACCAAAACACACCCATTTTCCAGTCTACGCTAATCAATCGGATTAGCACCCCAGCAAACACATTTATATATAAAATACATATAAATTGTATAAGAGCTTTTTAGATTTATATAAAACTGGAAGAAAAATAAGAGATATTTAATGTCAGGATGTCAGCAATTTTCAAAATAATATATACATATGTCTATTAGATGTAAATTCTTTATATCTGTAGTACATGAATTTATAACGTTTTATGTATATTTTATGTAATGTTCACATAAAAAATATTAGTTGTAAAAGCGTTGCGATGACCAAATGGTAGCTACTCGAGCATAATGTAATTATTACCAATGTAAAAAGTTATTTAAGCAGTTTCATACAAAAAAATGGAAAAACTACATCTTTACGTGCAACTGTACTTTTAATTAACTTAATTCTTGCACGAACCCGTTTTTAACTGAACTGAAAGCCGACAGTTTATTATGATATATAACACTTGCTTGAAAAGTTTCCCTTAACCGGATTCGAACCGTTGCGGGTGGGCGTTGCAAATTCCGAAATCCGACATGTGTTTTCTTTGTATCCGACATTGTACCACTGCGCTAATCTGAAACATTCTTTTTTTTATTTCGTTCTTCCTAACTTTGCGCTGTTTCTCGAGTTTAAATTATGTTTGATTATATGGTTGAGTGAAGTCTTATTCAATGATTGTTAAAAATGCCCAGGGTTTAATTTATTTTATATTATTTATTTTCTATACAGGGTGTCCCGGGACTAATGGGAAAAAAGTCAGGAGCGTGTAGTCTGAGCCAAAATAATGTTAGTACTTCATATAAACTTTTTCTATGCAGGCCCTCGTTTTCGAGTTATAGGCCTCCAAAGTTTGAATTTTGAATTTGTTTTTTATTTTTTATTTTTGTACTGGTTATTTGATCTTTATAAAATTTTCCGCATAACTATAACGTACATGTATCTTTATTTTGGAAAGGTAAACAGATTTACAGTAGTGCCTTGAAGCCAGGGACGGACTACTCGCAATGGTTAGTAATCCAAAAATTTTGCAGGGATGGCACACCCTGTATAAAGTTATCGAAAATGACTTCCCCACGCTTAAGCTAACGAAAAGGTACTCTTGTTGGAATTCGATAAAATAAGCCGTTTGGCTAATATTTACAGTTTTATTGCGTAACAATTTACGTATTCACCATTTTTATAAGTACAAAACGAGGTAAAACTAACTTATTAATACGATGTCCAAAATTTACCTACTGTAGTACAAAAAAATTATTTAACGATAGTAGAAGATAAAAAACACTAACGACTTTTTAATCCGAAAGTTGGTAAAAACGTTTTAAGTGTTTTTACCGTTTATCAAGTAACCATAGGATGCGTAAATTGGTACAGGTGCAATAATAAAACTGTAAATATTATCCAAACGGCTTATTTTATCGAATTCCAATAAGAGTACCTTTTCGTTAGCTTAATGCGTGGGGAAGTCATTTTCGATAATTTTATACAGGGTGTGCCATCCCTGCAAAATTTTTGGATTACTAACCATTGCGAGTAGTCCGTCCCTGGCTTCAAGGCACTACTGTAAATCTGTTTACCTTTCCAAAATAAAGATACATGTACGTTATAGTTATGCGGAAAATTTTATAAAGATCAAATAACCAGTACAAAAATAAAAAATAAAAAACAAATTCAAAATTCAAACTTTGGAGGCCTATAACTCGAAAACGAGGGCCTGCATAGAAAAAGTTTATATGAAGTACTGACATTATTTTGGCCCAGACTACACGCTCCTGACTTTTTTCCCATTAGTCCCGGGACACCCTGTATAAATTAGACGCATTTTAATCGATACGGATCTAATATTAAAGGTACGTGAACTACAATTTTTGGTGTTATAGAAAACCCGCGCGTGCGATTAATTATGCGGCGCAAATAGAAATGGACTTTTATTTTCGACAATATAATATACATATGTAATGATAATTTATAAATTATTGAAATTGAAATACAAAATACAAAATACTTTAGGGAAAAATCATCAAATACAAAATACAAATGTATTTGAAATACTGTATTTTCAATACAAGTATTTTGTGACTGCCCACCCCTGTTTATAATTATATTTACAGAAGGCATACATAAAAAATATGTAATACTTCTTACATATAAGATTTTACATAAATTTTACATAAATCTAATCATATAAATATGACAGCACATGTTGCGTCCCATCAATTATAAATTAATCTCCTGTTTCATGTATATCACATCCTTGGCGTTACCTTGTTTCTTATCATATTGCTATCCCTTCCCGACTTGCGTTGCATCGTGTGGAGTGTAAGTTAGCGAGCGAGCGAGCGAAGAGGTTGTTATGCAGTTGTAATCGTCGAAGAAAACATAGTAATGAATTCGAAGCTTCACGTCGTATTAAGCCATTGGTGAGAAGATCCAGTGGTGTTGGGTATGGTCGACAATCAGCCGTCACCCAGTAATTTTATTCGTCGAAATCATCGCCGCCACCTGCAGAAATCATCTTGTGCCGTTCGTGTCAAACGCTATCGTTCACACTCACGGGGCATAACTAGCTTTAATTTATGCCACTTCGAAGGATCTACTTAAAACGCAAGTAAGTCCATCAATCCTTTCTTTTTCTATTGATAGTAGTTGCACATTCTCTTTGCAGAACGTATTTACCGTTTCACCAGAATCAAATAATTATTAATTTAGCATTTATTATATTTAACATTTTAATTTTGGTATACAGTGTGACTCATTTAGATTGGAAACACACATGTAAAATCTGAAGTTATTTACCGATTTTAACCAATTTTTTTTTAAAATGTCAAACAATGAAAAATCTACTTTGGGACAAAATTTTAAATGTTTATTCCAATTTTCAGGGCTTACTACGATAACTTTTTCGTACTCGGAATGGAGAATTGTTATTAGCGATTTGTTTATAAAAAAAATATCAACGCCACTGGATGCAGAATGCTTCCAAATAGCTGTCACCAAAATTTTACAAAAATATATTTATTAATAACAAAGTTATGACAACTTAAAGTTCGAAAACTTTCTAAGCTAACAGTTACAAAACAACACCCTGTATCAATAGATGGCCATGGAAATTATGTTAATAATTCTTAAATTAAACTATCAGTGGAGAAAAAAATATTTAAAGTAACGTAATATTTAATAAAAGTAACGGAATCGCACAATTGAGTAAATAATAAGACCTAACATTTCCATTTAAATCTTAGTTACCATGGAAATTATGTTAGTTACTGTTTAACAGTTATGATAGATTTTTATTAAATATTACGTTACTTTAAATATTTTTTTCTCCACTGATGGTTTAAATAGTTTAATTTAAGAACCATTAACATAATTTCCATGGCCATCTATTGATACAGGGTGTTGTTTTGTAACTGTTAGCTTCGAAAGTTTTCGAACTTTAAGTTGTCATAACTTTGTTATTAATAAATATATTTTTGTAAAATTTTGGTGACAGCTATTTGGAGGCATTCTGCATCCAGTGGCGTAGATATTTTTTTTATAAACAAATCGCTAATAACAATTCTCCATTTCGAGTACGAAAAAGTTATCGTAGTATGCCCTGAAAATTGGAATAAACATTTAAAATTTTGTCCCAAAGTAGATGTTTCATTATTTGACATTTAAAAAAAAATTGGTTAAAATCGGTAAATAACTTCAGATTTTACATGTGTGTTTCCAATCTAAATGAGTCACACTGTATGTGGAATAAACATTTAGTTGTAATATTTCTTTTATTCCTATAAACACATGCATACTGAAAATTACGCAATTATACAGTCCATTATTAACGCTGTTGCATATTCGTTGGTGCAAACAGCACATAAATTTCATGGGTAATATGTAATTATCTATATGTATATATTACATGAATTGTGTATAAAAAAATATTCGTAAGTATATATACTATTATGTAAAATATACGTAATCTGTTACATACGGTTTATATAACTTATTAAAGAATACTTACATACTTGATATATAAAAAAGCATATGTAGGGGTATTTACTTCAATTTACATATGTTGTATGTATATTTTATATGTGTGTTTGCTGGGAACCAATAGGACAAGAAAGAATCGACAGGTAGGCCCATTATAATCTACAGAAACAGCTCTGCACTTTGTCTTAGAATAGATCGCTAGATTACAAACAGTGTGCACTGGGAACATTCGTAGACACAGATGGGGAGTTTGATAATGATACAGGACGAATACTCAAATGCAAAGATGATTTACCCTTTATTGAGTTATTAATCTCAAAAATCCGGTGGTTTCACGTATCACATGCAAGTCCAATGATTAAACAAGGAAGTTTATACCTCACAGTTGATAACCAGCCGAACAGGAAATTCTAAAATCACCAATTCGGTAAAAAAGCTTAATCTGAAAATTATCCTGTGAAAGGATGAAACTGAAGTGTTTTGTTTGATTATACCGTTGAGTGAAGTCTTATTCAATAATTTTACCTATCTTTAACTTTATGTTAAAAATGACCACGATTTAATTTATTTTATATTATTTATTTTCTACATAAATTAGACGCATTTTAGTCGATACGGATCTAATATTATCTAATATTAAAGGTACGTGAACTACAATTTTTGGCGTTGTAGAAAACACGTGCGTTCGATTACTTATGTGGCGCAAATAGAAACGGACTTTATTTTCGACCATGCAATATATGCAATCACAATTTCTAATTATATTTACAGAAGGCATACATAAAAAATGAGTAATATTACATATAATATTTTACATATAACGTACATAAATCTAATCATGTAAATATGACAGCACATGAATTTCATGAGTGATATGTAATTATCTATATGTATATATTATATGAATTTCTGTATACAGAATATCCGTAAGTTTCTATACTATTATGTAAAATATACGTAATTGTGTGACATACGGTTTATAAAGAACACTTACATACTTGATATATAAAAAACCATATGTAGGGGTATTTACTTCAATCTTATATATTATGTTGTATGTATATTTTATATGTGTGTTTGCTGGGACTGAGTGCATTTCTTTGAGGATTAATGTTTTGAGAAGGGAGATGATCGAAGACAGCGCTTTTCTTCTGAAATGCGTTTGGGAAAGCTCAGATTGTCCTGTTCCATTTCCAAATCTAAAACTGTAGAAGCTCAGCTAGGGTGGATAATAAAGGAATCAATCTTTTTTCCATTCTTCACTCCTTCAAAGACACCAATAGTCATATTTTGTAGAAAAAACTTTCAGTTACGATTTCATTTTCGCGTATACAGCTTTCCCGGTTTCGATGTGAATTACATGTTTGATATTGATAGATTATTACATTGAAAAGTGAAAATAGTTTTGTAGGTAGATCAAAATTGTTCCACTTTTTCAATTTATTAATTTTTATACATTGCCGCCAGCAGTATGTCGGCGATTCTCTAATATATTTGATACCAAACGTTTTATTAGGTACTTAATAGTAAGCAAAAGTCGTTTTTAATAACATACCTACATTTTTAATTTCAAGGTCAAAATAAATAAATTTCCATTTACTATATGGTGAAGATTTAATTACTTTCATCTTTTCGTTTTTTTGTTCCCAACCTGTAAGCATAGACATCCGAAAAAAAATTTGGAAACGCCATAGACAGAACTTTTCACATTTCACTTAGAGATGAGGGAACACCGCGAACATTGAAATATCTCATCTCAGCGCGCTACTGATCTCAAGAAAAATGAATAGGGGAGATAGGGGTAACAATTGATCAATAAAACAATAAAACAATTCTGTTATCGTCACAATTAACGCGACTAATACAGTATGCGTCAAAATATACAGTACTGGAAAAGTATGTTACTGTTATTGTTCTTATTTAGTTATTGGGATTGACCTGTTTTAAAAACTGAAATATTAATGACATCTACACTCATCAAACGATCAAAGTTCCTACACGTACCTCTTTGATTGTACCAAGTAAACTTCTCATTATATTTTGGCCTGAGGCTTGATATTTATTGGAAAATTCTGTTGGGAAAAGTGCCATAGCGATTTCTTCGATGGGCTAGAACGAACTTTCAAGATTTTACCGCCTTAGTTATCGTTTCTCTTTTCTTCTTCTTATCTTTTAGATTGATTGAACAGGCAGAAGAGAGACAGACTGGAACATTTTGAATTTTTATCTTTTCAAAAATTTATGATTTACGTACGCTATCTTATTAATGTTAAAATCGCCAATAATCGCTATAAAAAGAAACCATACCAAACTAAAGGAAGTGATTAATTTAGAAGAACATCTAAAATAGCCAATGCGACACGAACAAAATTGTTCGCGACCACTACTTTCTAATTAGTGCGGCAAATGCTACCAAAAATATTTCTGACAGAGGAACTTAGCAATTAAGAATATAATTTGGATGGAATCATGATTTACGTGGGAAGAATATTAAATATTAGAACTTTCAGTTTTGGTAACATGTTTGAACGCTTCATTGCTCTCACTAGGTCAAGTTCTTTTCGAATGTAATGTTATAGTTGTAAGGACTGAATATTAAATTGTTGCCGTTTAAGTAGACGTCCACATTGCGCAATCACTGCTTCAAATGGGTAGATATTTCAATGTTACAATAAGCTAACTTTAGTAATAGGAAGAAGGCCTTCGTTCTCGCACCTCATGTGACGCGGGACCGCAGCTTCATAGATCAGTGCCGAGAAGGGGGTTAGTATCAGCAAGGAACCAAGCAGAAGGGTTGGTTTTGTTTTCGTAGGAGCTTTGGGTCGGAGGAGATTAAGGACCAGACCACCCATGGCTGGTGGGTACTGAATCGCTAAGAGACCACAGCCGCATCACCTGGTTGTGGGATGCAAAAGAGGACACGAGAGGGAACAGGGGTCGTAATTTAAAGAGATGGAACACTAGAGGGATAAAAGAACTCGCGAAGTTAGAGTCAGACAAGAGTAAATGGGTTCGAAGACATGGAGGCACTGGAACGATTTTTACTAACGGCACAAGAGTAGGAGGGGTGGAGTTTATTTTGGTGGACCCCAGTCATACTGCCAGTCAGAGAAAATGCGGCATGAACCTACGAAGAGAAAGCTAAGGAGGGGAACGAACGTCGAGACAAAGAAATTGGAACGCATACGGAGAAGATCTTATAAAGCAGAACAAAAAACGTGCGATGAGTGGGGGGGGGGGAGGGTACCAGATCGTAATAAAGAAGATTAGATCGAAAGCATCGATTATCGAATGGACTAAGGAGCAACATCAGAACAAATATTCCCCAAACACGCCGAAAGGCTAGGGGGGGGGGGGCTAGAGGTCAAGAAGAGAGTTCAGGAGGACGAAGTAATGCAGGTGGCCAAGCGTATCCCGATAAACAAGGCTACAGGCTCAGATTGGTTACCAGGTTTAGTGGTGAGGCATTTAGCATTAAAGGAAGTCAAATATGATGAACACACTCAGGGGAAGGTATCTTAAGGACAGGTCGTTCGCAAAGGTGTGGAAGCGACGCAACCTGGCACTGGTGGTGAAGAAAATCCATCCTCCCGCCATTTATACCTTCTGCAGAACTTTTCGAGACGATCCTTAAGAAGAAGATATACGAAACGAAGTTATCAAAGAGACAGTACGGATTCATCAAGGGAAGGTCGACGATCGATGTTCTGAAACTTATGACTGAGGCCGTAGGGGACACTAACAGAGGGACGTGTGTCTGATTGCCTCTTTCTGGATATCCGTAACGCTTCTAACGTGGCAATAATGGAGCCACGGTACCCGTCGCACTTGGGAATGTATTGGTCATCTCTGGAGTCCTCAACCTACTGTCCGCATGGGAGGGACGATTTCGTATAAGCACCGTTCTGAAAGGTATGCCACTCCCACAACGACGGTTCTCCAGCTTGGCAACGGAGACCAAGCGCCCACCTTCATGGACTGACCACAAAATCGATAGCGTGTGGTATATAGAGGTGGTAGATAGACTGGATTTTCGAGAAGCGGCTGAGCAGATGATGGAAGCCATTCGTCGTACTGTCAATAGGATCCTAATGCAACATGTCAAGGTGAATTTAGAAGAAACCTTCTGGGAAACAGCGCTTCTGGTGATCTATAACAATTGTTTTGTGGACAACAATGTTCAAAATCGATTTTTCAAAGACATATCATATTCGATCAGCGTTTCTTGTGGAAACCGTATGTTATAGTTCTGGAACTTGAGATTGTTTAAAATTAATAGTGGTGAGTAAGTAGTCCGATTACGTAGGTATAATATCTAGCAAAAATATAACACTTCTTGCTTGTAGGTAGTGCGGCAACCAAGTATACGCATCTGCCAAGCAACTGTGGGATCACAATGTGGCATTCGAATTCGTCATATTCCAATATGTGAAAATGGTTTTGGGTAAAAGTAATCAATTATTGGTGAATGATCTTGACGCTTGTTAGCCATAAAACAACAAAGATCAAATTTACAGGGGAAGGTCAATCAGAATGTCCGATTCAATTGTTACATTCCTTCTCTCCTACCCCGTGATCACTTGCGATAGATTGCGGTTAAGACGGTAGAGAATTTCACACCGCCACCCAGAGTTCTTCATGGTTCCACCTTGAAAATTCACCTTTTTTTCTTTGTGTGGTAGGGGAAAATCTGCACGCAGACCCCTCCTCACCCGCGCGTTCGAGGAGGGAGTGTGGGGTTGGCGGACCCATTAACAACCCCTATCCACATCCCTTAGAGCCTTCCTCAACACGGCACCGCCGTAAGCATAACTTCAGGTTGAGAGGTTGGGTATGGGTGGTCCCATTCTCTCTCTCTCGTGTTTCGTAGATGGTCATAATGAAGCTCTCGACCCTCATCCAGTTTTCGTTGGTCTCGATCATCCAACTTCATTAGATTGTTGGAGTCATCTCCCTCCCCATGCCGGCGTTCACCCACCGCCTCTCGCCCTCCCAACGGCCGCACTCAAAGGCGGCATGTTGCTTGTGGTCGGGAAACTCATAATATGGGCAGTTGCTTGTGTCCCATTGGCCTATTCGCCTCTGGTTGCGCCGTTCTCGCCGTTCTCGCTGTGCCCAGTGAAGAATTGAGTGAGATAGAAACTTATTTCCCCCATCGTTCTCTCTGTTCACGTCTTAACGTTGGGAATAAGCGTTCTTGTCCATGAGAGGTCCTGTCGTTCCACTCCATTTGCCACTTCCTTAGAACTTCGTCTGTGCTCCTTCTTTTTATTCTCGCCTCCGCCACGATATGGTCCGGTGGGATCCCTGCCATAACTATCCCATCCTCGTAGGCTACCGTCCTGTATGCTGCTGATACTCTGATTCTAATCAGCCTTTGTATACGGTTTAGGAGGTTTCTCGCTACCTCCCCCACTTTAGAACCGGTGCCCAGATCTCTACCCCGTATATCTATATTGCTTTGATCGCTGACGCAAGCACTCGTATTTTTCAGGCCCTGGCCCCTTCCTTGTTAGGCACCTAACCTTACAATAATTCAACACGTCAATATCACTCCTATCATAGAAGGACCCACATACCAAGGATTATAATACAATCCTTGCCCACATACTACCATCATCATTCATCTCTCGCAGTGTACACGCTTATTCTCTTTTCATCAAAAATCCTACATAATTGTTGCAGCAAAACTCTCTTGTCAGAAACTCTTAAGTCCTATCCTACTTCTCCTACAACATCTCGAAGGCCTCCAAGTATATGCGAAAGCAAAACTGCTTAAAGAACAAATTTTAAAGAGAGCAGCGAACGAAGAAACAAAAATTGTAACAAAATTGACACTATTGTTTTAGTAACCTCGACACCCGGTTCGGGTAAAAGAGGAATGGCACTACTTACCTGTGTAAATCTTAAATATAGCCATCTTTAAAGAGTTCTCTCTTTTTGTTCTTCTCTCTAAAAAGATCGTCTTCAATCATCATGTTCAGAGAGGCAATATTGGAGATTATTCTTGTCATATCTTGATTCTGATGACTCTGTGACGTGCAGCCATATATTGTAGGAATCATTATGTACTCGGTGATATGTTTGGAATAGAAAAGCATCATTAAAGACCCAGAAAAATGATATGGCGCATATCAGCAACCGAGGGTTCTAAACTCCCGATATGGCCTTGTTGCATATTGTTCATCAAATATAAATCATTCTGACCATTATGATGATATTGACCAGTGAACGTTGGTTTGGTGCTCATGATCATAATGTCCAACGCATAATGTGGACGATATGACCAATCCCTTCATTCTCAGAACTTACCACATGAATCTCATGAGCCAATGAGCGCCCATACAGTAATTTCCGGGTCGGGGGGGGGGGGTCAATTTGGGGGAAGATTGAACAATTGGTTTTATTTAAATTAAAAGTTTCGTTATTTAAGAAATTATTACTGCTTAGAGTCCGAGTTCAAGGAGGGGGGGGGGGGGGCGGCACCTACCCCCTTTTGCCCCTCCTTATGGGCACCCACGCATGAGCCCCACATGCAGCTATATACCAGTAACGAAAAGTAAAGTAAACATATGCTGCTAATTATTAATTATTATACTTAGTAGAATAATATAATTCAAGAATTACAAATATGTTAGTGTGTTTCACACACGATGGATGGCGCCACAATAATAATAGTCTGCTATACAAGCCCTGGATAATCAAATGAAAGCGAGCACGGGATGCAATCCCAAATAACTAAAACCATCCAGCAATCTATGGGAGAGGCTAACTGGAGGACTGATAGTAACTAAAGTGGCGTCCGCATCCGATGATGGTATTGTAACAGTTGCTGGAGAACCTCCCTGAACTTGAATGATCACATTCGGATCACAATTCAGACCACATTGGTCTTGAGTAATGGCAGTTGATGAATTACATGTTGCACGAGTTTCGCCATTAGGTGTTGTTAACGTTACACAATTACCGGTACCTGTAGTTGGAATCATAATATGCGTAGAGTCATCCACTGTCAGTGTAAACTTTGCATCTCCAATTTGAATTATCACTTCAACTGTGCCACAGGTTGAATTAAAGATCGTTTCGTTGTCCTTACACTGAAGTGGGGGTTTTACCACTGGTTCTGTACAATGTTGTGCCGCATTCATATCGCAGACCAACCCTTGTGAACATGTTTGTAACTCGTCACTTTTAACTGTTGTGTTGTTAAAATATTCCTCGCACAAATAATAAGTAGTTTGATCTTGGCAAACAAAAGGTCCATTGTTTGGACAATATTCCACATCAGGTGGCGCTGACTCTACACAAGGCTGATTGTTATTCATGTCACACGTAAGCCCAGTGCCACATTGTTTTAATTCGTCAGTTTTCACTGTTTTGTCATCTTCGGCTTCCTCGCAGGTATAATAACTCTGTTGGTCTTTACACATAAAGAATTTATTGCCTGGGCAGAATTCATCTTCACTTCTGACATTGGTTGGTATATTCTGAAAGAAGAATCATTTTTTTTACTATTCGTCTGTCTTTCAATATTATATAAAAACGTCTATTAACTCTATAGACTTGTTCCATCCATATTTGTTACAATTCTGTCTTAAAATGGCAGAAGGGAAAAGATTTTTGGATGAGTTATTTTTTTTGAAACCGTCATTTTTACTTGAAGTACCCCCCATCGGTATTTGAGACATCAATTTTTTTTTTGAAAAGCTTTTTTTCCCTTATCGAAACATGCAATCAAATTACACTTGACTTTGTAGGTATCATAAATTTTGGACGAGCAATTCTATTTTTGCAAAAATTTGGGGATACTATTTATCGTGGTTTTGTGAATAAGAATTTCGAAAAATTATCAAAACAAGCAAAGTACTCACCAAAATATTGATAATTGTTATTATAATTAGGTACAGGTTGCGATTTTCTTTTGAGAGATTCATCTCACTTCTGTTCGTGTGCTGTTATGTTGTGAAACACTATATACTCACTTAATACCTATTATTTAAGAAGATACCACTGTTTTTCTCTGTTCTTTACATATTTGGTTATGTGATTTATGAATGTATGTTGTCTTACATTGTACAATACTTTTTTGTTTTCTCGCCTGGCCTTCAGCTACGTTTTCTTTTCATCATAGGTTTCCAAACAATTTAACATGCGAGGTGTGTATTCGTAGTAGAAATTGTCTACGTTTCAACTCCATCTTTGGAGTCTTTATTAAAACTTTTTTTTATTTTTTATTTTAATAAAGAATATTTTTTTAAAATTTTTTATTAATAAAAAATGCTTGATAAAGACTCCCAAGATGGAGTCGAAACGTAGACAATTTCTATTAAGAATACACGGACAAACTCCAGAAGAAGATACAATCAAAATATATATCCATGGAAGCCTTAACGAAAATATAACAGATATTATATACAGAGTAGTCCATTAATTGTAATTATAATTGTAAAATATTTATAAACATACAGAGTGCTTCGAATAATATATTGGCTCCGTACCGGCCTGTTTTTTTAAATGGAACCCCCATATTTGATGTCATATTCCCATTGCTCTCTTAAAATGCTCTATGCCCATATGTTTGTTTCTTGTTTTGAATGCAGCGTTCCCATGTTATGAATTTTTGTCGTGAAAAACATGCTCTTAAGGCTCGTTCAGTTTTAAAGTTTTGAGTCAATTTTTGGTACACAAATTAATAATGGTCGTTCCTTAGTGAATATAGAAATATTTATCCATTTACTTATACAGGGCGTTTCCAATAATTCGTAAAGTTTTGTAAATTTCGAATAGGAAAATCTATGTTATTTTAAATGCAACACCAGTTAAAGCTATTAGTTTTAGAAGATACATAGTACAGACATGAATTGGAGAGATTGAAAAGCTTTATAGAAATACATAACTATATACAGGGCGTTCCATTTAAAATAGCAAACTCAAAATTTACAGAACTTTACGAACTATTGCAAAACACCCTGTATAAGTAAATCGACAAATATTTGTATATTCACTAAGGAACGACCTTTACTAATTTGTGTATCAAAAATTGACTCAAACTTTTAAAATTGAACGAGGCTAAGCATTTTTTAATCAGGTCATGTTTTTTCATAAAAATCATGAAAAAAATTCACAACTTGGGAACGCTGCATTTAAAACAAAAAACAAAAATATCGACATAGTGCATTTTAAGAGAGCAATCGGAATATGACACCAAATGTAGGGTGTTCCATTTAAAAAATAGGTCGGCACGGAGCCACCATTATTCGAAGCACCCTGTATGTTTACAAATATTTTACAAATATGCATGGTTCGTTCCCTACAACTTTTATTTGAACATTTTTTTAATCCGTATGATATTTGGACTTTCTCGCACTAATGGGCTACCCTGTAGCCTGTATATACAAGGTTGTACATTTCTACGTGGAATAGTAATCGCCTCTTCATTGAGGCTCTCAGATGCATTTGCTGGTAATGCAATTACAAGACCGTCCCTACCGCTACATATCAAGAATTTATTCATTTACATACATATAATTATTTCTACCGCGCCGTACCCCCCCCCCCCCCCATGCACACCTTTTCTTTCTTCTTCTCGTCCCCAGGAGCTCCTCCATCCATCCCCGCCCCAATCCGTCTTCTCTAAGTATCCTTATCTTCCCTCCCTCTTGATGTCGCAGCCCTCCGCATTCTTCCAACATATGCTCTATGTTCTCCCTTCCCTCCCCGCACAGATTGCACCGCCTCTCATCGTCTTCCAGCCAGTATTTATTTTCTCTTTTCTCATTCCCCACCCTGAAGCGTGCCATCGTCCTCTTACATTGTATTCCCCCCTTATCCCTCAGATACTTTGGGATTTCTATCGTCTCTAGTTTACTAAATTTTCCATTTTTCCATCGCTCCTCCTTTATTCTCGACCTTCTTTCTTGCCCTTGCACATCCTCATGTCTCCTTACCATATCCTCTACAATCCTCCATCCCTCTTCCCTCCTCATCTCCACCAGCTCTTTCGTATATCTCCCTCTTTCGTAGTAACGTCTTCTTTCATCCTGTACGTGTCGTATTCTCCTGTTTTTACCTCGTTCCAAAAGCATCTCAGAATTCCCCCTTCCTCTCTACTGTCCATCTTTTCTTCGTGTTTCTATTTTTATCCTATTCAGCTTGAGCTCTTCCTCTAGTACATACCGCGGTGTTTCTCTATCCAGCCTTAACACTCACTTCCAACATTTACGCTGTACCTTTTCCAACTGCTCCCTTTCCTCCCATTCCCACACCTCCGCCCCATATAGCATCACACTTTTTACTAGTTTCTCAAATATCCACCAACTTTTTGTATATCCCCCCTCATTCATCTTTCCCCCAGACCCCACACTTGCCCCACCACTGTGTTCCCTTTCTTTGCCAGCTCCCTAATCTGCCCATGATCCTTGTTATCATATCTTATCTTATATCCTACATATGTAACTTCTTCTACACTTTCTATTGTCTCCGCTCTCCACCACCATTCTGCCTTCTTACCTCTTCCCCTCCTTTTTTGGAACTCCACCATTTTGGACTTTCTTGTAATCACATCAAAGCCTCTTTTTTCCATGTATCTCTTTATCGTTCGCATCATCTCCCTCATATCCACCTCTCTGGAAGCCACTAGTGCGAGGTCATCGGGATATTCCAGCACCCATACTCTCTTCCTTCCAATCACCATACCGCCACTTTGGTTTCCTCGCGGAACCTCCTCAAGGTCCCCAATAAAAATTGAAAAGGGACTTGGACTCCGCAATTCTTTCCTAGTCCAGAAGGAATTTTGAATTCCCATTATTTCTAGGTCTTTCTCGATTTGGACGCATCGGTCTTCCTTTTGGCCTGTTTGCATCTGGTTTGCAGTCTGTAATCTTTTTAACGTCGCTACTATCCTTCATTCTTTTTATGTGACCATAACATTTCAGTCTTGACGCTTTTATTGTTCTTACTATATTTTCATTCACGAGCATCTCTTCTATTTCAAAATTCATTAGTCTTTGGTATTCACCTTCTCTTATCTTCTTTGGTTCATATATTTTTCTTATGATGTTTCTTTCGAAGATCTTTAACTTTTCCTCTTCTCCGCTTGTCATTGTTGTAGTTTCAGCCGCGTACGTAACCACTGGCCTAATTGCTGTCTTGTATATTTTTGTTTCTCTTTTTACAGTTTTGTTTTGTATTATTTGTTTATATTTATGGTTTTTTTTTATTTTTTCCAAGATGTCTGAAAATCTCCACACTTTCAAATTTGTATTTATCAATTATTGTTATCTGTTTACTTTCTTTTTCTGTATTGCTTTATTTTTTATTATTCCTGTTACGTCGTAGTCTTTTATAATTCCATCCATTGCAATATTGAAGATAGTTGCTGATAGACCATCGCCACATTAAGATATATTTAAGTATCCTTACTTATACGAGGGGGGCGGAGGCTTCTCAAAGAAACAATTATTTTAATACTAGCGTACTTTTGATTGCCAATCCTCTCTCTCCTTGGCTCTTAAGATGTTGGAGCTTGGTATGAATTTGGATGCCTCCAAAATATCATTCGCAATAGTTTGAAGGTCTTCTGTAGTTATGGCGCATTTAAAACACGAGTTATGAAACATGTTATCGCGCATAATAAATAAGGTGACGGATTCTGGTGTAAACATCACCTTGCCGCCGTAGAAAAATACGTTGTTTGCTATTCTTATCGTTTCATTCTTAGTTGTATTAAGTAATATATCACTGTCAAGAACCGTCACAACGATAAGCAAATTCAAGTGTCCTTCTACCTTCCGGTGTAAGTGCATAACTATAGTTGAGTTTGGCCATTCTTCCGTCAATATTTCAATCCACAGCCCCTCAGAGTCATTCCTCCCGTCTCCACTTAATGAACTGGCAGGTCACTACAGAAGTGGCATTTGTTTGTCTCGTTAAAACACATATTCTGTGAAACTTTCAATAAAATCGGCTAATGGGTTCAATGATTCAATGCTATAAACTGATTTATAAAGTCCTTGAAGTATTGATTTTTTTTGTTGACAACTGGATGTATTACCGTTTTATACATCAATAACTTTTCGTGATAGATATTTGTACGATTTTTTCATACAAAATAATAATGAAATTGAGTATTAAATCGTGTGTAGACAATAAATGGTCCATAAAAAAATGATTCAGATGTATTCCGATATTTTTTCGAAATAATTCAATCTTATACTACATCAATTTTTGGATAATTTCACACATACTACAAAGGATAGTTTAGACGGAACATCCTGTACAAAGTTTTACTTAGGTGTGTGAATAGTGCCCGTAACATAATTACTTTCGGCAGTGTTGTAACTTAGTTTAATTGCTCTCATTCATACCTAATTAAGAAATAGAATGTAATTTATATAATAAACAAGACAATAAAATCGATTCGTTTTATGGTGTTAAGATTCATTTATTACGTATGGTACAACATCAACAATTATTCAATAGTCCCGGATTGCTTTAAATTAATAGATAATATAATTAACATTCATCTGAAAAAAAAAGGATCCTGTTAATTTGACACGCACGACCATTAAAATGTGTGTAATCCTTGAAATCGGCTGTTCTCAAAAGCATAATAATAATGAATGTTGTATAATCTATTTAAATTTGCAATCTTTTTTGATTAGATGAGAATCTTTAAAATTATATAAGTGTAAAACCTTTCTTTAAGACTTCAAAAAAAAATCAAAATTTCTCATTTATAAGAATCGCGTATTGAGTAATTGTGTCGGTGCGTAATATTATTGTTTTCTCATAGTCCTTGATCTGGTTGTCGGCATCGTAACCTCAAACGTGAGTATTATAATCGTCTTTATTGAGATCGCGAAGAAAGGAATTACTTTTTTTTATGTCTGTAACTTGCGTCGCTTTATTGTGAATTGTATCGCCGCTTTTTTTAGTTTAGAAACGCATACCAGAAAGTCATTACAAACAAAAATCGCTCAAAGGTACAAAAGAGTCTTGTGAGACAACTTTCTTTATTATTCCTTCCAATCGTTGTTTCCTTTCTTTGGTATCCTTACCAAACTTTGAAGGATTGTTTTACAACATTTTTGTAGGTGCGTGAAGATAGCCGTGTTATTTTGGAATTAACAACATTAAATCATATATATTAATTAAGCGCTTATTATGCGCCATTTTACACCGTTGTAATAAAGTTTTGCGCCCTAATAGGAAAGGGGCTATTACAAAAATTACATTCATACAGCCGTGAATTTTTGTATAAATTAATGTCTTTTTGCGGAATAATTAGGCGCCCGTTAAGCGCCGTATGGCGCCGTTGCAATAAGATTTGCGCTCTTATAGGAAAAAAGTTATTACAAAGATGTATCTGGATTCTGGATTCTGGATTTCGATGGGAGGGTGGGAGAACCCACGCGCACCTAGGCCATCTATTCGGGCCCTTTGTGCTGCCTCCCTGATTAGAGTCGTCCGACCCCGCAACGTCACTCAAGCCATCCCACGCGTGAGATGAACCTGAGGATGCTGGACGGGAAAGCGGCTCTAATCTTAGCCATGTCCGGCCAGGATTCTCCCAACATGGAGCGTCTTAGTTCGACAAGTACAGGACATTCACACAATATGTGTTGCGCCGTCTCGTCTTCTGTGTAGCATCCCCTACAGAATGGTGAGTCTACCAGGCCCATGCGGTGCATGTGCTTGTTAAGTTTGCAGTGTCCAGAAAGTATACCTACAAGTAGCCGCAGGTTTCCTCTGGTTAGTTCTGTACAAAGATGTATTGATACGGCCGATTTCACGGAACCGCGGCTTTTGTTAAAAACTCTTTTCTTCTTTGAAATTAATTAGGCGCGTATTAAGCGGCGTCTTGCGCCATTAAAATAAAATTTTGCACCCTAATAGACAAAAAGTTATTACAAAAATTGCGTTGAAACGGACCCGCGCATTTTGTTTAAAACTAATTTTTCCTTGAGAATTAATTAGGCGCTCATTAGGCGCCGTCTTGCGCCGTTAAAATAAAATTTTGCACCCTAATAGGAGAAAAGCTGCGTTGATACGGGCAAGTTCACGTAACCGCAGATTTTATTAAAAACTAAAAAATAAGATTTTGCGCTCATATAGGAAAAAAGTTATTACAAAGATGCATTGATACGGCCGATTTCACGGAACAGCGGCTTTTCTTAAAAACTCTTTTTTTCTTTGGAATTAATTAGGCGCGTATAAAGCGGCGTCTTCCGCGATTAAAATAAAATTTTACACGTTAATAGAAAAAAAGTTGTTGCAAAAATTGCGTTGAAACGGCCAAGTTCACAGACACGCGTATTTTGTTTAAAATTAATTTTTCCTTGGGAATTAATTAGGCGCTTATTAGGCGCCGTCTTGCGCCGTTTAAATAAAATTTTGTACCCTTATAGGAGAAAAGCTGCGTTGATACGGGCAAGTTCACGTAACCGCGCATTTTGTTTAAAACTAATTTTTCCTTGAGAATTAATTAGGCGCTTATTAGGCGCCATTTTGCGCCATTTAAATGAAATTTTGTACCCTAATAGGGGAAAAGCTGCGTTGATACGGGCAAGTTCACGTAACCGCGGATTTTATTACAAACTAAAAAAACAAGGCAAGCGTTTCAATGCAGGACTTAAAATAGATTTTTTTAGAAAACTAATCCGGGGTGTCACAATCATTCTAAATTGTGATAGAACATCTTATTTCTGTAGTGCATATACAAGGTGTCTCACGATGACCACCCATTACAATATTTCAGATACTTTGATCTGAATTTTAAAAATTTGGGCAATGAAGTTTTCGGGTTTTTTCGGAAATGACACCCCATATCTATATTATTCCGATTTTCAATTCGACGTAAAATTTTACGTAGACTTTCATTAAGTTTAGTTGTTCCTAAAATTAACCGTTTTCGAGATATTTTGAAAAAAATTAGAATAAACACTATCTGGCTTGAAACCATATGAATTCTACCACAAGAAAGATAAAGGAACCATATTCACAAGGGAGATAGCTAGACCCCCCAAGCTTCCCGTCCATACTTTCAAAGTGCCTTAATTGCATACAGGGTGGTGGAAGTGTAATGCCGAGTTTAGTTAATTTCAAATCATCATAAGTTGGTATTTTCAAATGGAACACCCTGTATGTTTTCCCATAGTCTGATGCACAATTGTATTCTCTTTCGAATGGTACCATAGTTCTCTACAGCTATCTCTTCTAGTTTTTCATCAACGTTTATAATAAAAATAATAATAATAATAAGAATAATGTTTATTAGATCTTTTAGACCATTCAATATGGTATTGATCAAGTCATCGTAATAAATAAGTTTTTTTGTGTAGTCAACTAACGCCATTCAATTTCTTACAAAGATGGTTGTGAAAGTCTTAGCAGAGCTTTAAAACAAACGAGTATTGTATCACCAGCTTATTAAAAAAATTAAATATCTCGGAAACGGTTAATTTTAGGAATAGCAAAACTTAATGAAAGTCCTAAAATTTTACGTAGAATCGAAACTCGGAAGAATATATAGGGTGTTACATTTAAAATAACAAAGTTGGTGCCGTTTTAAATTTGATGTTGCTTTGATACAAGACAGGACAGGGTTAAGCTAAATTATTATTAAATGGATAATAATCTGATAACATTTTTCATTTGTTACTTACTTTTTTCCTATAAGAGCGCAAAATCTTATTGCAACGGCGCCATACGGCGCTTAACGGGCGCCTAATTATTCCGCAAAAAGACATTAATTTATAAAAAAAGTCACGGCTGCGTGAACTTAGCCGTATGAATGTAATTTTTGTAATTTCTTTCAACGGTCTGAAATGGCGCATAATAAGCGCTTAATTATAGATATGATTTAATTTTGTTATTCCAAAACACACGGCTATCTTCAATTATTTTTGTATTGTATTTTGATCAAATTTAACCACGTGACAATCGATGAATTGTTATTAAAATATGTAAATTTCAAATACTTATTAGCTTGTAGCTACTGTTACGTCACTGAATTTTCTTTACAAAAAGTACCACAAAGCGATTTTTCAACACACTTGACTATAAATATTTCATTTGCAATTTGAAATTAAAAAAAAATTGTAGAATTAGATATTCCAATACCTTGTCAATATATTATAATATAAAAATAGCAATTGATTTTTTTATTTGTTTGTTATTAGCCCAATAGCAAAACGTGACAACTTTTACTTATTGCAGCGAGCCAACCTATTCCTTTGTAACAATATTAAGGAAGTAGAGAAATGAAGCTATGTACACATATTTTTGTAAAAGTACCTACATGTGAGATACCTATGTTAATTTTTGTAGTTCAAAGCGAGAGAAAGAGAGGCTATTTCAACGTCCTTTCATTTCAGCCCACCAACACCCCGAACTACACTGTTGGTGACACTTCATTCTTCAAAATACATAATGAAATCTCGATAATCGCATTTTTCTTTGTTTTTTATTATCGTATGTCGTAACAATTACAATATTATTTATCGAATTACTGCATTATACATGAAAGGAGCCGGTTTGTATTATTACTTTACGGCTTGGTATGAATTTGATGTGTACTGTAACTTTTCTATTGATTCTTCCTCAAAATTCAAACAGAAATGTAATAATTAAGGAAATGCTTGAGGGTTGGCACCCGTCCCCGTCTATTGGGGAACGACTAGGCATATGATTCTTTGGTGCTTGGGACAAAATTATCATACTCGTAACTGGATGAACCCAAAGATAGTATTGCAGATCAAACACCTACTGCAGATGTTGCACCGATCATGTCCAAGGGTTTGCACCCAGCCGTGAAAATCAAAGAAAGCTCGGAGGATACAAGGATTGGGAAACAAATTGCCTCTAAGACAGCCCCTAAGTGACACCAATAAGCCAAATCGAAAAACCCCGGAAACCCAAAATAACTTCAGCAATGTTATTGTCACTAACTTACGGATGGCATTTGCCAATAAAAATCCGGAAGATATGCTTAGGGAAGAGCAAAAAGAATGCATTAGAATTTGGATTCTCAACAGAGTCGATTAAATCAAGAAAATTACAGAGTGTCCCCACAGAGGGCCGTTGCATATCTCCTGGTGCACCCTACGAGGCCACGGTGGAACTTCGCCAGCAAGATCGCAGACAAGATTGTTTTTCGGAAGGGTAAAATTCTGTTTTTAAACAAACTGCTGAGACCGAAATTAAGGAAACAACCGTGAAAACTACTGAAGATACCACTGAAACAATTGAAGAAACAGAATCCAACAACGCCGAAGTATCCATTGAGCCTTAAATCCAAAAGGCTTCGACATAAGGAGACAAAAATTGACAATCTGGTAGAAAGTCGGTATCATTTCAAATACAACATGGTTTGTGATTTAATTAGCAACTGCACAAATTTTTTAAACTGGAAAGCACAAATTCACCGAATATAACTCTCGTTGGTAGCATCTACTGCGTGTAACTATCGTAGGTATATGTATGATCATCTTATTCACAATCGTTGCTATCGAAGGTGTTTATTTCACGTGAATCATCGCCGTTAGGTCACTGCAAGTTGACTTTCTTACTAAAATAGCCGGTTTTTACAAACGAATTTGATAACGAGGTGGAACGTCTACGCGTCAGTATATTGGCGACGTTTGCAAGTAGTGGTCGGGTGTGAAAATTAAATGCATTTCGAAATTGATTTTCAGTATCGCGTTTGTGTTTTCGAATTTAAAAATCCGTGCCTGTGTAATTGTTAATTAATCGTGTGGTTTAATTAAAGTGCTGAAATGTGCAGACGTGGCGCAAGGTAAGTCATTTTGTTATTATTGCCGACATATTTCTTGAACAAGTTGCATTTATGGTAACGAACCAAAATATTACAGGGGCATAGAAAAGATTTGTTAAGTTGATTATATTCGATAGATGAACAAAAGAAAAACGTAATTCATTATTTTGTATATCAATATTAAACCGAAAACGTTTCAGATTTTTCCACGACATTTTCATCCTTTTTCAATATTTACAAACTAATGTAGAATTCAAAAGTAGGTGCACACATTTATGAGAATAGTTTAAACATATTTTATAGAAGTGGTGATATCATAAAGGTATTACAATTCTGTTCCATAGTAATAAAGCTCTCCTTAACAATAAAAAATGCTTTGATTTAAGCTGTAAAAATTGTTGGAAGCACTTGTTGAATTACACAACACTCAAAGCACTAAAAAGTGCAATAAAGTTATAGTTATAGTGAAGGCCTAAAAAACTTGAATCATCATTATTGAGGTGTAGCGGATTTCCGCCTTCTAGGAAAAGAAAAGTAGGGTAGGCTAAGGAAGGAAAAAGAAAAAGGGATTTTTACCAAGGCAACAAAAAAATTATTAATATATATTTTTTTCTGTTATTGTCAATAAAATGTTGGATTATAAATTAACGAATCTATAGTGAAATATACTAAAAGAGGAATGAGGAAAAACTGCAACCCATCAAAGGATAAATAAAAGAAGGAAAGGACAACATAGTATAGTAAGATTCAAAAATGCTTGTCGATTTGCAAAATTCAAGAAGCGTTACAAGAATTTGGGAATTTCACATTTCATCAATGTTATTGATATAGAACAGACTTGTGGCCACACTTAACGTAAGAAACACATGGGGGGGGGGGGGGGTCTGTCAATTCTCTTTCAGCTTGTGGTACAATTGTAAAAATAACTTCTAACTACTTCCACCAGTCAGAGAAGGTCGATGGTGCTTTTCTACAACCACACCTGTCACTATCAAATCCTTTCGTGCATCGGCAAAAAATCATCTCCACGATTTCGTCAGAACCAGCATCCAACTCTAAGAGTTTCTGAACTAGTTGATCATCCCTCCTCTCCCAACCCCAATTAGGCGGTCCACCTTGCTGCTTAATAGCTCCTTCAGTTGGAGGGTGTGTTGATAAAACAGGCTTGATGATGTCTGCAGCTGCTTTGATAAATGATTTGTAGCGGATTTTTCTGTGGCTGGAGCGCCATACCATGAGAGAGTACTCATGATCCCAGCTGTCTTAGTGGAGTCAGTTGAAAACGAACCGCTGGGAAGTATCTCAGCTGCACGTTACATGATTTTGGACGTGGACAGCGCAATGTCACGATTAGTTAGGGTTTTGGCTGCCAGGAGAACAGCCTACTAGTCGAAGTCAACATCCTCTCCAATAACACCTACCAACGAATTGTGTGATCTGTTGGAGCATATTTCGCCCTTTTTTCTGCAGCTGTATCATCATCAGGTTTATCAGGTGACTCTTATTACGAAGGTTTGAACGAAAATCCTCTTGTTTGAATTTCATTTCACTTTCCAACCTGACATTGATGTCTACACATCTCCTGAGCCGATATCGTAGATTCTGTTCAGCTGCTTTGATATCCCTGATGTCGTGGTGTACCAATCAAAAACCACTCCCATTATGGTGGGTCTACAGAAATTTAACGTAACCATCACGAATGTTGTTGTTTTGCCAAACAACTTTGTGGACTAGGATTCCCCCATGTCGATAAAGTAATGGAAATTTTCGAATCCGACTGTCATGTACGCACTTTTTCGATTGCCCAAGAGCTAAAGATTGCACAAAAAATCGTTTGAATAACGCCGGATACCCGACGTACGGCTGCCACACGAGGTAACCCAAAAAAAGCTTATGGGCCGAATTTCCATCTGCCGCTGCATCGCAACAAAAGTCGATTCATTTATGAAACGGATTGATGATCAAAAGTGGATCAAGCGAAAAAGGTCGTGGTCGAATCGCGGTGAGCCGGCGCAAACGGTGGCCATGCCAGGATTGACGGCCAAGAAGGTTTTTCTGTGCGTTTGGTGGGATTGGCAGTAGATCATCTACTATGAGCTGCTCCCCTATGGCAACACTTTTAACTCGCAACTGCACTATCAACAATTGAACCGTCTGAAGGAAGCAATTGCTCAGAAGCGGCCAGGCCACACGTGACTCGCAGATTCTTGGGGAGCTTGGTTGGGGGGGGGGGGGGGGGGTCTTATGCAACCACCCTTTAGTCTGGACCCTTTTTTCCTGAGGAGAAAAAATCTACTTTTCAGAAGCGGATCACTAGGTTGATCGGCCCTCACGGAATCGCGGTAAGGGTATCATCATATTGGTTGGCCGCTACATGGTTCTGCTGGGCCATCTCTAATGTTTCCAGGCATTCTCTATTTCTTATCGTTCTTCCTTAGTTAATTATTTCTTCCTTTCCCTACCTTCTCTAGCTTTATCGTTTCTTTCTTTCGTGATTAGTATGTTCCTTATTATAGCATCGATGCTTCCCCAATTGTCTTTACTGTGCATCATCATATTCTCAGCTGTTATTTTATTTCTTGTTAGTGTTTCTGTTATGGTTCTCTCCTCTGCCCACCTACTACATTCAAAGATTATATGTCCTGCGTCGTCCTCTTTGGCTTTGCAGTACCAGCGCAATCACTTGTTTCCTCCTAATCCGTACCTGACACCACCTGTTCCTGTCCATAGCGAACGATTTTGATAGTGAAAAATTCGCCTCAAGAGAGGCTTGTGAAAATAGGCCCTCTAAATTTTTGGACAATAGGGATAAAGGGAGGCACAATGGAATTACCACCAAAATGGCAACAAGATATCGAAAAATTTGACCTAAATAACTATGGCAATGAAATCCTTCAATTTCATGTAAAAATAATGGATTTTTTTACTACATGTTTTATATTCAGAAAATCAAGGTAAATGACATCGAAGACCAGTTCCGCACGGAGATGTAAGAAAAAAAGGAAAGGAAGTATATTCTATCCTATTTTATTCTGCCAGGTCGTTTTCCATCGCTTGTATCCATCTTATTCTCGGCCTTCCTTTCTTTATTCTCCCTTCTGGCTGTCTCCAGGCCACATTCTTCACATTTCTGTCGTCATTCATTCTTGTCAGGTGGCCTAACCATTACAGTCTTCAGTTCTTCACAAATTCCCCTATTGATTTTTTTCCATACATTATGGTATAGCTCGTTATTCATTGTTATTTTCCAGCCAATTATTGTCTTCTTACCTGCAAGTATTCTTTTTAGAATTTTTCTCTTCCAGGTATCTACAGATACATGTAGTTTTCCATTTCTTCAAATTCTACGACTCCGTCGTTTCTTTTTGGTTTCTCAATGTAGAGGTTTTGCATTTCTTTGTTTGCATTTTTGTTCTTAAGCTGCATATATTTTGTTTTGTTCGTGTTAAATTGGAGCCCCATTGCTTCTTCAGAATTCATCACTTTCTTAGTAACCTCTTTAAGTTCCTTTCTACTTCTAGCCATTAGCACCACATCGTCCGCGTAGGCGAGGCACTGATGGCTCCTATTAAGCAAAGTCCCTTTTCTATTTATCTCGCTTTTTCTCATTACGGTTTCTAGCGCCAAATTGTCTTCCTGCCTAATCCTTTCCCTATTTTAAATTCGGAGCGGACCTGTTTTAATATAAAGATTTGATCCGTTGTGGATCTACTTTTTCTAAATCCCCTAAAGCAGCTTCTGCACATTCTTCCAGCCTTTGTTTTATGATGGTGGCCAATACTTCATAGGTGACATCTAAGGGTGATATCGCCCTGTATTTTCCACAATCCTTCTTGTCACCCTTTTTGAAATTCGGTACAATTATTGCCTTGTTCCAGGCTCTTAGCATTTCTTCTGTCTGCCATATGACTACTAGTAAATCTAGTAGGATTTGTCCCCACGTGCTACCTCCTCCATACTTCAAATTCATTTTCGCCTGATGTTTTGTTGTTTTTCATTTTTCCTAGTATTTCCTTTATTTTTTCTATTCTAGGATTTCCACTTCTTCCCCTTCGCTAACAATTTCTTCTTGGACTTGGTTTTCCTGCGTTCCTACATTTAGGATTCCTCAAAGTACCTTCTTCACCTTTCTAATATTTTTCCCTCATCCCCCAATAGGTTTCCTTCTTCGTCTTTAAGGAATGGTGTTGTACTTTGGTCCCTTATACGTATGTCCTTTACCACGTCTTTGTAAAAGTGTCTAATCTCTTTAGCTTTATATTTATTATTCTCCATTTACTTTACTTGATTTTCCGCATGCAAACTTTTTTTTCCTTAATATTCGTTTCACTTTTCTTCTCTGTCTAACATAGTTTTGATTGTTTTCCTCCGACGGTATGTGTAGCATTTTTTGCCTAAGGTTTTTCTTAATCTTCGCCTCTTGCTCACATTCTCCATCGAACCATCTTTTTTTCTTATTTGGCGTTTGCTTTGGTATATTTCTCTGTGTTGCGTACTTAATTGCTGCTCAAACTTCCCCATGTCTCTTCTACCCCTTCTGCCACTACTGTGTTTTTGCTTAGCATGTTGTCCATATCCATTTTGTATTTTCTTTCCACCTTCTTGTTGCCATTTTGGTGCTTTGTAAAATGGACATTCCCAGTTTCAAATCACGAATTTTTTGAACCGAGGAAAAGAAAAGTCGCCAGAAGGTTAGGAATCTATTATACCTAAGCAAAAACCATGAAGAAGGTAAGTTTTGATTAATTATTTAAGTTCTTTTGTCGTGTGTTCCAATTTCTGCATACTTTTCTCGTATAACTTAACCTCAATTCATTGAAAGAGGTAATCAAAATTTGAATCTCCCTACAATGACCCATTATTGTACGCATTGTTTTTGAATGGTGAAATGTTACCAAATCCTCAGGCGCGCTTTCAAAACTAATTTTTCGCATTTAAAGTCACCGGGAAATTTACAATAATTCCGTCCATCGATTATATCACAAGTTTAATTGACGTCTGGATAACTTGTTAATGTTATGCGTTACAAATTGTCTTAACAAGACTTTAACAATGATCAAAAAACTGTAGCTTCCTGCTCCGCGCATTTATTATTGAAAGTAAGTGGTTGCAAAATCGACCACTTTACGTGGGAACACCATCATGCTAAAATTGTCTTGTAACTGAATTATTAATGTGAGAGCGTTAAAAAAATCGGTTATAATTTTCCAGTGCATGTGATAACTAGGTATAAAATTGTTATTAACATTGCAACACGCATCATGTATAAAGTGTACTTTATTATAAACTAAGTTGTTGTAAAATTTCTAAATGTTCATCCCATAGAAAATTTAATTATACCTATACATTAATTAATTAATACGTGACGAAATGGGTCACGTAGGTAAAAAAAATCCTTGATAAATTGAAAAGTATGCCTTAGTTTTATTAATTTGTAATGGATAATTAAGTGAAAATTGGTCTAATGAAGCGATGGATTACAAATCTATCGTGGTTAAGATAGTGTGAATGTTGACAATGCTTCGGGCGAGCGTGAGAGTAATGTCTAGTAAAAGTTTTTTTTTACTCCAATTAGACAAAGACAATAAGATTACCAAATGTATACGCAACGTATAAAAGGCAAATTATTTTTTGTATCTATTACAGTTGTGATTCATTTTTTGTATCGAGAGCAAGTGGTGCAAAGTGGTGGTTGTGCAAATATAATCTTTTGGGATATGATTAAGGTTGTGAAATTGGTATTTAAACGGATTTACTTACCGAATTTGGAATTTATAGATAATCTACAGCACGGTTCTCGCCTGTTTGGCAGTGGTGCACTGTGAACCTCCGGTACCTCAATATGGACCACCAATTAGCAGTTACGGAACTCCAAATTACAATGCGGATTTTAACCACGAGCACGGCGAGGTATGTCTTAACTTGACAATTACGTATTACATAATCACTTTTAGCCTAAATCCTACGAATTTGGTTACCAAGTGAAGGATGACTATACCGGAAATAATTATAACAGACAAGAAACGAGCGACGGTAATCAGGTTAATGGGGAGTACAGGGTACAACTCCCGGATGGGAGAACCCAAATCGTAACCTATTACGCAGATTGGCAAAGTGGTTTTCACGCCGATGTACGATATGAAGGTACAGCCACTTATCCAGAAGACTATGGGCACCGACCATCACAAAATTACGGTATCCCCAACCAGTATGGTCCTCCCGCTTATGATGGAAACGGTAACGCGCCCGCGACAAGTTCCGTTTCCATTAAAGATTATTCGGGACCTGCTACCCCATACAATACCAATGCGGGTTACGCGAACAATGACGGGTATAATAATTATCAAAATAATGGTTACGACAGTTACTCGAATCCCGAAAACTATGCCAGTAGAATTGGGCCAACCCCAACGTATGGGCCACCGTAATCGATTTCAGTATTTCATTTCGTGCGTCCCATCATAACTGGGTCTCGGCCAGTTCATGTACCTATAGACTTTTAGATAAGTTTTAGAGTTAAGGAGAACTTTTGTACTTTTTTAAGAGTAAACGTTGCATACGAGGTAATATCACTTATTCCACACTGTGGCAATCCAAAGTTTTGTTATAGAACTGGGAGGGATTTCAGCCGTTAATGTAGACTGTTTCAGAAGCACGACGCCATAATCGTATTGTATACTTATTTTAGCTTGTACTGTAGTTCTAAATAAAATTTAACAGGTAAGCCCAAACCAATTGTGGGGAAAAAATCAAATGGACGAGCCTAGGCAATTGGTGCTTCATCCGCGCAAAGAAGGCTGCTCGTTTCTGACATTGGCGGAGGAGTCACACTTACAACAGCAGAAGAGGGAGGCTTAGTTCTAGATTTTTCTCCCTAAAGGTGAGGCATCTACCGCAGGAACAAGTGTCGAAAGAAAGAAAAAGGTGGGAGCGTTTCCCCTCCTTATCCGATTACGAATTGGGATGAGCCCGAATCCAGTAAAAAAGGTAACCCTCATGGAAATGAAAAAGGGATCCATTCGCTTGTTGAGAAATGTAAAGGGACATTTAGAGCACGTATCAGGTATCTAACTTGGCGAAATGTCGGGAGAATATTGAGGGCGTGGAAAGGTTTTGCAGCCCCGTTCACAAATTTTTCCCCGGGATACTCTTGTGGTATGCAGTTATCCTGTTCCTTCCTTCCTTCCTTTTGATTGGCTAAAGAAGGCTGCTGGTACTCGCTGAAGTTGTTCACAAAAAAGTTCGGAGTGATGGTTTGACCCCCTTTCCAAAAACCCGTAATGGACTATTCCGGTTGCTGTTTACCAAATACAATAAAATCTTTGGGGTACAGTGAAGCCTTGAAGTGTGTAGTCCCGAACCAGAAGGTGACAGCCAATGATTTAAAATTTGAGTGTATTATCCACTTTTCGTCGTAGGTTAACAACTAGTCAAGAAACGGCCCATTATCGCTGCGTGAAATGTTTGCCAAACAAATCCTAAGACGACTTAATTTGTTACTATTCTACAATTCATGTGGAACCCATTTGCTTCACATCCACGTCTTTTCTAGCTGATGAAGGTGTCATCAGTCACGCACACTGAACCTTGTTGCAACCTTCAGCTCGTTGTTAATGATCGTCGGCTTCATCGGACGATTTGGTGGCACGCTTAAGTCCAGACAAAGAGTAACACACGCATTTCGGAAATATTTGACAAAATTTACTTCCATTCGGAGGAGGAGTTAGAAAAGGCGAGATACAGACTAAAAAGGGGCGAAAGTTGAAGGGGTTTGTGAATCGACAGGGGAAAACTCGAAATACATGGGGAACAGGGCGATGAGCAGCTTTAGGAGGATTGTAAACCGAATATGGGCGGGAGAAGGGGTACCGAAAGGATGGGGGGGGGGGGGGGGGGTTAGTTTCCCCGGTGTATAAGGTAAGAGACAGAAAGGAGGTTAAAAACTATAGGGGTATTAGTATAACAAACGTAAGATATAGGGTGTATGCCATGATCCTACAAGAACGCTTGGAGAAGGAAATAGAGGAGAAAAATCTAATTGGGGATTGGTAGGCGGGCTTTCGAAAGGGAAGGAGGGCAATAGATAATATTTACGTGGTGAGACAAGTAGTCAATAAGGGACTAGAGAGAAAGGTGGAGGGGGGGGGGGGAGTTTATGGCCTGGTTTTTAGACATTAAAAGAGCGTATGTGTAGAGAGAAACTATGGGGGATAATGAGAAATAAGGGGATTAGTGAAGAATTAGTGGTGAGGGCGCAAGAGCTGTATGATGTGGCAATGTGCAAGGGAAAAGTGGAGGAAATGTGCGGGGAAGAGTTTGTAATGGTTTAAGGGCTAAGTGCCCGCTCAGCCCAGGGTTGTTCTCTTTATATATAGAGGGGTTGGTGGAGAGGCTGAGATATGCGCACTGTAACGGAGTTGTAATTGGAAGAGGATAGGTGTGGGCCTTGGCATATGCCGATGACATCGTATTGATTGCTAAAACGGGAAATGAAATGAGTGGGATGATGAAGATTTCGAAGGGGTTTTGAGACAAAAGAGAGCTGGGGGTAAGTAGAGGAGGAGATAGAAAGTGTGGGGGAGGTTTAATATCATGTAAAGTAATTAGGGAAGAAAGGGAATAACGCATTGGGACAGATATGGGGGATGGGAGAGCAAATATTCGACAGGGACGTGAGGAGGAGAGGTTGGTTACATGAAAAGCTAGTGAAAAGTGTCATGCTGTGTGGTGCGGAGTTATAGAGTTGGAGGGAGTAGGAGGTGTTGGAAAGAGTACAGGAGAGATATTAGAGATGGGTAATGGGATTGGAGAGGGAGACCCCTGATTATATTGTGATGGAGGAGGTGAAGGGATAGACAGGGCAGGGAAAATTGCGATGAGGTACGAGGAGGGTCTGAAGAGGGGTATAGGGGGGGAGCTGTTGCAATGTTGCTGGGAAGAGGTGGAGAAGGGCAAGATAAAGTATGGTCAGGATGACAGAGACTACTATTACGAAGGGGGCGGATATGAGACGAAGGAGGTGCAGAGGTGAAGGGAGGGAGTGTTTGGTGATACAATGAGGGAAGAGATAGAGAGGCGATGATCCAGGAAAAGCAAGGAAAAGTAAAGGATGGAAGATATAATGAGAAAAATGCGATAATAATGACGGAGGGTGTACCAAGGTATCTGGAAAGTGGTATGAGTTTGAGGAGGAAGAGATTGATTGCAAGATACAGATGCGGAAATGAGGAGAGAGAAAATAAATACTGGTGGGACGACGATAGACGGTTCCTTCTCTATGAGCGCAGAGAGTAGTTTTGGGATTAAATTCTTCATTTCCTCATAAACTATTTTACTGCGATCTTCAGGTTTTCAGGCTGTGAAAATGTTTTGTAAGCCCGTTGCGTCTTACTTTGAATTTCGGTGCAGTGCCCATTCTTCAACTTGGAATTCTTCTGAAGAAACCATCCATAGATGTGATTGAAAGCAATTTCATGACACGTTAAATACAAGACGAGGTATTAGTTTTGCTCCAATTCATACTATTTCACTTGGAACTTTTGATCCAAAGAGAAGAACATTCCATACTCTGTCAACTATAATATTAGTCCTTCTTCAACTTTTATTAGATCTTATATTCATAACTTTTGAGATATAGACATCCAGCACTCGTATCTTATCTTTGAGCATCTTCCTCAGAGCCTGGATGTATAAGATCTTCTGTTATCTTTCGTATTTCTTTTCTCTACTTCTGTTTCTTGCCCATCTTATTAAATCTACCATTACACAATCTATTCTGTGCTATTTCTTCTTTGGTTTTTCTGTACAGCCGGCGATAAATCCCTCGTGATGCTGCCCATATTGGGCCAACACACTACGGCCCAGAAAACTGATGCCTAACAAGGGGGGCGCACGCGCCTCGATAAGGAAAGTGTTGCACAATGCCGCACAATCAGTTGTGTTTTGTGCCGGATGGCGATAAGGACCACCTGCGCATACCTCGTGAGGAGTAGGGCAAGGAAATGGAGGAAGTTAAGGAGGTGCATGGAGTGGCAGCTCGAGTGGAATAACTCCACCTTAAGGACACACATCCTCATAGGCGATATTAGAGGTAGGACTGGCCGCCCCCATGGCGAAATAAATTATACATTCGCCCAATTTTTCACGGGCCACGGTGAGAATGGACAGTATTTGGTCAAAATCGGGAGAAGGGACCGGCGAATGTGTGGACTGCGGGCTCCCAGTGAAATGGGAACAGGTAACATCGTTGACCTCATGATACAATGCGAGCGTAACTGGAACAGCATACAGCAATTCTGTCACGCGGTAATAGATAAGAGAGAGGGAGAGGGCATATGTTAGGGCACACACAACAGTGGGGAGCCCTACACTCCTTCACCTCCTAACGCAGGAACGCCAAGAAGAGCGATAAGTGAACTGTACTGGAACTAAGCCAAGGAATATGAGAGACATAATATGTATAAATGCACGAACCAAATTGGCGACCTACATAACCATACCTGGTTATGAAGGAAGTCAGAACTCAGGGAGAAGGGGTTTAGTGGGTCTGAGCCCCACACTACCCCCGCCGTAGAATACAAGGCGGGGACGAGCGGTAGGAACAATCCGCAATTCCCCAGAATTTTCAAAAAAAAGGATCCATGGTTATTGCGTCTGGAGTTTACGTCTGGTTATCTTAGCTTGACACCTGTTTTGTACATTTTTTGGTGGTTACTGGATATGGCATCTCTCGGAAGTTAGAGGTCATAGAAGCTTTGATGGTGATATTTCTGTTACATGTGGCGTTTATTTCAGAGCTGAACACTGAGCAAGACGGGTTTCCATGTTTATGCCATCCGGAATTGATTTGTTATTTTCTGATATCCTACTTTTATAGATTTTGCCTTTGAACTGCGTGACCAACCCCTTACCTACATTCAATGAGCTTATTAGTCCAACAATGCACATCAATGCAGATTTGTTCCGCTAGATGCGTTTTTTCAGCTGTTTGGCTAAGTATGAAAATCGCATCGGTTATGTTGGCAGAAGTATTTTAACCACCCCATTTCATTCTACTCTCTCACCCCCTTTATCTTTATTGTATTTTTTATTAATAGTTGTAGATTTTACACTTTCTATTGAGGGTTTTTGGTTGAAGTTTTGAATAGTGAGAAATCAAAGGCGAGCGCCACGACAATTTCTGATAGACAGGCAAAATGCCATACAAATCTGTGCTGCGGACGTGATCTTCTTCTCATAAAATACTTTGCAGGCGTCTTTCAACATTGACGCTAAGTCAATGCCATCAACTAACGCATAAGGTGACGTTATTTATTACTATTTCGCTTAACAATTTTCAAGATAAAAGAACTTAATAATTCTTAATTATTGACTCGGAAAGAAATAATTCTACTGTGCGTATTGCGTTATTTAAAAGAGAAAAAAAAACAGAAACAATGATGACCTGCAAAGATTGCCATGGTTTAATTTAAATAAGGATTGTGTAATGCCATCAAGGATAAAATCTTAAAACAATTGAATTGATGTAAATTTTAAATCATTAATCAAAGAAGTTAATTAATTTGTTATTAGTAATTTGCGCTAATTTCCTGCTAAGATGGAATATTCTTCTATTTTACTTCCTTTTCATCATTCGTTTACATTTATATCTCCAACAATTTAAATATCATACCTACCCTTCTTCCGTTTCAGATTATACCAAGAAATCTTCATCTATTGGTAGCGGATCACACAATCTACAGAAGTATATAAAAAAAAATTGGGCGCTACAGGGGATCAAAATAAGCATTTTTTCCAAATAATTCGAGAGTCGGAAACCACCCTCAACAAAGTGTTAAAATTTGGATTGCTTTTTAATTTTTCTTCAACAACCTATGTCAAGACGAACGGTACGTTTTTTGGACCGATTTTGGAAAAATGTTAAAAAAATTACTACGAACGGGGGTGCGAAAAACGATTCTGATCCCGAGGAAATTTCGTATCTGGGGGTTTTCTCACATGAAAGTGACGGACCTAATATTAATTTTGGAAAACTCGAAAACTGCAATTCTCGACCGGACAACCAACATTGTCAGAATTCCACGAAAGATGTATCCACCTTGAACAAAGTGTTAAGATTTGGATTCTTTTTAATTTTATCCTCAACGGTCTGTGGATATGTTTTCAGGTTAATTTTGTAAAAAATTTCTTTCTACTCCTAACCGGGGGTACGACAAAAGATGCCGATTTCGAGGAAATTTGGTATCTGGGGGTTTTCGAACATGAAAATGACGAATCCAAAACTATTTTTGGAAAATTCGAAAACTGCAATTTTCGACCGGCAAGGAACATTGTCAGAATTGCACGAAGGATGTATCCACCATGAACAAAGTGTTACGATTTGGATTCCTTTTTAATTTTATCCTCAACGGTCTTTGGATAGGTTTTTGGGCCAATTTTGAAAAAAAAATTAGAAATTTCTACTCCTAAACGGGGTTGCGAAAAAAGATGCTGATTTCGAGGAAATTTGGCATCTGGGGGTTTTCGACCATGAAAATGACGAATACAAAATTATTTTTGGAAAATTTGGAAACTACAATTCTCGACCGGACAAGGAACATTGTCAGAATTGCACGAAAGATGTATCCACCATGAACAAAATGTTAAGATTTGGATTCCTTTTTAATTTTATCCTCAACGGTCTTTGGATAGGTTTTTGGTTCGATTTTGAAAAAGATTTAAAAATTTCTACTCCTAAAAAAGCAAAAAAGATGCTGATTTCGAGGAAATTTGGTATCTGGGGGTTTTCGAACATGAAACTGACGAGTCCAAAATTATTTTTGGAAAATTCGAAAACTGCAATTCTTTACCGGACAAGGAACATTGTCAGAATTGCACGAAAGATGTATCCACCCTGAACAAAGTGTTGGTTTTTGGTTCAATTTTGAAAAAAATTTTAGAAATAATAATAATAATAATAAATTTATTAATCCCGTAAACAATGTTACATTGTATGGGATAAGTTTTGAAAAATTTTTACTCATAAACGGGGATCGCGAAAAAAGATGCTGATGTCGAGGAAATTTGGTACCTGGGGGTTTTCTAACATGAAAATGACCAATCCAAAATTAATTTTGGAAAATTCGAAAACTGCAATTCTCGACCGGACAAGGAACATTGTCAGAATTGCACGAAAGATGTATCCTCCATGAACAAAGTGTTAAGATTTGGATTCCTTTTTAATTTTATCCTCAACGGTCTGTGGATAGGTTTTTGGGTAAATTTTGAAAAAAAAATTAAAAATTTCTACTTGTAAACGGAGGTGCGAAAAAAGATGCCGATTTCGAGGAAATTTGGTATCTGGGGGTTTTCAAACATGAAAATGACGAATCCAAAATTGTTTTGAAAAATTCGAAAACTGCAATTGTGTGTCGATAACCCATAAAAATAAGTCTAATGGGATAAGATCAGAAGGCCTCTAAGTCTATGGTATGAACTACCCCTTTTGATCCATCTATTATCATCACCTATTATTTTTGCAAACGTTTTATCATATATTTTTTTATTTTATTTTTTATTTGTGTTTTGTTTCTCGTCTTCATCTTCATCTTTTCTTCGTTATGTACATCTTTTAAAGCCAATGTTAACAGTTATTATGCTTTCATTGCATGATCATTTTTACTACGTCTATAATTTTAATTGGTGGTATTGTGGGCGCTATGTCTTCTTTTTCTTCTTCATTTTCTCTACATCTGACCGGCACTAGCCAGAATCCTTTATGTATCTGTTTTAAACTTTCATCTTTCTGTTTAGTTTCTGTAACTCCTAGTATTTCGATCTCTTCTATGATTTCTTCCAGTATCTCTGTCCTTTAGAGTTCTTACATTTGATGTGTCTATTGTCAAAGATCTCTTCCCAATCTTCACTTTCCCTTTTTCTTTTGGCGTCCTACAAACTATACACATCACTATCCATTTTCACCCTACTTGTTACGTGTTTTTGTACGTTCCTTGTATATTTCTTTATTTGTTTAGAGGTTCTACAAATATAACACTTACTGCATGGTACAGGGCGTAAAAGTACCGTATACCTTGCATATGTGTAACATAACATTTAGAAGATCTTCTGGTCAACGGGTGGTAGATTAACAGAAGAGTGTAGTTATGCGACCTTTCTTCATGTAGGTATCGATTGAGGAAATCGCTCAACCCCACTAGATCACCACTGTAGAAGAATGTCGTCAAATCCTGAAAAAATGTCGATGGGGAAACAGAATTTCCCTGGCCTCGTCCGTTAAGGAAGCTCAGCGATACTAATGAGAGCAGTATCAAAAGAGGTTCATCTTAACGTTAGTGTTCTAACACCTTCTGAGGGCTCGTTTGTGAATATTGAGGGTTTGATGGAAGAATCGCAAAAAGGCTTCATTTTGTATCCGCTAGTTTTTTCAGATTCCCTGACGCGCGTGTACCGATGACAGGCATCTCAGTCATGGCACCTTCATTAAGTAACGTTTTCACTGTATTATTGGTACGACCAAGGACTGAGTAAAATCCACAGGCGCGACTGTTTGATCGAGTCGGAGATCAGATTCATCTTTGTACCTTCCTCACCTTAAACCAATTGTTGTCTGAGTGTCGAGTGCAACCAAAATAGGTTTGTAGTTGTAAGTTAGTGCTGGTTAGAAATTGAAGCGATTGGCCTCCAGTTCAGTTTGCTTACGTGATTTTGAACAATTCCAAAAATTGTCAAATCCCTTTAGAGGTTTCTCAAACTCAGGAGCTTTGAGTCTTTGTTCTGTACTAATCCTCCCCACAAACTGGAAAACATCCTCTACTTTCATGTGACGCAGGACGGGTTTGTTGCATTCCAGATCTTCTTTGTGAGAACTACCAAGCTCAAAGAATAGCTGGATGGCAGAAGGGGATGCCCACGGAACAGAATAATTTAGCTTGTTGAGTTCATGGAGCATTATGAAATAATCAACTCTCAACCTAACTGTGAAACTCTGAAGAAACCCAAAGGAGCCATCAGAAGTATATGCATGTCTATACAGGAGTTTTCCTTTCTATTGATTGGCTTGTCCTGCGACACCATGTTGGGGTAGAGTCATCCAATTGATCTTGTTTATACAGCTAACAATCTATGCCTAGTGAGTCAATTCGTCAGGATCTGGTTTTCTCCACTGCGCGAGTGACGTTTTTAGTGTAACCAAGAACTCCCAAGAAAGTTTGGGGGGGGGGGTTAACACCTACCACAGATGGCTGTGTCGATGGGTGGCCCTGACGAACCCGTCCTTGGTTCCATGGAAGTCAAAAAGTAACAATGAGCATGGCCTTGATTCTCTGCTTCCCTGCTTCTTTGTCTTGGGACTGTAACCCTTTTATTCTCGATTGCTTTCAAGCAGGCTAAGAAAATTACACTTTCCAGAAGATTAACCTCGTCCATTACTAGACAGGGATCATATGGACGTAGAGGTAGGTTTGACTCACGATCATCGAAGGGTGTCAATAAGTTTCCGGTTAGTTGTCTCCCAGAGGTGGAGATTTCACACAAGGGGAATAGGTCAGTAAACGATTGACCTTGACCTGTCTGTTCTATGTCATGCATCTCTAATCATGCTCTTTCAAAGTGAATTTCAGATGGAACCGAAGCTTACCTTTTGAAAATTTGGACACAAGAAAATTATGGACCATGTGCATCAACTGTGAAAAGAATGATACAGAAATTGGCGATGTGTAACTGCTTCTATATTTCTAAACTACACAATAAGATGTTGCTCTTCAAATTTAACACATTAAAACGTAATAAATTTGTTTCGCGTAGTAATTCGCGGGTATCTTGAGTAGCTTATTTGTACATAATGACTTAATCGGCACAGTTAGTAAGTTATTTCAGCAATAGCAAACGATTTTTCTTTCACAGTTGAAGTGGCACAGTTAGATGGTATGTTGCGCACCAGTGAAGAAGAACTACTCATCCGATTTAGTTTGTATCTCAACATTATGGAAGGTTTGGCAATACAGATGCGTATTTTCTTTCACAGCACTATATTACGTAGTCAATGGCGGATAGGGGGGGGGGCTAAAATAAGTTTACATTCTGCACTAAATCCTAAATCACATGGTCAGCCGTAAATTTTCTCATTATTGAATTGGGGATAGTTGACTCGATCTGACGAACTCTCATGGTGAACCCCCTCCGAAAATTATCTATAGCTACGCCCCTGCGTAGAGTAATCTGATCCAGAAATTCTAGGGAGTTCATTTGCGATTCATTTAAATAAAACGCCGTTTTTAAAAATCTTTACTTTTTAAAACAAAAACTAACTCCTAGAGAATTACATCATTCATATTTTACACGGAGCAAGATTAGAAAATATTTTCAAAAAAAAAGTGAAATGACAAACTCTATACATATGTATATACAATGTTTTAATTACATCTTAATTTTACTATGTACTATAATTAAACAAAATAAATTAATTTTCTAGAATATATTACTGAACACGTCCAGATGAAAGCACTCTGTAGCAAAAATGTGCTTCGAGGTTCAGTTAAAGTGGTAACGAATAAATTTTGGTACAGCGTGTTAGTATTTGTAGCTACCATCGGGATAATACTGTTGAGAAGGAGGACTTGGCCTTCTGGTCGGTTCGGGGAACGGTATCGAAGGCTTGTCTTTTGGATAACCGGTGAAAGGTGGCGATGGCGGACCGGTAGGAAAACTGGGTTTACCGGGGAATCCCGTGCTTGGTGGGAATGGTTTTGGGGTTTGGGAAGGCTTACCGGGAAACCCGGGTCCGGGCGATGGGAAACCGGGGCTTGGAGGGAAAGGTGGTTTGCTAGGGTATCCGCCCGGACTAGGAAATCCGGGTCCCGGAGAGGAAGGTGGAAAACTAGGTTTGCCGGGATAGCCTGTTCCAGGTGGTGAGGGAGGAAAGGTAGGTTTACCGGGAAATCCTGTTGCTGGGGGTGAAGGTGGAAAACTGGGTTTGCCTGGATATCCTGTTCCGGGACCAGAGGGTGGAAAGCTGGGTTTGCCAGGATATCCTGTAGCAGGTGGTGAGGGCGGAAAACTAGGCTTACCTGGGTATCCTGTACCTGGAGGTGAAGGTGGAAAGGTTGGTTTACCAGGATAACCCGTTGATGGTGGTGATGGAGGAAAACTAGGTTTCCCAGGGTAACCTGTTGATGGTGGTGAAGGCGGAAAACTAGGTCTTCCAGGATAACCCGTTGATGGTGGTGATGGAGGGAAGCTAGGTTTCCCGGGATAACCAGTTGAGGGTGGTGAAGGCGGGAAACTAGGTTTACCAGGATAACCCGTTGACGGTGGTGAAGGCGGAAAACTAGGTTTACCTGGATATCCTGTTCCTGGGAATGAGGGGGGAAAGGTAGGTTTACCGGGATAGCCTGTAGCAGGTGGTGATGGTGGAAAGCTAGGTTTCCCTGGATATCCTGCTCCTGGAGGTGAAGGAGGAAAACTGGGTTTGCCAGGATATCCCGTCCCAGGTGGAGATGGTGGAAAGCTTGGTTTTCCCGGGAATCCCGGGAAGGATGGATAACCAGTTGAAGGAGGTGAAGGAGGAAAGCTAGGTTTGCCAGGGTATCCCGTTCCTGGTGGCGAAGGTGGGAAGCTAGGTTTACCTGGATATCCTGTTGCTGGTGGGAAAGATGGAAAACTAGGCTTTCCCGGATATCCTGTGCCAGGAGGGGAACCGGGGAATCCAGTACTTGGAGGAAATGGTGGGATTCCGGGCTTGCTAGGATAGCCTGTGCCGGGTGGAGAGGGTGGGAAGCTTGGTTTACCGGGATACCCTGTTCCTGGCGTAGATGGAAAGCTAGGTTTACCGGGATATCCTGTTCCTGGCGGGGAGGTGGGAAAACTAGGTGGCTTTCCCGGATAACCGCTACCTGGTGGCTTTGATGGGAATCCACTTGGAGGAAAAGGTTTACCAGGCTGACCAGAAGGTGGTTGCGGATATCCAGTACCGGGAGGAGACGGGAACCCAGGCTGTGAGGGAGGCTTACTGGGGTAGCCTGGAAATGTTCCAGGTATACCGGGTTTGCTTCCGCCTGGAAATCCTGGTTGGCCCGGTTTTGCTGAACCCGGATATGATGGGTAGGTAGGATTACCTTCGTACCTCACCTGCAAAATATGCATAACTAATGTATGTGGTACACATATTAGTACCACCTACCTGAGCATGAAAACCGGTTGCCCAATCAGCCGTGTATTTAGTGATCTGCTTTCGACCGTCAGGCAGTAGCACCTGGTACTCGCCTTTAGTAACATCGCCATCACTAATAGCATTGTGCGAATAATCGTTGCCATATTCCGGTTCAACAACTGCGTAGTTGAAATCGAAAGGCATTCCAGGCTCGTGATGGTGGTGGTCATGATGATCACCGTGTTCATGATGATCATGATGATCGGATGGACTGGGTCGCTATAATCATTAAAATAAAGAAATCGAATAGATTGAAAAGAAATATTACGTGAACATCGATTCCATTCCCATTTTGGTCACCAATCGGACCAGGACCTGGCTTGTAATTAGGGCCTGGTTTATAACTTGGGCCAGTAGGGCGTGGTGTTGGGATACTTGGGTGCGGAGGTAGATATGGCGTACCAGGCTTACTGGGAGTGTACGGAGGCCGTTGCGTTGGTGGTCCTATGGGTGGACGTTGAGGTCCAGGTCCAAATGTGGGCCGACCAGGTGATGTTGGTTGAAACGGTGGACCGTATGTAGATGGAGGTTGACTTGGTCGACCAAATGGAGGTGCCGTACCGGGACCAATGGGTGGTGGTCGATAACTTGGTGGGCCATAAGTTGGCGTTGGAGGTGGTTGACTAGGTGGTCCAAATGGCGGCTTTGACGGTGGAAATGGACCTGGACTAGGTTGAAACGGTGGTAGTATTGGTGGCTGCGAAGTTGGAAACTGGGGCGGTTTACTTGGATAACCTGGTTTCTGTGGAGGTAGATAGCCGTTTTGACCAGCAGCTACATCACAATGAACGTACAGAATGTGACAGAACAACGTCGCGATTATCTGCAATAAGAACATGGGAATAATATCATGTGAAGCAGAAAATAATTTTAATGAAATGGTAATTGTAAATTAATGACTTACGAAGCGTTATGCGTGAAGAATCTTTTAAAATGGCGAAACTAATTAACATGTAGCTTCCCCGAGGAAGCACTTTTCAAAAATTTTATGTAATCGTAATTACCGAAGTCTAATTATGAAGCAATTTCTCTGTTTTATTACAATTTGGCATCTAACGATTGAAGATTAAATCGAGAATCGTGAAATGTCAGCTGGATTCTAGATTTTAATGATGGTGAGTGTTTTTTTTCTTTTTGCTGGAAATTATATAGATTTAACTTAATTACTGAATCGGCTCGACGGAACAAGAGGTACCTACCGGAAGAACAGGCTTAGTGTCAGATAAACAGCACGCATGTTGCAAGAGGTTAACAATTTCGATTGCGCAAAGTCCGGATGTGAAATTGAAGATACGACCAATTGGGTCAATTATTTCAGTGAAGATTTGAAGAAAATGCGAAGAAAAGTGTGCAGAGATTGCATGACCTAACCGGATACATTCTTGATATAATCGTGAACCCAACCCGCTATTGGATGAATATTTCATAGGTTAAGGTTACTTTGGTACTATACAATGAACGGAAAGATACGCTTTTACTTTCTATGTCATTACTGTTTGAAAAAAATTACTACAAACTATTCAGTAGCGGTTTTACTGGCATTTTATTCATACCAACTCAATTGAAATGCTTATTAGCATTTTCTACCACATTCTCTGAACCTTTTTTTTGTCCAAATTGCTTATTTTAGATTTTCCTTCTTCTATTGGTTTTAAAATAGTGTTACTTCCTTTGCTGTTTTCTTTCAATTGACAATCTTCTTACCCGAGACCTTCATGAGAAGCAGTAAACCTGTTACTTTATTAGCTGAAAACTTCATAACACTTTCAAAGGTTACACTTATCAGCATTTTTACTCAAAGTAGCGACTGCAATCTAGAGCAACATTGAGATGACTTATTAAACCAAGGATTTACTCTCATTTGCTGATACTACTGACTTAGTCACTTCAACAGGAACTCTTGCACCTTTCGTTATCCAGTTGATGTTTGGAGTTGAGTCTTCTGTCGTTTGTGAACCGTCGCAGGCTCTTGACATACTATTCTTCTTTTCAACCACCATACGCACTCCCTCCATTCACATTTTTCTTGCCCCACTTCATAATGAGTTCCATATTCTGCCCTTTTGATTCTATCGAAGACTTTCTCCACATACGTGTACTTTCCTTCTACTTTTAGAGCCCTTTATGTCTTTTCTCAGTCTTTTTTTTCAGTATTCTCGCTTATGTTTTTCTTACCCTACTACATAATGTAATTGTCCCTAATTGCCCTTTGCTGTTCCGTTTTTTATATTCTTCTTTTGTTCCTCTTTTTACCTAATTCGTGATTTCCAGGAGTTACGGTGCCATCTCATGTAGTTAGTTCATGTTCTGGTACTTTTCTAATGTTTCTTTTGCTCACTGCTTCTCTTAGCTTAGCATTTACCTTTCTTATATTGTCTGGTTCTTATTGTTCTTTTCTTTTCCTAGTTCTATTCCAATAGTTCCATTATTTCATCTCCTTCAGCCAGTACATCTGCATCTTTCATGGTTTTTATTTTTGTTTTAGGTCTTCTCATGCACTTAAGTGCGTAGGAAAACATTTCATTTCCCAACTAAACATTACTGTCAGCTTTTTCCCAAATTCCCCCCCATAATATGTTCTTCGCATAATGTTCATGGTTCTTGTTTGCCTAATATCTTCTCAATGATCTATTTTTCCCCGTTTTGTTACGTTTTTTATTTCCGCTACCCTCCACGATGTTTTTTTATAGATTTATTGTTACTTTTGTTACCCTTTTGCTTCCATTAGTAGACCGTGTCTGTACCCCCCTCCCTTTCCCCACATCTTTGTTTTCTTTGTCTTTTATTTCTGTAATTATGCCTGATATTTTTTCCACACTCTCTTCTTTTAGTTCTTCTTCGTTTACTTATCGCGGTTTGAACTATTTAAAAAATTGACCACTTTTTCTCACTCCTCTCTTCTCTTGTGCACTTTACCATTCCCTATACTTATTATCCTTATATCATAAAGATTTCTCTTAATTAAGTATTAATCAACCCAAAACCTTCCCCATGTAAAGTTTATTTTTGATTAAAGTTAACAAGGTGATGTTAAAATGACTTACGTAGCGACACGTTTCGATTCAAGAAAGAATCATCATCAGGCTAAGATTAATATCTAAAATAATATGTGATTTGATCTTATCACATATTTTACATGGGGAAGGTTTTGGGTTGATTAATACTTAATTATTATCACCACTCCATTTCGAGCATACAAACCCTTTTAAAACGTCGATTATGGAACCTACTACCTAGGTCCTCCGTCAGTCTTACTCTGTTATCCTATCTTCTATCTATAGCTTCTTGTAGATTTATAATTTGCTTTGTTGCCAATTGATATGTTTTACTTTGTTTTATTTCTACCACCACATATTATATAGTATTTTTTCATACTTTTTTTGTTTCCTAGATCCCTGGTATTGTGATTTTTAATTTGTGCATTGGCCTATTCCTATACTATTATTATCAATTTCTTTTATTCTTTACTTCTTTCGATACTTAGGTTTTATTACCATGTTCTTATTATTTTTTTGTTACTTCTTCTCATATTATTTCGTTGTCTATTAAAATTCATGTTGTAGTTGTTTCAGCTTCATTACCTTTGCTTTGTCTGGTGTGTTTTATCTACTCCGTTGGGGTCATTCCTTTTGTTTTTTTTTTACTTTAACCTACTCTCCTACTCCTCTTTCTTACTCTTCTCTCCTTATTTAGAGTTCTTGCGATTTATTTATCCAAAATTGTTATTTATGCACCAATTTCGTGAGAAAAATGTCGCCGGAACTTGTCTATGAAGAAGTGGTGGCCCTAATTGATAAGCCATGTGGAAATGAATCTGGAACGCTTTAAGTCGGAGAACCTGCGGAAAACAAGAGTAAGTTTGCTGAGAGTATAAAAGAAAATTTTAAAGAAACCCATTAACGTAGAGTGAAGAAAAAACAGAACCTCGCATGAAGTGTCTATGCCTACTAGGCCTAAGCAAAGAAAAATGGAATGTAAGAGTCCTTTATAGATCAAGCAGAAGAACCGAGACAAATGACATGGGCAAAAGCCGGAGATTATGGATAATGTTGGTTCTTTCTTTAAACTTTTTTTTGACATATCTTATATCATTTTTCTGATCTAAAAGATAAATAAATATTATTATTATTATTATGTACTTCGATTGTTATTTTATATTGTTATTATTATTATTATTATTATTAATGTACTTTTGGGAACAGTAATATAGTCACCGCCAACGTGTTTAGTTAGTTAAATATTGTCATACTTTATGAGTTTTAGGTTTTCCACTCAACCTTTGATGTTTCTAGTCTTTCCTGGCAATTTATGACCAAAATATTTCTATTCGCGCTCAGCGAACCCTCGGGTTATATGAAATTTTAGCTTTTGGTTTTTCAATCCAGTTACGTCCAATTAACCATGCGCCTTTTTTATTGAAAGGTCTTAGTATGAAAAGCTGGTACGAAAATTTCAGACGGAACAATGGACTATGTGTCACATGCATATGGTTATCCAGAAACACTAATATCATGGGGGAGGCATTATTATCAAATACTACAACTATTAATACAACTACTATCCAACTATGTTGATCGGCAATCGAGAAACAGATTTTCAAAATCGTCATACCGATTTGAGGATTCGAATTAGAGGCGTGCTTGGGGGCGCCGGAACAAAATTTGTGGGGGGGAGGGGGGCTTACATTTTTTCAAGTAGAAATTAGAATACTTGAATATGTTCGCCTATTTTTAAATTAGTAAATTGAGCTTTTAACATGTTCTAAAATGGATTTACGCGATTAATGATATTCCATGGGGGGGGGGGGGGGTGCCTTTCAGTAGCGGCGCCCCTGGACGTGCTTGTTAACGGCCTTGTCCCGCCTTGATTACCCGTTTTATATTACTGAAGGTGTTTTCAGCAGGGTTGCACCAATACTTAGGAAATTTTTTTGAAGTATTCTCCTTGGCATATCACCTTCTACAAATGGGATTTGATGATACGAGATATGGTAGATGCACTAAAATATTGTCTGGTCCAGCTGCGAGGAATTTCCATTACGACGAAATTGATATCGAAGAAGAAGAAAGAGAGAGGGAGGGGAGATAACAAGGGAGGAGGTAGAGGAAGCACTGGGAAAAGTAAAGTTAGGGAAGGCACAAGGGCCAGATGGAATACAAGGAGAGCAGTGGAAGTATACGGGGGGGAAGACAAGAGAGAAGATAAGAGGGATACTAGGGGGTGTGTGGCGATGGGGAGGGATCCCAGATGAGTGGAAAGAAGCTAGGATAGTGCCAATATATAAAGGGGGGGATAGGAAAGAGGCGAAGAGCTATAGGGGAATAAGCATTATGAGTGCGGGGTACAAGATATACGCGGAGGTGCTGCGAGCAAGATTGGAGAGGGAAGTGATCGACAAAAAGTTGGTACAGGACTGGCAGGCGGGATTCAGAGAGGGAAGGAGGGCGGTGGATAATATTTATGTGCTGAAGCAGTTGGTAAATAAGGCGATGGAGAGAAGAGGGGGGAAGATGTATGGGCTGTTTATGGATATAAAAGCAGCCTTTGATAATGTAAACAGGGAGAAAATGTGGGGAATGTTGAGGAGATATGAGATAGGAGAAGAGCTGGTGATGGCGATAGAGGAATTGTACGAGGAAACAAGGTGTGTGACCGGAGAGAGGGGAGAGGAAGGAAGAAGGTTCTGGACGACAAAAGGCCTGAGGCAGGGATGCCCGTTGAGCCCGAGTTTATTCGCGCTATACATAGGGGATTTGGAGGAGGAGTTGCGGAGACACCAAAGAGGAGGGGTAGTGATAGGGAGGGTGAAAGTGTGGGCGCTCGCGTACGCGGATGATGTAGTGGTGGTAGCAGACAGTGAGAACGAAATGAGGGGGGCAATGGGTGTGATGAAGGGGTACTTGGGGAAAAAAGACTTAGGGGTAAACGTGGCCAAGACGAAGATAATGGTATTCCAGAAGAGAAGAGGGAGGGGAGGGAAGTCAAAGTGGTGGGGGGGGGGGGGGACGAGATAGAAAGTGTAAAGGAGTGGAAGTATTTGGGATATGTAGTCAGATATGATAATAAGGATGAGGGACACATAAGGGAACTGGCCAAGAGAGGAAATAGGGTAGTGGGGAGTGTGTGGGGGATAGGGGAAAGAGTGTTCGGGAAAGACATGGAAAAGAGGAGATGGTTATTTGATAAGTTGGTGAGGAGCGTGATGGGATACGGTGCGGAGATATGGGGGTGGAAGGAGTGGGAGAGTTTGGAAAAGGTGCAAGAGAAGTATTGGAGATGGACGCTGGGTTTGGACAGGGAGACACCGGGGTACATTGTGGGGGAAGAGGCGAAAGTGGAAAAATTGAGAGTGCAGGCGGGAAGGAGGGCAGTGAAGTACGAGGAGGAGGTCAGGAAGAAGGCAGAAATAAAAATGGTGAATGAATGTATGAAGGAGATGAGGGGGAAGCGGATAAAGTATGGGCAAGAGGACAGGAGACTATATTACGAGAGGGTGGGGTATGCGAGGGAGGAAGTAGAAAGAAGGAGGGAGGAAGGAAGAGAGATGGTGGAGGGGGTGGCCATGAGGGATAGGGATGTGCAAGGGCAGGAAAGGAGAGAGAAGATAGCCGAAGGGAGATATAATGAGGGATATGGAGAGATCATGGTAGAGGGCAAGGCCAAGTACCTGACAGGGGAGATGGGTCTGAAGGAAAAGAGAATTGTAGCGAGGTTTAGGTGTGGAAACGAGGAGAGAGAGAGAATAGATATTGGCGGGAGGAGGAGGAGAGAGTGTGCAGAATGTGTAGGGAGGGGAGGGAGAACATGGCACATATGTTAAGGGAATGCGAGGAGATGAGAGAAGAGAGAAGGGTAAGAAAGAAGATATTGGGAGCAAAGGGGGAAGGGTTGGGATGGATGAGGCAAGTGTTAGAAAGGAGGGAAAAGGTGGAAAGTAGGGGGAAGGACAGGCGGGAGTAGTTGTTAGAGGGGGAATAGAATCTTGTATTTATTTGATTGTTATGTAAGAAAAAATACAATAAACCTATTTTGATATCGAAGAAGGTTCTTCCATTCTGAATTGCAAGTTCTTCCTGAGCACCATGTACAAAGGCGCTGAAGCACAGTCGTGTAATGCCAAGTTGTTGTATGAGTTCCAATTTAGTTCGTGTGTTTCTAGTAAATCGCGATTTGTGTACACCCGTAGACCTTTTCGTTATGGAGTGGTTCGCATGGAATTGTTCAACAGTGTTTGATCCCTGACCTCGTCCGAAAGTACATAGTATCTCCAGACATTTTCGCCGACGATTACATATCCTATGGCGTTCCTAGTAGAGATGGAAGAGTTATCACGGACTACATGGCTTGCTCATGTTCATACTTTCTATCCTCGTGTGTTTAAGCGTACTTCGGTGTAGGAAAACGCTTTAGTGAGTGCATGGTCATGATACCAAGGAACGTAGTGTCCTTTCAGGGTTCTAGTACCAGATCTGTCGGAATTACATTTTCAATAATGCATTTCCTGGAACCGTACTAACTATTTAACTCATTTAAAATAACCTACTTAGGGATAGAGCTTCAAGTAATTGAGGTACTTGATGACCTCCCAATGTTGAAAATGTCCACGTCCACGCATGCTGTTTTAGGTGCATGGTTCCCTTCCACTAGACTAGACACTAAACGAACATTTTAAATTGATGAATAACTTTCATTCAAAGTAAGAAATGGATCAGTAGCCAGTTTAGGATCTAGGTATATGGCAATTAAAACAGTATCATACCATTGCACCTGACCAAACTACAGAGGAAACCACTAAAGAAACAATGACAGCTTTGCTGTTGAAGTGCTCCCGATTTCATAAATTATTATTATTATTGTGGTTTTTAGTGTTTGCACTCTTGTGTTCAAGTTTTCTTTAACTTCAATCCCTTAAACCTAAGGGATTACTTTTTACTTTAGCCATAAGGTTGAGTTAATTGCAATTGCAAAATTTCCGTTTTGGGGGAGCGATGATGCATTTCGACTTGTTTTGTTAAAAAATCATATTTTCCTGAACATATGATACAGTATTTGTTATAATTTCGATACGCAAGGGAAACTATAGTGAATCGAATCAGGGACGAAATTGAAAAGAGACACGTTAACTGAGATAAAGGCAAACAACGCATTTTTCAAATAAAATCGACCATTCTATGATATGCGTTGGCGATTTCAACATAGATCTTAAACGAATTTAGCAACAATTTACAATTTTATTGTTTGTAGCTGCCGCACTAGAAACATTTCAAGCAGAAAAAATTCCCATTCTGCACTCGTTCCCACGTCGACGATATTTAAAATAGTACCTACTCTTAAAACTAAAGTAGATACCTCAGAATGATTTATTATTCAACTTGATTATATAATATTTTAACATTCCTTAACAGTATTTAAATTGAAGCGCTTCTTCAAGCACTTACATAACCTTATAGTCAATATTATGGAGATTTAACTAATATTTAACGGCTTAAAAAATAATTACAGTTAAGTAGGTATTTATGTAATGAGCAATAGTGGAAGATATTATCATAATTTAAAATCGAGACTTGAACAATATTAAAAATGAAGAATTCCTGTATTCACTTACTATTAAATATTAATATTGATTTTACACCGTAAGATGATGTGAGGAAGTAGGTAATTATTTTTGTTATTTGTCATGAAAGTCGTTGACAAATGAAAAATTTAAGGAAAAAAGGTGGTAAAGGAATGCTGTTTCATTTTCGTCTTGTTACTACTTCCTTTAACTGTTTTTAAATTCTTCTATTCATGAGCAGTACCAGCTTTCAGTTCTTCATTACTATTGAATCACAAACCCTGGATTGTATGGGACACCTCGCTCACTGTAATTCCATTTGAATTCTTGAGAAGTTTGTGTGAATATCCAGGATCTACGAACTTCATAAACACTGCACTTCTTGGTTTTTGGTTAGTTGTGTAGGCTCATATGTTACTAGTTGGCCATACGCTTTTTCACTGAACCCACTTCCGTTAAAATCTTTTCGAAAACCCTTGCCAATTAACAGAAACTTAAAGACATGATTTCTCGTAAATAAGGATCAAGATTTTAGACCTGCGGACCTCATGAATGGACAAAGGATGGGTCTACCAAGCGAAATCCGTTGAAGACCCTATGGTCGATAGGGTGCGAAACATGGGAAGGCCATCGTAACGCAGATGAAGTTGACTATTACTCGACATTAATGCAGCGTCATTACAAAAATTAGGAGTGACTGGCATATCACAATGGAAATGTGTCGGGGAACACTCGGTTTTTGGTCCACCCCTCTGGAACGTTTTGTACGGTGACATAGGTAGAGAAGTGTAATTCGGGTAGAATTCTCGTACCCTAATAAGTTCATTTAGATTTTGGTGACCCCGACGTGACTTTGTGCTGACGATGGCAAATTTAGAAAAGGCGAGGAAGACCAAGACCGTCAATGCGGTTGAGTTGGAGTTGGTCAAGGCCAAGGAAGATATCGACTAGGAGGAATTGGAATATTTGATGACAAGTTTAGATGGTCATCTGGGAAAATTAACTGATTTCAATTCCAAAGTTTATGACTTGATGATGGAGACGAATATGCTGCTAATGAAGATTTTGAAGATGAACGGACACCAGCAGATACATATTTGAAGAGACTGAGTAAGACAAGAGATAAAATTTTGAAAATATTGAAATCGCAAGGGCAAGTTCTGTTTCGTCCTGTGTCTCCTACCGGTAGTGCCAGTGAATTTATGAATCACAGATCTTCAAAGTCAGCTCATCATGGATACAAACTTCAAAAAATCGAGTTGAGGAAATTTGGGGGTGAGTTGAATGACTGGGTGGGTTGGTGGACGCAATTCTAAAAATTCATGAAGATGAATATCTCCACTCCAGCGACAAATTTCAGTATTTGTGTCAATCAGTGGTTGGTGGTACAAGAGCAAAGGAACTGGTTGAGAGTTACCCCCAGACTGCGGAAAATTATCCAAAAGTAATTGAAGCTCTCAAGTCTCGGTTTGGACGTGAAGATTTGCTGATTACGGTATACGTCCGTTAATTAGTGAAACTAGTGATTGAAAATTCATTAGCCAAAGGTAACGTGAAGATTTCATGCATGTTCGATAAATTAGAAAGTTACCTGAGGTCATTGGAGTTCATTGGAGACACGTCCAAGAATTACGCTGCCATGTTGTACCCATTAGTGGAATCCTGTCGTCAGGAAGATTTATTGAGAATTTGGCACCGGATGACAAATTGTAATGTGGGGCAAGCGGATTTGGACAGACAAGGAAATCGACTCACTCAGTTATTGGGATTTTTGAAATCGGAAGTGGAGAGTTATGAGAGAATTTTTCTTGGCCGTGCAGGATTTGGAGGTGGAACGACACATCCAAAAGGAAAGACACAACCCGTAGCCGAAGTGCCAATGCCAACTGTTGCTGGACTTTTGCCGGTGAAAATGGTGGGAGTGAGAAATTATTGTGCTGTTTTTGTGAGAAGATCCACCCCAGGGAGTGTTTTCAAGCCCAAAATATGTCATTGACGGGATACAAGGAAAATATTCTTGTTTGAAAATTCGCCATCTAGTGGTGAAGTGTAAGCGTCGGGTAAATTGTGTTGTATGTGGACGTAAATACTACGCACAGAATTGAAACTACAGATCAAAAAGCCAAAGATGAAGGAAACGGCGACAATTCAAGTGCTACTTTCGCTAATCAGTCATGCACCGGTGATGTCCTTCTCAGACATTAGTGTTAACAATGAAAGGAGACCGATGTCAACGAAAAGCGAGAGCAATAATAGACACGGAATCTCAAAAGTTCTTCATTTTGAAGAAGTCAGCGGAGGAGTTGGGATTTCCGATGTTGGTGGGTTAGTCTATGATGGTCCATTTCTTATTTAGAGGAATTCACTCCGAGATGCAGTCACAGGAAGTACGAAGTGACCGTTGCAAGCGACAATGGACATTTTAGTGTTAAATTTTAAGCTTTGGATCAACCAGTAGTCTGTGAAAATATTCCACGTATATGCAAGGGTCCTTGGTTCAAGGAATTAAAGAGGAAGAAAATGTGGGTTTCGTATGTTGGATCGGACTATCCAGAGAGTTAAGTTGAGTTGAAAAGTTGAGGAGTGGTGGTTGAAACACAGTTTGGTTGGACACTCTTGGGTGAGTTGTGCATCTTTGTTGGTTACGTCTCTTATCACCCAGGAATCATCCATGGCAAATCCTTGGTCTTTGGAGCCAATTGGAATTCGGGATTCTGGTGAAGTAAAAAAAAACATTTTCGTCAAAGGGTAAAAGAGGATTTGCGCGGTCGGTTTCGGAATGAATGTTTGAGTCAGTTGGCTGACCGGCGGCTCAAGAAAGAAGAATCAAGGCGTTTGGCCATACTTTGATACTTTTTAATGGACGAGGAAAAATATGACTTTTATTTTATTTGATTACTAAGCGAAAAATTATTTTTTTTTTTTTATTACCATCACAACTATGGCGCTACTTGATTAATATTTTTATGACCGAGGTCTCACAAATTCGTTAAACAGAGGCCAAAAAGCTAAAGACCTCCATCAGCCACCATGACTAGGAATACTCTACAGATAGCACATTACGAAACAATACAGAAGTAGAAGGAATTTCCTCGCAACTGGTGAACTAGCTCTGAGACGATATGGGCTCTATAAAGGTTATTGCCTTCTTCCACAAATAAGTGAAGTCCTGGATTTATAGGACATACAGAAGTGTGAAAAGAACCAAATAATACTTTGGGACTGTGTGCCAAGTATACCGAGGAGCAATTATGAAGGCACGCGACCATGGTCACTTGTTATCAGTATTGGGGGTGTAGTTCCCACCCTTATAGTAATACATCCTTTAAGAAAGATTATATGAGAGTGAGAGTTAGTGGGTACTAAAGGCATGACCTTAATTAACTGGACATCGGATTTCTTCTGAAAAACCCAACAACACCAAAGGTTCCAACCAAACATGTGCTGTTTGGTTCGAACCTTTAGTGTTGTCGGGTTCTTCAGAAGAAATCCAATCTTCTCACACTGAGAACGTGTGAATTTCGTTCTATAAAGTCGTGATCGTCCATGAAACCAAAACGAGCCTAATGCATAATGAAGAAAGAGAGATTTTACAGATTAACCCATCCCAATGTACAATTATCCATAACAAACTGGGGAAAACAGAAGAAATGTCGCTCTAGGTCATATATTATAACGAATCGTTTCATCCCATTGACATTAAAGTCAAGGATAGAGAAGTTGCTGCGAGAAATTTCACCGATCCTTAAATTATTATTAGTAATTGTTTTACATTCAAGGATAAATGTTGAATACCAACGATCTTATATAAATCAAATTATTATTTAGCGACTCCCACAATTTGCATGTTTCATATTATTCGCCAAGGACTGCAAAGTAGGTTAGAATGATTACAAATTGCTTCTTGAATCCACGAAAAGGTAACTCTATAACTTTCATGAACGAACGAAGATTTATGAAATGTCAAAAAAACATTAAACACGCCAATCCTTACGATCATCGAGACTAAAAGCAGTAAAATCACTCATAATTTCAACATACAATACATCAAAATTAATTCCCATAAATCATCCATTAAGAATGAAGGAATAAGTAGGCTCATTGACGATTTCCTGCTTAATTGCACGTTACGAATTACGTCAGTCAAGTATTGCATGTATGTGAGAATTAGACGGATTTGTTCTGTTGTGTGAAGGAAGAAGACATTCTGTTTGAGTATTTAAACCGGTGGCCTTAATGGTGTTATAAAAAACAATCACTTTTTTATGCAAATCGCTGCAATTGTTTGCACAACTGTTCTTCTATTAAGTGACCGAGGATCAAATCCTTTCTGTTATATTTTTAGTTACAAGCCCATTGGACGATCGATTCGTAAAAGGAATAAAGGGGGTACCTCAAGGATCTAATTTAGGTCTTTCCTTATTTCTTGATTTATAAACGGTATTAGAGCTGCACGTAACTACTCTACTTATCGCTGATGATTTCAAAATCTTTAGCGAGATTATTTTTAAAATGTTTATAACTTTTGCCCCCGTACTCAAAATATTACTAATCAATTCATTCTTCCTCTTGAATTATCACGGTTCTCTGCTATCTGAGCTTAAATTTTTCAAAATAGGTTCATTTAACTTACAGGAAAGCATTTAAAAACGGTACCGTTGGTTGGCAAAGAAAGAATCGATCCGAGTTCCATTTCTATGAAAATGGAAAAAGAAATGGAAATGTTAAGTTTGCAGAGAGAAAGCTGCTTCGTCCTGGATATCAGCTGTAAACAAATTGTGGTGGGACGTTAACTAATATGATGACATTCCACTGAAAATGGGGGCGCATCGTATAAATCGATCCTCTGAGAGAAACCAAATTTGTTCCACAGTGGGAAATCCACTCTAACAACTATTGTTCAAAAGAAACAATGATCAAAATGAAAAAGAATATCTTTTTTAACGTTCGACGTAATTATAAGTGTCTAAGTGGGTTAAAATCAGGGATGTGCCATTTTTTCCTGGAGGAACTCGGCCTCACATTCTAGAGCTCTAATCACTGATCCGCACTTTCGCAACATTTACAAAAAGATACCGTAAGGGAAGGTCCTGCTCTGCACATCATGGAACTAATGAGGGAGAGCACATGCACCCAATTTACCCATCCCACAGTTGCTGCATCTTGGCCCGATAGTAATGAGACAAACAAACCATATTAGCAGGGCATTGCGACTCAAACAGTCTAACTTAGAGCAGCGCATCAACAAACATGTACAAAACTTAAGCATTACAACTCAAAATTGATGGTTAATCCGTCCAATAATTAAAAATTAATTATTTAAAAATTGGATGGATCGACAAGACCTTTTAAATGAATTATCCAAAATTCCGCAAATGGACCAATATCAAAAGATACATTGTGAAGGTTCTACTCAACTATAAGCAACCTTTGTTTCTGTATGGCTCGAACCTTGGAAATCTGATTAAAAGCTGTTTAAAGTCTCGTATTTCCTCAAAACAGCCTTTTATGGTCCAGATCCGTCTCTTCCACTTACAGTATCAAACTCTAAGCAACTTAATAACCGAAGACGCTCAAGTCTATGGCCAGGTGGAACTTGATGTTAGATTGTCGACATGCGAGAGAGGCTCTCAAGGGACCATCTCGCAGCATGGTACTGCATATTAAACAAGCACATGCACCGTATGGGCTTGGTCGAATCGCGTTCCTGTAGAATACGAGGTGGCGCACCACATATTTTGTGAGTGTCCCATACTTGTCCAAATAAGTTTATTGTACCTATCCTTACAAATTAATCAAATGATACAAGATTCTATTTCGTTTACACCACATCCTAAAACTACTCCCGCCTGTCCTTCCTCCTACTTTCCACCTTTTCCATCCTTTCTAGCACCTCCTTCATCCATCTCAACCCTCCCCCTTCGCTCATAGTATCTCCTTTCTTTCCCTTTTCTCTTCTCGCATTCCCTTAACATATGCGCCATGCTCTCCCTCCCCTCCCTACACATCCTGCAAACTCTCTCCTCCTCCTCCCACCAATACCTATTCTCTCTCCTAGTTTCCGCACCTAAACCTCGCTACAATTCTTTTCTCCTTCAGTCCCATCTCCCCCGCCAGGTACTTGGCCTTGCCCTCTGCCATGATCTCCCCATATCCCTCATTATACCTCCCTCCGGCTATCTCCTCTCTCCTTTCCTGCTCTTGCACATCCTTATCCCTCCTGACCACCTCCTCTACCATCTCTCTTCCTTCCTCCCTCCTTCTTTCTACCTCCTCCCTCGCGTACCCCACCTTCTCGTAATATAGTCTCCTGTCCTCTTGCCCATACTTTATCCGCTTCCTCCTCATTTCCTTCATACATTCATTCACCATTATTATTTCTGTTTTCTTCCTGACCTCCTCCTCGTACTTCACTGCCCTCTTTCCCGCCTGCACTCTCAATTTTTCCACTTTCGCCTCTTCCCCCACAATGTACCCCGGTGTCTCCCTGTCCAAATCCAGCGTCCATCTCCAATACTTCTCTTGCACCTTCTCCACACTCTCCCACTCCTTCCACCCCCATATCTAGGCCCCGTATCCCATCACGCTCCTCACCAACTTATCAAATAACCATCTCCTCTTTTCCATGTCCTTCCCCAACACTCTTTCCCCTATCCCCCACACACTACCCACTACCCTATTTCCTCTCTTGTCCAGTTCGCTTATGTGTCCCTCGTCCTTATTATCATACCTGATTACATATCCCAAATACTTCCACTCTTTTACACTTTTCAACTCCTCCTCCCTCCACCACCACTTTGTCTTCCCTCCGCTCCCTCTTCTCTTCTGGAATACAATTATCTTCGTCTTGGCCCCATTTACCTCTAAGTATTTTTTCTGCAAGTACCCCTTGATCACTCCCATTGCCCCCCTCATTTCGTTCTCACTGTTTGCTACCACCACTACATCATCCGCGTACGCAAGCGCCCACACTTTCACCCTCCCTATCACTACCCCTCCTCTTTGGTGTCTCCGCAACTCCTCCTCCAGATCCCCTAAGTATAGCGCGAATAAACTTGGGCTCAACGGGCATCCCTGTCTCAGGCCTTTTGTCGTCCAGAACCTTCTTCCTTCCTCTCCCCTCCCTCCGGTCACACACCTTGTTTCCTCGTACAATTCCTCTATCGCCATCAACAGCTCTTCTCCTATCTCATATCTCCTCAACATCCCCCACATTTTCTCCCAGTTTACATTATCGAAGGCTGCTTTTATATCCATAAACAGCCCATACATCTTCCCCCCTCTTCTCTCCATCGCCTTATTTACCAACTGCTTCAGGACATAAATATTATCCACCCCCCTCCTTCCTTCCCTGAATCCCGCCTGCCAGTCCTGTACCTACCAACCTTTTATCAACCACTTCCCTCTCCAATCTTGTTCACAGCAACTCCGCATATATCTTGTACCCCGCATTCATAATGCTTATTCCCCCATAGCTCTTCTCGTATTTCCTATCCCCCCTTTATATATTGGCACTATCCTTGCTTCTTTCCATTCTTCTGGGATCCTCCCTCGCCGTTTGTGTTATCTATTCACTCCTTCACTTTCTTTACCTTTTTTTCTTTTTGGTACTCTTTGGTTCTTCATTTTTCAGTTCTGATGTTCAATTAATTCCTAATGCTTCTTATGTTTCTTTTTTATTTAGTTATCGTTTCTTATTTTAGTATCTCCGTTTTCCCCAATCGTTCTATACATTTTTTCCTAAACTTGGTTACGGTAAAACTAAAATTGCAATAATTACACTAAAAGCGTAATCTAATGATCGCGTTCATTTTATAACTCATTTCCTCAACTTGTACCCACAATCGAGTTACTAATACGCGTAACTAATTTAATGACCGATTTCAAATTACAGTAATGAACACCCTCATGTTGTAATCATCTATTACATAACGCTAAAATGCAATAGAACACTATTTATGCAATGTTTAACATAAAATAATTTAATATTCTTGTGAGATTTTTAGAAGACAATGCTAACAACAACAACAGCGATAATAATTAACATTTTTAATTACCGTGAAGTTTACTGTTAACTGATATTTGTTATTGCGGCAATGAATTTCGCATAATTTTATTTGCTATAGTGCAACAAGTGGTTGATTAACAAACAATACCGATAGAAATGAGTGATCAATAGTTGTTAGGTAGGTACTTATTTTAGTTTTCCCATTAAGTACAGCTATCGACGGTTTTAATAACATTGTACTTTACCTCTCCCGAACATAAAAACATTATAATAACATTATTTTTAGAATTTTACTAAATGCGCTAAAGTCTGTTTCACTCTCAGTTTGCAGTACACCAAGCATAGCTCAGTGTAAATGTTATGGGAGCTTTTAACACGGCGTATATTTCAAAAGTTCTATAGATATTATTGTACAGAAATTTTAAATATTCCATTCCTATCCTACGGTAAACCAAGCAGTATAGGTACTATGTAAGATAAAGATATGCTCCGTTATTTCAAAACATTAAAGTCGTGAGCTTTCGTAATATTTATGACATGGGTTCGAATTTACAAGGAAGATCATTTTGCTAAGGGTAAAAAGATTATAAAATCACAAAACCTCCCCCATATTTGTTTACTTTATAACATTATGGGGAAAGTTTTACTATATTTTTTCTTCATCTTTTCTATCACCCCCTTTAAATATTTCATCAAAAACGAATGGATTCCACTTATCTAGTATACTTCCCTAGAATACTAGATAAGTGGATGATGGATGCAGTATAAATTCCAGCAAATGACTGCACCCATATTATTATTAATTTATTTTGAATGTACGAGGTGTATTCAATAAGTATCGCAAATTTTAAATTTCCGCGGGCTATGCATATTTATGCTGACAATGCTGAATGTTTAGTTAATTGTTGACAGCTATTTTAGTCAGACGTGCTTTGGTTTGTCTTCGATTATTCCAAAAAATGGATCATAGAGTCTGTATCAAATTGTCTGTGAAAAACAAAATTAAGTGCGCGGACGTATTCCGAATGTCGGCTGTAGCATATGGTAAAGCTACCACGGACCAAAGCAACGTTGCTCAGTGGTACAAAATGTTCTAAGAGGGCCGAGAAGATGTGAACAACGAAAAGCGTAACTGAGCACATCAACAACAGACGAAAACATTGATAAAATGAATGACCAATCGTCGAATCACCGTTAGAGAAGTTGCAGAGGACCTAAACATATCGATTGGCTCGTGCGATTCGATTTTTACCAATGATTTGCAAGAACAGTATCAATTGCAAGAACAGTATCTGGTTAACATTGCTAAGGAGTTGTTGGACTCGGTACGCGACGACCAAAATTGGCTCCAGAGGGTTGACGAATCATGGGTTTATGATTATGACGTGGAAACCAAAGCTCAATCATCGCAATGGAAGCTACCGCATGAGCCCAGACCGAAAAAAGCGCGCCAAGCTCGGTCGAATGTAAAGATTTGTAATGTAATGTAAAGGAATATTACCTGCAAGTTATGCGCAATTTGCGCGAAGCAATCCGCCAAAAACGCCCGAGTTTGTGGATGAACAAAAATTGGCTTTTGTACCATGATCACGCCCCCCTCACCATATAACATTTAATATTGGTTCAATATTGGCGTTTTATTGTAAATATATTTTTTGAATATGAATGTACAATATTGTTCCAACATTGAAATGAGATCAATTTTACATACTGGCTAAATATTACTATCCAATATTATTTCAATAAGAAATATTAACTTTATATTGTATAGCAATATTGACTAAATATTGTAAATATGTAGCTTTGTTATTCGATTTTCAATGTTCAGTAATATTGTACACGCAATATCGGTAAATTATTGTATGTACAATATTTGAATTTACGTTAAATAGCAATATTTACTAAATATTACAAATATGTGTATGTTGTATTGATTATATATCGATTTTAAATTTTTAGTAATATTGTACACGCAATATTGGTACATTATCATATGTACAATATTTGAATTTACATTAAATAGAAATATTTACTAAATATTGTTCTTATATTCCCTAAATATTGTATTTCCAATATTTATATATTATTACAAAAATATATTAACGCAATATTGGCTGCAGTTCAAAAATGTTGCCCCAATCGCTCTATATTGAGCCAATACTCCACCAAGCTAACGCCAATAAACGGTGCTACATGAGATGCTCACACATCGTTGCTTTTGCGCGAATTTTTGGCCAAAAACAACACTCTAATGATGCCGCAGCCACCGTATTCCCCAGACCTGGCCCCTTGTGATATTTTCCTGTCCCAAAAACTGAAGAGGTCCGTGAAAGGAGGACGCTAAGCTACGATTGAAGCGATAAAGATGGCATCGAAAGAGGAGCTGAACAAGACCACAAAAAATGATTTTTTGAAGTGCTTCGAGGATTGGAAAAAACGTTGGCATAAATGTATTATATCCGAGGGGAATTACTTTGAAGGGAACAAAATAGATATTAATGAATAAATAAGTACTTTTTGAACAGACATTAAAAAATGGTAAATATAATATCAAGGTTTTCTAGATAAATGGAGTAGAAAATTCAAAACCGCATTAAATTGAAGAAATTTGACACATTGTTCGAAATATTTTCAACACGAAAATGGTATTAGTCTTTTTGATCAAAATTGAAATTTGTTGTGACAAGAGAAAGACCAAGATCAAAAATGGCGGAATACCAAAATCTGAGTAACTTGCAAAATCGAAATTCTTCCTTTTAAAGAATTCTTCGTTATGGAATTGTATTCACGATTCTGAGCTCTTGTAGTTGTGCAAATGTCTTCCCCTATTCCCAAGATGGAAGCATCACATTGGAGACATTTCTATAGTTAATAGAATTAATATGGAGGTCGATCAAATTCAACTACCTTAGCAAGAATAAATGGAAACTTTGCATGTCTAATTATTTCGTAATTTACAAAGGTACTAGCCAGGCTTAAGAGGTTTTTTGCACCTTTTCCTTCGTTTTATTTATAAAATATTATAAAACATGGTAAACCTCTAACCTTGATTTTAATTGTGGAATAATGACCCATTAACTAAATAAATTTGTTATAAGTAGGAGATTGGACCAATTCAAGATTTCTTATGTAAATCCTTGAGTCTTTTGTAAGTATTTTCTATGAAAAAATCTGATCTCGTACGGTTGTTCATCATCTTCCACAATCCATACGCTTCCATTGTCTCCTTCTTCTATTGTGGTCGTAACTGCTTTGGCTAGACTGAACGTGCTACGAGAAATTGAAATGTACGCCTAACTTAGCCACTAATGATAAATCTTACGATTGTGGTGATCGAGAATTTGCAACTTCAATTGCCATTTTCTTGAGGTGGGGATGGAGTGAGTTGGAAGCCGACTGTCCAAAATTGTGAAACATTTGAGTATCAGTGGCTCCAGGACAGACTGTAATGATTCGTATGCCATTATAGTTCAATTAGAGTTCGTCGCTGATTGATCGACCAAGACTCAATATGAAACTTTTTGAGGCATCATACACGGGTTGGTAATAATCGGGATCGACACCAAGAGTTGAAGATAAGTTAATTATCACCCCACCTCTTCCACTTTTACTCATGTACTGTAATCCTAGATACGTTCCTTGTACCGTCCCTATCTGTCAAGGGTACCTTTTAGAACTTGCGCCTCTGGATTAAGGGTACTTACAATATTGACATTTACCATCGAAATCCAGTTATTTTCGCCTGTGACTCCAGCGTTATTTATGACAATGTCTAAACCATTCCAGTGCCACATAGAGACTCTGAATGCATCTATAATTGAATTCTATCTGGTAATTTCGTAAGAATATCTCCACTTACATTCAAACTGGGTAGCCTGACTAACATTAACGGGTATGAAAATCACTTTACTGTACCCGTACATGTTATTTAGTTCATGTGCAGCTTGTTGTCCTCTCTCAGCGTCAACATCAATCATGGTCACTCCCTATACGTAACTTTATATGGTCGAATTATCAAAAAAATTGGGGATACGTACCCTAATTCCCTTTTGCAAAAGTTCAGAAATAATAGCATAACCATTACCTCGAGCACCACCCGTTACCAGCGCAATTTTTCCATTAAAATCAAAACTCATATTTACATCGGTGAAACAAGTCGTAATTAAAAGTGTAATTAATAACAATACGCTTATATTCATTTCTGTGAATGTTGTTAAGTCGGTAAACATGCAAGTCTACAATTATTATAGCAGACGGTTTATCGCATGTAAAGTTGTGGGAGTTTTTAAACGTTAATTATTTGCCGATTCCATTGAAAATATTACTTTGTACATTCTCACGATACTTAAATAAACAAATATTTGATACAGGTTTGGAGGACAATCGTATCAAAATTTTAATCCAAAAGTCAAATAGAGAGCTGACAACGTAAATGTTATTCAAAGCCGCCCACTGCCATTAGTGGAGCACCTCAAGAGTAAATACCAGGCCCGATACTTTTTCCGTGTAATCAACTAATAATATTTATCTTGCAATCAATAATTGGACAAACTTTTATATATGAACGACTAGAAAACACAAAGTCCGATTTCTAGATCTCTTGTTGAATGGCCAGTTAGATGGGTCCTTGTACTGTTACGAATTACGTCGACAGACCTTGTTGAACATTGGACTGACATCACTTGTTTCATTTTAGTAATACTATGGTTTGGGGTTTCAAGTATCCATTCAAGACGTATTTTCGCTAGACAAAAGCTAGACTACAGCGAGAAACTGTGTATATACAGGGCGTCTCTCAAGTGCACCAGTATGACCCAAACATAACTAACAGCACATGAAATCAACGGAAACACACACCTAAACACACTAAAATATTTCATTGTTTGCTGATGAGGAAAAGGCCGAAAAGCTCACAGTATAACTCAACTGAAACTTGTAGGAACAATAAAATATGACCTTTAGACGATTATAAATTCTAATAAAATTTGACATAATAATATGGAAATATTGAACTTGACTTTGGGCACTTGTATAGGTTAAATCATAACTGGTGTGCTTCGATAACTAAACATATTCTAGAAATTTTTTTATCTTCGACCCATAACTAAGACAACAATGTTTTGGCAACACTAGTCAGCAATTCGGTTGAAATTTTGAAATTCTGAATGTCTACAGGGTGATTCGGAAGGAAATAGGAAATATTTTAAAGACATGAGCTTATTTTAGCTTCCTCCCGGATCATCCTGTATATATGGAGGAAAATTACATTTTTAAATAAGCTTAATTTAATAATTATTTCAATAATTAATTTAATTAAAATTAATAGTTATCGTTTAATAATACTAATTTAATAATTAAAGTTACCCTTGGTAGTGACACATAGGTAGTATCGAGACGCGTTGGATAACATTTAAAATAACAAATTAGTGGAGTTACTTGTTTTTATCATTACGACTAATTTAATAATTAATCAACCTGATGCTTGCGACACAAAAGATTGTCGACCCTACTGTACACATAATGAGCCAACAGTACGGGATCGGTTTGATAGAAAAATGTTTCAAAATTTTGTTTAACTTTTATGTCCATCCTACTCTGTTTTAATTGAAATACTTAATTGCCAACAATCAATAATGTAAAAAATTGACTTTTTGAGCATTGTAAACGTTAAACGTTTATTAAACATCCCCGGTATAATATTTAAAAAAATTATAAATTGCGAATATTCACTTTAGGCACATTATTGCCTTATCTAACCTGGATTATTATTGAACATACAGGGTGTTTCAGACCACACGTACCGCCCAAATATCTCGCGAAATACAAAACGCATTGAAAAAAGAAAAAATACGTCTAAAATTTTTTTAAGACTCTATTGTTTGATGGTAATAGGATATCCCCACTTCCACCCCCGGGGGGTGGAGAGCGGGGTGATTTCGTAATCTTAAATAGCACCCCACAGTTTATTATGCAGATTTGAATTCTGCGTTAACAAATGGGAAGTTTTTGTTTGAAACATTTTTTGAATTTCGTGACAGATGGCGCTATAAGTTTTTCCGATTACCTATGCTAATTTGATGTCAGTTTTGTTAAGTGACAATAAAAAATGTTAATGCTTTGTAAAAGGGAAGAGGGGGACCTTTATTAACCCCCCCCCCCTTCCCCACACCGCCACTTCACCCCTACGGCCCCTAACCTAGGATGAGTAAACGCAACCATTTTAGATAAGCAACTGTTCAATACCACGATTGAAGTAGTTAAATTTTGTAAATGTTTTGTCTTTGATGGAAAATAGAAAAAAAATTTGAAATACTTTGATTTCACGAGTAAAGAACACATTGACATTCGAGATACGTTTAAATCTAAAATTAGGGGTGAAGTGGTGATGTGGGGAAGGGGGGGGGGGGTAAATAAAGCTCCCCCTCTTCCCTTTTACAAAGCATTAACATTTTTGATTGTCACTTTGAGGGCCGTATAAGTGACACGAATTTCTAATTATATCTTAATAATATTGAAATAGATTTTATTTGAAACATTTTCTCTAACATTAATAATAATAATAATAATAACAATGTTTATTGCTGACAGATATATCATTATGACATTTACAGAAGTCAAAGAAAAAAATACATGCACATGCTGTATGCGGAAGACATAAATCACAAAATGAAAATCTTAAGAAAGGAAGAATGGGCAGAAATCGAAATATACCACAGTAAATATAAAAACAATATTTGCAATATTTAGTAAATATTGCTATTTAATATAAATTCAAATAGTAAGTAAGTCTTACTTACTTACTTACTTACTTACTAATATAAATTCAAATATTCTTCCCAATATTAAAGTAATATCAGTTAGTAATATTTAATTGGGGTAATGAAGAGATATTTGGAGGAGAAGAATTTAGAAGCAAGTGAAAAAGACTAAAATGATGATTTTTCAGAAGAAACGGGGGAGGGGTATAAAGCAAAAGTGGTGGTGGGGTGAGGAGGAATTAGAGAGTGTACAGAAGTGGAAATACTAAGGGTATGTAGTGCGGTATGACAATAAAAATGGGGCACATGTGAGGGCATTGGCGAAGAAGGGTAATGGAATAGTGGGGAAAGTGTGGAGTTTGGGGGAAAGAGTGTTTGGGAAGGATATGGAGAAGAGAAGATGGTTGTTTGACAAGTTGCTGAAGAGTGTGATGGGGTATGGGGCGGAGATATGGGGGTGGAAGGAATGTGAAGAAATAGAAAGAATTCGGGAGAAGTACTGGAGGTGGACATTAGGGTTGGACAGGGAGACACCAGGGTATATCGTAGGGGAAGAGGTAAAATTAGAGAAAATGAGGATAAGGGCAGGTGAGAGGGCGGTGAAATATGAGGAGATGATCAGAAAGCGGGAAGATATTGTTGGAGTAAAGGAGTGCATGAGAGAGGTGGCAAAAAAACGGATAAGGTATGGGCAGGAAGAGAGAAGACGGTTCTATGAGAGAGTGGGTTATGCGAGGGAAGAGATAGAAGGGAGAAGAGAGGGGGGAAGAGATATGGTGGATGAGTCGGTAAGAAGGGATAAAGATGTGGAAGCTCAGGAAAGGAGAGCGAGAATATCTAATGGACGATATAATGGCGGATATCAGGAAATTATGAAGAAGGGAAGGCCGAGTATCTGATCAGAGAAATGGAGTTGAAGGAGAAGAGGATGGTGGCGAGGTATAGATGTGGCAATGAAGAGAACGAGAATAGATACTGGTGGTAGGACGAGAGAACGCTGTGTAGAATGTGTGGTAAGGGACGAGAGAGTGTGTGGCATTTAATGAGGGAATGTGAAGAGCTGAGAGAAGAGGGGAGAGGAATAAAGGTGATCTTAGGTTGGAACGGACTGGGAGTGGGGTGGATGAAGGGGGTAATGGAGCGAAGGGATAAGCTGATGCCAAAGAGCCAGGAGGAGTTGAGGAGAAAGTTATGTTTTTTTTGTTTTTTATCTATCTAGTAATATTTAACCGGTATGTAAAATTGTTCACATTTCAATATTGTATATTCATATTCTACCTATATATTTACAATGAAACGCCAATAGTGAACCAATATTAAATGCTACATGGGAGATGGTGGATATGGCAAACACATTCCAACCTATTTCGAATCATTTTTGGCGAGTGGCCAAAAATTTGTGATGAGTTGCATTATCATGCCGGAAATCAAGATCCTTACGGTTTAATTTCTTGATAAAAGTTCAAAATACAGAATTTCTTTATAATCCACCAAACTAACAGCATAATCTTTTTTTGGTGAATCTCAGCATTTGGTTTAGCTGGTGCATCTTGCATCACCCACGCTCGTTTCCGATTAACGTTGTTATAAATTATCCACTTTTCGTCAACAGTAATCAGTAGTTTCAGTAGTTCAGGAAGGGGGGGGGGGGGTCAACTGCCCTACCCTGACCCCCTAAATGACGCCCCTGATTACAGTAAATTATTAATCACAAATATCTTTAAAGCTAGAAGTCGTAACATATAAAAAATTAAAAACAAGGATCTACCTATGACCTACCAAAACGGAATCTCAAAATGGATCGGTAAATGAAGATCTAGTTATCTCCATGGGCGAAGTTAGGTAAACAGATCCGGGGGGGCTCAAGCCCCACTGATAATATGAGAAGAAGTATGTATATGTGTATAACGTATATCTTTTTTAAGATGTTTAGGGGGGCTAAATTGAAGTGTGGGGGGGGCTTAGCCCCCCCAAACCCCCCCCCCTAACTTCGCCCATGGTTATCTCCTTCACGAATATATTCAAATTTAACCCCCAATTCCGTAAATTCGGATTTTCGATCCGGTCCACAAAAATTCGTTTGGATCCAATATCGGGATCCATAACATTTGCGGACCTTTACTGCCCTAAGGCTTACAGTAAATGGGTGGAAGTCAGGACCAACAACATAACGACGAGCACAGTAACGATTTTAAAGCTAGATGAGCTTTTTGCAGCGTATAGATCCCCGTATGACATAATGGCAAGCAAAACAGACAAACGGAGGAGCTCATTTTTATTTTTAAGAAAAAAACAATCATCAGCCTGTTATCTAACCTCAAGCTTCAATCGATCAACCATCCGCTGAACTACATCCGAATACAGTGTTATCCTGCACCACCACTTCTAGGAAACATAGACAATTCGATTCTTCCAAATTTACGCCGATCTACAAGAGATCGCCGACACAGATAGGAAGAAGAACAGAAAAGAACAAACAAAGAAGGAGAAAGGGCGTCTACTAAGAATCATCATCGTGTCTATCGTTCTGAAGGTTGCAAAAAAGTACCTTCTAAAGGAAACCATCACAGTAGCATCACAAAAACCCTTCTTGACATAGTGAAGATCAAAGTAACTAAGATAAACATGGCAAAAACAGAAACTGAAGTGTTATAGGATATCGAAATCTATTACAAAGTAAAATAGAAAAATTATTATATGTGCTGACATTGCCGACAAAAGCTAAAATACAGGTAACCTTCAACACAGAGAATGGAAGAAATTGGCAAAATGGTGATAATTTATGAAGGGATAACAGAGGAAAACGTAAAAATAAATCAGAAACACTGATAAACAAACGATGGGATGATAAAGTTGACAAGCAGAACGGGCGAAGAAAATAAGATAACAAGATAATACTGAGAAAGGACCAAAGGACGAGTACAGAATTCCACGAAACACGACATCAGCGGAGAAGAATAGGCGGAAAAAACAATAATATACAATATAAAAGTGAAGTAATTAGATTCTCGTTAAAAGAAAAATTTGTTTCCCCTTGCTTCCTTCCTAGTAAATCTATCAACTCTTATAGCGTCTTTCGAAAAGGAAAGTATATGACCTAATAGTAAAATTTGTAATCATTGGGAAAAATATCGATATACTTATAGGTTTTTTAAATCCTGCTTATGATAATTTCATTTGTTCTGTGGCAAATAGGTTCAGCGTGATGCCAAAAAAGGAAGAAAGGAAAAATTAATGATGTGAAGTAAAACATACAGATAAAAGCAAAAAGGGCGTACTATTTAAGAAAAGGAGAGAATCCAGAAGAAAAATGATATACGAAATGGAAGATTTAAGACGGGCCCAAAAGGAATAACCATTGCCAAGACCGAGAAAGAAGAAAGAAGAAGTTAGTTATACAATTTTAATGGTTTCAATTTTGAGTGTTTAATGGCACGACAATTCTTCAGCTTTATGAGGATTTCTAATGAAAAAAAAAACATCAATTGAAGAAACACCGAATTGTACTTATTTTTTAATGAATTTGCAAAATGAGGGTAAACGTTATATTGTTTTAGTACCTTTCGCGTTCCTTTTATTCAAGTACCTAATCTTAATTTTGTAACTTAGTAATTTAAATATAAATGAACAATCTTCTTGTGTAAATGATGAAAAACGAAGTACTCTTGAGCAACCGGACACATATACAGCAACCTCACTGTTAAAACAATCCACCTACATCATAAACAACTATACGTTTACCATTGTTATTTACCTAGTTACAACACAATATATGGTTACAGAAAAAATAAGAGAATTTACATAAATTATTTGTACCTACAAGTTGGCCGTCTTTCCACATTTGAAGCTTTAACGCAAGTGTGGGATTTAATTATTTATTTATTTAGGAACCGAACTGTAAATGATTCTATAATCGGCCATGTACTTAATTGACTGGGAAAAGGATTAATTTTCTAAATGCAATGCGTGTCACTTTTATAATATTAAATTGGTAAAGTTTAATTACGTCAAAGATCTGCATCAACTGCTTAAAAAATCTGAATCGTCCATACAAACGATGATTAATGATGCAATGAAAACCTTTCAAACTTTATGTCACGATCAATCATCGGCTGTACAAGTAATTTATGGATTTGATTGTCGACAATTTTGACTTCGCGTATACACAGATTTGTTGATTCGGAAGCATCGCCCCAGGATTCTATACAAATCGTCGGTTTTAAGCCAAAAAAAGAGGTGTTGCGCAAGGTTTCCTATTTGGACAGTTTCCACTCCTACGTCTAGAAGCGTTACTAATTTTATTACTGACGTTTTTGTGGTCTAAATGAAAATAATGTGAATATTTTGTTTAATATGTCAGTATATAACCTTCTTCGTTTACGATATTTTTAACTGTTGACACTATCACGTCATCAACTCATCGGTATCATAAAAAATTTAAATTGTACAGGCGACGTGATGGAAAAGAACGTTTAAATTGGTAGCGCCTAATTAACTTTCTTGTAATGGGATTTTGATTGAGATCGTGCAAAGCGGTGTAAGCTACCACCAAGGGTGCAGTTCAGCAATGCTTTCCGGGAAGGGATGCCACTAATGAATCAAAGACGGAAGAGGAGGTTTTTTAAACGGTCCGTAATGACATCTGGCCAAGACGACACTACCGATCAACCTGGCGATCGGTGTCTGATAAACAAATTTCCCCTCCTTAAAAAAAAGGCTTAGTGCCCAGTGCATCCTCATGTTGTTGTTTACAGGAGCATAAACGGTCCAGTAAGCTTTGATGAATATTGGAGCTTTGGACACAAACATGAAAATACTATTAAGAGTAGACGGTATTACATATAACACAGCCACAAAGGAGATTCAAGCATTACTCACAAAAGAGCACTGTAGGCACTGGTCGAAAATTCCAGAACAGAACCATTCCAAAATCTTTTTGGAAGACCCCCCAAAGAGGATTTAGCAACGTCCGTCTTAATGTTGAGTAGGTCGAAGAAAACACTTGCGACAGAGATGGTCACAGACTTCTGTCGTCTGAACAAACACCTGCACAACAAGGAACTGGTCAACAGCCCGTTATGGAGGTGTTGTGGTGAAGAAGAAGATACGCCGTACCACGTCATTAATAGACAATAGACGAAAAGCTCGCAGTGTAGGAAGTAGGAACCAATTGGAACCACTCCTAAAATAAATAATAATAATAATAATAAGGGTAGAGGTCAATAGAATAAACCCCTTCAAACTCTTGATTAGTTTATGGGATAACTGGAAAGCTTTCTATTGGAGGATTTTCTGGTTCAGTGAAGACGATTTTGGAAAAAAAGCATAAAAACAAAATGCAACATATGAGTATCGTACTTACAGAATGTAAACATGTTTTAAGAGGATTCATCTTGGAAATGTGGCGATGTAGTGAGTGTGCTGAATAAACCACAATTTTTGTTTTCATCTAACTACAATGTTTTAATGAAATTCTTATTTTTTGAGTACGTTTTTCTGCTAACTTCATTAAATATCATATACAGGGTGTTAATACTAAGTTATAACACCCGAAAACGGTAGTTAGAACTCATCCAAGCAAATAACTTTTCTTCGTTCAAATTTTTGACAAACGTTATAGTAGACAGTTTGTCGCCATTTTGTTATTTGATAAAATAGAAAATAATAATTGTAACTCCAAATAGTTTAGAGAACCGAAAGTAAATGCTGAAAGTTTTTGTATTTTTTAAATATTCCTTAAAATAAGGGAGTAATGACGACTTTTCATTCACAAATGTTGCTGTTCTAAATTTTTTGTAAAAAAGTTTTAAACAAACGTCGTACATATTAAACTGTTGATTCCAAAAAACTTTGATTTTTTGAAACACTACAAAAACTACAAATAATGGAGATATAGAGAAGTCTATAAAAACGAAAAAAGGTCCATAATTCGAAAACAAAAGCTAAAATGAAGAAAATTATTTTAAAAAACGAGTTAGTTTTGACGAATTCTATAACCACTATTACGTATAGTAGAAACACCCTGTATAAAAAGAAGATAATGTGTTTATGACAGTAATATAACCCATTCTCCTTCGTTATATAAAATAACAGTGATTTATTTTTATTAATACCGTTGCTAATGACAATAACAGTGATTAATGAAAATTAGGGTGTAATGTATGGTATTAGTATTGTCTTCTCAGCCATATGGTATAGTCGTGGACAACATAATTTTCGCTTAACAGACAGGGTTTTTTATTGAATAATTCCAATTTAGAACATTTTGATTGTGATAATCGCTCTGAGATTTAAATTTTATACATTAATATCAGTACTCTCGTTATACAGGGTGTTTCTACTCAAAGTGCACAACACAATAGAGGTTATAGAACTCGTCAAAATTAATACGTTTGTTTTTAAATTTTTTCATTTTGGCTTTTGTTTTCGAATTATGGACCTCTTTTTATTTTTCTACACATCTTTATATCTCCATTATTTGTAGTCGGATTTTAAAAAATCAAAGTTCTTTGGAATCAAAAGTTTAATATACTTATACAACGTTTGTTTAACTTTTTTACAAAAAATTTACAACAGCAAAATGGCGGTCATTTTAAATTTTGGAAATTGAATAGCACAAAATCTACTCCACTACTATAATTTAAAATGCCCACCATGTTGCTGTTCTAATTTTTTTATAAAAATGTTTTGAACAAACGTCGTACATATTAAACTGTTGATTCCTAAAAACTTAGATTTCTTGAAATCCAAATGCAAATAATGAAGATATAGAGATGTGTAAATAACAAAAATAGGTCCATAATTCGAAAATAAAAGCCAAAATGACAAAAATTACTGAAAAAAGTGTTCGTTTTGACCAGTTCTACAACCTCTATTACGTTGTCCACTTTGAATAGAAATACCCTGTATATATTAACATTATATGCTTTTACTTTCCCGTGGACATGTAGGTACTATAGATACATAGGGAAGGTCGAAACTCAAGATTTTGATGATTCTCAACGTTTTGGGGCCCCATGAGCCCAAATCCACCATTTTTTGAACATGTTTATCTGTGGGTGCGTGCGTGTGGTCGGTTGTGGGGTGTAAACTACGAGTTTGATCAAATTTGAAACTAAGACTTACAAAAAAAATTCCATAAGCCCAAAGGGGGTCAAACTATGGACGTTATTATTTGGCGCAAAAATTCAACTTTTAACACAAACTAATTTCCCTTGGTGGAAAGTTAGTAGACATGGTTACAAATGAAGCACCGTTTTTCGTTTGTAGCTGAATTCAAAATGGCGGTCAATATAGCAATTCTCTCAGTTTTTATTTTTTACCCTCTAGCTCGAGAACGTTTTAACTTAATTAAAATTGTATTCACAGTATGGTATAAAAAATTTTACTTATAATTAATAAAGAACAAGAACGTAACGTGGCCAATTTATTGGTTGGCATAAAAATTCAAAATCGATTTTGTCTAAATCTGTACCAAGCCTTTTTATTTTTTGAAGTATTATCGTTAATGAAAAACCATTGGCACTAAATTTATTTCTTCATTTCCCATAGAGGAAGGGGGGTGATTTTTTGAACTTCAAAATTTAAAAAATCCATAACTTGTTGGCTAACAAAGATGAAGAAATCAAATTTTACACTGAAGTAGAGGACATCCCCGTCTTTTAATCGAGTATAATAAGTATTTACCACCAGTTTAGTCGGAAATTAATAAAATATTTATGAAATACCCTGTATATTATAATGTCAGGAGAAAATCAGAAATCGTTTTCGGTTTACGACACTACAGGGTCCTTCAACAGTACGTCGGGCTTCTACAGTACCGAGATCAAAAAACCAAAAATGTTTTTTATGGAACCCTCTGTATAATTTTACATGTTGAGGACCTCCTTGGATCTCTTTATTTATTCCTAAAATATTACGTCTTTTAAACGAATAGTTCAGCAATATATTATTTCTTAAAAAAAAATTAATTTTCATTACTTCCTCTAAAATTCAAAACAACTTTTCTCAACTTTTTTAATTGGAACATCCTGTATGTCTTCTGCATGATTGGTAAAGAATTAAAATATGTAGTTTATATGTAGTTTATAACATTGTTTGGTACATAGCAGAACCGAAGTTTTACTGTAAATCAATCAGTAGACTTTGGAGCAAAATATTATTTATGGTTATTAATATGTCAATTCACTCAAATTTCATAGTTTTTGACAGCTTAAAGGTCCATTTCGAACTTTTACTAATTTAACAATGAATTTTGAGAGAAGTGCGCATAGTTATAATTATAATATTAGGTACATTCGTATAGTGTATCGGAAGCTGTTTAAATCGTCACAATTTTCATTATTATTCACAAGAAAATCCGTGAATATTAAGGCAAATGGATCAAAGATCATTGAATGTTTTTAGAAGAAATAATTGGGGAATATTACAATTACAATTACAATTATATCTAGAATTTCTGACATGAATTGCCTCAATTATTAGAATGTGACTACAACAAGACGGAGCTCCCGCCCATTTTTCATCTTAATACGAGATTTACAAACCGTTGTATTGAAATAAATCTACCCATTATTTTGGCCTGCAAAGTCACCAAACTTAACCAATCTTTCTTAGGGGATTTGTTAAACATATTGCCTATAACAACACAGAGACAAAAAATAACTGATGCCTTCGCCAGTATTTTTCGTGTGACTTTAAGGAGAGTAGAAATAGTGTTTGAAGATCGCATTAATTTATACTTAGGACAGAATGAAAAATTTTTGAACATTTGCTATAGCTCGTAAAACTTGTCTAATTAATTGTTAATATTTTGTAGTTGTGTAAATAATATTTTGTTCCAAAGCCCTACGAATAAACATTTGAACGTGATTACAAAAAATGTTCATATTTTAATTTTTCATCGATCAAGCAGAAAACATACAGGGTGTTCCATTTAGAAAAGTTGTTTTGATTTTTCTAAAAATTGTAAGTTAAATTTGAACATCCTGTATAAGATAAAACATCATAAACGAAATCAGAACATATTCTGACAACCTTTTACAACAAGAAACGAATCCAAATTTGCCGCGCCTTTATAGGAAATAATGAAAATTACATTATATTTAAAAAATAATTTTTTGTTGCTAAACTATGCGTTTAAAAGCTGTAGGTAATATTTTAGGAATAAATAAAGGGGTCTAAGGAGGTTCTTAACATGTACAATTATACAGAGGGTTCCATGAAACAAAAAATTGTTTTTGCCACTGGTTCCTGAAGCACCCTGTACATGTCAAAATAGTTTCCTGAAATGCGCTCTTAACAATAATTAACAACTTCGTTTAATTGAAACTTCCCACTTTTTTGATCTCGGTACTATAGAAGCCCGACCCTGTATAAATATTTGTTTGAATTATTGCGCAAAAACTATTATTTTATTTAATACATCATTGTATATTGATAATGGATCAATATAACCTCGGTTAAACGGTTCTATTGACGATATAAAACAAAGTAACGAAAAACGTTTCAAATAAATTTTGTTTGGCTACCGTAATCTCAAATAGTTTATCTATATACAGGGTGTCCTGCAATAGAAAAAGAAGCTTATGAGTGAAATTAATATTAATGTGGATAAGTTAATATTTTACGAGAACCTTTTAATTGTTAATCACGGGAAGCTTTTGTGCCAGTCATTATAGTGACTATTTGTAACATTTGACTGAAACCCAAAATAATACAATGATCGACACAACATATTTTCTGTCCCACTTCAAAACATTATAAACTAAACATACAAAGTGAGAGAATTTAAGAACATTTTTCAAAATCTAATTAAGAATGATTATGGTAGATTGTCCTATATTTTTAATCCTCAACTCTTACGTTAATTAGAAGGAAACGTTTTCAAAAGTGCGTCCATTGTCCCCCAAAATTTCGATTTATCCGATATTAAAAAACTGGATGTGCGAAAATTGAATTAAATGCACTAAATGGTCTTATTTTAGAAAATAGTCAAGTTCATCTTGTATTTTGTTATATAATCCCTAACTAATGACAATTTCCTATTTATTATTTATTTATTACAAAGTTTCACCTAAGAAATACGTAAGAATTCACGTTTAATGCGTGCCTGAAACAATTATCCTCAAAAAATGTGAAAAAGCGCATTTCGAAATTTTTTCCCGCGTGTCATCACACCGTGTGTGTTATTAAATAATAATCCCATCTCTTAACCTAGTTTGATTGCAATCGTGAGAATAATTAAAAAGAGGAAATAATTATAAAGGATGTTGACATTGAAATATGCGGAATTTTGTATAAATTACGTGCAATAAAGATGAACGGTAGCCAATCGGTCATAAATGCCAAAAAAAAGTCCTACCTTAAGATACATGACGGTAATCCACACTTTGTGCTCTTTTAACCTCACATCAAAAAAAAAACATACACAAGTATGTCGGTAATGTAATGGTTTTGTTACAATATCATTGCATTTTATACCTTCACCCAAAAGTGGGGAAGATGAGCAATGAAGGGTAGGAGGTTTTCATCTTCATACATGTGTATTAATGTACCGACCTTCTCGCGAACCTTTCCAACCTTTATGCAACCGAAAAAAAAAGTGCATTCTGCGCTCATCATAGTCTCATCGAAAATTACTTTCAGTTCATTGCAATAAAAAATACCTAATTAGGTTTTTCATTAGCATCTTGTACTTTATTGTTATTTCGTTAATAATAGTAATTGTTACTATTTACAAGTTAAATCGGTGAATCGTATAATTATGAAAGACATTTAAGTTACAAAATATTTTTCGTTGGAACAACGGTTACGTACCTACGGTATTGCAATTGAAATAGAAATCCGGGTCTGCGATGATACCAGGAATTGCGGTCCAGCTCGAAGGACCATCGATTGTTAATCTGTATAACCAAATTCGGGCAGACTTACACCCATTTGACATCATCATACATTCCTATTGCGAAGGATTTTACTTTTTCTTCCTTTTGGGCGAGGTTTGTCAATATTTTTTATTTATTTATCAATTCATTTGGTTATTATTTCATGTTCACGACGGTGAATTCTTCATCTTTGAATTACTTCTGATAGAAGGCAAACCTCTGTAACGCCTCCAACTTTAGAATGTTGATGTTACTCTACAGAAAGACCAGCAGTTATCACAATATGACGTATAAGTACTGCTCTTGGTTTCATTCTTTTTTTCTATTTCTATAGAACTTTTCCCATGCTATCCTAAGGTAATAATTATCATTTCGTGCTGTGTACAAAAAAGTAGCTACTTAATTTGCTTATTATAGAGGTACTTGACATCAATTAAAGTTCACCAATTTATAATACAGGATGTACTACAGTAACCTGATGCAAAAAGGGAAGGAGTTCTTGACGCTTTGGTCAAGATCATACGGTCATCCTTCAGTTAACTTGCCAAATCTTGTGCAGTGATTTGAACCTTTATCACTACAAAGTGGTTGTGGAGCAAGAAATTAGTGACGGTAACAAAACCAAACGTATCGCACTCTCTAATGTCATTCTCATTAAACTTAAATTTTCGTTACTTGTCCAATTGGAATCCCCACATCCTCGTAACAGCACTTTCATCGTCCACATGCTGCTGTCTGGTGTACTTTTTGGGAAATGGAGACGACGCTGTTACTGTTAATCCTTGCTTCTGCACGACAGCAGCGTCGTTCAGGTCCTTTAGGTAACGTGAAGAGAGTCGTCAAGAGGACGAAATCTCATGTCTTCATTCCAAAATTCAAGGTCAAGCTACATCTGGCTTGGTAACACTGTGGTAGCCAAAGCCGCCATTTTGGTGAGTGCCAGATCAGAGTAGGTATATGCGAGTACTTTTTTACCTTCAGGTAACGTGAAAAGAGTAGTCAAGAGGACGAAATCTCATCTCTTCATTCCAAAATTCAAGATACATCTGGCTTGGTAACAACTGAATATTTTTTATTTTGGTAAATTAAGCACTAACCTAAGCAGAAGTAGAAGATGTTTTATAACATTGTGAATTTCTTTGGAAGAAAAACAGTTGAAAACTTTTAAATTTTCCAAAAGGTGCTCACCAGGTGATATGGGTGAAAATACCCTTGGGCCTTGCCCCCTTGAGTCCTGATGCTTAACTTCTCTGCTAAATTCGACACATGCGTTGTCAATTTTCTTAACCAACTTCTTGCCCATTTGATCCACGGTGACTCAACAAAGGTTTGGGGTGGGCGCCGCAACACGAAGCGTCGTAGAGGTGGGTGTGTGCTCATAACGACGCCCCAACTCTTCCCTAAATTGGGTGGAACACTTTTCCAATTTCTATAGACTCAATATTTTTCTATTTTTCCCAATAATCCTAAACCTAAACGAAAAAATCTTAGCATTGGCTCCTCCTTGTGTAACCATCATTGATGAGCGTATACAGGGCGGACCAATAATGTGTAGATGGTAGATTGTGGTTTTATTAACGAACATTTCTAACGCTGCTGGAATATGGTGGGGTATCCTCAAGGCTATAACCCTACAATGTTTTCACTTGAATCACAAAGTTAATACAGGGCGATTTATATAAATGTTGTCTACTTTTTAAATGGAACCCCTGTACATTATTGCATATTTGAATTCCTTGGTCAATTCTTGTGCAGCTTCGAAATCTTCACGTCTCGATGTAGTTGGTCGTTAGTGATGAATCATGTCGCGTCTACAGCCATCCTTAGGGTTTTGTTCTGGATGATCTGCAGTTTCCCGAAATGTATTGTCGCAACGGAGGAGGCACCGCAACTTTGTCAGCGTACAGAGCTATGACATGTCTCACACCTTCCTTGGGAACTCCTGCGATCATTCTAAGCTCACTGGAACTGCATCCTATGAAACGGACACGGAAGCTCTTATTCTTGAGGTATGATACTGTCAGTTGCACCATGGCTTGGTACAGGCCAGATTTCAGCATCTTCCACAACACCCCTTTGTGCAAGACCTTATCGATCCCGTTGTTGAAGACTTCTGCCTCGTGTTCTACCAACCGTAGCACTTGGCGAACCGTAGAGTGCCCCTGAACAAGTTGTCTCGCTGCAGATTGGTCCTGCAGCCTCTTCAGTATCACCGCCTCTGCTATCTGCACTCTTGCAGTGTGATGAGGGAGTTCATTTTTCGCTTTGTTCATCCAGTCCGAGGGCATTCTTAGAGTTGGTGCTCGCGATGACTGATGACGGTGATTAACCGCATCGATCCAATTCAGGTCCGTATCGGTATAATTAGTACTGAACTGGCGTTTCAGATGTTCCGCGGAAGCATCTGCCTTTTCGGCGCCTGTATGCATCAACCCGCTAACTTGGTATCGACCGGACACCTATCGACTCCCTCGCCATCTTTTCCGCAGAGAGTCACTCTCCTCACCTAAGGATTGCAGTTGGTTTTCACAAAACCCAATTCGGAAATCTCGGATGACGGTCTTGACCTCCTCTTGGAGTCTACAGAACTCAATCTAAATGATCCCACGAAAGCTTTTGAATCATTCTGGATGCTCCTGGAGGACGTCCTGCACAAGCTCGTCGAGATCCTGAACTGTTTAGATTACCTGCGGATCGTCTATCATCATTTCCTCCAGACAACGTTGGTCGAAGACGTGCGCGTTGTCTCTACCTCATCCCCGTTCGTCAGCCGGGCACCTCCCACTTGTAAGAGAACGTGGTTGTGGTTCGATTCATCTTTTAGGATGACGAGGTCTAGGACGTCGCCCCTTTCCTCCGGACTATTATAAGACGTCTGCGGAGATCGGGTGATCATTGGACTGATCCCAGTGGACGCTACCGTTGCGGTTTGAAAACCTGAAAATCCACGAAGGATCCTTCGGTTTCAGGTCACCGGCGAGGAACGTACAGGTGTTTGGGGAAAAATAACAACAATTCTACAACTTTATTTGAATCTGTTCCCTTTCTTAACTAAAGGATGAACGCTAATGAGGTAGCATTACAATGGTCAAGAAATTTTCATTTGTTTGGATCCGGTGACCAAACCCTGAAAGAAGACTTTAAGTGAATGTGATAGTATGATCAGGAATAATAGACTAAAGGTCTCTTCATATTTGCTCGAATATTGCATATTTTTCGACATATAGTTAAAATAGGCTGAGCATGTATATGAAGCGCTTTCATGCGAAGAGAGTAGGTTATTGACATTGAGGTATGGCAATGGGTCCGTGCCAACTAAAACGTCTGGCATTGTCACCCCTACCACAGTACGTTACCACGAGTTAAATAAGACCAAAATCGACCATCTGGCTGGGTAAAGTGGGCCATCTTCCATTTTACTTCAAACGCCGGGCCAAGGTGCCAGACTTATCTTCGGTATCTTCGAATAGTGTATCGAATGTGAAAAAAAAACAATTCTTTATCTGGAAGTGACTTGACCAAATCGGTCGTTAGCTCTTATTCTATAACGCTTAGTGCAAAAGCAATTCTTATGCGCAGCATGAAAAATAAAATTATTAGAATCTACAGTGACAGCAGAGTCGCTCTACAGACACTAGCTCAATAAAAAATCACCTCTGGGCTGGTTTTCCAGTGTCAGCAACGAATAAGAAGCCGATAAGTTAACCCGACTGGCCTCAAAACAACTGTTTTGTGGTCCAGAGCCGGCTCTTCCATTTACAGCATCAACTGTAAACAACCTAATAATTCAAAAGACACACAAGCCCAACACAAGGCTAGGCGGAACTTGATGTCAGACCGCCGTTACGCGAGAGAGGCCTTCAGAGGACCATCTCGTAGCCTGGCGCATTTTTGCACAGAGCTATCCAGAAAGAACCTGCGGTTACTTGTGGGCATACTTTCTGGGCACTGTAAACTTCCTCCTGTAGAGGATACTACACAGACGGCGAGACAGCGCAACACATACTTTGTGAGTGTCCCGTACTCGTCGAATTAAGACGATCCATCTTGGAGGAATCCTGGCCGGACATAGCTAAGATCAGAGCCGCTTCCCCGTCCAGCATCCTCAGGTTTATCTCACGTGTGGGATGGCGTGAGTGACGTAGCGGGGCCGAACGACTCCAATCAGGGAGGTAGCCGAAAGGGCCCAAATATGTGGCCTATGTGCGCCTGGACTTCTGATCACCCTCCCAGCGTGATGCAGAATCCAAAAAGTATGATGGAGAAACATATGGGAGATCAAGTTGCATACCAAAGAGAAAATTGCAACCACGATTACATTTCTGAAAGTAAGGTCCGCTTGGGTACTTGGGGAAAGAGACGAGAGTAACAAACATAAAACTATGATCGTGTGGATTCAATTCAATGAGGTGCTTAAGATATCTATCAGTGCCAAGGTCACACTCCTGCAATGACGAGACGGTAGAAGGGGACATAGCTTGTCTAATCTCGAAGGGTGTGGTCTATCTCTAAGGAAGAGAGATACCAAAAAGCCTAACGAGCAAAGAAAGCAATCTTGAAGGAGGAATACACACCAATGGTATGCAAAGAGATCCATTGTGGTAAAAAAAACCAGAGAGTGACATGAAGGCCACAAAATGGATGTTGCGGACCAACATAGGGCTTAATCAAAAGGATGATGGCTGCTTGTGTCAATCCTTGGCATTCAGAGGTGTTAAGAAGCGTATTCTGGAATAGGAGCAAAGGAGATGAATTGAAGTGACGTTACATCTGGAATAAACTATACCGCGCCGATAATCCATAAGACGCCGGGCGTCCATAAAGGGTGTATGACAACCCCCTACACAAAGGATAAGTACCTATATCCCATTATGACAAGTCCAATATTGCAATATCTAATGAAACGACAAAGAACATTTCGCAAACGTGCATCTCTTGATAACTTAACTACGTATAAACTGTAATTAGCGCCGCAAGGTAATTTTCAATTACAGAGAGGCACAATTTATTTGTTCTTGACTCCGTTTTTAATTTACTTTAAAAGACGTAGAACGCTACATTAACATTTTTTTGCCCATATAAGTCATCGAGCCTACCTTAATTCATGAATAATAATAATTGTTAGTTGCGTTAAATTTCCCGCATCCCAAACAAAATAAATTATGCGCTCTTAAATCAAAGATGGACTACAGTAATTGTTTCGTAGGTACAAATTGCATTTACACAAAAATCGTGTCTATTACAAAATATTGAAATACCTACTGATGATATAATCACCAAATTGGCATTAAAATTAATATTTATTTATTAATAATGATCTAAAACAACAGGGGCCGGGGGGGGGGGGCTTATGTTATTACCTCTAATTCCACTTCGCATGTAATTTCTGTTCGAAAATGCTAATAAAATACAAGTTAATTGCATTTTTAAGCTTTAATAATAATCAAATTTAAACGGCTCGTCCAATAAGTGTTTGATGATTTTTATTAAATTTCAAAACACGAATTTTTTGTTTTTTAGCGTAATTTATAGCTTCCTACTCTTAAAGTGGAATAACAAAATGTCTTAAGCGGGCATTTTAATGAATATATTTTGATAATTCTCATTAGGTAACTTTCATTTATATAATAAATTGTTTTGTAGCTATAAAAGGGATGTAATGATCTTGCAAATTGTATAGGTTGAAATTGTTTAACCTTCACATTTTATCCAAAATTGCTACGTAATGAGATGAATTTGTTAAGAAAAAGGACGTGCGTATACGAAAGCACGAGGTTATGGACAGATTGTATCGCGCATTTAAAATAGAAACAAAAGAAATGATCGAGATACTTTACGATTTCGTTTTGAAACGATTTACACGACATCGACAGGTAAAGGTCAAAAAAATATCATCGCTTCATGATCGTTGAATCTATATGAATCGTTTTTCACTCAAATTAGGTAAAGAACCTTCGAAAGATCAAAGCTTGTCAAAATTCATTTTTGAGAATAGTCCCCCCCCCCCTTGTATTATATGTATAAACTAACTTTTTTTAGTTTAATTGTGTAAGCTTATCATGTATTCTTCTGAAGTAAAGTTATAATAATAAAATAATATAAAAATAATAATAATTATTATTATTATTATTGCTAGGGGTGGTCCCAATTGGTTCCTGCATTGCGACGTTTTGGTCTAATGTGCCCTCCGCTGTTGCCTAGGATTTTACTAGGGCGAATCTTCGTGTAATCTTTTCATTTCCAAGTAGGTGTTCCCTTGCCTTTGTGAACGCCTCACATTGGCAAATAATGTGATAGGGCGTTTCTTCGGCCCAGTGGCGTATCTAGGATGGGGCCGCCGTGGCGCCCTCTCGGCTCTTCACAATTTTTAAGCAGACCAACAATTTCAAGAGTTCCGACTCTTACTGACTTCTAGACTTACATACTCAAAGAAATAGAGTCTGAAACTCTGACAAGCTCTAAAAATCCCAAAAAAATTCGTACATTTTCAAAGCTGAGAGTTCTTCACTTTTTTCAGGGGTTCTCGCAGACTTTCTTGAGATATTTAGAAGTGGAGTGCGAATACTAGCGCGCTATAGTTTTTAAATTTTTTCTTATAATATGCACCGTAGGTTTGAATCAGTAATTTTGTCGGCCAAACAAGATGTAATGATGGTGACATTTTTTGGAACTATTCAAGCTCTTTTCGTATTTTTTTCCCTCGTCCACTCAACGTTAGGAAAACGTAAAATCGCAGTGTCCACAGTTGTAAAATCGGAGTACAACTAGATTGAGTGCATGGGTGGAAGCTGTGACGCCCATAAACAAGCACCTCGGCGAAGATTCTTTAAGTCCTTCAGGTCATCAAGGATGGTGTCACGGAGACCACACAAGAAGTGACGCCAGATAACTGTATAACCATATTTTTGACTCTACTTGGATTTTGGACCAGAATGTCCAGAAAAGATTGCAAGATCCGATGATGAACTTCCACGATGCCGCCTTAGATCTGGAAAGTCTAACAGATCATTTTCACAATGAAAGAGAAACGTTAGTGATCGAAGCTCTGGAAGTAGGGATTAGTCTCTGTCAAGAGTGGGAGGTTGAGACCGAAAGATGCCTAAAATGAAGAAGGATGGCTGGTGAAACGTCAAGGGATATCAGATTAACAGCAAGAAATGTACGACAGATTCACTCGTTTGCACAACACTGACAGAAAGATTAGTTTTCTCCTTGTTTAGGCGACAGTGGCCTGTAACCATCTCTGTCGTTTTATCTTCGTCCTGCTTAACTTTAAGATGGACTCTGCTAAGTCCCCGTTTGGGGTTGCCAGGAAGATCTTGGAATGACTCCGTCCTGAGATTTTCGACCAGTGTACCTGCAATGTCGTAATTCCAAGACAATCTTTTCGCTACACCTTGCTAAGTTTCTGTATTTTCTTCTGGGTGAATGTTTTCTGCCACCACACCAGTGAAATGTATTCTAGTGTATATCCAGTGGGTCATCGTTGCTTCCGAATGCTCGCCTTTGTGATTTTGTTCGCTGTCTTCTCTAGGTGTGGTTTGAAGGTCAGCCTTTGGTCGAACGTTATGCCCAAGTACATATTTGCCCTTTTCTTCACGAGAAGAGAATGATCATCTATGAATCGTTTTCCACTCAAATTAGGTAAAGGACCTTAAAAAATCAAAGCTGGTCAAATTCATTTTTGAGAATAGCCCCCCCCCCTGTATTATATGTTTGTGCGTATAAATTGACTAACTTTTTTTAGTTTAATTGTGTTATCTTATCACGTATTCTTCTGAAGTAAAGCTACAATAATAAAATAATAAAACAATATAATTACTTTTATATCTATACTCTCGAGTAGTTGTGGAACGTCAAGTAGTTGTATTATAATAATAAAAAATAATTCCACTAAAATCTTTATATTTAGATAAAACTGAAACACGTTAGATTATAAGGATTTAGTGAAATTACTTTTTAGCAACAGGTTTAGAAGCTGTAAAACATTTTTTCTTCAATAAATGTCCATTATCATTAAGACAAAAATCAGATAAATTACATTATATTGACTTTTCATTATGTATGAATTTTCCCTCTTTCCTTCTTGTTTGTCGCTTTTATAATTTTGCAGCACTTTTCCACTATAAAACTTCAGCGACGTAACCATCAGTTCAATACAATTCTCAAATCAGGCAAATTTACGGCTGGGAAACATTTAAATCAAAGCTGCCAGAGGCGTTACATCACACTCTAAAGGGTTCCACTTTCAGCTTTGTTTGGTATTTTTTGTCAAGACCCAGATTTCCCTAAAGTTAAGATGGACTTGCAAATTGTATTGTATACCTACACTTGATCTTCCTAATTACTTACTTGTTTTTTATGTATAAATGTATGGTACCTCGTTCCTAAAGTGTCTCTAATGCTCTATAAAACATTTTTTGGTTCCCTAATCTTTCTTTTTCAATTTTTTCGCAAAATTCCATCCATTTTGCTTGTTTTATCATTTTCCTCATTTAGCCCGTTGTTCTTTGTATTCTTTATAGTTATTATCTGTTTCGTTTTTAAAATATTGTTTCCATTTTTATTTTTTTGTTCTGAACTGCATCCTTCATTTCCTGACTCCACCATCTGGTGTGATTGTTATTTTCCTTTTTCTTATTGTACCTACCATAAGTTTCTTTAGCTGCTCTTATTAGCGTATTTCTGATCCTTATCTATAGGTACTTTTATGTTTTATTTCTTCAATTTTTGCGCTTAACTACTTTTCTTTATATTTGTGGGTTCCTTCCGCTTCATATATACAGGGTGTTACAAAAAGGTGTAGCGGGCTATGCATATCCGGATTCAACATATGAAAATAAGTCTAAAATGTTGAGTAACGTTTTTATGATTTTAGCTTAGTGTAGCCGTAATCAGAAATTTTGTATTTTCTTACCAAAATTATTTTTTTTCAAAATTATCAAATTTCAAAAGGGCGGACATTCAAACATTTTAAAGTAAAAAAAAAAAAAAAAAAAAAAAAAAAAAAAAAAAAAAAAATTAGAGCAACGATAGAGCAAGTACACAGAGTGGTATCCAAAATTATAAATGACTTCGAAGAGCGGAAATACTGTGCAGCCACATTCCTAGATGTTAAACAAGCCTTCGACAAGGTTTGGCACGAGGGACTCCTATGCAAAATCAAGCAAACTCTACCTCCTGACTTCTTCGAAATTCTACAATCATATCTAACCAATAGACAGTTTATAATCAGATATGGAAGCGCAACAACCAAGCCCTACCCCGTCAACTCTGGAGTTCCCCAGGGCAGCGTGCTAGGCCCAATACTATACCTCCTCTTCACAGCAGACCTCCCGACAACACCACAAATCATGACCGCCACCTTCGCTGATGACATGGCGCTACTCACATCCAACACGGACCCAATTCTAGCATCCCAGCAACTGCAGACACATCTCGATTCGATACAGCACTGGTGCAATAAGTGGCATATCCAAATTAATGAAAATAAATCGGTACAAGTAACGTACACCCTACGAAGGGGCACCTGCCCCCCGGTCACAATCAACAACAAACAAATACCTCAAGCCGACAGTGCAAAGTACCTTGGAATCCACCTGGACAAGAAACTAACCTGGAAGACACACATATGGACAAAACGAAAACAGATGGGACTGAAACTTCAAAAAATGTACTGGCTGATAGGAAGAAAATCACAACTCTCCTTGGAAAGTAAAAAACTTCTGTATAAAACCATGATAAAACCCATATGGACTTATGGCATACAGTTATGGGGCACAGCCAGTACATCCAACATTGAAATACTCCGACGTTTCCAATCGAAAACACTCCGAGCCAAAACAATTGCACCATGGTACGTCCCAAATGACACAATATTACACGACCTCGCAATACCAACCATCAATGAGGAAATAAAAAGATACAGTGTGCGTTATAGTGATAGACTCAGTGCTCACCCTAACACTTTAGTGGAGCGCATGATTGATAAAGACAAAGAAGTGCAACCAAGACTAAAAAGGTTCAAACCGCTCGATTTGCCACAGAGATTTAATTAACTGTAGACATTTCAGAATACGCTAGCTAGTATTAGAGTAATATAGGTGAATTATCGCTGGATAACCAGCCTTCACGCTGTAAATTATTTATTTATTTATTATGTAAGTCGCACCAACTACTGATTGTCACAAGTGACAGATTGTAGTGAATAATTACATTAAAAAAAAAAAAAAAAAAGTAAAATTAAATGAAAACTACAAGATCTGCTTATACCCTAAGCATAGATCTTGTACCTTTTGAGCGACATGAGATCGACTGTTGTCAAGTAAAAGAATGATACCACTTGTTTATTGCTATTGACACATAAGCGTTTTAAGGTATCTGAATATCTCTCGGCGTTGATGTTAACACCAGTAATAAAACAATATGGTCAAGGTTGCGACCGAAATTTTGTTGGCTTCAGAGATTATGGATTCTTCCACTCCATACTCCCACTTTAGACTCTGGTTCGTAATGATAATACCAAGAGTTCTCCATTGGCAACAATTTGATGTTGATAACGCATCAATTGCTGGAGCGATAAGGCGGAACGCAAATTCCTCGGATAATGAAGAAGACCAAGCTGCAACGATGATATTGAACATCTGAGAAAAATTTACATTGCCGGGCGATTCTCAGCTGCCCAAATCTTAACAACAGTACGCGGATCATTTTGATCATGGATGCAATTTTATGTGTCAATAATAGCGATTGAAGATCTAAATTCAAAAAATTTCAAAAGTGATGCACAAATAGCGATTTTGACATTTTTCCATCAAAATTCCTATGATAGCCAAAATGTTTAAAATTTATTGTGAAACAATGCGATCCGTTTGGACTTTCCTCCCACGAAATTGCTGCATGAATAACGATTTGATAAATTTTGGCCAAAATCGTTGTGATTACCATAAACGAATAAAATGCGCTTATTGGACACAGCTATGATAGGTTTCTATATTTTTATAATGTACCTGGTCCACAAAGAGTTTTGGTCAAAAACCATAAGGCAGGCGAAAATGCATGAAATTCGCTTATTAGGAGGTTTTTCCCATAAAATTGGTTCATAAATAACGATTTTGCTGCATAACTTTTGACCTAGGCCACGATTGGGAATTATACTGAATATTTGCACATATAAAGATCTGGTATACCAAATTTCGAAACTTTCGAAGAAATTGGGCGGCGATGAAGAAAACTAGATTTTCCAAAAAGAGCAGAAAGTAATAAGAACCCCCAAATAGAAAAGTGTAGAAAAGTGATGATAAACCAAGGCAGATGTTGCAAATTATGAAATAATTAAGAACAAAAGTAAAGAGGCTAAGAAATGGGCAATGGAAGTTTATGGCAGATATTGAGGAAATCTAGAAGAAGGAAAAACTGGAAAAAAGGAGGGGAGGATAGAAGGAAGTGGAAAGAAATAGTAAAACAAGCGGTAATACTAGTATATCTACATAAAATTTATTAAGTTATAAACAGAATTTTATTAAACTTTGTTTATGGAATTTCTCCAACCGGTTTAATGATCAACTCGTGGATCTGCACATGTGGCGGAGTTCCAAGCACAAACAAGGTAGAATCGGCCACATCTTCAGCAGTGATGGTTAGAAACTCGACAGTAGAAAATCCAAGTCCACCTTTCATACTCATGTCAGTATTTACATGGCCAGGGCTGATACTCTTAAATCAATGCGTTCGACCTAATGTCTCAAAAAGTACAGAATATACTTACTGAAATTTTTATTTTACTTCCAATCGAGTTCAATTCCAACCTCAACGTTTCAGTTAAGGCAGTTACTGCCCACTTGCTAGCTTGGTAAACGTTAAGTCCCGCATATTGTACCACTTTGTGACCGCAAACACTGTTCATATGTATTATGTGTCCATCAACTCCATGTTTTCTCATACTCTTCACAGCCTCTCTGGTAGCAACGCATAAACTGATAACATTTGTGTCCATTACCTTTTTCCATATTTCAGTGGAACCGTCAATTAAGTTTGAGTTTTGCATAACGCCCGCGCTATTAACCAGTACGTGAACCGGGCCGAAGTTCGCCTCCGTCCATTGGAAAGCTTTCAAAATGTCTTCTTCTTTCGTCACATCCGCTTTGAAAGGACAAAATTTGCCCAACTGATTTTTTAGTTCATCAGACAACTTTTCTAATCTTTCTTCATTTCTGCCCAAGCCAACAACCTAAATGAAATCTTTGAAGGAGAAAGGACAAAAATCTTTGACATACGTACATGGAGACCGGCGTTTGTTAGTTTTTTCGAAATTGCAGCTCCGATACCGTCGCTCGCCCCAGTTATAACAGCAACTTTGCCTTGCCAACGTTCCATGATAAACAATGTTAAGAAATAAAAAACTCTTAATATTCCCTTCAGCTTGTTTACACGAATCACGAAACTTTCATCCTTATCTTAATTTCTGAACTATATCTAAATTGGTTTGTTAATCAGTTAAATTCCTCTGCGTATTTATTAATTAATTGTTTCTACACGCAATTTTTTTTATTAGAGAAACTGCAACATTCCTATAAGAGAAATAAGACAAACTTACACACTTAGTGAAATAACTTATAATTATTATTATTATAATATAACTACGAATGGTGTTCCAGAATTAAACATATTTCCTAATTTCGTTATAAAAATCTAGATAATGGACTAATCATAAAGAGGTAACAGTTGACATGGATCTAAAGTTCAAATTACTATCCCAATTCTTCAAAAAAGCTCTTCATACTCAAATGGCGTTGATAAAAAGTTCATTTATCTTTTGTAAAGCTTCATTTTTTATCTCTCGAATTCGTAACCAACGTACAAGGACAAAACGAATGAGATCTCTGGATTCTCTCAGTCAATGCGAAATGGGTAGATGATCCAAGAAAAAGTGGCAAAAAAGTTCTGAGGATATCATGAGTGATTGGAACCTTTTTCCAATGAGGAGTTCTAGTATTTTGCTTACGTATTTCCTCTCGACTAATTTCCCCCTTTAAAAGTAAATTTGGTCCACTAAATTAACACCCCCCACTCCCCGGAAAAATGGAATGAATTAGTCGGGTATTTGATTCTGGATGTAGTATGTACATGGTGCTAACGCACACAGTCAATGAATTAATGAAGTGGATCAACATCGTTCGGCTCGAGAAGTATTTCCTCGGGAGTTAACACTCCGTTCAAATCGAACTACTGTGGGGAGAAAAAAATTTAAATTACTCAAAATCCAACTTCCAAATTTTTGGAATGGACTTCTTCTGCTTGCCCTTTAAAAAAATTCATACAGACACATTGTGCACCTCTGATAAGTTCTGCTACGGATTGCTGTAGGTGGAGGCAAGAGATATTGCTGGCGGATGTTGACTGAAATCTGAAAGTTGCTCCAAGCTTGCTCCCGTTTGGCTCCAAATAATAAGCTTACACCTTCCGGCTTATACTTCAAAACTGATCAAAATCGTTATTTTTACACCAGTTTTGTAGGAAGGTGTCCAAATCCGATACATCAAAATTGGCCAAAATAATCTCGCCTCAACTTTGGTTGGGCCAAAAACGACTCTCATCGTTGAAGAATATTTTGCGACGAAACAATACGTCAATATGTATTTGAATTTCATTCCGTTCGTGACAATTTCCCCCCATTACTTACATTCTTGCCAATTTTTTCCAATTCTTCTGTAGTTTTGAAAATATTTGAGTTGTAAATAATAAACGGTGAGCAAAAAGTATGGAAACCATTGAATATCTCTAGAGCGACACATCCGATTACAAAAAGATTTATTTTTGGAAACCTACTCTGTCATGATACGTAAACAGCACCCTCACCCCACTGAATGGTGGGTTGGGGGTGAGTTTGGAAAACTTAAATGGAAAGATCTATTTTTTATTGCACTTTTGCATCTACATAAAAAACGACAGAGCCCTTTTTTGGAGTGAAAAGAGGGTGGACGTCAATTTTCAAAAGACAAAGAAATGTTGGAGGAAAAAAAAGTAAAAGAAGTTTTTCTGCAGATATATACAATTTTCCCCCTTTGCACCCGAAAAAGAGATCTGAGGTAGGGAGGCAGGCTGAAAAATTCCGGTATAATTCCGCATTACAGAAACGTTCTTCGCTCTTTCCACTTCTCTTCGATCCCTTGTCACTATTCCCCAGGTTGGAAAACTTAAATGGAAACAGCTATTTTTTATTGCACTTTTGCTTCTACATAAAAAACGACAGAGCCCTTTTTTGGGGGTAAAAAGAGGGTGAAGGACAATTTGTAAATCACAGAAAAATGTTGGAGGAAAAAAAATTTTTAAAAATCGTTTTTCTGCAGTTGTCTGCAATTTTCCCTCTTTCCACCCAAAAAAGTAGTGTGAGGTAGGGAGGGGGACTGAACTTCCGATATAATTCCGCGCTACGGAAACGCTCCTCTCTCTTCCCACTTCTCTTCGACCCATCTCCGAGCCATCTGATCCTTTGTGCTCAGAGTTTGTACGAGATCGTTCGCCTGTTTTATTTCGCACTTATTTCGCGGTTAGTTCTGCTCCATTTTCCCCCTCCCTTCTTGTTTGTCGCATTTTTACCTTTGCTTCTGGCCAGTTTAGTCAACGCGCACTTAGAGCGTCTGTATGTGCACTTTCCCAGGTTTTCCGTGGTCTTTCGTACATGATGTGCTTTCCACATAGTTCTCGCTTGTTGCTGATCAGGCATGCATGCTGAGTGCTCAAACCATACTAAATGCGTTTTTTCAATTGATCTCTCTTGTAGTGGATCCTGGTCACTCGGCACCAAAATCTGTAGCGTATCCTGGTGCAGATCGAGAACGACTGCTCAACTCGAAACCAAAACAAACTCTCCCTCCAACTAACTAATTAGCAGGTAGTCATCAAAAATGGCAATACTTAAATTTTCTGATGACGGCGATGCCCTAACTTACACATAAATATAACTTCCACCTTCGACGTTCTCTCCCCTTGAACTAACTACCTCTCTCCTCGCTTTTATAATTTTGCAGCACTTTTCCACTATAAAACTTCAGTGGAGTAATCATCAATTCAATACAATTCTCAAATCAGGCAAATTTACGGCTTGGAAACATTTAAATCAAAGCTGCCAGAGGCGTTACATCACACTCTAAAGGGTTCCACTTTCAGCTTTGTTTGGTATTTTTTGTCAAGACCCAGATTTCCCTAAAATTAAGATGGACTTGCAAATTGTATTGTATACGCTTGATCTTCCTAAAATTACTTGTTTTTTATGTATAAATGTATGGTACCTCGTTCCTAAGTGTCTCTAATGCTCTATAAAACATTTTTTGGTTCCCTAATCTATCATTTTCAATTTTTTCGCCAAATTCTATCCCTTTTGCTTGTTTTATCATTTCCCTCACTTTAGTTCGTTGTTCCTTGTATTTCTTATACTTATTATCTGTTTCATTTTTAAAATATTGTTCCCATTTTTATTTTCTTGTTCTGAACTGCATCCTTGATTTCCTGACTGCACCATCTGGTTTCAATGTTATTTTCCTTTTTCTTATTGTACCACACGTTTCTTTAACTGCTCTTATTAGCGTATTTCCGATCCTTATCTATAGGTACCTTTATTTTTGATTTCTTCAATTTTTATGCTTAACTACTTTTCCACCTTTTCTTTATATTTTTGGGTTTCTTCCATGAAATTCGCTTATTAGGAGGTTTTTCCCATAAAATTGGTTCATAAATAACGATTTTGCTGCATAACTTTTGACCTAGGCCACGATTGGGAATTATACCGAATATTTCCACATATAAAGATCTCGTATACCAAATTTCGAAACTTTCGAAGAAATTGGGCGGCGATGAAGAAAACGAGATTCTCAAAAAGAGAAAAAGTAATGAGAACCTCCAAATAGAAAAGTGCAGAAAAGCGATGATAAACCAAAGCAGACGTTGCAAATTATGAAATAAGTAAGAACAAAGGTAAAGAGGCTAAGAAATGGGCAATGGAAGTTTATAGCAGATATTGAGGAAATCTGGAAGAAGGAAAAACTGGAAAAAAGAAGGGGAAGATAGAAGGAAGTGGAAATAAATAGTAAAACAAGCGGTAATACTAGTATATCTACATAAAATTTATTAAGTTATAAACAGAATTTTATTCAACTTTGTTTATGGAATTTCTCCAACCGGTTTAATGATCAACTCGTGGATCTGCACATGTGGCGGAGTTCCAAGCACAAACAAGGTAGAATCGGCCACATCTTCAGCAGTGATGCTTGGAAACTCGACAGTAGAAAATCCAAATCCACCTTTCATACCCATGTCGGTATTTACATAGCCAGGGCTGATACTCTTAAATCAATGCGTTCGACCTAATGTCTCAAAAAGTACAGAATATACTTACTGAAATTTTTATTTTACTTCCAATCGAGTTCAATTCCAACCTCAAAGTTTCAGTTAAGGCAGTTACTGCCCATTTGCTAGCTTGGTAAACGTTAAGTTCCACACATTGTACCACTTTGTGACCGCAAACGCTGTTCATATGTATTATGTGTCCATCAACTCCATGTTTTCTCATACTCTTCACAGCCTCTCTGGTAGTAACGCATAAACTGATAACATTTGTGTCCATTATCTTTTTCCATATTTCAGTGGAACCGTCAGTCAAGTTTGAGTTTTCCATAACGCCCGCGCTATTAACCAGTACGTGAACTGGACCGAAGTTAGCCTCCGTCCATTGGAAAGCTTTCAAAATGTCTTCTTCTTTCGTCACATCCGCTTTGAAAGGAAAAAATTTGCCCAATTGATTTTTTAGTTCAGCAGATAACTTTTCTAACCTTTCTTCATTTCTGCCCAAGCCAACAACCTAAAAGATATCTTTGAAGAAAGAAGGACAAAAAACTTTCAAATACGTACATGGAGACCTGCGTTTGTTAGCTTTTTCGAAATTGCAGCTCCGATACCGTCGCTCGCCCCAGTTATAACAGCAACTTTGCCTTGCCAACGTTCCATGATAAACAATGTTAAGAAATAAAAAAATCTTAATATTCCCTTCAGCTTGTTTACACGAATGACGAAACTTTCATCCTTATCTTAATTTCTGAACTATATCTAAATTGGTTTGTTAATCAGTTAACTTCCTCTACTTATTTGTTAATTAATTGTTTCTACGCGCAAGTTTTTTTATTAGAAAAACTGCAACATTCCCATAAGAAAAATAAGACAAACTTACACACTTAGTGAAATAACTTATAATTATTATTATTATAATAATATAACTACGAATGGAGTTCCAGAATTAAACATATTTACTAATTTCTCTGTAAAAATCTACAAATAGATAATGGACTAACCATAAAGAGATTACAGTTGACATGGATCTAAAGATCAAATTACTATCCCAATTCTTCAAAAAAGCTCTTCATACTCAAATGGCGTTGATAGAAAGTGCATTTATCTTTTGTAAAGCTTCATTTTTTATCTCTCGAATTCGTAACCAACGTACAAGGACAAAACGACTGAGAGCTCTGGATTCTCTCAGTCAATGCGAAATGGATAGATGATCCAAGAAAAAATGGCAAAAAAGTTCTGAGGATATCATGAGTGATTGGACCCTTTTCCAATGAGGAGTTCTGGCATTTTCCTTATCATGAGTGATTGGACCCTTTTCCAATGAGGAGTTCTGGCATTTTCCTTACGTATTTCCCCTCGAATTTGGTCCGCTAAATTAACACCCCCCGCCCCCGGAAATATGGAATAAATTAGTCGGGTATTTGATTCTGGATGTAGTATGTACATGGTGCTACGCACACAGCCAATGAATTAATGAAGTGGATCAACATCGTTCTGCTCGAGAAGTATTTCCTCGGGAGTTAACACTCCGTTCAAATCGAACTACTGTGGGGAGAAAAAAATTTAAATTACTCAAAATCCAACTTCCAAATTTTTGGAATGGGCTTCTTCTGCTTGCCCTTTGAAAAAATTCATACAGGCACATTGTGAACTTCTGATAAGTTGTGCTAACGATTGCTGTAGGTGGAGGCAAGAGATATTGCTGGCGGATGTTGACTGAAATCTGAAAGTTGCTCCAAGCTTGCTCGCATTTGGCTCCAAAAAATAAGCTTACACCTTCCGGCTTATACTTCAAAACTGATCAAAATCGTTATTTTTACTCCAATTTTGTGGGAAAGTGTCCAAATCCGATACATCAAAATTGGCCAAAATAATCTCGCCTCAACTTTGGTTGGGCCAAAAATGACTCTCATCGTTGAAGGAAATTTTGCGACGAAACAATACGTCAATATGTATTTGAATTTCATTCCGTTCGTGACAATTTCCCCCCATTACTTACATTCGTGCCAATTTTTTCCAATTCTTCTGTAGTTTTGAAAATATTTTTGGAAACCTACTCAGTTATGATACGTAAACAGTAGCCTCACCCCACTGGATGGTGGGGGTTGGGGGTGAGTTTGGAAAACTTAAATGGAAAAATCTATTTTTTATTGCACTTTTGCATCTACATAAAAAACGACAGAGCCCTTTTTGGGGTGAAAAGAGGGTGGACGACAATTTTCAAAACACAAAGAAATATTGGAGGAAAAAAAAAGTAAAAGAAAATCGTTTTTCTGCAGATATATGCAATTTTCCCCCTTTCCACCCGAATAAGAGGCCTGAGATAGGGAGGGGGGCCGAAATTCCGGTATAATTCCGCGCTACAGATACGTTCTTCGCTCTTTCCACTTCTCTTCGACCTCTTGCCACTTTTCTCCAGTTTGGAGAACTTAAATCCAAACATCTATTTTTTATTGCACTTTTGCTTCTACATAAAAAACGATAGAGCCCTTTTTTGGGGGCGAAAAGAGGGTAATGGACAATTTGTAAATCACAAAAAAATGTTGGAGGAAAAAAAATTAAAAAAAGATCGTTTTTCTGCAGTTGTCTGCAATGTTCCCCCTTTCCACCCAAAAAAGAAGTCTGAGGTGGAGGGGGGGGGGCTTCCGGTATAATTCCGCGCTACGGAAATGTTCTCTCTTTCCACTTCTCTTCTCCGCACTTATTTCTCGGTTAGTTCTTCTGCTCCATTTTCCGCCAGTATTATTGATTCCACCGTATATTTTACGCAATATTACTCTCATCCACATTTCTAACCTATTTTGTTGACCATTTGTCTATTACCGATGTTTCACAACCATGCAAATACTTGAAGTCATATGGTTGTTTCGTAAGTTCATAACTTTGTTGAAAGGATATGATTTTTGAATTTAAAATTTTTTTTATTACTCTTGCTCCTTTTCAGAATTCTCCTTCCTGCGCTGTATTTCTTTCTGCCCACAGATATACAAATTCCAAAATCTTCCAAAACCAGCGCCTCTTCATATGTGCAGTAATTTGGACCCGCATTCCTTACTTGTCAAAGATTTTTTGGTTATATAAAAGTCTCCAATACTTACATCTTTCTGTTTTTCTAAATATTCCCTTTTCTTTTTCTCTACATTCCTTTAGTTGCCTTTCTTCTTACTTTTCCTCGTATTCTTTCCTTTAGTGCTTCTTTACACTATTCGTCGAACCAATCTTTTTTAGTTCCTTTTCCAATCCCTAGACATTGCTTCCGTGTCTCCATAATTCTATGTCGTACCGGTCTATAATTACGTACGTCTTTTTGTCCCCTCCTTTGTACACAGGGCACACTGTAGCCACTCTCCACGCCTCTGGTAAGCTTTCCCCTTTCCATATATTGTTGAGTATCTTCAAAATCTTTCCTCTCACTATTTTTCCCGTAAACCTCCATTGCTCCCCCTGTATCCCATCTGGTCCCTCCGTCTTTCCCCTCTTTATTTTGTTTAACACACATTCTAGCTCCTCCAAACTTATCTTCCCCTGCTTGGTCGTCTTATTTTTCCCGTCATCCTTCTGCTTCTTCGTCTCCTCACCTCTGTCTTCTGTCCCCCCCATCAGCTCCATGCATCGCTCCATTTATCCATCTCTATCTTGCACCTCAATTTTCCTTTCTTTCTTTCCCCCCTTGAGGAATCTCCATACGTCCCCTTCGTTCTCTAGCCGTCTTATCTTATCTTCCATAAGCACCTTATATTTTCCTTTTTCCCTTCTACATGTCTCTTTATATATCACTTTCAATGACCTATATTCCTCCAAACTCATTTCCCCCTCTTTCACTTTCTCCTCCCACCCCTCATATCTCTCCTTGCCTTTTTACATTCCCAATTCCACCAGTTCTTCTCACTTATTGCTCCACATTTACCCACCATATACCTTTTCTTCCTCACCGCTCTATTCATTTTTTCTATTAATACCCGTAGACCTTCCTCCCCTTCCTCTAGCGTGTTTTTGTACTCCTCTATACCCTCATCAGACCACTCTTTCACTTCTCTCCAGGTTCTCTTTGTTATAATATCATCACTCCATTCCCCTTTTAACTCCACCTCCAAGGGTTAGTGATCCGAGTCCACTTCCTTCCCCACTTTAAACTTTTCAACATCGTCCCACGTCTCCCCATTCACTCGCACTTAGTCTATGACCGACTCCCTCCTTCCATTCACCTCTCGTATCATCCCCCATATTACCATTTAGGTAATATCATCCAACCTCTCTCTTCACACATTTTCAGTCATTCCTTTCCCTCATTATTTATGTCCATACTACTCCTTTTATTTTCAACCCCCTCTATCCTCTATCAATATTCCCCCACTCTCCCCTATACCGTACCATTCTGTTCCTGTATTGTGGTTTTTGCTTTTAAATTCTAGTTTATTTCTTCTTCTACCATTCTCGCTGTGAAAGTCTTAGAAAATTACTTGTGCAATATCACTCAATACAAATGCCAAGAGAAGCTCAAGATGAAAGGCTACAAGTGGAGTATCCCAACAAAAAATGGTCGAGTGCTGTGACCTCTGAAGAATGAGTTAATGTCGTCCCTCCTTGTGATGAGCTTATCCGCCATATTGCTGGTAACTCGACCTTGCTGTAAGTATTTTCATGTACTATAAAAGCAGGTTCTTGTAGGAACGTTCCGATAAATTCCTTGACGTTACAGTCCAAACTGTGACTCTTGTGCTTTGTAAAGATCGCGGATGATTGTCCTTTGAATTTTTTTTAAACATTAACAACATACCCGTCTAGGTAAAAAAGCGCAACCAAGTACCTTATTCTTGGACCATCCGCAGATATTTGGTATATATTATTATTATTATTTATTATTTGTTATATACATGCATAATGTTTTAACAAAAGATTCGCTTCTAATCTAGCAAACAATTTACTATCCCCCATACAATTCCCCTACCATCTTCTTTCTATCTAACACCTTCTTCATCCAGTCCTCTCCTTCCCCTCTTTCCCCTAGTACGTGCTTCCTTTTTCTCCCTTCCCTCGGCAACTCTTCACACTCCCACAGACATATGCTGCCAACTTTCATACCAATCCCTGCACAACCTGTACCTTATTCTTTCTTCCTCCTCTCTCCAGTTCGCATTTTCCTCATTCCCCACATCTAAACCGCGCTATCATTCTTTTCATCTCTAATCTTTTCCCTCCCCTTAAGTATTCCGGCATTTTTTCTGTCACCAACTCTCTATATCCCTCATTATACCTTCCTTCCCCTATTCTTGCCCTTCTCTCCTGCGCATGGGTGTCCTCATCCCTTCTTACTGTTTCTCTCATCTTCCCTTTTCCTCTCTTGCGTACCCTCCTCTCTCATAATACAATCTCCTTTCTTCCTACCCAAATTTTATTATTTGTCTCCTCAGATATTTCGTATATAAAATTGATGTAATTTTTCCAACGATGTGTGATCTTTATCATCGGCTTCCTTTCAACGTGGATTACGAAAGTTACCAAAAGGAAACCGAATTGAGGACCTTTTGGAGTTCATTGCCATATCAGGTAGATTACCTTGATGTGGAAGAAACCGATTTTGTCGGTCTTAACGACATCAAAAGGGACGGAAGATTTTTGTGCTAAAGAAGTTTTACCCTTGGCAATGTATCTGAACCAAGCTGATAATGTTCCAAATGTTGAAAAAGTGATCCAGATACTAGATACTGACATTATGTTTGCGAACTGCTCCAAGATGGAAGAATAGGTACTATTTAAAAATTATAGGGTGCCAATAAAGTACAATTAAGACATCAGAATTATAAATGATTACCAAAGGTCGCACGTAAAAAAACTGTACCTACGTGGTTCCGGAAACAAACCATGACATGATGAATAAAACACAAATTCGTGCGTAGAATTAATTAGTATAAAGCAGTAAATTTTTTTCTGACGAACGTAATTGACTTAAAAATTGATTTCAACTTTATGGCTGTAATAAATAATCGTTAACATTATATCATTCATTTATTCTTAAAGGTGTTTACCGATTAAGGTGGTTTTTTCGGCCCCGTCAAATTGTTTGACTTTTACCGATTAAAGTCGTTTTTTCGCCTTTAGGTTAGAAATTAAGACACACGTGTTTCACGATTTTTCGAAATTCGACCCCTAAGGAGGTAAAATAGGGGATGAAAGTATGCTTTTTAAGTTAAATCCATAAAAATTGGTATATGGCCTTTCGGTGACAAATTAAGAAAGACGTGTTTCAGGATTTTTCGAAATTCAACCCCTAAGGGGGTAAAAAAAATAGGGGATGAAAGTATGCTTTTTAAGTTAAATCCATAAAATTGGTATATGGTCTTTCAGTTAGAAATTAAGAAAGACGTGTTTCAGGATTTTCCGAAATTCAACTCCTAAGGGGGTAAAATAGGGGATGAAAGTATGTTTTTTAAGTTAAATCCATAAAAATTGGTATATGGCCTTCGGTTAGAAATTAGGACAGACGTGTTTCAGGATCTTCCGAAAGGAAAGAAGGATGAAACTTCCTATGGTCATGTGGTAATACGATTGGGCATGATATATAAAAATTGCATAAACCCGCCATCTACGGTTTTAATTTTATAGGCGGTGAAAGCAACCCTGCATCTAAATACACGTAAAGTGAGAAAAAATATGAGCTCCAAAACGAATGTGAATACATGGAAATAAATGGATGAAACTTTCTATGATCATGTGGCATACCATTACACATGATATATCAAAATTGCATAAACCCGCCATCTACGGTTTTAATTTTATAGGCGGTGAAAGCAACCCTCCATTTAAATACACGTAAAGTGAGAATAAATATGAGCTCCAAAACGAATGTGAATACATGGAAATAAAAGAATGAAACTTTTTATGATTATGTGGCATACCATTGCACATGATATATCAAAATTGCATAAACCCGCCATCTACGGTTTTAATTTTATAGGCGGTGAAAGCAACCCTCCATTTAAAAACACGTAAAGTGAGAAAAAATATGAGCTCCAAAACGAATGTGAATACATGGAAATAAAATGATGAAACTTTTTATGATCATTTGGCATACCATTACACATGATATATCAAAATTGCATAAACCCGCCATCTACGGTTTTAATTTTATAGGCGGTGAAAGCAACCTTCCATTTAAAAACACGTAAAGTGAGAAAAAATATGAGCTCCAAAACGAATGTGAATACATGGAAATAAATGGATGAAACTTTCTATGATCATGTGGCATACCATTACACATGATATATCAAAATTGCATAAACCCGCCATCTACGGTTTTAATTTTATAGGCGGTGAAAGCAACCCTCCATTTAAATACACGTAAAGTGAGAATAAATATGAGCTCCAAAACGAATGTGAATACATGGAAATAAAAGGATGAAACTTTTTATGATTATGTGGCATACCATTACACATGATATATCAAAATTGCATAAACCCGCCATCTACGGTTTTAATTTTATAGGCGGTAAAAGCAACCCTCCATTTAAATACACGTAAAGTGAGAATAAATATGAGCTCCAAAACGAATGTGAATACATGGAAATAAAAGGATGAAACTTTTTATGATTATGTGGCATACCATTGCACATGATATATCAAAATTGCATAAACCCGCCATCTACGGTTTTAATTTTATAGGCGGTGAAAGCAACCCTCCATTTAAAAACACGTAAAGTGAGAAAAAATATGAGCTCCAAAACGAATGTGAATACATGGAAATAAAATGATGAAACTTTTTATGATCATTTGGCATACCATTACACATGATATATCAAAATTGCATAAACCCGCCATCTACGGTTTTAATTTTATAGGCGGTGAAAGCAACCTTCCATTTAAAAACACGTAAAGTGAGAAAAAATATGAGCTCCAAAACGAATGTGAATACATGGAAATAAATGGATGAAACTTTCTATGATCATGTGGCATACCATTACACATGATATATCAAAATTGCATAAACCCGCCATCTACGGTTTTAATTTTATAGGCGGTGAAAGCAACCCTCCATTTAAATACACGTAAAGTGAGAATAAATATGAGCTCCAAAACGAATGTGAATACATGGAAATAAAAGGATGAAACTTTTTATGATTATGTGGCATACCATTACACATGATATATAAAAATTGCATAAACCCGCCATCTACGGTTTTAATTTTATAGGCGGTAAAAGCAACCCTCCATTTAAATACACGTAAAGTGAGAATAAATATGAGCTCCAAAACGAATGTGAATACATGGAAATAAAAGGATGAAACTTTTTATGATTATGTGGCATACCATTGCACATGATATATAAAAATTACATAAACCCGCCATCTACGGTTTTAATTTTATAGGCGGTGAAAGCAACCCTCCATTTAAATACACGTAAAGTGAGAATAAATATGAGCTCCAAAACGAATGTGAATACATGGAAATAAAAGGATGAAACTTTTTATGATTATGTGGCATACCATTGCACATGATATATAAAAATTACATAAACCCGCCATCTACGGTTTTAATTTTATAGGCGGTGAAAGCAACCTTCCATTTAAAAACACGTAAAGTGAGAAAAAATATGAGCTCCAAAACGAATGTGAATACATGGAAATAAATGGATGAAACTTTCTATGATCATGTGGCATACCATTACACATGATATATCAAAATTGCATAAACCCGCCATCTACGGTTTTAATTTTATAGGCGGTGAAAGCAACCCTCCATTTAAATACACGTAAAGTGAGAATAAATATGAGCTCCAAAACGAATGTGAATACATGGAAATAAAAGGATGAAACTTTTTACGATTATGTGGCATACCATTACACATGATATATCAAAATTGCATAAACCCGCCATCTACGGTTTTAATTTTATAGGCGGTAAAAGCAACCCTCCATTTAAATACACGTAAAGTGAGAATAAATATGAGCTCCAAAACGAATGTGAATACATGGAAATAAAAGGATGAAACTTTTTATGATTATGTGGCATACCATTGCACATGATATATAAAAATTACATAAACCCGCCATCTACGGTTTTAATTTTATAGGCGGTGAAAGCAACCCTCCATTTAAATACACGTAAAGTGAGAATAAATATGAGCTCCAAAACGAATGTGAATACATGGAAATAAAAGGATGAAACTTTTTATGATTATGTGGCATACCATTGCACATGATATATCAAAATTGCATAAACCCGCCATCTACGGTTTTAATTTTATAGGCGGTGAAAGCAACCCTCCATTTAAAAACACGTAAAGTGAGAAAAAATATGAGCTCCAAAACGAATGTGAATACATGGAAATAAATGGATGAAACTTTCTATGATCATGTGGCATACCATTACACATGATATATCAAAATTGCATAAACCCGCCATCTACGGTTTTAATTTTATAGGCGGTGAAAGCAACCCTCCATTTAAATACACGTAAAGTGAGAATAAATATGAGCTCCAAAACGAATGTGAATACATGGAAATAAATGGATGAAACTTTTTACGATTATGTGGCATACCATTACACATGATATATCAAAATTGCATAAACCCGCCATCTACGGTTTTAATTTTATAGGCGGTAAAAGCAACCCTCCATTTAAATACACGTAAAGTGAGAATAAATATGAGCTCCAAAACGAATGTGAATACATGGAAATAAAAGGATGAAACTTTTTATGATTATGTGGCATACCATTGCACATGATATATAAAAATTACATAAACCCGCCATCTACGGTTTTAATTTTATAGGCGGTGAAAGCAACCCTCCATTTAAATACACGTAAAGTGAGAATAAATATGAGCTCCAAAACGAATGTGAATACATGGAAATAAAAGGATGAAACTTTTTATGATTATGTGGCATACCATTGCACATGATATATCAAAATTGCATAAACCCGCCATCTACGGTTTTAATTTTATAGGCGGTGAAAGCAACCCTCCATTTAAATACACGTAAAGTGAGAATAAATATGAGCTCCAAAACGAATGTGAATACATGGAAATAAAAGGATGAAACTTTTTATGATTATGTGGCATACCATTGCACATGATATATCAAAATTGCATAAACCCGCCATCTACGGTTTTAATTTTATAGGCGGTGAAAGCAACCCTCCATTTAAAAACACGTAAAGTGAGAAAAAATATGAGCTCCAAAACGAATGTGAATACATGGAAATAAATGGATGAAACTTTCTATGATCATGTGGCATACCATTACACATGATATATCAAAATTGCATAAACCCGCCATCTACGGTTTTAATTTTATAGGCGGTAAAAGCAACCCTCCATTTAAATACACGTAAAGTGAGAATAAATATGAGCTCCAAAACGAATGTGAATACATGGAAATAAAAGGATGAAACTTTTTATGATTATGTGGCATACCATTGCACATGATATATCAAAATTGCATAAACCCGCCATCTACGGTTTTAATTTTATAGGCGGTGAAAGCAACCCTCCATTTAAAAACACGTAAAGTGAGAAAAAATATGAGCTCCAAAACGAATGTGAATACATGGAAATAAATGGATGAAACTTTCTATGATCATGTGGCATACCATTACACATGATATATCAAAATTGCATAAACCCGCCATCTACGGTTTTAATTTTATAGGCGGTGAAAGCAACCCTCCATTTAAATACACGTAAAGTGAGAATAAATATGAGCTCCAAAACGAATGTGAATACATGGAAATAAAAGGATGAAACTTTTTACGATTATGTGGCATACCATTACACATGATATATCAAAATTGCATAAACCCGCCATCTACGGTTTTAATTTTATAGGCGGTAAAAGCAACCCTCCATTTAAATACACGTAAAGTGAGAATAAATATGAGCTCCAAAACGAATGTGAATACATGGAAATAAAAGGATGAAACTTTTTATGATTATGTGGCATACCATTGCACATGATATATAAAAATTACATAAACCCGCCATCTACGGTTTTAATTTTATAGGCGGTGAAAGCAACCCTCCATTTAAATACACGTAAAGTGAGAATAAATATGAGCTCCAAAACGAATGTGAATACATGGAAATAAAAGGATGAAACTTTTTATGATTATGTGGCATACCATTGCACATGATATATCAAAATTGCATAAACCCGCCATCTACGGTTTTAATTTTATAGGCGGTGAAAGCAACCCTCCATTTAAATACACGTAAAGTGAGAATAAATATGAGCTCCAAAACGAATGTGAATACATGGAAATAAAAGGATGAAACTTTTTATGATTATGTGGCATACCATTGCACATGATATATCAAAATTGCATAAACCCGCCATCTACGGTTTTAATTTTATAGGCGGTGAAAGCAACCCTCCATTTAAAAACACGTAAAGTGAGAAAAAATATGAGCTCCAAAACGAATGTGAATACATGGAAATAAATGGATGAAACTTTCTATGATCATGTGGCATACCATTACACATGATATATCAAAATTGCATAAACCCGCCATCTACGGTTTTAATTTTATAGGCGGTGAAAGCAACCCTCCATTTAAATACACGTAAAGTGAGAATAAATATGAGCTCCAAAACGAATGTGAATACATGGAAATAAAAGGATGAAACTTTTTATGATTATGTGGCATACCATTGCACATGATATATCAAAATTGCATAAACCCGCCATCTACGGTTTTAATTTTATAGGCGGTGAAAGCAACCCTCCATTTAAAAACACGTAAAGTGAGAAAAAATATGAGCTCCAAAACGAATGTGAATACATGGAAATAAATGGATGAAACTTTCTATGATCATGTGGCATACCATTACACATGATATATCAAAATTGCATAAACCCGCCATCTACGGTTTTAATTTTATAGGCGGTGAAAGCAACCCTCCATTTAAATACACGTAAAGTGAGAATAAATATGAGCTCCAAAACGAATGTGAATACATGGAAATAAAAGGATGAAACTTTTTATGATTATGTGGCATACCATTACACATGATATATCAAAATTGCATAAACCCGCCATCTACGGTTTTAATTTTATAGGCGGTGAAAGCAACCTTCCATTTAAAAACACGTAAAGTGAGAAAAAATATGAGCTCCAAAACGAATGTGAATACATGGAAATAAATGGATGAAACTTTCTATGATCATGTGGCATACCATTACACATGATATATCAAAATTGCATAAACTCGCCATCTACGGTTTTAATTTTATAGGCGGTGAAAGCAACCCTCCATTTAAATACACGTAAAGTGAGAATAAATATGAGCTCCAAAACGAATGTGAATACATGGAAATAAAAGGATGAAACTTTTTATGATTATGTGGCATACCATTACACATGATATATCAAAATTGCATAAACCCGCCATCTACGGTTTTAATTTTATAGGCGGTGAAAGCAACCCTCCATTTAAAAACACGTAAAGTGAGAAAAAATATGAGCTCCAAAACGAATGTGAATACATGGAAATAAATGGATGAAACTTTCTATGATCATGTGGCATACCATTACACATGATATATCAAAATTGCATAAACCCGCCATCTACGGTTTTAATTTTATAGGCGGTGAAAGCAACCCTGCATCTAAATACACGTAAAGTGAGAAAAAATATGAGCTCCAAAACGAATGTGAATACATGGAAATAAATGGATGAAACTTTCTATGATCATGTGGCATACCATTACACATGATATATCAAAATTGCATAAACCCGCCATCTACGGTTTTAATTTTATAGGCGGTGAAAGCAACCTTCCATTTAAAAACACGTAAAGTGAGAAAAAATATGAGCTCCAAAACGAATGTGAATACATGGAAATAAATGGATGAAACTTTCTATGATCATGTGGCATACCATTACACATGATATATCAAAATTGCATAAACTCGCCATCTACGGTTTTAATTTTATAGGCGGTGAAAGCAACCCTCCATTTAAATACACGTAAAGTGAGAATAAATATGAGCTCCAAAACGAATGTGAATACATGGAAATAAAAGGATGAAACTTTTTATGATTATGTGGCATACCATTACACATGATATATCAAAATTGCATAAACCCGCCATCTACGGTTTTAATTTTATAGGCGGTGAAAGCAACCCTCCATTTAAAAACACGTAAAGTGAGAAAAAATATGAGCTCCAAAACGAATGTGAATACATGGAAATAAATGGATGAAACTTTCTATGATCATGTGGCATACCATTACACATGATATATCAAAATTGCATAAACCCGCCATCTACGGTTTTAATTTTATAGGCGGTGAAAGCAACCCTGCATCTAAATACACGTAAAGTGAGAAAAAATATGAGCTCCAAAACGAATGTGAATACATGGAAATAAATGGATGAAACTTTCTATGATCATGTGGCATACCATTACACATGATATATCAGAATTGCATAAACCCGCCATCTACGGTTTTAATTTTATAGGCGGTGAAAGCAACCCTCCATTTAAATACACGTAAAGTGAGAATAAATATGAGCTCCAAAACGAATGTGAATACATGGAAATAAAAGGATGAAACTTTTTATGATTATGTGGCATACCATTGCACATGATATATAAAAATTACATAAACCCGCCATCTACGGTTTTAATTTTATAGGCGGTGAAAGCAACCCTCCATTTAAATACACGTAAAGTGAGAATAAATATGAGCTCCAAAACGAATGTGAATACATGGAAATAAATGGATGAAGCTTTCTATGATCATGTGGCATACCATTACACATGATATATCAAAATTGCATAAACCCGCCATCTACGGTTTTAATTTTATAGGCGGTGAAAGCAACCTTCCATTTAAAAACACGTAAAGTGAGAAAAAATATGAGCTCCAAAACGAATGTGAATACATGGAAATAAAATGATGAAACTTTTTATGATTATGTGGCATACCATTGCACATGATATATAAAAATTACATAAACCCGCCATCTACGGTTTTAATTTTATAGGCGGTGAAAGCAACCCTCCATTTAAAAACACGTAAAGTGAGAAAAAATATGAGCTCCAAAACGAATGTGAATACATGGAAATAAAAGGATGAAACTTTTTATGATTATGTGGCATACCATTGCACATGATATATAAAAATTACATAAACCCGCCATCTACGGTTTTAATTTTATAGGCAGTGAAAGCAACCCTCCATTTAAATACACGTAAAGTGAGAATAAATATGAGCTCCAAAACGAATGTGAATACATGGAAATAAAAGGATGAAACTTTTTATGATCATGTGGCATACCATTACACATGATATATCAAAATTGCATAAACCCGCCATCTACGGGGTCAGGAACGAGTGACAACATGAACAATGTGTCAGGGTCATTATCATTATTTGCTGAGAGTGCTGCACTGGCTTCCTGTGCCACTTTCTGCTTTAAATATAGTATCGTTGTACCCAAGTGCCAATGAAGCTCTTATAGCAGGGTGTGACACGAGTGCATTTATAAAATCTTTGACATTTAAATTGTCTATAATAGTTCTTAAACATTCAGGGACCTCATTTTGTGCGCTACCCACCGGTGACACGAGTGAGCTACTGACTTCGCCTACTACAGCGACTGTAGTGATCATGTGTACATGCACTAATTTTATTCTACAACTTTTAACAAGAAGCCGGTATCAATCGCACGCGTTAGCCACTAAAAGTGACCTTGACTGCATCGACTCTTAGAAAAGGAGAACCAAACAATGAAAGAAGGGATAAAAAAGCTACAACAACGGATAAAAACGCTACAATCCGAAAGTGAAAGGAAGTGCATAATAAACTACATAAAACGAGAGAAAACATGAAACACGAATTGAAATTAAAAAAGGGTTCAAAAAGATGTAGGTGACTATAACACCAGAACTACAAATAAATTCCACCAGAAGGACTGGGAAATACGAAGAGGGCAAAAATAGACCGATAGTGATGTAGACAACAGAAAGAAAATGAAAGACATTAATTGGGGAACATGAGAGATTTATAACAAGAAAGAACGTGAGAGAGCAAGAAAACCAACTCAGAAAGGACAAAAGAAGGCATTAAACAGGGCCTTCACCAGAAAGCAGATGAACACAAGAAATGACAGAATACTTCAACAGTTACTAGCACCAATAGCCCACAAAACCCAAGACCATGGAAGCTCCAAGGAGCAAGCCATATAGGTACCAATTTGTATGGATTTAACTTAACAATGACAGATTTTCATACAAAGTTTCATCCCCTATTAAAACCCCCTTAGAGATTGAATTTCGGAAAATCGTAAAACATGTCTGTTTCAATTTCTAACCGAAAGGCCATATATCAATTTTTATGGATTCAACTTAAAAACCAAAATTTTCATCCCCGTGTGGGCTGATAATAATAATAATAATAACGTCTTTATTCACCCAAGGTAGATACATATAATTATAAGGAAATAAAATTACATAGGTACTAAATAATTAGAATTTGGATGAACCCCAAGGCGAAGTTCAGATAAACTACAAGTTGTACTTCCCTGTTCTTCCCCTTAACACTGAATAAGACCACCAAGGAAATAGTTTATATAAAAATAAAATACTTCATCAAATAAACATAGACTTATATATTGTACAATTGCTTATCATTATCAATAAGATGAATATTTAAAAATATGTGTAAGTATTTATGTGAATGAAAGTACATCAATAACAGAAATAAAAGGAACTGGGTAGAATATAAGAGAATGTGCACTCATTGGCATAAGTATAGGTAGGTTTAACATTGACCCTGTTTCATATACTTGACAACTGACCGTTTAAATGAACTGCGAGGTAACGACTTAATATGCATAGGAACGGAATTATACACCTTAGAAATAGCATATGAAAATGATTTTTGATAGAAGGAAGTCAAATAAGCTGAATTTCGAAAAATCCTGAAACACGTTTGTCTTAATTTCTAACCGAAAAGCCATATACCAATTTGTATGGATTTAACTTAAAAAACAAACTTTCATCCCCTATTTTACCTCCGTGGGGGTTGAATTTCGAAAAATCCTGAAACACGTCTCTCTTAGTTTCTAACCGAAAGGCTATATCCCAATTTGTATGGATTTAACTTAAAAAATGACGTTTTCCAGACAATCCTTCATCCCCTATTTTACCCCCTTAGGGGTTGAATTATGGAAAATTCTGAAAGACATTTGTCTTACTTTCTAACCGAAAGGCCATATACCAATTTATATGGATTTAACTTAAAAAATGAAGGATTTCCATGCAAACTTTCATCCCCTATTTTACACCCTCAGGGGTTGAATATCGAAAAATCCTTAAACACGTCTCTCTTAGTTTGTAAGTGAATGGCCATATCCCAATTTGTATGGATTTAACTTAAAAAATGACGTTTTTCCATACTAACCTTCATCCCCTATTTTACCCCTTTAGGGGTTGAATTTTGGAAAATCCTGAAACACGTTTGTCTTACTTTCTAATTGAAAGGCCATATACCAATTTATATGAATTTAACTTAAAAAATGAAGGATTTCCATACAAACTTTCATCCCCTATTTTACACCCTCAGGGGTTAAATATCGAAAAATCCTTAAACACATCTCTCTTAGTTTCTAACCGAAAGGCCATATCCCAAGTCGTATGGATTTAACTTAAAAAATGACGTTTTTCCATACAAACCTTTATCCCGTATTTTACCCCCTTAAGGGTTGAATTTCGGAAAATCCTGAAACACGTCTCTCTTAGTTTCGAACCGAAAGGCCATATACCAATTTATACGGATTTAACTTAAAAAATGAAGGATCTCCATGCAAACTTTCATCCCCTATTTTACACCCTCAGGGGTTGAATATCGAAAAATCCTTAAACACGCCTCTCTTAGTTTCTAAGTAAAAGGCCATATCTCAATTTGTATGGATTTCACTTAAAAAATGATGTTTTTCCATACAAAACTTCATCCCCTATTTTACCCCCTTAGGGGTCGAATTTTGGAAAATCCTGAAAGACGTTTGTCTTACTTTCTAACCGAAAGGCCATATACCAATTTATATGGATTTAACTTAAAAAATGAAGGATTTCCATGAAAACTTTCATCCCCTATTTCACACCCTCAGGGGTTGGATATCGAAAAATCCTGAAACACATCTCTCTTAGTTTCTAACCGAAAGGCTATATTCCAATTTGTATGGATTTAACTTAAAAAATGACGTTTTTCCATACAAACCTTCATCCCCTATTTTACCCCGTTAGGGGTTGAATTTTGGAAAATCCTGAAAGACGTTTGTCTTACTTTCTAACCGAAAGGCCATATACCAATTTATATGGATTTAACTTAAAAAATGAAGGATTTCCATGCAAACTTTCATCCCCTATTTTACACCCTCAGGGGTTGGATATCGAAAAATCCTTAAACACATCTCTCTTAGTTTCTAACCGAAAGGCCATATCCCAATTCGTATGGATTTAACTTAAAAAATGACTTTTTTTCATACAAACCTTTATCCCGTATTTTAACCCCTTAAGGGTTGAATTTCGGAAAATCCTGAAACACGTCTCTCTTAGTTTCGAACCGAAAGGTCATATACCAATTTATGTGGATTTAACTTAAAAAATGGATTTCTATGCAAACTTTCATCCCCTATTTTACACCCACAGGGGTTGAATATCGAAAAATCCTTAAACACGTCTCTCTTAGTTTCTAAGTAAAAGGCCATATCTCAATTTGTATGGATTTCACTTAAAAAATGATGTTTTTCTATACAAAACTTCATCCCCTATTTTACCCCCTTAGGGGTCGAATTTTGGAAAATCCTGAAAGACGTTTGTCTTACTTTCTAACCGAAAGGCCATATACCAATTTATATGGATTTAACTTAAAAAATGAAGGATTTCCATGCAAACTTTCATCCCCTATTTTACACCCTCAGGGGTTGAATGTCGAAAAATCCTTAAACACGTCTCTCTTAGTTTGTAAGTGAATGGCCATATCCCAATTTGTATGGATTTACCTTAAAAAATGACGTTTTTCCATACAAACCTTCATCCCCTATTTTACCCCGTTAGGGGTTGAATTTTGGAAAATCCTGAAAGACGTTTGTCTTACTTTCTAACCGAAAGGCCATATACCAATTTATATGAATTTAACTTAAAAAATGAAGGATTTCCATACAAACTTTCATCCCCTATTTTACACCCTCAGGGGTTAAATATCGAAAAATCCTTAAACACATCTCTCTTAGTTTCTAACCGAAAGGCCATATCCCAAGTCGTATGGATTTAACTTAAAAAATGACGTTTTTCCATACAAACCTTTATCCCGTATTTTACCCCCTTAAGGGTTGAATTTCGGAAAATCCTGAAACACGTCTCTCTTAGTTTCGAACCGAAAGGCCATATACCAATTTATACGGATTTAACTTAAAAAATGAAGGATCTCCATGCAAACTTTCATCCCCTATTTTACACCCTCAGGGGTTGAATATCGAAAAATCCTTAAACACATCTCTCTTAGTTTCTAACCGAAAGGCTATATTCCAATTTGTATGGATTTAACTTAAAAAATGAGGTTTTTCCATACAAACCTTCATCCCCTATTTTACCCCGTTAGGGGTTGAATTTTGGAAAATCCTGAAAGACGTTTGTCTTACTTTATAACCGAAAGGCCATATACCAATTTATATGGATTTAACTTAAAAAATGAAGGATTTCCATGCAAACTTACATCCCCTATTTTACACCCTCAGGGGTTGGATATCGAAAAATCCTTAAACACATCTCTCTTAGTTTCTAACCGAAAGGCCATATCCAAATTTGTATGGATTTAACTTAAAAAATGACGTTTTTCCATACTAACATTCATCCCCTATTTTACCCCCTTAGGGGTTGAATTTTGGAAAATCCTGAAAGACGTTTGTCTTACTTTGTAACCGAAAGGCCATATACCAATTTATATGGATTTAACTTAAAAAATGAAGGATTTCCATGAAAACTTTCATCCCCTATTTCACACCCTCAGGGGTTGGATATCGAAAAATCCTTAAACACATCTCTCTTAGTTTCTAACCAAAAGGCCATATCCAAATTTGTATGGATTTAACTTAAAAAATGACGTTTTCCCATACAAACCCTCATTCCCTATTTTACCCCGTTAGGGGTTGAATTTTGGAAAATCCTGAAAGACGTTTGTCTTACTTTCTAATCGAAAGGCCATATACCAATTTATATGGATTTAACTTAAAAAATGAAGAATTTCCATACAAACTTTCATCCCCTATTTTACACCCTCAGGGGTTGGATATCGAAAAATCCTTAAACACATCTCTCTTAGTTTCTAACCGAAAGGCCATATCCCAATTCGTATGGATTTAACTTAAAAAATGACTTTTTTTCATACAAACCTTTATCCCGTATTTTTCCCCCTTAAGGGTTGAATTTCGGAAAATCCTGAAACACGTCTCTCTTAGTTTCGAACCGAAAGGTCATATACCAATTTATGTGGATTTAACTTAAAAAATGAAGGATTTCTATGCAAACTTTCATCCCCTATTTTACACCCTCAGGGGTTGAATACCGAAAAATCCGTAAACACGTCTCTCTTAGTTTCTAAGCGAAAGGCCTTATCCCAATTTGTATGGATTTAACTTAAAAAATGACGTTTTTCCATACAAATCATTATCCCCTATTTTACCCCCTTAAGGGTCGAATTTCGGAAAATCCTGAGACACGTTTGTCTGACATTTGAAGCGAAAGGCCATATCCCAATTTGTATGGATTTAACTTAAAAAATGAAGGATTTCGATACAAACTTTCATCCCCTATTTTACACTCTCAGGGGTTGAATATCGAAAAATCCGGAAACACGTTTCTGTTAGTTTCTAAGCGAAAGGCTATATCCCAATTTGTATGGATTTAACTTAAAATATGACGTTTTTCCATACAATCCTTCATCCCCTATTTTACCCCGTTAGGGGTTGAATTTTGGAAAATCCTGAATGACGTTTGTCTTACTTTCTAACCGAAAGGCCATATACCATTTTGTATGGATTTAACTTAAAAAATGAAGGATTTCCATGCAAACTTTCATTCCCCTATTTTGCACCCTCAGGGGTTGAATATCGAAAAATCCTTAAACACGTCTCTCTTAGTTTCTAAGTGAAAGGCCATATCCCAATTTGTATGGATTGAACTTAAAAAATGACGTTTTTCCATACTAACCTTCATCCCCTATTTTACCCCCTTAGGGGTTGAATTTTGGAAAATCATGAATGACGTTTGTCTTACTTTCTAACCGAAAGGCCATATACCATTTTGTATGGATTTAACTTAAAAAATGAAGAATTTCCATACAAACTTTCATCCCCTATTTTACACCCTCAGGGGTTAAATATCGAAAAATCCTGAAACACGTCTCTCTTAGTTTCTAATCGAAATGCCATATACCAATTTTTATGGATTTAACTTAAAAACAACCTTTCATCCCCTATTTTACCCCCCTAAGGGTTGAATTTCGAAAAATCCTCTTAACTTAAAATTCACTTAACATTATTGTTCCCGTTGATTACCAGTAAATAAGTCGAGCATAATTGTTAGGGCGGAAAAAACGACCTTAATCGGTAAAAGTGAAGCAATTTGTCGGGGCCCAAAAAACCGCCTTAATCGGTAAACTCCTTTGAATATATCTCCAGTCGAATTTTCATGTCACGTAGACACCATTACGGTCAAGTATGGAAAACGTCAGTAGGATGTTAATATCCAAATTGGTGAAGTAAGGCCCCTAATGTTTGGGGTCACTTACCTTTTCATGCAATAAAGTTTGGAAATTTTCGACTAGAAGTCGCCTGTGGAATTGTAATTTTTACGTAAGATGTAGGTACTTATTTTTATTACACATCGTTTATAGTGTTTGCTTGGGTCGTTCCAATTCGGTTGCAACTTAATTGTTTTATAACATTTTAGATAATGGTGTGTGTGTAAAGAAATCATCAGACGAATGGCCGGAGACTGGTCACATCCTGCCGTTTTAGATCAATATAAATTAACCAATCACCGACAGACGGGAAATTGGAAAGTATCTGACGATCAATAAAAGGCTTGTATGTTTATGACATATAAAATCTGGATTATTATTATTGCAAATTTATTACAATAGAGATTGTTGAAGGTTGTAGAAGAATCACAATCTCTTAATGAAATGCCGCATATTATTATAGATTCAACCTTTAATGGTTCATGTGATGTAATATTATTTCACCTGATGTACTACATAATAATTAGCAATGTTAGCAAGTTAGGTGGTTGATCACACGGGAATTTTTGATAGGGACCAATTCTTCTTACATAAAATGCTATAAATTGTAAGCCGAATTTGTAAGAAATTGCCAGATTTGTCCCAATCTAAAGCTGCAATTGGTACCTATTTCATTATTGATTTCGCAGTAACATGTGAAAGTGAAGTTACTCTAGTTAATAATAACAAATTTAGTTGTTCTGAGGCAATCGGGACGGCGTGATCATTACTATTTTTCTATAGTTACTACCAGAAGGCTTCGCGCGCGAATGCGCGCCGAAGTTCTTTGGAGTTTCGCGCCTTGGTATTTGAAAAAACTGACGTAACAAATTCGCATTAAAGTAGATATACTTTAATCTCATGCATTAAAGTAGACATGAGATTAAAGTAGATATACACGTACTACAAGTATATCTACTTTAATGGATGCGCTTCGAAAAATCTCATGTCTACTTTAATGCATGAGATTAAAGTATATCTACTTTAATAATGCGAATTTGTTACGGATGGACAGGACACCCGTTCATTCGTAATTATTATAGGTATATGATGGTATAGAAATTCCTTCAAATCAGGCATTTGTGAGAACCCCTGATCTTAATCGGGCTTTGCCTTAGAGGGTAACATTTTTCTCATGACACATGAGGTGAGTGTATAATATGTTGATTTATTTTATTTTATTTCCATTATTCAATTATTAGATATCTATCTTGTTTTTCGGAAATGTATCTATATACAGGGTTTTTCAACGAAAAGGAGCCACCCTTTATAACTTCTAACAGAATCAAAATTTGAAAAATCGGCGATACCCGTCTATAATAATATCGAGGGGGACACTTTTTGACATAAGTTTGAGATTTCATACCTTAACCCCCTGGGTCCCACAAACATACCCTTAATTTTTTTAAATGGCAACATGGGTCATGTGATACGTCATTTGAAAGGTCTTTTGATATCTTGCATTACTGCGTTTAAAATTTTAAAATCGTTCAATTCGTTTGTGAGATATTTTAATTTAAAGTTTTAGAGAACTGATATAATTTGTCGTTATAATAATGCAATATAAAAGTATTACTGACTTTTTAATTTATTTTAAGTTTTATTTCCATGTAAATAAAAAAAAGTTTAATACAATGAATTTCGTATCAATTTATCTTGACTATAAAAGCAAAAAAATAAATAAAAAACAACCATTTTGAAGAAAATTATATCAGTTCTCTAAAACTTTAAATTAAAATATCTCACAAACGAATTGAACGATTTTAAAATTTTAAACGCAGTAATGCAAGATATCAAAAGACCTTTCAAATGACGTATCACATGACCCATGTTGCCATTTAAAAAAATTAAGGGTATGTTTGTGGGACCCAGGGGGTTAAGGTATGAAATCTCAAACTTATGTCAAAAAGTGTCCCCCTCGATATTATTATAGACGGGTATCGCCGATTTTTCAAATTTTGATTCTGTTAGAAGTTATAAAGGGTGGCTCCTTTTCGTTGAAAAACCCTGTATGTGTTATTGAGAAATATATTCTATTCTATTCTAATCAAAAATAAAAAAAAATTGCAACAACTTTTTTCAGTAGGTACATATTTGTCAATATTATCCCCCGAGAAATAATTTCCGAAATAGGACTTCTTATGGAGCTACAATTTGAAAACACAACGGTTTAATGATCAAAAATCAAAAATTTTTATAATCCTTCCAGCTTGTTTATGATTTCGTCTCTGGGGATATTCTAATGGATAACTCCCCAAGTAAGTATATTACCCAGCAAACACACATAAAATATACAGGGTGTTTCAGACCACCCGTACCGCCCAAATATCTCGCGAAATACAAAACGAATTGAAAAAAGAAAAAATACGTCTAAACATTTTTTTAAGACTCTATTGTTTGATAGTAATAGTATGTCCCCATTCCCACCCCCGGGGGGTGGAGAGGGGGTAACTTCGTAATCTTAAATAGCACCCCCCAATTTATTATGCAGATTTGTATTCTGCGTTAACAAATAGGAACTTTTTGTTTGAAACATTTTTTGAAGTTCGTGACAGATGGCGCTATGATCGCCGAAAGAAGTTTTCCGATTACCTATGCTAATTTGATGGCAGTTTTGTTAAGTGACAATCAAAAATGTTAATGCTTTGTAAAAGGGAAGAGGGGGAGCTTTATTAACCCTTTCCCCTCCCCCACACCGCCACTTCACCCCTACGGCCCATAACCTAGGATGGGAAAACGCAACCATTTTAGATTTAAACAACTGTTCAATACCACGATTGAAGAAGTCAAATTTTGTAAATTTTTTTTGTTTTTGATGGAAAATAGAAAAAAAAATTGAAATACTTTGATTTCGCGAGTAAAGAACACATTGACATTCCAGCTACGTTTAAATCTAAAATTAGGGGTGAAGTGGCGGTGTGGGGAAGGGGAAAGGGTTAATAAAGCTCCCCCTCTTCCCTTTTACAAAGCATTAACATTTTTGATTGTCACTTAAGAAAACTGCCATCAAATTAGCATAGGTAATCGGGAAACTTCTTTCGGCGATCATAGCGCCATCTGTCACGAACTTCAAAAAATGTTTCAAACAAAAAGTTCCTATTTGTTCACGCAGAATTCAAATCTGCATAATAAACTGGGGGGTGCTATTTAAGATTACGAAGTAACCCCCCTCTCCACCCCCCGGGGGTGGGAATGGGAACATCCTATTAATATCAAACAATAGAATCTTAAAAAAATTTTTAGACGTATTTTTTCTTTTTTCACTGCGTTTTGTATTTCGCGAGATATTTGGGCGGTACGGATGGTCTGAAACACCCTGTACATACAACATATATAAGATTGAAGTAAATACCTCTACATATGCTTTTTTATATATCAAGTATGTAAGTGTTCTTTTATAAAGTTATATAAGACCGCGTATGTCACAGATTACGTATATTTTACATAATAGTATAGAAACTTACGGATATTCTGTATACAGAAATTCATATAATATATACATACAGCTAATTACATATTACCCATGAAATTTATGTGCTGTCATATTTATATGATTAGATTTATGTACGTTATATGTAAAATCTTATATGTAAGATGTATTACATATTTTTTATGTATGCCTTCTGTAAATATAATTATAAATTATCATTACATATATTATATTATCGAAAATAAAAGTCCGTTTCTATTTGCGCCGCATAATTAATCGCACGCGCCGGTTTTCTATAACGCCAAAAATTGTAGTTCACGTACCTTTAATATTAGATCCGTATCGACTAAAATGCGCCTAATTTACATAGAAAATAAATAATATAAAATAAATTAAATCCTGGTCATTTTTAACATAAAGGTAGGTGTAATCATTGAATAAGACTTCACTCAACGATATAATCAAACATAATTTAGACTCGCGAAACAGCGCAAAGTTAGGAAGAACGAAATAAAAAAAAGGAATGTTTCAGATTGGCGCAGTGGTACAATGTCGGATACAAAGAAAACACATGTCGAATTTCGGAATTTACAACGCCCACCCGCAACGGTTCGAATCCGGTTAAGGGAAACTTTTCAAGCAAGTATATAATATCATAATAAACTGTCGGCTTTCAGTTCAGGTAAAAACGGGTTCGTGCAAGAATTAAGTTAATTAAAAGTACAGTTGCACGTAAAAATGTAGTTTTTCCATTTTTTTGTATGAAACTGCTTAAATAATTTTTTACATTGGTAATAATTACAATATGGTCGAGTAGCTGCCATTTGGTCACCGCAACGCTTTTACAGCTGATATTTTTTATGTGAATATTACATAAAATATACATAAAACGTATATACATTCATGTACTACAGATATAGAAGAATTTACATCTAATAGACATATATATTATTTTGAAAATTGCTGACATCCTGACATTAAATATCTCTTATTTGTCTTCCAGTTTTATATAAATCTAAAAAGCTCTTATATAATTTATATGTATTTTATATATAAATGTGTTGGCTGGGTTCTTTGCCGACCTGGTGACGGTGTCGTTGCCATTTACATTTTCAGCAAATGAGTCTTATTCTTAGTTTTTACCATCCACCCTCTATCCTCCCCTTCCACCTCTAAAATCTCTTTCGAACTCCGTCGCTCTTCCCTCAGCTCCTCACACTGGCCTAGTATAGGCTATAGGTTCCCGCGCCCCATTCCACATAATTTACACCAATCTTCTATTTTCTATACCACTAGGTACTTATTTTGCATTATATCTCACTACCCATCTCTTTTTTCTTATAGTTAACCCCCCCTTAAGTACTCCGGTACCCCCTCTGTGATAATCTTCCTGTGCCTCCCATTTTTTTTCAGAGTTGTAGGGGAAAATCTGCACTCAGACCACTTCTCATCCACGCGTCCGAGGAGGGAGTGTGGGGTTATCGAACCCACTAAAAACCCCTTTTCACATCCGTTGGTGTTTTTAACAATTTTGACCTGGTCTACTTCCTTGTTTTCGACAGATGCCGTATCTAGGCTTGGTCTACAATTGTTCGCCTCACATGTTTTTTTCCTCTTGATATGCTGTTCACTCTTTTCCTCTCTCGGCGTTTATTGCTGTTCTATATGCCTTGCACATAGTGGTGCCTGATACATACCCGTCCTGGCCACTGGTTGGGCAGTACATGATCTCGTTTTGGCAGTCTGCTCTTTGGTTCCCTTCCTTTCCACACCTGTAACAACACTTTCTCATTCTCACTTCACCATTTATGCAGTCTTTGACGTTATTCCCCTGTTGCCAGCATCTAAAGCATTGGTTTGTTCGTATTCTTTCTTGTACCCTTTCTTGATCCTAATTTAAGGACGCGGTCTTCAATATTTAAGAGGTTAGTGGCGGTTTTGCCACCGAACGAGTTGTCTACTAATCTTATGTCGATGTCTTCTTGGTCCTTGATTAATCCCACTTTCCTTACCACTGTCGCTACTTCCGCTTTATCCACCAGACCGTCTACACCCTTAATTAAGACGCTTTCTGTAGTCCTGTCATCCCTCTTTCCTTCCGAAGGTAGTCGCATCTATAACTCGCCTCCCATTATGCTTCCCTAATTTTACTCATTCTTTCTTGCCTCTGCGCATCTTTACCGGTTCCTTAACATGCGCATTATCCTTATACCTCATCTGATAGCCCAGATTATTACTATTATTGGTTCTGGGGGTGGTCCCAATAGGTTCCCGCACCGCGACCTTTTGATCTATTGTGCTCCCCGGTGTTGTCTACCCTTCAAGATAGCCCAGATACTTCACATCCCCCACACTTTTAATCTCCTCGTTTCCCCATCTCTAAGTATTCCTCTTTCATCTAACCCACTCCCCCTTCCCTTTCAGAAACATTACCATCTTGGTCTTCCTCACATTTACTTCCAGTTCTCTTTTTTCCAGGAACTCCTTCACCGTCTTCATTATATCACTCATTTCTATCCCTGTTTTTGCCATCGCCACCACACCGTCTGCATAGGCCAGCGCCCATACCTTGCATCCCCCTATCATCGCCTCACCACTCTGTTTCTCTCTTAATCTTTCTGATAACTCATCTATATAGATCG